>CM028368.1:8810370-10010370 GCA_016624345.1 Platycodon grandiflorus
GTGTGTTATTTGCGTGTGAGTTGATTGAGATTTTCTCTTCATTGATTTAGCACACACATTCTAGAAGGATCACATATTGTCTAAATATGGTATTGTCTATCGTCTTCCTGCTGCATGCATGTAGGATTATACCAGAATTAATCTGAATGATTAATTTGAGTAGCAATTTACTGTCCTCAGATAACATTTACTGCCTACTTTTGGACCTAAATAAGAATATGGGTTGCTATCTGACTGGTTGGAAAACCTTGAAATTTTGAAATGGTGTATGTTAAATATTGTTCATCCTTCAATATCTTTAAACTTCTAAGATGGCTTCATCTTCCAAGTAAGATTTCTTTTTATGCTGCTTGAAGTGAATGACACTTCTCCATCATCCTTTCTCATGTGGCTATTCTTTTTGTTTGTCTCAGTGTGATACAGTAACATAAAACTCTCTGTTTCATCCTAGTTTATTTCAATCGAGAACACAACAGATATCAAATGGCACATTTAACACCATCTCACATGTTAGTTAGAGGCATGTTGTTACTTTTGTCTCTTTATCTTACATGAGCTTATAATTTGACTCTTCTAGGATCTTAATCTTATTTTTGGATGCTAGGTGAATTTATGGTTCTGTACACTTTTCACATACCCCTTTCTTTGATTAGTTATTTGAATGTACCTTCTCATTCGTGTAGGTTTACTTATGAACTTGTACTATTTACAAAATTGGTCATCTGAACGAAATAAGACTGTTGCCTGTTGGTATTACTAAGCTTCTCTTGTGAAGAAGGAGACTTGATATTCCTGATAATGAAATGAAAAAAGAGAAGATTAATATATTCTTCTTATATTAAAAAAAAAGAGCAGAAGATTAATGGTTCCTCTACATTCAACTCCCTTGTTTGAATATTTGCTTAATGAATATTATGAAAAGAGTTCCTACTAAAGGTCATTACTTAAAAGATGATAGCATGTGCTTCCTATTACTATATTGCTTGCGGAAAGCATGACCATATATTTGTGAATGTCTGTGTAAAAACTGTAGTGATACTACATACTTATTTTCTTTCCTCAGATGTGAACCTAGGCATTCATAGGAAGTCTCAAGTTGACCGAATATAGTATAGTATTTATTCTTTTATTTGTTTTCTGATAGTCATGCCAGCCTAGAAGCTGTGAAATATATTACTATATTGACTGCTTCTTTGATTTTCGCCGTTCTGGTTGTACAGCACTGTGAACAAGGATGGGTTTAAACCAAATTTGGAGACTCACCTCATCCCTCTCCTGGCAACAAAGTCTGAGGATGCATCTGCGGAGTTCAAAGAGAAAAAGAATTCATTGTCTTCAAAAGATTCTCATCATCCTTTACTTATGCAGGTATACTTTTACTTTTGATTGGTATAAAACTGAGGTTTCTTTTGAGGAGGCACTGTGGGTGGATTATTGATGGCAATATGGTGCTTGAGGTGAAGACAGGCTTGTCAGGTGTTCCTTGGTAGAAATTATCTTCTTAAATATCTGACAGGAAGTACCAAACAGGAAAAAAATTTCTGGTTAACATCAATAACAATATCTGTGAAAAATACTGACGTAATTAACATGAAATTATGATTGAAACAACTCACTGAAGCTCAACTTCTAGAAGTCAGAGATAAAATTTCCTAGCAAAAGATCCAGAGGCTACAACTGCTCCAGATTGCTTCTAAAATGTATTGCTAGGTGCACACAAGTAAATTTTGGCACGATCTATTGATTTTTGGTGTCACTGCATTACACTGTGATGATGTTGAAGTACTTAATTTTCTCTTTGTGTAGCTAGTACTTTCTCCCTCCCTCCCTCTCTCTCTCTCTCTCTCTCTCTCTCTCTCTCTCTCTCTCTCTAATCCTTTCTCTTTCATTGTGCCTTTCTGCTTTCGGAGTAAAGGACTCTTTGCCTTTCTGCTTTCGGAGTAAAGTACTTAATTTTTCTCTTTGTGTAGCTAGTACTTTCTCCCTCCCTCTCTCTCTCTCTCTCTCTCTCTCTCTCTCTCCTCTAATCCTTTCTCTTTCATTGTGCCTTTCTGCTTTGGAGTAAAGGACTCTTTGCCTCTCATCAAGTTCCACCTGTAAATAAATGGTGCTTATGAAAAGAAGGGAAAAGTGGTATTCAGTTGGGATGCAATGTATGACAATGGTATACTATCATATGACAGTTGGAGCTTTTTACTTATCTTTTATGAGATTCAGTATCGTCCATCAAAAGCAGTGGTATCTGGACAAACCCAGCCTTTTACAGGCTTGTCAAGCAGAAAAAGAAAAGAAAGACGGGACGGGAAAACAATTTTACTATCATAGTTCTGCTAGTTTTGGTGGTCTAAAATAGTTTCTAAAAGGAGTAAGTTTTGTTACTTAAGGACAGGCTACAAATAGGATCAATTATGATAGGGATTCCAAATTTTAATCTCAATTTCTCATCCCAATCTATATGGCGACTAGCAAGACATGATGGACTAGACATCTCAACACTTAACCTGTGGGGCCACAGTTTAACCAATCACATCCCTATCATTTTCCCTGGGTTAGAACCCATAACTGTTAATGATTTTCTTGCAGAAGTTCCCAAGTCATTGTGCTGATCCCAACTTTATGTTGATATTCATCAAAAGAAAAAAAAAAAAGAAGAAAAAGAAGAAGAAAGAGCAGAGAATGTTGGTTAAGTGAACTGGTGATATGTCAGGTGATTAGCATAAAAGGGAAGGTGATGACTTTTGGAACCTCTGCGTTGCAGACATGCTTTTTTGGATATCTTCATGTAGTGTCAAAACACTAGTTTGCGGCTAATGCCTATTTGTTAGTGCAGTGTTTCTGTTTTCGCTCTCACAATTATTGAAATTCATACTTGGGAATTCTATTTTGGGAATTTTAAATGAAGTACATGCTTAGTTATCTTATGAAACATGAATTTTGGAACATAATAATAATAAAAAGATTAAATACGGTAAAGAATCATTGCCAAACATAAATTCATGTACTACTTTTGTCAATTTGGAGTATTCTTAAAATGAAAAGCTAAACGATCAAAGTTATTTTTTTTGTAAGGGTTTGCTTTTATTATTATTAAGAATGGTACCAGACAACATGAGTTCCAACATTTAAGAGTGAATGCCAGACTATTGAGTTGCAATGATCAGTTGGAGAAGAATCGTATGCAAGTGAAATGGACAACCCCAGTTCTACCAATTCAACTCTAATCAGTTACTAGCAAAAAAATCGTTATAGGAGCTAAGTCCCAAACTTATTAATGCAAAAGAGTAAGTTCCTTAACCACAAATAATCCCTGATAGTTCCTAATTAATAAATAACACCTCGAATTATTCCAAAATATGAGAACTAGACAAAGAAACAGAAATCCATGTTTCATTCTCAGCCATGTTTTTGACTCATTTTTTTTTTTTCAACATACATCTCGGAGTTTATGTCCAAGAGCTCTATGAATTTATTATGCTTAGAATTTAAAGCTTTTCATATGGCCAGCGTTATGCAGTTTACTATGAAATAGCAAGCCTGTATATTCAAGTCATAAAATTGGGTTACCTGAAAAGCTTTAAATTCTGCTTTTCATATTTTCTATTGTTCAGATTCAGTTTTTTCTAATTTCGTCGATAGAGCACTAATGTTTCAAAGCCTGAAAAATGGTTGTTCCTAGTGTGGACTTCTTTAATATTTGTTGGCCTTGGAGGCTTTTTCATTGAGGTTATTTCTTTCAGATTTTGTCTGATGAGGTGGGCTGCAGAATTGATGACATAGCAAGTATTGAGCTGAATGTTTGTGATATCCAACCTAGCTGTCTTGGAGGGGGAAACAATGAGTTTATATTTTCTGGAAGACTAGATAATCTTGCTTCAAGTTTTTGTGCGCTGAGAGCTCTTGTCGATTCATGCGAGCCCGGAGATCTATCAAGTGAGCATGCAATTAGAATGGTTGCACTTTTTGATAATGAAGAGGTATTTTCCTTATTACAGCTCTGCAAAGTCTGCAATCTTCTGTATCATTAGCATGAAAAGGATATTCCAATATTACCATCCTAAGATTTTATTATAAGGACATTTAATGGTTTGGGTAGTTGTTGATCACTCTATAGTAAACTCTCTTAAATGACTGTATTTCCTATGTTAACATTGTTCATATGACCTTTCCATCATGACTAGCATAAACTCTTATATAATCACGCACTGGTGCTACTTTTTCTACTTTTGTTAAAGGAGAGGACTGACTGAAAGAGACGTAGTTGATAGGAAATATGGTTTCTGGAACCATGTTGCTTGAATGAAATTTTGGTCAGTTATTTTTTTACTTAGTATTAAGCGCAGGAGAGATCTCTTTATTATTCTACCCTTCCCGACACATGGCATGATGGGACCTATTTGGTAATACCTTTTGATAGGCATTTGATCTCAATGTTCCATGAACATCTAATAAGAGAGTTTAATATTTCTGTGTACATTTTTATCTTGCTGCTTTGATCAAATTATATATATTTTTCTGTTTCTGCCTTGTTGTTCAGGTTGGTTCAGATTCAATTCAAGGAGCTGGTGCACCAACTATGTTTCAGGCTATGAGGCGGATAGTTGATTGCTTATCTCATCAATATACTGGGGAGGGCACTTTTGAGCGAGCAATTCGCAGCTCATTTCTTGGTTCGTTCGAAAGCCTGTATAGTTGCGCGTGGATAAATTTCTATCAACCTTAGTAGTAAATTTTTCTATTAGAATAAGTTTCTTTTTCTGCCAAAAAATCTGTTTCTTCTTTAATGTTGCATGGATTAATGTCTATCACATATATCATTTCATCCTAGCCTTGAAATTAAGGCATTTCTCATAATAAATTTAACTTCTGCATCTTCAGTATTGTAGCTAAGGAAACAGTCTGTCTGCTTGCAAGAGTAAGAGTGCGCACATAGCCCTTCCATGACCCTGCAATGAGGAGAGCCTTATGCACTGGGCTGTCTATTTTCATTATTTTATCTGACAAATAATTTGTGCACGTCACTTCAGTTCATATGCCCATGGGGAAGTCATGTACACCGGCCAATATGGATATTGGTGTGGCATGTCCATGGGTCAGTTTGCGGTCCACTCGAGGGATTGACTATGTGATTGGATGACTGCAAAGTGCGTACTCCTCTTTAGGGGATAGGATTACTTTGATTCAACAGTGCTGGATGTAGGGGAATACAAAACTAATACGAATGGTTAAGAAGTATGAGCATGTTTGGTTTGATTGACGATCTTACATTGGACCGAAGCCGAATAGAGCGACGGAAAAAGGATTTATGTAGCTGACCCCTAGTAATTGGGACAAAAAGCTGAGTTGAGTTGTTTCTAGGATCTTGTAATTGTTGCGGGGAGGCTTGAGTGACAGACTTTCTCTGGGAGGGTATGTATAAGGCGGGGAAGAGATCATTTGGTTGGTTGGAACTTGGAAATTGGAATACTATATCTATTTTTTGGTAAAGATGGATTTTGAGATTTGCCTTGCACTTCACACCCTTTGCCAAATGGTGATAAGGAGCAAATACGGGTTGCAGATGAATGCTTGGAAAGCGTTATTCATTCTTCTACGTCTCATGCTACTCCTGGAAGTTTATCCATCAGGGTTATAATCTGATTATTCCATTATTGCAGTTTCAAGTTGGTCATGGCGTTATTGTAAGAGTTAGGAAGGATTATAGGTGGGAGATTACTGTATTCTGAGATTGTGTCCGGGGTCCTGGTTTTTGGACTCATCTGGCATTTTCTCATGCGGATCTCACTTCATCCATTTAGTGCATCCAAGATTGAGGTTTTTTCTTTATTTGGTTCTCAATTACTCAGAACCCACTATTGGTTCCAGAAGCTTAGACCTCTCAAGGAAATGTGGGCAGATACTCGTGGCTAATGCTGGAATTATTGCAAGTCCAATGCATGTTTACTTTTTTTTTTTTTTTTCTTGGGGGTTGGGGGTGGGGATGGGAAAAGCTTTCATTAATAAGAAGAGTATACAAGAGGGCATACAAGCTGTCCACTTACCAGTACAGTGCAAAGTCCAAAAGTCAACAAAAATAATCCTCAACACATACTCAAATAACAGCAGCATGCCAATCACTAGTGACTTGGATATACGCCCAATAAGGATCCTTCGATAGGCAAACCTGAAGACAAATCCCCCATCTGTAAGAGACCCATGGGAAGAATAAATCTGAAGTTGAGAAATGAACCTGCTTGTACTCCCATGGATGAATTAGATCCAGGATAAGCATCCCAATCATTTTGATGAAGGTCAATCTCGCTGCTGATCATATATGATGCCAAAGGGAGCCGGGAAAGAGGGAACTGCCATAACTATTTAGCAACTAAGGACATGTTTTTGAAAACTCGGGTTCCCCAAGTCTCCTTCATCAATAGGCTTACATGATCTCTCAGCTAACAAGATGGTCACTCTGATCTTCATCAACCCCATATCAAAGGAAGTTCCTTGTCATCTTCTCTAGCCTAACACAACCTTGACAAGGACCTTAAAGAAAAGAAAGGAAGTAAGTTGGAGTCCTCGAAAAACAAGACCTTATCGATGTATTTTTCCCTCTATAGAGGAAAGGCAGTTTTTCACCCATCTAGACACCTAGACATGCTCTCCACCATAAAAGAGATTGATTCTCTACGATGGGATCCCAAAAGAGATGGATCTTTTTTCCCCAAAAGGAACTTCACAATATAGAAAATGAAAACTCTGATCTGTGCAATCAATTGAGGAGAGGGATATATGAAAGGCTGAAGTGCATTAACCATGTTAGAAAGCCTTCTGGAGCCTGTATGTCAAATGAAAAAATGATGCCGCCACCTCGTTTATATGTTGTGTGACTTGTGTCATTACTCATCAGCTATCTGCAAAGGGCTGTATGTTTGATTTTATATGCACCAATCTCTTCAGTGTTATGGATTAGATGGAGTGGATATGGTGCCTTTGATTACAAATAAGGAAGTTCATATGTTACCTTATTCGAATTATGCGAGTTTTAGTTTTAAAATATGAAAAAGTATATTAATTTACCACAAGATTGGTTTCACCATTTAGAGGATATTATATTGCTACAATTGGCTCAGGTTTTCATAAGCAGACTGTCAATGTATGCGAGGAATGACTGACAAGAAAATGGAAGCATTGGATTATATGCCTGAATGTGCACCTTAGATCAAAGATCATTATCATTCGGTTAGAAGCTATGTTTGATACTCCATGCCCATGGGAGTCAAATGAGAAGATCTAAGAGAAAATATCTGCCAAGTGGAGGCTCTATCATTTGAAGTAACTGGCATGACTATTTGTCCGACTTGATAAGTGCAAGAAGTGTCGCATTGTGCGGTTTAAGTAAGGTAGTTCATTGATGCTCTTGCGAGTTGTAAGCTGGCATAGCTGTCTGAATAAATTCATAGAAATTGGCTAGCTGGTGCTAGTGGTCAGGACAACTATAAGTAATCTATTGAGGCAATAAATTGGAGTATTATTTTGGGGAAGGCTGTGACAGTTATTCCGCCGTAGAAGGGAATTTAGATCTGTCTTCTGACGCATAAGTTTACATCTGTCTTCTTACAGTATAAAGCTGCTTCTTGTACAACAAATTTTGGAAAAACAATTTGATAATAGTTAGCAGATTTCTTAATCCTTGGAATAAAGGTTGGTGTAGACTTGACATGGCTCAAAGAGGTAGCTTACCAAAATTAGGTTGCACTATGACTATGGACAATGGCTCCTGGATCTGGATATGGACTGACAGCTGAATGAGCTCATACTTGTTAACACGCACACACGGATAATATATGTGTCATGCACTTGGAAAGAGAATCATAAGTGACAGCAAATAGTTGATACATACGACTTTATTAAATCATCAGGAAATTGTAAAATGATGATTTAAGCGGAATGACATTTTGGATGTTGATTGTGAAATTTGTTTCTGTTGTTTGATCATCACCAGAAAAACCTCCAAGACTATAGCGGAAGACCCCAAGATTTTGGTCAAGATCTCTGATTTGAGAGACACAGAAAGTTAAAGAGACATGTCGAGCACTTGTCTATTTGGATGCACGTTTGACACTTGTCGACACAAAATTAGGGTTTTTAGAATGGCAATTGTCTTTGTGCTATGGAAGGCCAATTGTCTTTATGTTAATAAAGAATCGTTTAGCAAATATAGTATGAAAGGTAAATGTTGGAGCATTTGGAAGTACTTGCGTTCTTCTATATTTTATGCATTGATTTAGATATTATATATGGCCATATCCTTGTGTCCTGGATTTTGAAGCTCACCGTGTCGGACTTCCTTTGTCTATGTCAACACTTGTGTTGGTGTCCACAAATCACAAGTCAACACTGAAAAAATAGGTAAGAACTAAATTCACCCTCGTGATTTATATAGGAGAATGAGGATGCTAAAGATTCCATTATATGGAAAAAATTGTAGGAAGGAGTCTTTAATCTTACTTTTTGCGGAGATTTTATAATTGTGAGGATTAAAAGTAGGTAGAATATTACTTTTAATTAGGCTAGGGGTAGGGGAAGACAAGACTTACGTGGACTTCAGTAATAAAGAAGGGTTCGAATGAGTGTGACTTGTTTGATGACCTTGCATTAGATCAAACTGAATGGCAAAAATGATTATGTAGCCGACCCAAGTAATTGGGACAAAGGTTGAGTTGAGTTGAGTTAAGTTGTGTTGTAGGATTCTTAATATTAAAAAATGGACTCTTAATTGGATCACGTAAAGAGAAGCAGAAAATTTAGGACATAATGTATGTTGTGTGAGTATTAAAATAATAATAAAGATAGTAACACTAATAATAATGACTGCAAACGGTACTCCATAAATGACTAGAGAAAATTAAGAAATAAACTCAATCTGTATCATAGAGATTTTTGGGATTATATGTGAAACTTAATTTCTTGAATAGGAAATACAGTTCTAGTTTGAGCGATGAGAGAAGATTGCATAAACTTTACAATGAAATTGGAGTAGATGAATTAGTGAGTGACAATAATCTGTTTAGGTATTTTGATAATATTGTTAGTTAAGGAGCCTATATGATGGTTTGGCTCTAACTTGGCCAATATACTAAAAAGCTAATTTTCCAACATGAAAACTGAGGTACTGTATACAGTCTTTCAAATTGATTGATAGTTTTTTTTTTTTCCTTTTTCTTTTTGGGAGGGGTTGTTATTGTCACATTGTCATTTATATTTGTAGACAGCCTTCTGATTTCAGCTTATGAAATTACTCAATTAAAATTTATATGATTTGAGATTGAGTTTTAAAAATCAGCTATGTTGATTGAGATAATTTGACTTCATTTAGTTAAAAGTATAGATAGCTATTAGTAAAAATTAGTTGATAGTCCAAAAATATGAAAAAAATACATGATATAACAGTGTGGAGAGAAAGAGGAACTATCAGTTGGAATGCTATAATGGATGCCTCAGTTTTTTATGTTTTAAATTAACTTGAAGAATGAAGACCAAGTTACGCCCCAATTATTATTTTCTTATGATCATTCCATAACCAATTATACGATCAAAAAACACATTCTGTCAATAGATAGTGATATAAATGACTGAAAAATAAAAAGAAGAGAATCTAAAGCAATTTGGGATACATATATAATGTAAATAATGGTAACATTTTTACTTTTACAGTATTTGTCATTAAATAATGATTCATCAATGTCACGCGTTAGGATTGGATGTTAGTAAATGGAAAGTTTAGTAGGAGTCTTTCTTCTAAAGTAAAAGTAGCGGAAATGGAGAAAACGAAAAGATATTATAGGTTTTTCTTTTTAGAATGACCGGTAAGAATCCTAAATCCTAGAATTCTAAAGCAACTTTCAAGAAGACTTCCGATCCTTTGCGGCAGACCATCAAAGAGGAACATAAAGAGTTATTGAAGGATTTGTCGCCTTATCATATCATATCATATCATACAATAATAATATAAAATGGAAGCTTAAAGAAAACCAATCTCAATACCACACACTTTCACGTGGTGCTTTCGTAGGATATATTCTTCAGCAGTTATACCGGTCTTTATTTTGAATTCTCCTCTAATTTCACAATTCAATATCCCATGTGATTTTCTCTTCGTCTCTTCTGCTCTCAAAATGTTTGTGGAAATCTCCTTACAAAAATCCTTTCTCTTTACAAAAATCCGTAGTCTTTGATGCCTTGTAACTTCTCCTTTTCTCTAATGACTTACATTAGCATATATTCATTGTACTACCGTATTATTTGATTTTTCTCTACTCAACTCAACCTTTGTTCGAATTGCTTGGGGTCGGCTACATGAATCCTCTTTTGCCATTTTGATTGGTCCAATGAAAGATCATCAGACAAGGCCACACTCATGCATATCCTCCTGCTTTTGTCGTTGTCCATGTTAGTTTAGTCTTCCCCACCTCTCATTTGGTGTTAGGAATTTATACCATCACACTCCCTAACGAGTGCACTTACTGGTTTTTCTTTTGTAGCCAAACCACCTCAAATGATTTTCATTTGATTTTACTTTCCTCAATTTACTGATAAATATTAAATAATATATCACAAATGGGATGGGTAAATGTTTGAATATTTGATGCATATAGACTATTTGTTGTAGTTCTCCAAAGAAGAACAAAGATAAATGTAACAGGTGTCATTGCATACATTCAACATATTGTCAAATGCACTTATTTTGTTTGGGAAGAAGTTATTTCTCTTTGTTTGTTCCTTTAAATGGGTTGTCTGATTGTTCTTTTGTTCATTATTTTATCCTTATGTAAAATTCCTCATTAAACCTTAACTTTTGTTGAATGTTTTCGTGGTGCTATCTTGTTTTCAATTATACTTTGCACATTCTTTGATAAATTTGAAAAATTCAATTTAGGAAGATGGATCAACATTTTTGAACCAGAACATAGTGGTGTAAGCAGTTGTTTTGATCTAAGGACAATTTTAATCTTCGCTCTCATGATACGGCTAAATGATTTCTCTTGGAAGTAATTGATTTTAAGAAATGTAACTCAGGTGCAAATAAAATGAAAAGAAATTTAGTCAAAGTTTTCATTTTACTTTATGGTTGATTTTCACTCCCCTGTTTTGCTGGTTTAGTCTTATTCTTTTTTTACTTTTTATCTTCTACTTTTATCTTAGTGCTACTATAATTCAAGTATTTTTGCCTGCAGTGTCTGCCGACATGGCTCATGGAGTTCACCCCAATTTTATGGATAAGCATGAAGAACACCACCGTCCAGAATTGCATAAGGGACTAGTGATAAAGCACAATGCAAACCAGCGCTATGCTACTAGTGGTGTTACAGCTTTTCTCTTCAAAGAAATTGCAAAAGTTCACAACCTTCCAACACAGGTGACTGCTCATGAAAGTAATTCTGCTGGCATTTTATGTCTAAGTTGTATAACATTTATCAAGAGAATGCATAAAAGGTTTCAATTCCCATACCAAGGGGCCATATTTCCCTATATACCAAAAAAAAAAAAAAGAAAGAAAGAAAAAGAAAAGGAGAGAGAATGCATAAAATTATAGTATGACAAATACTGGAAAACATCTATTGGAAATTGGCTATGCCAATATTATTAGCTCATTTGATTTTTCAAATGACTCTTCACTGGCAACAAAAAACATGCTGTAGATTTTCTGCTGTAGGGATCAGCTCTGTGCATTAAGCATGTTTGTTGGTAACCTTTGACTGACATGTTGAAGTACTCTTGCAACAAACTTATCAATTTTTTGTTATGAAGAGCAGTTTGCAGGTTGGGCACAACTTTATTTAACTCAAACATGGTATCTAAGTTGTCGGTTTTGGTGCCCCACCACCAAAGAAGCCCAACTTAATTGCTACTTGCTGGTTTAATTTTCCAATTCCTTTATTCTGATATAGCAAGTGTAAGCATTTTAGAAAAGCTGAACAATTAACTTTCAAGTGAGGATATAAGATTTTGATTAACATTTTCATGGACACATGTGATGAACGTTTCCAAAATAAATTTGAAATTGATATGAATGCTTTCCCATATGTAGGAAGAAATTCTGTGCATTTTCATGGTATATATATGCTGATTAATATGCAATCTCACTCCTTGGTTTTGTGGCTGCAAGAGTGTAAGAACTGTTTTGCTTGTTCACATACGCAGGATTTTGTTGTAAGAAACGATATGGGATGCGGATCCACTATAGGTCCTATACTTGCTTCAGGAGTTGGAATTCGTACTGTTGATTGCGGAATTCCTCAGCTTTCCATGCACAGGTTAGACATTTATATCCTTTTTCCATCTTGCTTTTCATTCACCTTCAGTTTCCACCAGAAGACAGGAGGGGGGGAGTATTTAGATTGGTTGCTATTTTCATTTGTTTTTCCTATCCATAATACTAAATTGGCTGAAACGGAGCCAAGTGTGAAAAACTTACCTAGAGATTTGTAACCCCCATGGCAACATTTCTGTAACATTAATTTTGATCTCACATAATTATAGACTAGTAAAAAAGGTTTCCATTGGAACGGGCATGTGTGGATGAGACTTTCTCATTGTGTACGATAGACTAGAACGTTGTGAATACTTCAACTTTATCGCGCCTAGAGTTGGATTTGTATGCAGCTGGCCCCAAGTCCAGGCAAAGGAGAAGGGCAACATAAAGCTTTGTCAATCTATATGAATATGAATCTTAAGAATATTCACATAAATACTAGGATGTCACCTGTATGTGACTTGTTGCACCTGCCTCGGGGCGTTGCAGATGAGCAAGGGGCCTTAGAAGACCCTCACCTAGTTGTGGTGAGAAATTGGCAAGGGGGTGCAACGGGGGTTCGTTGCACCAGTGTACCAAATAGTAGAGCTGTCGTATCGTCACTTGGGTGTGGCGACAAAAGTGCTAAGATGATGTAAGAAGCAAGTGCATGATACTAGACTTAGATTGGCAACTTGGAACCATGACCTTGAAGGTGATAGAGTTGGAAGAAATTTTGGTATAGCTTGTTTGGAAGAAACAAAATGGGTAGGGGGAGAAGGCTAAAGAAATAAAAACATTAGTTTAAGTTTTACCATATCGGAAAGACAGATATAAAAATGGGGTTGGCATAGTAGATAAGAAACTGATAGATATAACCGTAACCTGAGAGGGAGATAGATTCATACTTACAATTGAAAGTAGGGAAACATATAGTTTATGTAATCACTATATGCAACTCGTGTAGGATTGGGTGAGTAGACTAAATCTTAATTATGAGAGATTTGGAAGAATTACTTCAAGGGATACCCATAGGAAAGAAAGTGTATAGCGACAGAGACGTTTAAGGCCATGTGGAAAAAGATAGTGTTGCTTATGAAATGGTGCATGGCAACATGAACTTTGTTGGGAATATGAATAATTGGAGAGCCTATCTTAGATTTTATAGTATCTTAAGATCTAGTACTTGCAGATACATGCTTTAAAAAGAGGGAATAACGCATTATATCCTTTAAAACTAGCGTAAATGAGAGTCAAAATAGATTTTTTTCGAAGAAGTAGACAGACCAACTTCTAAAGGCTGCTAATTAATTTTGGAAGAGAGTCTATTCTCGTATGGTGTAAGATGTTATCCTAAAGAACAAACAACTGCACAGAAAAGAGGCTAGAAAGTTAGCAGAAGAGAAAGCCGCAAACTAAGTGGTGGAAATGGAAACACGAGAGATGGAGTTTGTTTAAAGATAAAATTTCAAAAGAAGCAACATGAAATGTAGAGGGTGATGCGTTGAGTCCAGATGTTTGTGCTCTTTGTATGTAGGCTAGTGAGTCACATCGACACCTCTTTCTTCACTGCAGGATGGCCTGGAGTTTGTGGGGTCTGTTGTTCACCGCCGCAGTGAGTCTTAGGTTAGCCCTCACACGATGGAGGATTTGTTGGATAACATGGGACGGTTTTGTTAAAACTGAAGAGCATAGAATGCTTTGGAATTCTGCCATCTTCGCCATCCTTAAGTGTATCTGGACTGAAAGGAATTCGAGAATAGTTGATGCAAGTAGTTATCTTTTTGCTTGCTCCGGGAGCACTTGCTCTTTTTTGACTCTCTTTGGGCACAGGCTTACGGATGTTAATGGTTTGCCCTTGATAACCTAGCAAGAGATTGGAAGGCAGATGTAAGTATTGTGGGTATATATAGAGGGTGAATCAATGAAATATGGAGCAGAATCTGTATAAATAGAAAATCAAAAGTGGTTTTAAGGGAATCAAAAGGTGAACGGCCTATAGATGTGAACGAGATTCTTAAGGTGAAAGTAAAACATCGTGGTGGAAGAAGTCCAAAGAGTATTCTAAAGTAAAAAGAGATCCTTATAAAACTTAGATAAAACCTAGACCGTAGAAGATTTTGAATGAGACAAATATGCAAAGAAAGAAGAAAAGAAAGCCATTACAGAAATTTAAAGTTTTTGACAGACGTTACAAACTTGCAAAATTAAAGGAGAGGGATACTAGAGATTTCAATAACAAAAAATTTATGAAAGATGAAGAAATTAAAGGAAGATAAAGAACTTGTCGAGAGCGATGACTAAATGAACAACATATAAGAAGCATAGTCATAGGATCAAAATAGCGGCTAGGAAACTAGAGTTATTACTTTTTTTAATAATCAGTGAATTTGAGGTGGAGATTGTATCAAGGAAGATGAAAATAGGGAACACTTCGGGACCTGCTAGGATTTGTGTTGAGGTATGGAAGAGCCTAGGAAGTGTAGGAGTGTCTTAGCTAGTGAAGTTATTAACAAGATCAACATGTCAAAGAAAATATCAGATGAGTGGAGAAAGAGCATTATCATGACTATATACAAACATAAGGGAGACATCCAATGAAAGCTTTGAGAGAGAGAGCTGTTGACAATAGACCAAGACATGAGACAGAGATATATGAAAATAGTTGTGTGGGAGGTTAACAGTGGAAGCTATCTCTTTATTGAAACGATTGATGGAAATATATATAGGGAGGAAGCAAAAAATGTGCATATGCTTTTTATCGACTTGGTGAAGGTGTATGATCAAGTCAGAGATAATCTGGTGCGTGTTAGAGAAGAAAGGAGTTGAAGTGAGGTATATAGATGTAATAAAAGATGCTTATGATGGAGCTATGACGAATTGACGATATTTAGAACTACGGCTCCAGAAACTTGTGAGTTCTCGGGTACCATAGGACTATATCCTGAATCAGCCTTTAGATCTTATCTTTTTGACTTAGTAAAGGATGGATTGCTTATACATATACAAGATGACATACCAGGGTGCATGTTTTTGGCTGATGACATTGTTCTTATTGAACAGATGAATATGGATAAATGATAAATTAGAAAACTTGAGAGAAATGCTTGAAGTCGAAAGGTACCTTATCCCCCAGAAAGAATGCTAATGGATATAAAGTTATTTTAGACAGATATAAAATGCCACGAAGGGATCAACTTCCTTATTTATCATAAAATATTATCTAGATTAGGAGGTAGGAGTTGATTTTGGTCATGGGATAAAATCAGGTTGCGTGTTGTGGAGAAGTGCGTCTAGATGGTTATGTGATAGGCGCATACCCATTAAGTTGATAGGAAAATTTTATACGACCGCTAGTAGACCCCCATACTTTATGGAACATAATGTTGGATAACTAAGAAACATGATGTTTGGCTCAAAATCATGATGTTGCATGCAGGCCAGTGAGATGCATCAGCATATATTTCTTCATTGTAGTATGGCGTGGCATCTGTGGGGGCTTCTCTTTGCTGTGGGTGGTGAATCTTGAGCCAGCCCTCATATGGTGGGGAACTTGTTGGCTCAAAAGTGGAAGGGTTTTGAAAATGGAAATACCGAAGAACTCTTTGGAGCTGTGCTATTTTTGCCGTCCTTCGGTGTATTAGGTCTGAGAGGAAATGTAGAATTATTTATGGCTAGTCTTCTGTTTTTAATATTCTTTGGGAGCAACTTGTGTTCTTTTTGGCCACTCTTCGGGCGAAGGCAATGGGTACGTTTGGGGCTCTGCCTTTGACTGACCTGGCGAGAGATTAGCAAGCTGCTCTGGGTCTTTAGTTTTGGGTCTTGTCTTGTTTTTACGCTGTCTTTTGCTTTTATCACGTGTGTGTATTGGTGGATTTATGATCCAGTTTTGCATTCTTCCTTTTTCAGCGGAAAAGGAAAAAAAAAAATTAGAGTATGGCTAAAATAAGAATGTTAAGGGATATGCGGTAAAACTAGAAAAAATAGAATTCAAGGTGAGCATATTCGTGGAACCGTAAAAGTAGGCCTAATAGGAGATGAACCCGAAAGAAAATCTCTTGAGATGGTTTGGACATATACAACGTAGACTGCTAAATGCCTTAGCTAGGAAGTGTGATAATATCAATAACAAATGTAATAGAGGTACATGGGCAATGACAATTAAGAAGGATTTGAATGACTGGGGGTTGTATAATGGCCTTGTTTTGGACAATACAGAATGGCAAAGTTGAAAGAGGATTCATGTAGGCCGAGTTGAGTGAACACTCAATCTCTGTCTTTTTTATCCACAGCATCAAAGTTTGTGAAATAGTCCAGTAAGTGGTGGTAGGGGCTATTGTGGGGATGTGCTACCTTCTTAATTTCTCATATTTACATGGCCCCAACCAGTTTATAGAGCGGTTTCTTGTCGGGTTCTTCTGTATTGATCCAGCTATTGAATGAAATACAACTGAATTCAACATCCTGAACATGCTTTCCAATAGTCATTTAACTGGGGATTCAGAATTGCCTCTTCAGTTTACTCTTTAATTAGAAACTTCTGATGTTATATTTTCAAATAAACCTGTGGTTTTAGAGATTGAATGCTTACTTTTGTCAACTTTAAATCTGGGATGTATCAGAGATTGAAAGTTAATCTTTTGAAACAAGAAAGGCTTATCCCGACAAATGAGACATATTCTTATTCCTCGTAATACCATCAAAGATGTGCTACTTCGTGAGTTTCTTAACACTGTCTAAACACCGAGATTTCTTTACCTTGTCCCTATTTTTTTTGGGTGGTCAACGTCAGGATATATGGTATTCTTGTTAACGAATTTGCCTTGTTACACATTCAGATTTTGTTTGCTGGGAATATTCACTTTTAAATTGATGGCTTGTATCTGCTGTCCATTTTCAGCTATTTGTTTGTGTTTTGACTGCTACTGAACATGGTTAGTCTGTGGCCACAGGTCAAGTGATTGTTAAGTGATATGATGTCGGATCAATCATAAGCTTGTCAAATAGATCTAAGATGGAAAATTGAGATCCCTAGCATTACTCTTTTATCTTTATTTCTATGCAATATATTTCTGCTGATTCACTTTCTCTTCTGTCTTTTTAATTGCAGTGTCAGAGAGATATGTGGAAAGGAAGATGTTGATATTGCATATAATCACTTCAAGGCATTCTACCAAACATTCTCAAGCATAGACAGGAAACTGAAAATGGATTACTAAATTGAACACAAGAGAGCTCCTATCCTTTATTCCATATAAAAACTGTAGATTATATCTTTATTTTGTAGTGAGAACTAAAGATTGTGCGAAGGTAGGGCTATTAGGTGGTAATAAATAGGGTGGTCGAATAGTAGGCATTGGAATGCATGGGTGTGGAGTTTTCTACGAGTACTTGAGAATGGGGTGTGGTGCCCTAGTTGTAGTTATGTGCTTCGCGGTTGGTGTCTTTCTTTGAGGTTGTGGAACCGGATCCAATCTGGAGGTCTAGTTCAGGCTTTGGATTGGAATCTGGGTCAGTGCGTTTCAGCTTCAACTCAGATAACAGAGCCTGATTTTCTTTGTTGAGCTGGTCAGCTTTCTTCCGCAGCCTTTCGTTCTCTAGAATGATGTGGCAGTTTTGCAAGTAAAGCTCTGAGTTGAACCTGTCCATCCTGACGTTTGAGTTGCTCCTGTAACCAAAGGTAGAGATGTCACGTAAGGGGAAAATAAAAATCCAATTTCATGATTTTAAAACCTAATCAAGCAAAGCGGTTAGTTGAGGTGAAACAAAGAGCTCTGTGCGTTTGTCGGAACAGAGATGATAGTTGTTAGTAAATAGAGGAATAAGAGAAACCTTGTATGAAACAAATATCAGAACTCGAAATTGATTTTAGAGAGCTTGATGATTCTATTCAGTATTCAGAGTTTGATGATTCCATTTGCCTTGAGTATGAGGATATATATATAGTGTATATACATGAACAGGATATGGATGGATGATGGGATAGATGATGGAAGAGTCTTTCTTGTGATAGCTCACACAAAACATCAACTACCTAATATGAGCAAAGCACCTTTCTGTGCTTTTTCTTCTCAAAAGGCCTTTTGTTAAGCTTAGACTTTAAACTTTAACGGTCCATGGAGAGAGAGAGAGAGAGAGAGATTGGCATTGTGTGATGTTGCACGTGTAAATTACTAAATTGCATCTGGGGTAATGCCAAAAAGGCAAAGCTAAAAAAACAAAGAGTATTTTGTTGGGGGGGAACAAAACAGGGTGCTGTTGGAGTGTTGATGAACAATGGAAGGTAGAAATGGGATGCACATTTTCCACCACAGCCTAAACATGCTTACTTTCAAGCTTTGAGCACGAGAGTTAGCTGAGCTTCAGGTCAGTCTCTTGATTTTCATGTGTTTCCTCCCCTGAATTTCTTGAGTAAGTATTGACTATTGCAATGACATATGTCACCAAAAAAATATAGAACAAAATTAAATTTTAAAAGGTAAAGGTAGATATTAATATTATCATTCAACATAACGAGGACTGACGCTAAACGCAGCCCCCCCTAATGCGCTAAACGCAGCCCCCCTCCCCTGTAAAATTACTAACTTGCCCTTGTTTGTTATAATGTATAATTTTGCAAAAAAAAAAAAAAAAGAGAGACATGCGCCTGGACCAGTGCATGTTCTTTGGACATGCGCTGGACTGGTGCATGTCTAAGGACATGCAACTGAACAGTGCATGTCTTTTTTTTTTTTCAATTGTTGCACTTTTACACCCCGAATTTGTAAAAATTGAAAAATTTCACAATACCCCCTTCAATTTGTTAAATTCGTTAAAAATTTAACGAAATTAACAAATTTAAGGGTAAAGTGCAAATTTTCACAAAAAAAAAAAGACATGCGCTGGACGGTGCATGTCAAGGACATGCGCGTGTAGGCGCATGTTTTTTTTCAATTGTTGCACTTTTACACCCCGAATTTGTAAAAATTGAAAAAATTTCACAATACCCTTCAATTTGTTAAATTCGTTAAAAAATTTAACGAAATTAACAAATTTAAGGGGTAAAGTGCAAATTTTCAAAAAAAAATTGTTGAGTTTGCCCTCGGTTTTTTTTTTTGTTAAAATATACATTATAACACAATAATAAAGCAAAAAAATATATTTAACACAAAATATGTCAAAAACAAAATTATATTTAACACAAAATATATAAAAACATACACACTAGAGCAAATAACCGAACAAAAATAAAATTCAACACAAAATATGTCAAAACATACACATTCGAAGCAAATAAAAGTGAGAGTTTTAAGTTAAATATTTTCTATATATAAAAGACGAGGGCAAGTTAGTAATTTTACAGGGGAGGGGGGGCTGCGTTTAGCGCATTAGGGGGGCTGCGTTTAGCGTCTATGTTACATATTTTGGTTCAACCAGATATGGTCATTTTCACGAGAATATGGTCCATTAATTAAATGAAAATTTAAAACTAAAAGTAAGAGCAAGGAAAACATGTGACAAGAATACCACCAAGATCTTTATATTTTGTCTTTGGACAAATGTTTATTGGTTTCTTTTAGGCATATTAATGTAATTTCTGGTTGATAAGTACATCTAAATGGATGGACCAAATCATTGAAAAACAACTTTATCAACGAAATTGTAAAGATGAATGCTTGACTAAGTACAGTACAGTAGTTTCGTAAGATATTACTGTTTTGATTAAGTAGAAAAGAAGAGAGTAAGAGAGACAAAAAGTTACCTTACCAACTTGAGTAACAATGAAGGTATGTTTGACTTTGTGATTTAATTACTTAATTTAGCGAAAACATAACTATCTTAAGGAAATGATGTGAATAAATAATGCTCGGATTGATTTTATCTTCTCCAATTTACTTTCATCATCTCAGTGAGTTTATTTAATTATATTTGTGTTCTAATTCATAATATATTTCATAATTGCGTTTGTTCTAGAAATTATTTCCAACAAAAAATTGATTGGAAGATTAACTATAATTGTATATTTTATGCGCGTTATTGTGGGTAAACATGAAAGAGTAGGTCTTCTGTGAGACCATCTTACGGATCATAATTCGTACGACGAAGCTCCACTCTTTCACAGCTCATTCCACCAATACACTGTAGGTTGGGTCGGGCCAGGGAGATCCGTCTTACAGAAAATACCCATAAGACGGTCTTTTCTAAATTTTTACTAATATGAAATGGGAAATTTGTTCCAACGAATCTCCATACACTTTCAATGTTATTTTCCAAATTATTATAACCTGGAATTAAAAAATGAAAATTAAAATTGGAGGGTAAGAACTAAAAATACAATCAAGGAAGTGTTAGAAGTAAATAAGTTACAAATTCATTTATATCAATTTTGTAATTAATAAAACTGTAACCTTGAGGTGCTCACATGACCAGAGTTAGTAAATATAGTACGCATATAATTTATGTACATTCAAATAAATGAAAAAAAAATTGTTTACGTATTCAAACCGTATAGTTCACGTAAAGAGTTTCAAACGTATTGTTGTTCACTTATAAATCTTCATTATATACAAAATTTTGATATAATTTCATTATTTCAATTACTCTAACTTATGTTATGAAAATTGATCAAATAAGTTATTTAACATGAAAATATTAATTATAAAAATCTAAGAAACTTTCTTCGTTATTGCTCATACTTTTGGCCAATACACATGAGAATATATAAATTTAATCATGCTTTCATTTGATAACTAACTAATACTCCATCGGTTACCAAATATCGTTCTTTTTGACTTTTTTGAGTCAAATGGACTATTTTTCAAATACAAATTTGAATTATATTTTTTTCCAAATCATAAAATACGTAATTTATAGTACTTTTATTACAATATAAATTACGTGTTTTATGAGTGAAAAAAAATTAAAAAATTTACGTCAAATTTATATTTAAAAAATAGTCTGTTTGGCTCAAAAAAATTAAACAGTACACTGTTTAGGAACTGAGAGTATTATTATTTGATAAATAGCTAACAATCTATCTTTCTATATTACAATAGCACTTATTTTATATGTGTGTAATTGACTGAGGCTAACTACTAGCCCAGATTTACTTAGTTACTAAGTTTTACGGTTGCGATTAAATTTAAGAGTCGACGTGTGAGCGGCGGTTATTGCTCTCTCTCCGGCCTTCTCTTTCCTAGGAATCCTTCCTCCAAAATTTACTTCCCTAGCCGGCTCGCTCCCATAGTTACCAGTTTTTAATTCCCCTCGCTCCCACTCAAAACCGATCCATCTACCTCCTGGGGACTTCTTCCCACTCTTTCCGCTCCCTCCTTTCTCCAATGAGTTGTGTCTTTCAAAATTGATTGCAAACAATGTGGTCACGAAGGGGCTAATTCGAACCTTGGCTGAAGCAGTTACGCTCAAAACGCCATTCTAAAACCCCCGTTTTGTGAATGATCCCTAAATTTTTTGGGGAAAAGGTTTTGACGAGACTTGGAGATTGTGAAGTGGGTTTTGGGGGATGCGATTGGGAAATTGGAGAAGTTTGGGTTTCTTGAAAATTGGGATTTTGGGTTTCGTTGCAGAACGCAGTTGATTCTTTCCTTCAGCAGGTTCGCCCCCTCTTCCCCCTCTTTCCGTCACCGTCAATTACAAAAAAATGTCACACGTTGTTTGCTATAAAATTGAAAATTGTTTGTTACTTTACATTCTTTATGATTTTATTCTGCTAACATTGTGAATTTTCTAAACTGAACAATATAATGCTCATCACCCATTTGATGAAATGTAAATAAGAAACTTCAAAGATGCATGTAACGATATTCTGGGTTATAAATCATTTGCATAGTCGCTACATCGGCTTCTGAAACTTTTGTTGAATGTTTAGCAGCATTAGTACGAAAATCTCTCTTCCCCCTCTTTCCGACGCTATCAATTTTGATTTGGAATCTGAAAATTGGTATATTTTGGAATAAATTACAAAAAAAGTGTCACACATTGTTTGCTATAAAATTGAAAATTGTTTGCTACTTTACATTCTTTATGATTCTGCTAACATTGTGAATTTTTTAAACTGAACAAAATATGTAGTACATATAATGATATTATGAAGTGGGTTTTGGGGGATGCGATTGGGAAATTGGAGAAGTTTGGGTTTCTTGAAAATTGGGACTGGGGGATACAAAGAGGGTGAGAGAAGATGAACCTGAAGAGCGGAACAAAGGTGAGATAATCTAACTCCAACATCTTTCCTAATTTTCTTGAGTAGTTTCTCTTTTTCTTTACATGATAATTTAATATTCTTTTGTTGGTATGCATAGTTAATTACTCTTTTCTGGCTAGACCCTGTTTCTTGATTTTGTGTGTGTCTGTGTTTGAGAATATTTGTATTTAGTCCTAGATTGTAGCTAGGAGTACCTGCTTAAATTGTTCCACCTTCGTGGGTTACTCAACATCTGCTTGAATTTGATTTTGTGATGCATTTTGGGTTTTTGTAGGAATTTATTCACTTGAATTTGTGTTTCATGATTTGATTTGATTTTGGGAATTTTAGGCACTTCTCTTTCTCTCCACTTTTCTTGCCTTTTTATTTCCTCTGTCAAGTGAATAAATTCTCATTTTAAATATATAAGTAATGGTGGGCTGGGGTTCATTTATCTTCGTACAAAGGTTCATTTATCTTCGTACAAAAAACTTAATGTGATCTGGAAAAACCGGATTAAGCACCAATATAAAAAACTCAAATGAAAAACAAAGTATTGTTGTAGTTTATTGCAATTGGCTGTGAATCAGTTATCGGCATCAGAAACACACCCCCCCCCCCAAAAAAAGAGACTACAGATTATGGAAGAATCAACCCTGATAGGAAGTCTTCCCGACACATCCCATGTGTTCTTCTCTTTATCACATTTCTTGACCATGTTGCTCAAATGCTCAAGAGGAGGTGCGGCCCTAGTGACATTCGGATACATGCCATTGATTTTCCTCCATTTATTTGTCTTAAGGTCAAACTTTCTTAGCTTAACATTCATAAGAAACAGATCATTGCCAGACCTTTGAAGAATGAAGGCTCCAACAATAATATACGCAGTACAGTTGAGTCAAGTGTCAAGTGAATTACTGAACCACAAAATACAAGAGAAGTGGAACACGTGAATCAAACTACAAGAGAAGTGGTTAGCAGAAACACATGAAAGTTTCAGAATCTAATAAATGATATTTCTACAAATGGAATGGAAAGCGGAATACCTTTTGGTTCAGCTATCATTATCTCAATCTCTACCATTTGGGGATCATCCAACTCATTCATGTATGTATTTACATCACCCACCATGGATGGAAAATGGGTACATTTGTTAATATGAAAGATGAATCTCTAATACTGCAATGCGAGAAATCAAGGTTAGGTAATTAGGTTATTGCCTGTTAAGAATACCATAAATAAAATAAATTGACGAAATAAATATGCCATTTGGTGCCATTAATTTACTAGAGCTGGAAAGTTTGTTTGGTTGGAGGGTTTGAGAAATACGTAAGAATATAGGTTATTGCCTGTTAAGAATACCATAAAAAATTAAGAAAGAACGACTTTCTGAAACTGCGAGGCAATAGGGTTTTTGTGCTGCTACTTGCTTCTATATTTCAATTGAGCTTTTAGTGTTGATTATTCAGAGTCTATTGTTTTCTATTAATGGTGCGTAACTCATAAGCCTTAAAGAATGAATTTTGTTTCAACTAATGATCAATTGTTTTTTATTTCGGTTGTTTTTCAATTAGTCTTTGGAACTTAATTAGTTTTTATTTTGTTTATTGGTCTTGGTTATCATCTGTGACCATAGATGCCCTAAGGGGGACTCCATACTCAAGTCAATAATCGACTACGGATTGAAAATCAGTCTTCGAGAGCTATACTTTCCCAAAGGACAAAGAAAGTCATGATCTTTTTCCACACAGGTATATTAAGACGAAAATGAGTCATTTTAGCTATCTTTCTCTTCATTTCTGTTCTTGCGAACCTGCCTACTTCTTTATTCTCTTCTTTCTTTTAGTTGACACTCAACTTCGTGTGATCAAGCTGGGACTGACAGAACTTTCTTCTGATTATGAATAGATAAGAGTCTGATCTTTTTATAGATCACATTGATTGATTTCTTTCAGTTCATACAACAACTAATCAATGTAGTTTGATCAGGGCCCACTATGACTTTCTGATCTTATTCGTCTTCTAGAAAGATCACTCTATTCTCTCTTATGTAAAGATCTAATGGCATTGGAATCCTAAAAATTTATATGAATCTCTCTTTCTAGCCAGTTTTTGCCTTCTCTGGCTACTCTGCTTAGACAAGTGAGGCGTGGAAATGAACCTCTTTCTAGAAAGAGAAGGGAGACCGGCGATAAGAGTTCTAATAGAAGAATCCCACGACAGAAAAGAAAAGTCTCGGTTTTCATCTATATGGAGGTCGAGAAATTCTCAATTGATTTTCGCTATTTCCCTTTAAGTGAGAGGAAGGGGGGTTCATTTCACTGCTTCTATATTTCTTTCGTGGACAAATTCTTTTCTTTATCTCCTTAGTCTGGGTGACCCATACATAGTTGTCAGGTGGAGATGAATCAAGAAAGCTTTGAAATCCACCATTGGTATGGACAGAGCTAATGGTCAAATGCCAGGATGAGACCAAGTATTCTGTCGCCTCCTACCCAAGAAAAATGGACTTTAATTACAGACTAATTCTACATCCTTATTCTATTTGAGAGTCAATGTTGGTACCAATTAGTTTGTTCAGCTAACATCGAAAGAAAAAAAATGTCTTGGTGCCTTTAGCATCACTAGGAAGCAGGTATTTGAGATCTCGAATTTTAACGGATGATCTTTTGATGTGACTTCAGCAATGTTAACCGGACTTTGAATTGTTTCACTTTGATCTTGATTGGCATTACTTTCTTAAGGAGAAGTAGATACATCTTCCTTATTCTAAAATTCTACATTCCTGACATTGCCTCAGTCCACTCTCCTGCAAGAACTGTATCATATACTGATGAAGCTAAGCTCTTGGCATATGGTTTTAGCCTTCCCTGAGAGCATTTCTTACACTAGCTGGCAACATATTGTACAAATCTCTTGACATCATGACCAATCAAGCGGGGAGATGCCACAAACTTCTCAAGTACAATAATAACATTCACGTAGTGCAGTGCTAAAGCAGCAACACCAAGACTTCCTGGAGGAGCTTTGAAATTTCTTAGTTTTGAATTGAATTTTAAAACATCACCAAGAAATAAGCTGACGCTAGCATGACACTCTCGACTAGAATTTTCTATTTCACCGATAGTTACAGAAGAAACTATATTTGACCGGTGAATCTATCATCCCATAAACTCAAATATGATTGTAACAGTTTAGTTGTGATATTCACAAGCTTTTTTCTCTCTTTTTTTTTTTTTTCCTTTGATGTATAAATAGAAAGATTATTGCTTTGTTTAATTGTCATATTCACGAATGCCTTTCTCTTCGTTGTCTTGCTCTTTGCTCTCGCTTCAACAAGATATAGTAAGAAGGGATGCATGTTTATTGACAAAACAGGTAGAAGACAAATAAACAATTTCAATGCTGTTGTAGTCTATGAAATGAAAGTTGTGGGCTGCTGCTTTGGCATTTCGCATCCGCACAAAACAAGTTGTACCATGAAATCACGCCCCCTTGGCACTGAAAGAAGAAGAGAAACAAAAATGACGGCTAAACTATGAAAAGGAAAGAAGCAGAAAATATATATTTTCAATTGCATATTCAATATTTAAAAAAAATACTGATTTTAATATTTTATTATTGGTTTTCTTACGAAATAAACGAATTATATTCCTCATGAGTATGTGTTTATTTGTTATTATTTAGTCTTATGCACCCCATAAACAACATCGAGCATACATTAACCTCGAGCAGTATATTGATTTGGTCCCACACTCGACACCGTGTCATAGACACGGGCACAAACACCTAGTATAAACATATTCATACATAAAATAGAATATTTTTTTGGTCCCTTATATTCTTATTATACCCGTAAAAATGCATAGAAGCATTTTTTTCTCTTCACGTATTTTTTCACCAAACTTTTCGTTGCAAGTTTAAAATAAAATATGTATTAAACTTTTTTTTTTCAACGTATTGTACATATCATGTATATTACTAACCATGCATATGCATATGACTAAGTTGTAGAGCTGCCTGCTGGTAATGGGCTAGGCTGGGCTGGCCAACCCAACCTCAACCTATCGAGCAGAGCCTTACAATTGGGCCGCGATGGGCTGAGCCGAATTTGCGTCGAGCTTTTAAAACTAAAACCAAGTCCCTGTCAATATCTGGCCGGGATGGAGTATCGTTTTAGGTTAATTTTCACTAATTTTGATATTTTGGTCAGTCCACATGCAAGCCCATCGGGTGAGTCTTAAATTCGACCCCGACCCAAATTTGTATCAGGTCTCTAAAACTAGAGCCCAACCCCATTCTAAAGTCGGGTTGGCTGTTAGCCCATCAGATCGGGTCGATTTTGCCAACTCTACTCAGTTGTATGTTCAATAAGTGGTTTATGAATGAATAATTCACTATACCTATGGGTAAATACGCTAACTATGAAATCAATGGGTGATTTAGTGGCTTGATCACAACTGATTTTTTATGTGAAGCAATTTATTTGGCGGGATGTCCGTGTTCAACTCTCACTAGACACAAATTCTCTTGAAATCACTCACCAGGTACAAATTTTAGCATCACGAGTGGAGATTAGTCTCATATTCAATGTGGTTTAGGGACATCTATATTGAAGTTTCTTTTGTTGACTTCGTTTGCTTTGCATTAGTGTCATGGTAACGAGAAGTTATTCGGTGGAGACTAGTCACATGTCCAATGTGGTTGAGGGACATCTATATTAAGGTTTATTTTGTTGACCTTATTTAACGAGAAGTTATTCGGTGCACTCCACCAACCAACCGTATATTAATACTTCAAATAATGGGCAGAGTCTTTTATAATGACCCCAAAATTGAGAGAGCCTATTTTAATTGAATGATAAATTCACGTATTAAAAGATAAGCAAAACAATATATTACATCAACATCCACGTAATGTGGAACAATACCACAAAATAGTTTTCCCTTGTAACAGTTGCTCAGAGGTGCACGAGCTGTTGGGTTTGCCCCTCCCTGCCTTGGTTTATTTCCTTATGTTTTATTTCAGAGTTCCTGTTATCATTGTGTGGAGTATTATTCTTCTAGATGATATAAATAATTTTTTTAAAATAAAGGCTAATACATCATCAAGAAGAATAAATCAGTATTTCAGAATAATTAATACGTTTTTTTAAAAAAAAAAGAAAAGAGAGAGACAGAGACAGAGACAGAGAGAAACTATGGAAGTTTGAGAATCAGTATTCTCATAGATAAATCCACTAACGAGAAGTTGGTTCAATTTTCCAACTTTAAAAATTTGGAATCCTTAAGTTCTTATTACAATTTGCCCACTGAACCCCACCTCTGGATAAAAATTGATCACGACAAAATAAATACGGGTGACCATGTCAGATCCACGTGCGTAGCTAGTCTTTAGGAAGGATGTCCTGGCTCTCAAAAGACATGTGTTGTGGGAACTCGACCGTCGGATAATGCCTGAGATATCAAAGGAAATACCGTTAGGGGAGCTGGACTGTGATCCGACTGAAACCCTTCGATGTAATAATCAGTATTTCATTGTATATAAGAGAAAGAAAGTAAAGTAGGGAGAGGGGGAAGAGTCTTGAGAGAGAAAGAGAAGGCTTAGTGAGGAAGCTGTCACTTTCTTGTTGGTGAGCCCCCTATTTTTAGGGGGAGTTGCTACCTGGGTACATTTTTTGTGTGCACTTGGCCCGTACACCTTTCGGGAATATACTTTTGAGGGTAGTGTATTTGAGCGCATCAGAAGCCCCCTACTCCTTATTTCTCGAGATGAATCTCGAGGATGAGGAGTATCATTTACTCGCAGTTCTTTTTTGTTGTGTCGAGAGTTTGCGACTTTCGTCTTGAATTTGAAGACGTGTCTTTGGTATTCGATCTTGCCAGGGAATACTCGAATAAATGCTTGGGTTGACCGAGGCTTGATTGGCTCGAACGTATCGAGACTTGATTGGCTCGGAGAGACCGAGGCTTTATATGCTCGGGATTGACCGAGACTTTGTTTGCTCGGTGAGGCGAGACTTTGATTGCTCGAACGTATCGAGGCTTTGTTTACTCGGCGAGGCAAGGCTTTGATTGCTCGAACGTATCGAGGCTTTCTTTGCTCGGCAAAGCTAAGGCTTTTGCTCAACTTATTGAGACTTTGTCGGCTCGCCTCGAGTGGCGACTGCTGACCTCAAGTGGCGATTTAGTGACCTTAGCGAGGTAAGGTGCGTCTTGTTTGCTAGCCTCGAGTGGCAACTGTCGACCTTGAATGGAGATTATTTGCCGACCTTGAATGGTGATTGTTTGCCAATCTCGAGTGGCAATTGTTTGCTTGCCTCGAGTAGCAACTGCCGACCTCGAGGAGCATTTTGATTGTACGCCTCAAGTGGCCACAGCCAACCTCGAGGAGCGATTTGATTGCACGCCTCGAGTGGCCACAGCCGACCTCGAGAAGTAATTTGATTGACGCCTCGAGTGGCAACTGCCAACCTCGAGGAGTGATTTGATTGCACACCTCGAGTGGCCACAGCTGACCTCGAGTGGCGATTGTTTGTCGACATCAAGTGGTGATTGTTTGCTAACCTCGAGCGGCGATTGTTTGCCGACCTCAAATGACGATTGTTTACTGACCTCGAGTGGCAATTGTCGACCTAGAGGAGCAATTTGATTGCGTGCCTCGAATGGCCATAACCGACCTCGAGGAGCGATCTGTTTGCGCGCCTTGAGTGGCCATAGCCGACCTTGAGGAGCGATCTGTTTGCACGCCTCGAGTGGCCACAGCCGACCTCAATGAGCAATTTGATTACTCGCCTCGAGTAGCCACAGCCGACCTAGAGGAGCCATTTGATTGCGCACCTCGAGTGGCCATAGCCGACCTCAACGAGCAATTTGATTGCGCACCTTGAGTGGCCATAGCCGACCTCGAGGAGCGATTTGTTTTCGCGCCTCGAGTGGCCATAGCCGACCTTGAGGAGCGATTTGTTTGCACACCTCGAGTGGCCATTGTGAGATCCCAAAAATTACCTATTTTTATTTTACGTATAAACGAATTTAATACTATGTTTGAATTATTTGTCATGGCAATATTTTGTCTACTATTCTTTATATAGTAAGAATATTAAAAAGAGTATCTATTTTAATTTTATTAATTAATTAGTTTGATTAAAATTATAAGTGGTTTTTAGTATGTAAAAATACTATGCCAAATTTATGGTTTTTTTAAGACCAAAAATGTTTCAATCGTGCAAGTTAATCTACAGGGGGAACCATGATATATTTTGGTCAATAACTTAATTATTAAGTAGGTAAATGCAAGAAAGACACTTTTTTTTTTGTTAAGCATAGTGACTCACCTTTGGTGGACCGACTCTCGGGAGTATAAAAGGTTGAAGACTCCTTGCTTTTTAGTAGAAAACATACATAACCGTCACTCTCTCTCTCTCTGTTGATACTAAAATCGTGAAATACTCCTCCGTCCGATGTTCTTCTGTCCCTCTCAAGACGTACATAATATTTTGGGTACGATGTCAATTTGGTTTACGATATTTGGGTATTATGACGAACCGACTTTGTTGAATCGACATGATTGAGGTGTAGATCGATTCTATCGAAAAATATAATGTTGCACTGATAATTTTCGGTATTAAGTTTTGAGCATTTTGAGGTAAGGGAGACTATGCAGTACTGATTTCATGTCATTTTGATCACGTGATCGTTTCTAAAATATTTCATATCTTGAAATATGATTTATTGATATCGTTTCATCTTGTTTATCAAATAAATTTCGAAATAATGTGTTTATATTGATTTACCGTGATTTAGTTAAAAACATGATTATGTGGAATAGTTTAGTGATACTAGTCGGTGTGTCGGCCTCAATGAGCCCATTATTGTTATTGTTTATGAGTTGGTGGGTTCAAATGATTGGGCGCCAATGGTTGATTTGGTTATTGCTTTATCACTGAACCTGAACCGGATAGTATACTAGACTGTGATATATGATGGAGTAGTATGTTTTGATGCTTCGAGCATGAATACCGTGTTTCGTACTTTTCACGTTGATTTACCAAGAGCATGATTTCGTTAATTTATGAGTTATTGTCTAAAGTTTAACTTTATGGACAAAGTGATATTTGAATCGTATGTCTCCGTTCTATTCTGTGGTATTGTATATCCCCTCCATTGCTGGGCTCACAAGCTCACCCCCAGTTATTTGAGTTTTGCAAGTTTAGTTTGATCAAAGTGCGCAGTGGAAGCATGGCTAGCTACGAGGTGTGGTAGAGAGTGAGCCTAGTGATTGTTGTAAAATTTGAGTTTTGATTGAGTTGTTGTATCAAGGTTGATATTTATAAGATTGACGATTTTTTTTTTAGAATCTGAGTGTTATTTATTTTTCGCTGCAAGTTTTGAGATACCTTGATATTTTGGTATATGGATTTGGAAGCAGGTGATGACTTCAGATTATCACAACCATAGCCGACCTCGAGGCGTGATTTGTTTGCGCGCCTCAAGTGACCATAGCCGACCTCGAGTGATGATTTGTTTGCGCGCCTCGAGTGGCCATAGCCGACCTCGAGAAGCAATTTATTTGCGCACCTCGAGTGACCATAGTTGACCTCGAGGAGCGAATTATTTGCGCGCCTCGAGTGGCTATAGCCGAACTCAAGGGACAATTTGATTACCGATGTCACGTCATGTAATTCATGAATTATCGAATTTACTAAATTTAAAGTATGACATAATGTGTACATCCTATATGCTATTATATTTTTACGAGACTAAGCGCGGTAATCCGAGTTAATGACAAAACACGAACCATTTACAAGCTTTATACGATCAAAATTAGAGTTACACGGTGAGTTCATTCGCAGTTGAAGCATAGCGGTAAATAGAGTTTAACTCGTTTTTATTTGCGAAGTCGGCGCGTAACGTTACAACTATTTGATGTATTTGAGCAAATAAATAAATGGTCTTATAGCACTTTTAACTCGATTAACACATTATATTCTTAATAACCGGGTAAGCCCGAGTCACGTGGCATTAAATGTGTCAAAGAATATATTTTATAACAAGCATATTAAAGTAACGAATTACTATTATTTAAGCTCGAGATTTTAACTTTAATCATGGCGTTACTTTTACGAGCATAGCATGTTAATTATTAGTGATTTGCATTAATTTTAAACAATTAATAAGCATATGAGTTGTATATTTATCCTCAATTTAGGATTTGATGACTCATTTTCCATTTTATATGTTTGTTGTATCAAAACATGGATATAGGAGCAACATATGTATAAATTGAAGGTTAAAAATAGAAGGAGATCACCTTAAAACATAGTAGAGGGGCCAATTAATAACTTTCCAGAAATTGAGGAGCCAGTTATTCATTTTCCAGAAGTGGAAGGACCAGAGACAAACCTCCAAAAGTTTGGGGGCTAGATTGTTATTTTTAAAAATATAGGGGCCAATTTGCTAGATTTTAGAAATTGAGGGTCTCAAGACCTTAATTAAACAGTTACTCCGAAGAGTTCTGATAATTCGTATTTCGTACTTGTAAATGGTATATCCGGATAACCGCACCACGGGCCAAGTGGTGTAAAGTATTCGTAATAATTCGTAAAAATTCGTATCTCATTGCACCGTAGTACCCCTGTGACAGGTTGTTTGACTTAGTGATCATAGTAAGATTTTCAAAAAGAAATACATAATAGATTCACAATTGGAAGTTGTCACAATCGAACGGTTTTCATAAAGATATTTCTCATAAGACAATAATTCATACGGAGGATTATCGATAAGTCATAATATGAAGTGAGAATGAAACGATGCGACGGAATTCAAAACAATTACCGGCACAAGTGTCGGCATAGCGTATAAAATGACGTTTGACAACAACAAAAATACAGCAGAAGCCTATCGAATGAAAATAAAATCCAAATGCTTAAAAGAAATATAATCCCTTACCTCGATACGTGTAACAACGATAAATCCAAAATTACGCGTGCTCGTACTAGTCTCGTTTATCGAAACCTAAAGTCAAAGCATAAGACTAATTACTATCTAAAATTATACTAATTAAAATATGCTCTTAAATAATAATATGCATTTACTATCGTACCTTTACTATACTCAAATACTCCCTCCGTTTCAAAAAGATTGACGTTTTAGAGTTGTGCACACATATTAAGAAATTTTATAAGTTGACAAATATACCCTTATTAAATATCTTTAATTTTTGTGCTAGGAGTAGTTGAAAAGATAAATTAGAAGGAGATAGCCATTGGGAGAAGATAAAGTATTTAATGAAGAGATGATCAATTATTGGAACTTGTGAGAAGACAAGGGTAAATTAGGTAAAACATGCATTGAAAACCTAAAACAACAATCTTTTTGAAACAAATTTTTAGAGCTAAAACGACAAATATTTTGCTACAGAGGGAGTAATATATATTTGCTAACATCTTCGTAAGGTGGTTGATCTAATTCATCTTAATTAATACCAAACATAATAGCATGTATTCAATTTCAACCTCCAAATCACAACCAATATATACTCACATATATTGTACTCATACTGTTAGCCAACTCATTCTGTTTGTACAAGGTAATATACACACACTAACTCATGCACACACCACATTAATCCTCTCTTTGTCCACATCTCGTTCACTCTTTTTTTTTTTTTTTAAACACAAGTCACGCACAGTTCACGTAACACACACACACAACTGACATATTTAGTAACTACAAATACACACAATGAAGTCAAACTAAACTCCCTCTTCTGCCACCATTTCCCTCTTCTTTATTTACTATCATCATTACTTCCTTTAATTCACATCTCTCTATCTACTTCCCTCTTTCACATAAAACCATCTCAATCATTCACACCCATCACAACAATTGAAACAAGACTCAATCCTTGTTACCGTATTACTAACACTTCAATTAAAAAAAAAAAAACAAAGTTTGCATGGAAGAGAGAGATTTTTACCTTGGTACGGCCGCCCCGTTTGCTCTCTCTCTCAACCTTCTCCCTTGCCGCCGTCGTCCACTCTCCCTCTTTCTTTTCTTTTGACGTAACCTCTCAGTAGTCTAACCGTCCCTTTTATTTATATTAGCTGGTTCTAATATACTACTTAGGGTTTCTAACCTAGCCCATCTCCATTATAATCGGCTCAATAATTAATATAGTGGTGCTTATTAAGTGATAATATTATTATTAGTCAAAGGTGGGCTAAGCCCAAATCTAAATAAATTAACGAGTTTAGTTCATTGAGTTGACCCAAACACAAGATAATAATTTAATTATTATAAATAATATTATATAATTAAATAGTATTATAATTAAAATTTGAGAATATAACAGGTTACTAGCCCTCTTCCCATTCATTTTCAATACCCCAGGATGCACTGGAAATTTTCGTCTACACTTAACTCTTATTTTCGATCCGCAAGAAAACTAGTTTGAAACAACCTTGTCATATTTTTTTGAAGTGCTCCACCAATCAATTTTTTTAAAAAATAAAACAATTAATTGCTATTAAAAGCACATATACATATTATGTACTCATAAATGCATTTGGATACTCCCAACCGCCGCCGCCCCTCTCAAGAAACAACTTTGGTTAGTTTATAATTATTGTTAAAACTAAATTTTAATAAAGGACAAAGTTATCTTTCTACAAAGACGCTTTTCTCTATCATCAAATTCACTTTCTACAATAAAAAATTAGAAAAAAAAAAAAAAGTATGATGCTACTTCTAATACATATGGCCTGCATCTCAACAAAACAATTTTTATATTGAAAAGCCTAACGCACATGCATACTCTGAGATAGTTTTTAGATTGAAATGTCAACGGGTTGCACTGCTCTAAACGAAATGGGACTTTCTATATTGAAAAGTCAACGTACAATAAATACGAAATGATGTTTGACATATCACATAGGTACTATGTTGAGGAAATAATATTTCAATCCTTATAACTACAAAAAATTGTTGGCCGGTCCATTTTTTTAAAAAAAATTTCTCTCCAATCCACCCTATTTTTCTAACCGCTAAAAGGCATTTTGAAAATTTTCTTCCTAAAATGTCCTCAACAACATCGTTGCTTCAGATTTGAGGTTCGAATTGATGTAATGATTTCATGTTGTTAATATAGTTTTCCCTCATGTTTGGGAATCAATTTCTATGCATAGAACACGAATTTGATCACAATTTGATCAAATTCAAATTTTTTTGAGTTCATCCAATTTTTCTTTGTTCTTGAGCTATTTTGGCCACTTTAATCTATGTTTTAAGCTTCGAATTTGTTTAAAATCAATCACATATTGTTATCCTAACTTAGTACTACATTTGTACACAATTTTTTTACCAAAAAATACTATTTTTGGGATCCAAATCAAGCTTGGCAGTGTGCTATCCGAAAACATATGAATATGTTCTTGGACTGATTTTGGGACTTTAATCAATGATTTGAGTTTGAATTTTGTATAATATCAATACCATACTGTTATAGGAAGTTAATACCATGTTTGTATGTAAATTTTCCAACAAAAAATAATTATTTTGATCGATTTTGATATTATATTAAATTGGGCATCGGGATGCCTTAAATTGGTCATCGGGCTGCCTTAAATTGGGCATCGAGATACCTTAAATTGGATATCGGGATGCCTTTAATTTGCTAATCGCAGTATGCTGAGCTGCTTATCGCGATACCTTCGTTACTCATTGCGATGTCTTTGTTGCTCATCGCGATGCCTTGGTTACTCATCGCGATGCCTTAGTTGCTCATCGCGATGATTAACCCACGCGATGTCTTGGATTACTCATCGCGATGTCTTGGGTTACTGATGCGCGTGTGTTTTCTGATTAACCCACGCGATGTCTTGGATTACTCATCGCGATGCCTTAGGTTACTGATGCGCGCGTGTTTTTCTTTCATTAATGGCATAATCGTCTTTTCACTCTAAAAATATTTTTTTTCGATTTAAAAAAAAATTTGAGTGGACTGGAGCGATTACAAATCTTGAAAAAAGGACTGGCCTGCAAGTCACCCTTATAACTACATTAACAGTACACAACTTCTAAGGTCGTAGAAGAACAAGTTGGCACTCTATTAATCTTCAAGTAAAATTTAATCAATTTAACAGAAATTTAAAATTTGACACACTTGAGGACACAAGTGGTACTAAAACTTTGGCCCAAATATGTTTACATTATGGAAAAATTGCGGTCAGGTACTTTTTGTAGAATTTTTAACCGCTTAAATTCACTATATTTGTTTTCAATCGTTTAAGTCATTTTAAAGTAATAAGCTGACTATTTGTTCCAAAACTGCTCCCATATAAAACTGACCCCGCATCAACATATGACGTTTTAAAGTGCATTTTGTGCATCTTCGTGTGTTTGAAATGTGCATCGTCAATGTAATTTGTGTTTTTGTGTTAAAAAATGTGCAACTTGTGCATCGTCAAATATAAAATATGCATCGTCAATGTAATTTGTGATTTTGTGTTAAGAAATATGTATCGTCAATGTATTTTGTGATTTTGTGTAAGAAATGTGCATCGTTTGAGATTTTGTGTTAAGAAATGTGCATCGTCAAGTATAACAGTACTATTTTAGTATTTTTGTGATAACAAATGTGCATCGTCAAATATAAATGTGCATCGTCAATATATAATAGTACTATTTTAGTATAATTTTTGTGCATCGTCAAGTATAATTTTTATGCATCTTCAATGTAGGAGGAGATGTTAATTTCCTCCGCACCGTCCTTGATTCCAAATATAAGCTTGACATCTTTTGCCCTAAGCTTTAGTATTTGTCCAGCCATTTGGAAAGACCTAAGTCCTTAACGTAGCACTTGGCAATACACCTTATTATTACGTCATCCTTCTTAAAATGATCGCGGAGTACGTTTTTACCAATGATGCTCTCTATTATGTGCCAGAAGGGTGTCTTTTTCAACACCGTTATATGATCTTCTCTTAAATTAATACTCCCTCCGTCCGTAAATTATTGTCTTTCTTTTCTTTTTTGCCCGTCCCAAAATAACTGTACTGTTTGAAAACTTTCCTTTTTAGGACATTACGTTTACCATTTTACCCTTACTTTTTTCCTACTTTAATTATGGGCCACATAACATGGACATTAAAGAAAATTACACATTATATCAATATTAATAATCAAGTCAATTATTTTTTCTTAATCTGTGTGCCGGGTCAAATAAGACAATAATTAAGGGACTGAGGGATTATTTTTTATTTGGTCAATTAGGAACTGCATATTTGACCTGTATATTATTTTATTCCTCACACCTGCATGAAAAGTATATTTATTAGATTCGTTTGTACATAGTCAAGTATAAAATGTACATCGTCAATGTAATTTTTGTGAATTTGTGTAAGAAATGTTCATCGTCAAGTATAATGTTGTGTATCGTCAAATATAATTTTGTGCATCGTCAATTATAACAATACTAAAAAAATTTGTGCGTCATGATGGACAATATGTGCATCGATTGTTCATTGTGATGAAATACTTTTTGTGCATCGTGATGGACAATATGTGCATTCGGACATGTGCATCGATTGTTCATTGTGATGAAATACTTTTTATGCATCGTAATGGACAATATGTGCATTCGGACGCACAACATTTTTCATTGCGACGCACAAATTTTGAATCCAAAATAAAACTGTGTATTAACGTTTTTCAGTGAACGCGATTCATCAAATAATGTATTGTGATGCATCAACAACAACAAAAGTTTGCAATACGATGCATAAATTTTGTGCATCGTGATGAAAAAAACCTACAAACGGTGTTTTATATTCAGTTTTATATGCAAATTTGTAATCCTACATACGATATTCAGGAACATTTATACTCTATTTTTGAAATTCTAAAATATATTCATCAATGCTAGCCTGATACTTCGTTTTTGTTGGTGATCTAGTGGTTGTTGCCTTTTTCCCAGTACTTTTTTTAGTTAAGAAGAAATTTTTTTCTCTGTTTAATAGTAACTTACGATAATGTTTACAAAAGTTTTTACAAAATTTCCGAAAAATTTTAAAATTTTTGCTCTATTTGAAGAAAAGAGGGTTTTTTTATATGTGTTTTAAAGTGAAGAGGGTTAATTTATTTTTTCTAATAGATGCACAACTTTCGGTGCATCGCAAGTGAAAAAGGTAATTTATGCATCATCTTTTTTTGTAATGCACAATGTGTTTTCGTGTTTTTATGTGCATCGTATTGTGTTACAACACCATTTTTTATTTTTGCAATGCATAACATGCATTGTCCTGTGTTTTTAAAAGTCATAGATGATATTTTACAAAAATAGTGTCTTTTTCTAGTTGAAAATAATTATGATGAACTTTAGCAATTGAAAATTATCTAAAAGAAACCGCCCAAACTTTACCCTTACATTAAATAGCTTGGGGCCTTAAAAAACAATACTCATCGGAGAATGGCCAAGGACAGGCATATATACTCCAACTGACTGGAATATTTAGTTTAAATTGAGAACAAACTCACTCTTGAGGATATGGGGATGACAGCGCTACTGTCAACTGGTCATACACATGCATACCATAAAATCCCTTGTTGTACTCCTAACTTCTATTCATGTTTTGACGAAAGAAATATCATTCTAAAGAATATTAACATCTTCAACCGTACCCAACAAGTGAGACGGGATCCCGTAAAGAAAGATTCTCATGGTGCTCTCTCCATTCTGCAGATGAACTCTTTTAGTATTTTGCACTATTTACATCCAAGGAAAAAACCACACCAAGCAACCAACTCAACGTCCATTAATAGAGAATCAACTTATGTAATTTACGAAAAAAAAAAACATCAATCCTACCAATGTATCAAGACTCACGAAATAGCAGATGATCAAATAATAAAAAGAAAAAAAAAAGTAAAAGAAGTCACTAGATCTCAAACTTAAGTCATATTCTGAAGCAACAATGCACAAGTAAATGTACCTTAAACTGTAAAAACACGATTGCAAACTAAATAGAAACAGAAATTTGTACAAGCAGGTTACTATTACTTTAAAGTTACGCTGCGGAGTGGTGTACCGGAAATGAGTGATGATCAGAGCTTTCTAGTTAGAAGACAGTTCGACCTTGCACCCAAATCATCACAGGCCAAAAGCAAACTGCTGCATCTCTTGCAAGCCAATCCATTCTTATGAATTGCTACCATCTCTTGACAAACATTCCGCTAAAATCTTACCATCTTCAAAGCTTTTCTGTTGCTGTAAAAGAATAATTGAACCATTTAGCACCAGCAGAATAAGTGCCATAAAATCATCTCAGGAAAAAAAAAAAAAAAGAACAAGCAGTCCACCTAACCCTGAAAATGCCCCTCTTTCTTTTATGTTAGGAAAAAGAAAAAGTAGCAACTGCATTGGAAACAGAGCCCTAAGTTCAAAAATAGTCCTACGAGTTCCATATGTTCGAACTTTAAATCAATAGCCAAGTTGGAAACACTCAAGATTTGTCTGGGTCTAGGATTCTTTGAGGAGAAGCAAAGGAAAAAAATAAAGGAGTTCTTGCTGGATAATATAATTTGCATGGGAAATGCAGTAAAAGGGCAAAGTAGACAAAGCCAATAAAAAATTTAGGTTTAGATATTAATTTTGTTTAGCATAATATCAAACAGTATTTGAGGATCTCTTAATCATGAATTTCCCTATCATTTTCACGGATTTCTATTTTATTATGATCACTCTGAAAGGCAATTATTAATTTCACAAACCATTTTACCAAATAGAGGCACTCTCACACGGGAATGATGAAGTAATGCTGAATCCATATTCAGATAGGAACAAAGTTAACTTTAGTGTGTCAACAGAATCGATCATGTTTGCGTGATTTTGATCTGGAATGATTTTTTTCCCTTCAAGACTTGGGCTACCCAATCAGAATACTTTTGTTCTTTTTGTGGAAGGGAATATCACGATTTAAGAGAAAAAATAAACGAAGCAATGATGAGGCCATGAAGTACCTTTACTCGGAAGAAAAGTCCACATCCCCAGCTCTGATAAGGTCTCCCTACATTCATTCTTCATCATCATCAGTGGCAGATCAGAGCTCTCGCGAAGCTCATCCAAACATTGTCATGACCAGTGAGCTTCACGAAATACACCAAGAAGCTCATGGTAAAAACCAAGGTTGATGGAATGGAAAGTGTGATCGTAACAGCCATGTCCATTCCCACCAACCCCAGTAGGTTGTGCCTGCACCGGTGCCAGTTAAGGTAAAATGTGTGGCGATAGCAACTTCCCCACCTTTCAAGCATGACATTGCTCAGACAGGGTGCAGGCATGGCCCAAGCCCCTCATCGGGGCCGGGCTAATCCAAAACTTGCATCAGATTGCTGCTGTTGGTGAGACTGCAAAGAGACATCATTTAAGAAATAAGGTTGTGCCGTGACAAAGATGCAAACTGACAAGCGAAATGCACTAAACTCACTCAACATACTGCCATACTACTTTTCTACAGTTTCGATAATGTCAATGTTCAGGTAGCAAATGCAGTTCACATCTTATGAAGATGCGAACTTTGAGTTGTTATCCAGTAACTATCAAAAGCAACATGCATTCCACCCATCTGTCTCAAAATAAGAGTATGCCAGCCGGTTTCAAATGTCCACCAAGACAGTTATCTATATGATGATTATGTTTTAAAAGTATATAATATCCCCTGCTTCTGCCAGATTCATCATCAACCTTTCCATAGTTTCTCCCAACATTACATACAACACAGTATTGAAGTCAACATTGCAAACTGAGGTTTTCAATACACTGTCTGTACCCAGGATCAGACTTAATGGAACAATTTTATCTGCTAATTCCATGATTGGCATTTCCTGGCTTACAATATGACGAAATCAAACATGCAAAAGAATTGCATCTATCCAATAAAATCAAACAACTTAGGCCGCCCCCCTCCTCCTCAATCTTGGGGGGTACAAAAATGCAGGCAAGCCCAACAAACATGGAAAAAGAAGCCAAAACCAACAGTTCAGCACTCCTTCTCCCTATCTCATCATGTACCATATTATGCTATATGTGTGCGTTTGTGTGTATCTGTGTGTCTGGTAAATGTAAGCTCGGCCCCAACCATTATCAGTCTTCAGATTGCAGCACCAAACCACACTTGGTATTGTTAATGACCACCAAAATATCAATTGAGTATGGGCTGCAAATTTGTAATCACTTGTTGAAGATAGTGGAGAATATGCAGACAAGATTGCCAATATGATATATTAAATCATGTACAGTTCTAGGAATGATATGAACCACAATATGGTGGAAATATTGTTATGCAGTTTGACAGAAAATTCCAGTATCATGCCACTCAACACAATTAGGAACCCAAACAGCAATCACGTATACTGGATTCAACAATCGGTTAATAGTTTCTGTTCATTACCATTTGTTGGATGCTTGTGTCAAAGTTCTTACCCAAAAATTGAGGAAAAGATAGAATCTGATCCGAATAAAATGTTATTGCCCTGTATGTATATGTTGAATGAATGAAAAGCACAGTTTTATTATCTCCATTTAATAAGCATCTCAATACCAGACTATGCTCGATTGCTAGTTACGAAGCTATTTATGAAAATACGATCTACTTCATCAGTTGTTCGTATAAGAGACTCTTATTGACAATCGAACAAAACTTTAATTAGAACTTTGCAAGTAATAAAAAAGTAATCGATCTATTAAGAGAATACCAACAGATAATGTGCAAAAGAAAACATTCCGAGTGTCAACACAGATAAGAATAGTTTTGGGGAAAACTCTGATTATTTTATTCTCATCAAACATCCAAAAATTATGTTGAATTATTTATTGTATATGTTCTTCCAGACTTGGGGACTGACAGTTGCATGCTCACATAAACTGGGCTGTAAAACCTAGCTTTGCCAAACTCAGCCACGCAGACTTGGTCGGGTTTTGGCAATGACGTATGGTGCTGCTCTGGGCTTCTCAATGGTGCCATTATCAACCAGGTCCTAATTGCATCCCGAAGATTGTGACACACCGAGACTGCCTACTTGTTGAACTAATGTTACAAACCTTTGGGCTCACCAATGATGAAGAACTACTGAATCATGATGATGGGTTTTTTCCCTTTGATGGGTATCAGACAAGGTTTGAAGAGAATTTAATATGTCCCCCATATTCGATCCATTCCAGCTTCAAACTGACCCCTTGACCTGTCCAGTCTTGTCAGGCATGCCAAACAAGGTCCAAGGGAAAACGCAAAATAAACAAAGGGCCTCTTTTTCTTTTCAATTTTTCATGACCCAATTCGGAAGGAGGGAGCAGATATCTGTATTTTATCGCAAACGTATCTACACACCAGTACTCTTCTTTAAATTGAGGGAAAAAAACTCGTTCAAGATTATGAAATATTCCCTCCACCAATTGGACAGTTCATTCCTCACCAAAATTATGAAACTTAAGGAATCCTTGTTTAAAATTTAAGCTCTAGACTTTGATGATTCTATCAGAACACTTGTATATAGGATAAACAAGTTGAGATTGAGGAGTTTGTTGAAAGGATAGCTCAAAAGATCAAGTAATTCTTAAATTGTTTGGCTACTCACAGTGGAATTCCCCAAATACAACAGAGGTGCATAAGAAAAGAAAAGTTGAAGGGCTTGGCTTTTCAGTGTGGGACTCATAAAAAAGGATGGAGGAGTTCTAAGATGCCAAGAAGTCTATTTTCGGCTGAATGGTACATGGAAACTGTGAGTTGTAACCGATGCATTGGAAGCTTTTGTGCAGCTTCAGTTCAATTAGTACCCAGTTTATGCGCATGTTACAATTAAAACATACCAGTGCTCATGAGATAATCATGAATACTCATAGAAAAATGTTAAGACACTAGAAACATAAATCATCAACATTGCAACTCATTGACGAGCGCATCTACACATGAAGGAACTAATCTTTGAAATAGAAGTCTGGAGGGATCGAGAAACTTCAGCTCATACTACTTTTTTTCTTCTTATTTACTAACGAGGACTGTATCACTGATCTCCAGTACATTAAGACGCAAAAAAGAGTGCAAAATATTCTTCCCTCCAAACTCCAAAGTAATGCCCCATCTTCCCTTTTCAAACGTCCAAAACAATATTTCACTTTATTTTTTTTGTTTAGCAAGTCAGGAATTAGTTACGACTATTTTTCCTCACAAAAGTAACCAAATTGACACAGTGATACCTACATAAAATGCATTCTGTAGTAGGGGTTGTGCCACATCACTCTAGGTATTTGCCACGTAATTACCTAGTCTTTCCCGAACTAAGACCTACTGTACGAAAACGTACTAGGCTCAAGGACATAGCCTAAAGGGGGGCCGGAATTGAGTGCTTTAGCCTAAGGGTAATAACACTCGAGTCTCCACGGCCACAACCCGGCTTTGTTAATAGTCTCCGTGAGCAAGTTGGCCAAGGGCCCAAACGCTTCGTAAGGAGAACTTCTTGTCTGACCCTATGAGATCTAGCTAGTCAGGGAACACGGATCCCCGAACATTAGGGTTCTAAGAAATTAACTTTATGCCTCAGGTAAAGGGCAGCAATTTACCACTAAGCACTTACATCCTTCAGGGATGACCCGGCTTAGGGCACTACCAAGGCATCTACTCTAAGTGTAACGGCTGGCCCAGAGTCCCTAGACCCTCAAAAGGTTGGGCCAGTTCTTGGGAACCTCGAGGGTTATTGGTTTGGCGGCTGAGATCAAGAGAAAGTCTCACCCGTTGTACACGTATGTTATCATGCACGTGCGGTGCGTATGACCTGATTACCGAAGAAAGAAAGAGCTGATTGTGATCCCCACTTACGGGACACATGTCCTATGATCATTGGATGGTCAATAAGATGATGACACCTTGCAGAGAATTTTGGAATATTCCCTGTGTCATCCCATACTCATTATAAATAGAGGTCATAAACCTCATTTGACAGGGATCATTATTCGATAATCTGGAACTAGTGAGTATTTAGCCTTTGCCCTCTTTCTCTTTACCTTATCAGTTTTGACTCCCACCCCAACCTTCACTCTTTTGAGGTTCTTTGATATAGACGTGCGACGCCAAGCATTATACCCAGCACACATCACACCTTCAGGGACACTCACATTCTACATATTCAAATCCCTGTTTGTATTGTGTGGCCAGTGTAAACGGCATATTGTTTTGGGACAAAGAATTCACTTTAAATCCAAAAGATGGCCTCAATATAAGTAAAAGCAGAGCACCAAAATTGAAAAAATTAAGTTGAATCACAGTATCAAAAACTGAGAAAAGATGAACTACATTCATGACGCTGAATAGGGGAGAAGACAGTTCTATACAAAGAGATATCATACCTGAGGAAAAGGTTGATGAACTTGTTCATGGGGATGCATGAATGCCATTCCCGGTCGCTGACAAGGATACTGCAAGTATAAAGGGGAGGCAGAATGAGCAGAGACAGGGCTGGGGTTGGGACTGAATGGATTCATCATGGTCTCCGGAGGCCCATACCCAATTCCTGCCGGAGAAGATGAAGCAACCCACGGCCCAGGTAGGTGTTGCGGGAGTGAACGAGGTGGGTGTTCAGCAGGTACAGGAGACCTATGAGCTGAACCAAGTTGCGGAAACTCGGTGTTGTAGTTCAAGACAGGAGAATACAAAGGCTGCATGGGATATGAACCTCCATTAAACCCAAAGCCAGGATCAAAACGTTGTGCATATCTGGAGAAAAGCATTCTGTTATTACTATAGACTTCTACAAAACAATAATGCAACATGCCAATAACACTGAAAGAGCATTTGAAATCCAGACCGTCCATATTTACTAAAATACTCAAGACATATCAAGCAAAAGGTCTATCAAGGGCTAGGGGCAAGGCAAAAGGCGAGCTTGCACATGAGTAAAAAAGGCATATTGAACAAGAAAAACAATAAAGTAGATTATGCCTCGTGAAAATATCCAAACAACATGAAGTTTTCAACAAATGACAGAACGAAAGTGAAATAAATGGTCATCAAATAACGGAACACGGTTACCTTATTTGTGTGATTTTTCTGTATTGCCCTGGTCGACAGCTTACCCCTTTGTTTGTTTATTCTTTTCAAAAAGGATGGCCAAGTGCAATGCCATTGCGGGATCTGGGAACTGTTTATACAACGCAGTCTTACCTCTTTTGCAAGAAAAGAGCAGTTCCCATATTTTGAATCTGTAACCTTCAGGTCGTAATAAAACATTGTAGTACTACGCCCAAGGCCACAGACAGACCGTGTATATTCCATAGGCATTGAAAGCGAAGGCGAGAGGTACATTTTGAGTCCGAGAGGCGGACAAGCAAAAGGCGAACAACGCGACAATTAAGGAAAATTGAATCAATATTATATATATATATATATATATATATATATATATTGCAACATATTTCACAAACATTTTTTAAGTATTAAATCTACTTGACAAGAAACTCGGACACCCCAGGATAAACCAACTTCAGCCCAGTTCAATAAAAGAGAAAGATCCAACTTTTACACCCAAATCTTTTTCTTTTTCAAAAATCCTAAAGAATACCACCAAAAACCAGATTGAAACTCCTTAAATCAGAAAACCAATCTAGGGAATAAGCTTTATGGGTGCCGGAGACCATGTCTGTCCAGGTCCGGCCAAAAAATTCCGGCCGGCACTTGGGGCCCAGGTCACTATTCCGGCAACTTCCGGCACCAGCAAAGCTTCGAATCTGATCGCCTTCTCATGACGACCATGGAAACTCGTACAACATCAGATCTGGGCCAAAATCTATCGGTGCCGCCTTTGCTTGCCTGTCACCTCTCAACTAGGCAAAAGAGGCGTCCGCCTCTTCACACCTTTGTAACTTTGCCTCGCCTAAGCTCACCTCTCACATGAGGCGAGGGAGGCGCTCGCCTTTAATAACTATGATATATTCTCTCTTAATAAAATTCTTTTCTTATTTATACTTTTTAAAAAATAATAGGAAATGCTGGGATCTTTGAAAAATAATAGGAAATGCTAGGGATCCCAACTTTTAATGCCAATTTACGTGGCATCACATGTAATGGGTTATTTTTTGGCCCCACAGCTAAGTGATGTGATGCCTAACCAATCACGTGCATTGCCACACAAATTGGGATGAAAGTCAGATCCCTAGCATTACTCTAAACAAATCAACCCTGCCACCGCCAAAAGTTGTTTCCCAAAAAACAAAAAAGGAGAACCGCATTATATCAGACTGTAAATAAGTTGCAAGAAGACAGATGAAAAATTCATGAAGAGAAGCAGAAAGAAACCTGCTAAAAGTTAAAATAGCACAGCGTTCCAATCCCTCTGAATAAAAAAGGGGGGAACCCCACGAAATGCTCCTCTCACCAACGGTCAAAGAGAAGCCAGATGAACCACACCCTATCCCACAAAAAAACTGGGAGAATTCTGGCGTTTCTCTCAGTCCATATACACCAAAGACCCCACATTGCCACAATAAGGCCTTATCTCCATTTCTACCAAGCCCTCGAATTTATTCTGAAGGAAAACGAGATGGAACTAGGGCAAACCCAAACCTCATCTACCACTCCAAAAGCCTGTGCCAGCCAAAGATACCAGGGACCATTACAATGTCAAAGTAAGTGATCATGAGACTCAGGCGAGGTCTCACACATCACACACCTATCTTGAAAAATCATCTTGTAAGATTTTCACAACCGCAGCATGTCCTTTATATTAAGCTTGTTAAAGACCAATTAAAGGAACCCAAGCTTTCCAAATCTAGGAAAAAATAGGAAATGGCTATGAAAAATTATTAGAATAGGGTACTCTCCCCGTTAGTATAATTATACTTGACTTCAACGACCAAGTGCCACAACGGTGATGATTTGCAATTTGCACCATGGATATTTGCATGACCCCATATTCAAACAAGTAACGGAACCAATGGAAAAGTGTGCTAAAAAAAACAAATGCTTAGAGGCAGTAAGGATTATTGTTTTCATAAAATTGAATATTGTGGAGGTGAGGAATCCATAAACCAGGCACCGCGACAGGGAAGACAATAAGCCATAGAAGATGGGACCGTCACACACGTCTATAGCCAAAAAAAAAAAGGGGGGGATGAAAATGGAAAACTTCAGTGTCTATTCAAATGATCAGATACTGCAACCTCAGATTCCCCATGAAAAGACATAATGAAAAGTAAGTCATTTAAGGAGAACAAGAGAAAATGGTGGATACAATCAACAATCAGACCCTGCAATCAACCCTACAACAACCACCATATCTACCACCACAAAGCAGAAAGCGATACCCATGGTGCATGCAATGATAGGAAAACTTCTATCCCATAATTTTGTTAAAGTAAATATATCTGATTAACTTCTCAAAAACAGAAAAAATTTGACATAAACAAGGAAAAGATTCACTTTACACAATAAAGAGAGTTAAGTCCATAAAGTAAAATAATAACAGTATACAGTGCACGGAGCAAGAGAGGTTGCGTACCGGTCATAGCTCCTATCATAATCAGGATCCTTTCTCTCGACTTCACGGTCCCGAAAGATAGCCACCCTATTGTTAGTCCTAAACCTACCAACCGGCTCCTTCTCTATCCTACTTCTAGCTGATCTACTGCTGCCTGTTGAAGAATCAACTGAACCCCTGCCAATGTTCACATCCGTTCCTACTGGAACAGTTACCTCTTCTATCTTTGATATTCCCAGTGAACCATGCTGGAATAGCTCCTGCGCCCTTGGCTCAGTTTCTGGTTTCCCACTGGCACCCCCGCTGGTGCTAGAGCTAAATATCCGTGCTCGAGCCCGGTTATATTCCTCTTTCCTCTCCTCCACACTTTTGGAGCTATTGGCCCTTGAAGAATGTGAACCTCCACAGTTAGCATTCTGTGACCACTTTTGGGGCCTCTGTTTGATTGCAACCTTAACAACACTACTGGTTGTGTCTTCTGTTGGTAAAGTTACAGGAATGTCTGCCAAACGAATCAATGGAAGCCGACATTCGGTTGTCTTACGGATGATAATTCTAGAACCAGAACCGTCAGGTAGAGTATTGTCTAATAAAACCATAGACTGCAATGAATAGTGCTGGGCAACACGATGTGCTGCCAACCTCAGATAAGAAGTAGGGAGCTGTTGGAACTCCATCTGTTGTTGCATAGGATCTCGAATGAATTTCTCAACATCTTGCTCCATCCGCAGAACTGGATAAGAGATGGTGAAAACATTCATTTGTGTGACAAAGAAAGCAACAGATACACACATAACATCATTGTGACGTAAATAAAAAATAAAAAAATAAAAAAGAGAAGAAACAAGATTAACAGTTAATATTTGCATTGTCGTTGACATTCAACCAAGAACTATAACAATGACAGACTTGACGTGTGTAATGACATACCACATTTCTTAGCCCTAAATTGGTTCAGGGATTACAATTATACACCTTATCATTGCTGGTATAATCAATTTAGAATCAAGATCATCTCTGATAGAGTTCACAGTTCCTCGACAAGGTACGCTGGTTACCATGACCACCATACTTTCAGAAACAAGAAGGATTCAAGCCTTTTTTGATGAGGGAAAGACAATGACTGCTAGCATTCTCAAGACAAATTGATTAGTCCATGCCCTCAAAGAAGTAGGTTCTGTTTACAGTGGACGTGCCTGCGTCCCAATCGTACAAGGGTCTGGGTTTGTGGATTTGTACTAGTGGCCGCAGACTACCACAGTTTTGCTACCTTGAAAGGGTAATATATCTTGATCCCATATACTTGTCCTAAATTCTCTCGCCAAAAATATATTTAAACTGCCCAAACAGGTACAATTAATCAGCTGATACCTTAAAAATCCAACATGTGAAAGGTCAAACTGTTCTGCAGTTATTTATGTTCCCAAGGAACATAGTACATAGTCAACCAAGTTTGTAAGAATAGAAAATTCAAAGCATATTCTTTTGGTTTAACTTACCCAACAAGAAGCCAGAAAGAAACGTCAGTTATATGGGGATATCCAAACTTATTTTACAGAGAATTTGTTCACCCCAAATTGCTAAATGTGTATAAAGTAATTTCTCCAAACATGGACAGTTCGCACTTCACCCAAACCTAGCATGAAACTTGCAGATTATTTCACCCTGCTAAAGCCCTGATAAAACTGATCTTTTAACAATGACGTCAACTCCAGTGCACCTAATGCATAATGTAGTTCTTGCACACTAAACAAAGATTATCTATTCATTGACACCACATCAGGAGACGAATCCCTTCAAGCACTATAGCTTCTAAAATCCTATTACAGGCAAAAATAATTATCAGCATATTTCGAGGAAAAAGATCTAGGGATACCATCAATGTCCATATGGAGTCGCCACCACAATAAAAAATTTAGGTCACTAGTTAGGACTTCCCACTTGCAAGTAGGCAGTCAATTTAAGCCTTTTTCTACCTTGGGAACAAGAAAGGACACTGTGTTAGCTGAGACTCTCAAATCACAATTTAATGAGAAGCTATGGACATCTTTGAGATGAAGACCAATTGGATAAATTGTAACTGGAAGTCACTGTTTATCCCCACCTAGTGGTCTACATTAGAAAACAGCATTGAACACCAAGAGGTAACACGTTTCCTATTGTTCACAGCTAAGAATCCATGGCCTTCAATTTAACCCATCAATAAACCCGATTACTTTTCTGTAATCTGCATTAATGTTTGCAACATATAATATTTCCTCCAGTAATTTTCTTCCACCAACCCTCTCTTGGGACACATTTACATACCAACACTATAGCAGGAAAGTACGTGATTATAACTGACATTTCTGCAACATTCAGATTTCACAAGTTCTAACATAGCAATGCATATTTCCAAACTCTAAGATAACAAACTCAAAACCGTTTTCCATCTACAAATTCCTCTAAAAGTTTTTCCAACCCTATGATCAATTGTCAGTTTGTCACCAAGAAAGTAAACAACCATTAACAACTACATTCATCCAGCATTCCTTGGGGTGGGTTAAGCTAAATGAATCCTTTCTCTAAAAGCGATCACCCTTGGGAAGAATTAACCACAGAACCCTTGTCAAAAAAAAATTAATTAACCACAGAATCAGAATACACCTGCCATATCCCAAAGGACATGAGATTGGTCAAGAATGACTCCATTACTTAAACCAACCAACCACCCACAGTTGTTAAAGGTGCAAGGTGCATTGAGGCGCAAACAGGTCTTCCCAGTCAATGACCAAGGTGGACACGCAAAATATCCCTACAGACTACAAACTTCTATGAATGACAAAGTAGAAGTTAAGGAAAATACTCATCCAAACAAGAAGCTAGACCCATTAGTTCATCTTCATCCTCTAATTCTTAATCCTCAAATTAGGTGTAGGTGAACTAGCTCCTCCTTAGAATGGAGCAAAATTACCTTAACTGTCAAGAAAAAATTGAAAGGCGCATATACATCATCTACATTACAATATCCTCCTGAGCAAACACTCATATAGTGGCTATATTTGGCTCTTCCTTCCTCAAGACGTTCACATAGCTTATAAATGATTAAGCTGGCAAGTATCATCTTACATAAAAGAACAAGTATACCTGTAATGCTAGAGATCAAAACAAAAAAGGTGCAACTAGGTAATACCTTGACCCTGGAGCTAAGCATGCTTAAATGATCAAGTTGGGCTGATAGGTGATACACGCTAGCTGGACTGGGTTGAGCCTTTAACAACAATGGCCTTTGACAGCAATGGCCTTGTTGCTTTCAAAGTTACAGTAGGTAAATTTACCCATGGTATTTAACATTTGGACCAATGCATTCTCTCATAATAGTACATGCACCATAATGGCTTGTAACTAGGGAACACCAAATTGGACCAAGCTATGGGGATAAAAGCCCTTGAGGTTCTGCCAACTGCCCAACGCCAACAGAACCAGGAGAGGTGGGTTGTATTTTACCACAAGCCCAAGCTAGACCACTAGGCAAACCTGACAAACTATTATTAAGAAGTCAATTGAGCAAAGCTGCAATAAAAATCACATTCGTAGCTCCTTTTCAAATACTAGTACCGCGAATTCAGAGTGACAAACAATATAGCGAACACAATTTCATAAGAAACAAGGAGTAAAACCTAAGTCCTCACGATTTCTTTGCTCAAAAATAAGATTACTTAGGAAGGAATTGAGCAATCAGAACTAAGAAAAAATGAAAATAATTATAAGAAGAAAACATACCTGAAAGTCGTTCTCTAGGGTTTTGTAGAGCTTCACGAAGAAACTGATCGACTGAATTAACCAATTCCTCTGTAACAACACCGGGAGGAGAATGCGAGGTAGTCGAAGCAGAAGCTGAAACGTCAACGAGCTCGGGGGGAGAAGTAGAAGAGGACGTGGATGGCAAATTCGAGGAAGAATCTAGCTTGGAGAGCATCAACCTGCTCATGCTGGCGTCCAAGTCCGCCACCTCCCATGAATCCGCTAGATCCTCCGCCATGAGATTGTAGCAAATTCTAGGGTTAGAGAATTAGAAAAATCATCAAATTGATCTCAGCTAGGGGATCGACGACGAAACCCTAGATTCGAGGATTTGGTTTGGTTTCATTAAAAAGTTTGTGTGAATTTTTGGGAGCGGGGAGAGAGAAACAGACGGGAGAGGAGAGAGGAGATAGGGTTTGACGAGGAGTGCCTGGTGCTAGACTGCTGGCGTGTGGATTTTTGTTTCGCACGTGTCGTGCACTTCTCATTCATCTATTGATGTGATTCTTTTTCTTCAACCTTTTCGTTTCTGGCGGGTGATTTGCGAATCTGTATCGGTATCTTTTATTCAGCAGAATGCTAAACAATGCATCCAAAAGTGCTAAATAATGCACTCATGTTTATGAAATTATTATACTACCCTTAAACTAAAAAAATTTAAAAACAAAAACTAACCTACCCCCTCCTCTACCCCCTAATCAACCGTACTTCAATTTGAATTTCTTAACTTTCTCTCATTTTACTATTAATTGTTAATTATTTTAACTAAATAAACTTTAAAAAATAATTTTGATTTTCGGAGAGGGTCGCTATATTTGAAAGGACCGTATATTTGATTTTAGGGCGGGCTATATTTAAATTACGGACCGACTATATTTAATATAACGGCCGGCTATATTTAAATATAATAGCTTCCTTTTTTTTGGAAATAGAAATGAAGTTCCTATTACATTATTTTTTGCTATATTTTTGTTAGATTAAATTGCTATATTATTAACTTTTTAAATTGCTATATTTTTATTAGATTAAACTTTATAAAATATAAATTTAAACATAAATAAAAACATAAATTGCTATATTACATTATTGATTATTTAAACATGAATTTAAACTTTTAAATTGCTATATTTTTGTTAGCTTATTAACTTTTTTTTTTTGATCGATTAAACTTTATAAAACATAAATTGATATATGTTTGTTAGATTAAATTTTTGTTTTACGTAAATTTTATAATTCTGCTAATTGTTATTGTCATTTATTTATTTATATTAATTGTAAACTTGTTATTGTTAATTTTAGATGTCAGGAGTTGGTGGCAGTGGAGGTGGTCATGAATGAAGGATGGTATTTGATCTGCGAATGGAAATGAATTACCCGTACTATGCATCGATGAAGAACGAACTCTACCTCGACCTCGACCGGAGATGGACATTGGGTCACTCTTTGGCCCAGTGGAGTATGTCCGATCTACGTGCTCCCAGCCGGACAACTCCCTTTTAGTCGAGTTTTCCCTCGGACGTCCTTTGTGATACTCATGTTTAGGTGTACCTGTTGTCGCCGCATGAGAATGAAAGTAGGCGTGAAATTGGCTGGCATAATGCTGCTTTCTGTCTTCAGGCACATTTTTTATATCATACATCAGGTTGTTGAGCAATTCATCTGCCACAGAATAGCTCCCTCCATCCGGTTCATCAAATCTTTCTCCCTCCATATGTAAAGTCCTCCAAAACACGTGGATACCGTGGGGATCAATCGGTAGATTAGCGGCCTCCAACAAATTCATTTCATGTGCACACGGTAAGCCATGTGTTAGTCCGAACGAACCGCATTTTTCATCGGTACCAATATTCTTTTTCGGACCCGTACGTCAACCTCTTCGATGAGCGGTTGAATACAATGGTGTGAGACTTTACCTCTCAAGTTAAAAAACAATAACCTATCATTCTTACTGTCAAATCAAAGTTCCTTGCCCTTTCAAATGTAGTCTTGATCTCATTGAATTGGAGCTCGATCAAGTCATGGATCTGCAGGACTAAACTATCCAAACTGTTTACCGATGTTTTTAACCAACTCTTTAACATCCCATGTGCACTCTCCACTCTGTTGTACGATATGACATAAAAAATAATTAGATCAATGTAAAATTGGATTTCTTAAACCATTAAATTAAAAATAAATGTAAAACCAGTACCTGTTGGTAGTAGTAGTTCCAAAATGCACATAATTTTTGGTCTAAACATGGACAAATCGATCTCTGTACGGCTCCAACCATTCCTTTTTCACGTAAGTGACCTGAGGTGGGATCCATTTCCAAGCCTCTTCCATCTGAGCCAACATAAGCTGATATTCCTCCTCAGTATTGGCGTGCACTATCCTTTGCCGTCGTGAACTAAATGCTTTGGTAAATATTTTATTTTTCATCAACTATACCAAATATTTTTCCACGTTCTTCGATATGTGTCGCCTACATAAAAGATGTTTTGACTCGGGAAAATGATGTTCAATAGCACTCATCAAAGACAATTCTCGATCAGTAACTATCACATTAGGAGCTGCATCTCTATAAAACATCATCCGCAGCTGCGACATTGCCCAATAGAAGCTTGTTTTCCTCTCATTTCTTAAGAAGGCGAATGCTACGTGATAATTTTTGCCCGTCGATGTAATCCCAATGATCTCCAACATAGGCATATCATATTTGTTTGTCCGATACGTACAATCCATACACAAAACATACGAATATAACGTGAGCAGCTCCTGCGCCTTCGGGTGAGCAAACATGACATCACCCAGAACGTTTGTCCCCTCCACATGCCTAAACCATGTCTGGTATCCCAAATTCTTTAACAAATAAAAAAAATATTGCATCTTTGTCATGTTGCCCATTTTATTCATTCTTATCTTCTGCTGGGCATTTTGCACCTGCGAGCATTAAATAAAATTTACGTCAATAATGAATCTAAAAAAATGTTATCAATTATTTTAAACATATTTCTCACTTAACACATTGATTTCTGTACCTGTCTCAAATCTTTGTAATTTTCGGATTTTCTTTCTTTATGGTGTTGAGTATCTGTTTCCCATTTATGTTTGCATGACTTAATTCTTTGATCATACGAATTCCTTCTCGAACGCCGTTTCGATCTATGCCCTTGGTGATAATCCAACAATGGATGGTTGTGTTTGCCCTTCTATTTCTTAATGATCACCTTCCACTTACCAAGGGTATTTTCCACAGCTATTACTTCAAACGGGCATTCTATTTTCTTTGTGCCTCTCAAATTTCGATCCGCTTCGTCAAACTCTCCGCCATATTTGTAAACCCCACCCCTCTCACATCCAAACCACAACCTTTTACATCCGTTCGCTCTTGTTTTTCGTCTTGAATTCTTGAAGTACATATTTTCTTTTCCTATTGCTCTAATCCAAGCTTCAACTTCTTCTCGACGGCAAACACGTCATCAAAAAATGTGACACATCGGGAAATTTTCGTATCATCATTAACGATGTGAATATCCTGCAAATAATAATGTAACATTAAAAAAAAAACAATTGTCCATGTATTGAATTAAAGTATGTTACTTCATTTGTATATCACTTATTTGTATATAGTGTAATTATATTTAACATAAAAAATAAAAATAAAATAAAATAAAAATAATCAAGACTTTAATTTACAAAAAAAAAAAAAAAACCAACACACTTTAATTGGAGTATGTTATTTCATTTGTATATAGTGTAATTATATTTAACATAAAAAACTAACATTAAATAATAAAATATAAATAACCAAGACTATTTAATTTACAAATAAAAAAAAAAATACACTTTAATTAAAGTATGTTACTTTATTTGTATATATAGTGTAATTATATTTGGAGTTATTATATTTAACATATAAAACAAAAAAAAAAACAAAACAAAACAACACAATTTTATTAAAAAAATAATAATAATAAAATTAAACAAGGCGGGCCGGGCCGGGCCGACTTTATTCACTATGGCCGGACCGGCTATATAACAAATGGGCCGGGCCGGCTTATTTGTTATATAGCCGGGCCGGCTATAATGAATAGTGACGGGTCGGCTTTAATAAAATTGGGCCGGGCCGGCTGTGCATGGATAGGGCCGGGCCGGCTGTGCATTTTAAAAAAAAAAACCCTAAATTAAATGAAAAATATTAGAATAAATTGAAAAACGTACCGTAAAATAGCTATTTGCGGTAAAATTGATATTATTGTTGTAATCCATATCTCCGTATATAAAGATTTAGATTAGAAAGAGGGAAAAAGTGAGAGATAAAGTGAGAGTGAGAGTGAATGTGAGAGTGTGAGAGTTAAAGTGAAAGTGTGAGTGAAAGTATGAGAAATGAGTTTTATACTTGTTTTAGCTTAGTTTGTTTTTGTAAACAGTACATTAACAAATAATACATTACATAAATAATTTGTTAAATTTGTCCGAACAAATAAACAGTATATTAAATCTAACTACACCAATATATATTTATTAAAAACTCTAATCATTTTTATCTCTAATACCAATCAAAGATACTTTTATCATATTTTAAAAAATTTATTTAAAAAGGTTAGCACAATTGGGTTCTTCGTTTAACGCCTGTGAAAACAAATACTTACATATTAACAGGTTCTTCTTCTCTGAGAGAGAGAGAGTTGCGTGTGAGAATATTACAATACACTTAAAAGTCCACCGGAGATGAAGGGTTTGGGACGACTTATAGGGCGAGCCTATCTTTGCCGGCGATTGGAGGCCGACCGTGCTCGATACATCTCTCGTCGCCTCTTGTTCGCTTCTTCAACAAAATCTAATGCTTTATCTCATTTCGCATCATGGAAACCTGCGACAATCCCCTCTCCGTATCCCTCTCAATGGTCAAATTTGATAGGTTAGCTGTTTCCGTATGTTTTTCACTTCATGCAATTATGCGTATTATAATTTCATTTCTGTTTCATATATAGATACAAATTTTTTTGTTTACTGGGAAGAAAAAAATTGAGGTATATATATACAAACCTGGTTCGATCAAGTATTTTGAATCTGATAATTCTGCTGAACTACTTGTGTATGGTCGGCGATATGACTAGCTTCAGTGGTATTACTTGTTTAGAAACATTATGATTCAACTGAACTTTTGTATCTGAAATGCAAATTAAAATATTTTTCACTAGTGGTTAACTGGTTATGAACAGAGAAACTTGGTATTTGGATAATTTTGAATCATGCTCGAGGTTCTTGTATACCCTATATAGTGTATACAAGAACCTCGAGCATGATGCAAAAAATATAAGTTTAATTTTGAAAGCTCCCAATTTTGAGAAGTGTTATTCACATCTGTTGCATCCTTTGAAAGGATCATCGGAAATTAGAATGCTAGTTTAGGTCATTTTAGCAGCTGGTGCATGTGTTTCATTATACGTGATACCTGTATCTTGAGTGAATTGTTGGCCAGTGGATGTGACTTGTATATCAGTATTGATTCGTCCTGCAACCTTAGATCTCTAAACTCTCCTATGATGCACTGTCTTTTTCATTCTGGCGAGCAAACTCAGCATCAAGACTCAATTGTGTGCCTGTTTGAGAGATGCTAAAACTTTATCTATGGCTTTGCTTGAGAGTTGGAGCGAGGAGCAGGTTTAAGTTGAGGTTCACATCACCAGTGAATGGGAGGGAGAAGAAACATATGTTGATGAGAAACTATTGTGATTTCTATTTGGTCCATTTACCCAACACACCCCCCCCCCCAAAAAAAAAAAAAAAAAAAAGAAAAGAAAAAGAAATAAAGAAAAAAGAGAAGTACTTGTAAGGACCAAGTGATTGCATGGGGTACCTTTTCTACGCTTATCAAATCAAAGAGGCACAAATTAACACAGCTGTCATCAAGGAAAAGGGAGGTGATACTAGTTGGATCTTGTTAGAGACTACTGGAATCAAGTCATAAATAACTCACTCTGGTGCTAACTGCAAAGAAGGAAGAAGGTCAGGAGTTAAAGGTGTGATCAGAAATGATCGAGGGGAATGGGTGCGTGGCTTCTATGGAAAGGTGCATACTTGCCAAGCATTGGAGGCCGAATTACAAGCTATATAGATAGGGCTGGAAATTATTTAAAGTATACAAGGAATGAAGATCGTGGTGGAGCTGCTGAATGGTGGTGAAGCTGCTGAATGGCCCAAAGAACTTAAACCATCCTCTGGCTCCACTCGTGGAAGATTGTAAAGCACTTTTGTGGCAGATTGAGAGTAGTATCAAGCATGTCAAGCGTGATGTAAACAATGTTGCGGATGCGTTGGCCAAACTTGGTGTTGATAAAGATGAAGAGTTAAAGATTCTGAGCAATCCCATCCAAGAAGTGGAGGAGCAGCTGCTTCGAGACCTCCTGTTCTCTAGAGTTTAGTTTGTTTCTGTTTTTCTTTCCTTTCCTTTTTACCCAAAAAAAAAAAAAACTCCCTCTGTCACACAACCTCAGGTTTTAAGGCAATGAAGCAACAGAAGGATCAGTGTAACGGCTTCTCCTCTGCACATAGTTTCAGAAGTTGCATAATTCCATAGAAAGAAATTTTCTCAAGAAATTGCGGGGAGATTAAAAAGAGGTCACATTTAGACCAAGGAATATTGCCGAGTGCACTACAGAATCAATTACTTCAAATTGATATGTAGAAACATGTTTAAACCTAGAGGTGACAGGTAGAACATGGAAAACTATTCTTAACTCGTTTGTATGGGAAAAAAATGAAGGAGGTGAAATGTTAAGATACACCAGAAATAATGTCTCAGTTTCTTATGCAGCTCCAACTATCAATTTAGAAATTTGATCCTTCTCTTCTCAACCAGTTGTTGGAATCGTCCTGTTTTAAGTCAGAAAGTTGACTGAGAAATCGAGAATTAATTCTCTAACAAACTTGGAGCAAGAAAAATTAAGAACAAATATGAACTCGGTTGTATGGATCACATGATTGGTTTCCTTTTTGAATCTATGGAGAATTGAAGTAGGCACGGACAAGCTATGCTAGAGCACCCAATAAAATTTGATGCACAGGAAGCTGTGTGGTGTGATGCTCTAGAACAAGTAACCAAGTTGAGGCAGAACTACCCAGATATGAAACACATGTAGGAATTGCTGAAAGATAATATGATTGGAGAAAATCAGAGGAAATCACTTGAACCAATATTTGGTTTTAGTAAATGCAAAATGCAGCGTAGACAAAATATATCAAGACAGAAGAGATGTTACCGTCGGGTTGACAAGGAATTTGGTATTTAGTTTGTTTTGATCAATTGAATTAAAGTTGTTGTATTGTTTTGTTTTAAGAAAACGGCATTAGGTGCCAGTGTTTGTAGATCCATTAGGATCTATGAGAAGAAACCAAATTGGAAGTTTTGAAGAAATTGAGATTATTTTTTCTTGGAAGGGACCTTGACCGAGAAGCCGAGAGCTCCGTGACCAAGCTCGCCGTCATTGAGAGGTGGGCTCCGTATGTTTTAAGGAAAATAACTTTCGGAAAATGATTTCTGGAAAATAGCTTCTGGAATATGAAAAAGTACTATTTTCAGGCGTTTGGTAAATCTTTTGAAAACATGTCGGAAAACATTTTCCGGTGTTTGGCAAACATATAATTTTTTTACGGAAAACATGAATACATATAAATTTGAAAACACATTTCAAAAACAAAAGAAAAAGAAAAGAAAGAGTTAATTGTTGTGGGACGTCTCGAAATGAAATAATAGACACTTATTTTAGGACGAAAGGGGTATTTATTAAAATTGAGTAGTGTAAACTGTAAAGGTGATATTAGGCTCCAATTCCAGCCTCAAATTAAAAATTCTATGATCTTAAACATTATACCAGAAGCTTCATGTACTCTTCAACCAAATATTTTATTCCGTGTAATACTATCTTTAAAAATTAAAGTATTAAAAAAATAATTTTAAATTTTAAATCAACGCACTAAAGAATTTCAAACAGTATATATATAACATGTTCACTCTATCTTAGTATTTCTAATTGAAATATTAAGTTAAAATATTTTCGAAATTCAACTACTTGAATCTGTAATATTATTGTTATTTTCTCGTATCAAAATGAATATTTACTTTTATTTGTGATCGTGAATAAAAGTGAACATTTATTTTGGGACGAACATGAATATATTTTTTAATGTTATAAAAATTTTCATAAATCTTGACAATATCAACAAAAAGTATATAAATAAAACTTTGTTCATGGAATCACTTCAAAATATAACGGTAAAATATTACGATTATTTTTCTTGAATGAAAAATTAGAAATGAATATAACACATCCAAATGTGCAAAGGTGATATTAGGAGAAAATTGGAATGAACAAGTTTTGGAAAATGACTTACGGAAATTGACTCCGTAAGTCATTTTCCTGAAAAGAAAGCTTCATTTTCCGTTGACTTGTAAAACATCTTACATTGACTACATTTTCCAAATGTTACCAAACATCGGAAAATAAGGAAAATGTTTTTCGGAAATCATTTTCCGTGAAACAAACGGAGCCTTGGAGATTTTAGGAGATCTTCCGGTGAAGGCGTGATTACAAGCGCGGTAGAGAGATCCCAGTTCCATTTTTCAGATAAAGGATAAATGATCGTGGGGGTGAAGAATGTGGATTGAACTGCTTGGATCTACCCAAAAGCCATGGGATCATCTGGTGCCAGCTATCTGTTCGTCACTGCAAAGTGTAAGAGCTGGTTTTGGAATATTTTTACCCTTCCTTTGAAGTCGTGCAATTACATTACCAATATACCCCCACTTAACTAAAAATATTCACAGATTTTAACAGAGGGGTGGCACTAAGAAAGGCCAAACGCGTAGGGGTTGGGCCTGAAATTTGGCCAAACCACAGGGGGTGGCGCTGCATTTTATCCTGTTCATCAGTTGAGTCAGTGGCATCGGCCAATAGTAAGAAGAATAGAGGGGTTAGAGAGATGCTTAGGTTGATGTCCTCTGTTAAATATGGTGAGCTGCGACCTAGGAGGAGCGGTGTGTCGGGCTTGTAGTTTCATCAATTGGAGCTAGAGTTGATATGTAAGACTTTTTGGTAGTTTCAGTTAGAGGTGTCTTGTTTAGTTCAGGAACTCCGCTTTTGGTAGGCAGTTCTTGGTTGCTTGTCCAGTTCCTGTTTTGTTTTCTCTTTGGTAGTGTCTTTTCATTGTCGTTGTAATGGTAGATTTCTAATCCACTTCTGTTTATATTACTTATCTATGAAATATTCCTTTCCTCTCAAAAAATCTAAAAACTGTAGGCTTTCAAGCTTGTATTCCCTTCTTGATGTTATTTTGGACAGGGCAGACGAGGACCATGTTTATTCAAACACAATCCACTCCTAATCCTTCATCACTGATGTTCTATCCTGGGAAGCCAGTTATGGAAGTTGGGAGTGCAGACTTCCCAAATGCTCGTTCGGCAATGAATTCACCATTGGCAAAGGCCCTTTATGGAGTTGATGGTAAGCTTCTCTCTTGAATTGCATCATTGTGTGTGGTGGTTACTAGATAGATGACGCAACCAGGTGCAAATTGTTTTTCTGATTATCTTATGTTATTATACAATTGGTCTTAGTGGTTAGTAGAGTTGGTATTTTCGATCTGTATGGGGTTGAGATAGGATGCCTCCCAACCCCTTTTGATGAGCTGTCCCTTATCTCTCATGTGAATACCAATTGTTTGATTGTATTGCCATATTCTAGAGGACATATAACCCTACCCTTTAGTTGATTGAGAACTATGTATATGTTGATAGTATCTTTGGATTCAAATGTACAGAACGTTATTATTTTTACAAAGTACTGGAATATCAAATATGTCAACCTAGATAAGGATAAAAGAAGCTGACTACATGTGTTGAGCTATGAAGAATCTCTAATTGTTAATACATATGCTTTGCGCATCTGGAAACATAATCATCCAAACCACTTTGTATTAGTGTTTGCAATATACATAGAAATCACTCAGGAAATTGTCCCTTTTTGTTTATAAGATCTAAGCTATTATGCCAGCTTGTATCAGTCAGGTGCCTGGAGCAGAGTTCTCAGGGTTTTTTGGTGCTGTAGATAATAGATCGGCTGTTGCTGTTTTCAGAAAGCCTTTATTCTTCTTTTCCTTTTGTGATAACAGAAATGAAGAAAGTACTAAAGAAGCAACTGGAATAACAACAAAAAAGTTATAGACAACACACTGGGGAAAACATGGTTGAGAATAGCTCTCCAAAGTACTGTCCATTTAGCATAAACTGGAACCAGTTACATTGGCTATCACCCCGGAATACGTTAGATCTAGGAATATTCTCTGGTATGAGATCTGGAAGTACTTTTGAAGTTTCCAGGCCGTCCACAATCACCTATCGGCCTTCGGCCTCGCTCCTTATCCTATGTCTCAGCAATTGGCTACTGCCTCATTTCAAATCTATATTTATCTGGGAGGCATCAGAGAGGAGCCAGACAGTGAAGAGTGCGAACTGAACCTTTCTCCTCAATTTCCTACTTCTGTTTTGTGCCAATTCTTTTAGTAGGCTTGAGTCATTGAGAACTAGAAGAAAGAAGAAGACTAGCATGTGAACTGTCACTTGCTCTTCACAATCAGGATTCTTTCCAACTTACCGTCTCGAGGGAATTACGTAATGGTAAATCTCATGTACTTTTTCACTGGTTTAGAACTGATATCATTTGTGTTTGTATTCCTCAAATTTGGACTAAAATCCATGATAATAGGAAGGTAGTGGAGATATAGATGCACTTTTAAGGAAAGAAAGAGTCCATTCCCCTTTTCCATTGGCTCAGTTAGGAGAGAAGGATAGCAGAAAAACTGGCTCTTCGAATTACAGTTGTACTATTATGTACTAACAAGGAGCTTCGGTTTTGCTTCTTGAAATTCACGGAGACCTGTCATAACGAAGTATTCGAGATACAGCAGTTTAACCTTATTATGGCCTGATATGGGTTGAAAGGGCGAAGTAGGTCTTGTAGCTGACTCAAGAGTTGGAGTTTGAAAAACCAAGTTATTGAGCCACATGCCACAGTTTTGACTGGTTGAATGAGATCTTTGCAGTTGATTTTGTCCTTGAATTCCATTTATCTTGAACGCTTAAACTTGTGCAAGTTTTGTAAATGAACCTTTTGATAACAAAATGTTAAGTCTTAGATCTGGTTACAAGTTAGAGGATCTGCATGTTTCATCTTTTTATTTTGTGAACTGTATTGAAAAGGGATTGTTATATATCATCACTAAATATGTTGACTGCATAAATATGCTGACTATGGTTATGGCATGAAGGAGATGGTGAGGAATTAATATCTTATCAAAAAAAGAAAATTAATGAGAATTAGCCCCAAAAATCTGAAACTAGAAATTGGGATTGTCGATTGACAATTTGTGGTTCTTCACTTTTGCTAGTTTCTGGTAAATGTTCACCTTTTTTGCTTATTTACAATATTTTGATAGCTTATTTGGTAAATGGTGGGACTAAGATACGCTCATTGAATGCAGGAATAACTCGTGTTTTCTTCGGTTCAGATTTTGTAACTGTGACAAAGTCGGAAGATGCTTCCTGGGATCTTTTAAAACCAGAAATCTTTGCAGCAATCATGGACTTCTACTCTTCTGGGCAGCCACTGTTTCTGGACTCGAATACTGCAGCTGCTAAGGATACAGCTATAAAAGAAGTAGATTTTCAAACATTCATTTCTCTGTTTTAATCTTATTTACATTTCAGATTTTGCGGCTATAGAAATAAATGATTAAAACGTTCCTGATTGTGCCTTGTGTTACATGGACTCGGAGACGATTGTCAAGTGGATATGCGTCTACGTGTCAAGTTCATCTAATCTCTTATGGCATTATATTACCATCTTCAAATATTTAGTTTTTCAATCTGATAAGATAGTGTTTTACTTGGAACAGAGTGATCAAGAAAGCGTTAACTTAATTCGAAGCAACTATTCACAAAGTAAAATGTGTAGAGTGCCCATGTATTTGTTGCTAATACCATCTAATATGCTTCCTTGGAACATATCCATTAGGAAGTGTCTGTCATATCTATGGACGCATGGTAATGCATGCATTTTGAAGAGTCCATGCAAGACTGCATGAACCCCGATAGTTCTAATACACATACACAAACCAATTCAATATGACAACTGCAATCTGCAGCATAACCTGATGGAGATAAAATGAACAAGAAGGCAGGGTATTTTAGTGATATAGTGACAAGGATGGTACCTTAAAGCCATAACCTTGCAGGTTGTATCCGCTTCTACATGCTTGAAGATGACCATTTTTCATGCTTGCTTTTATAGGATGACTCAGAAACTGTTGCAATGATAAAAGAACTTCTGGAGACTCGTATACGACCTGCTGTGCAGGATGATGGTGGGGACATCGAGTACATAGGATTTGATCAGTATGTTTCCTCTTCAATCTAGTTACGATTGTGTGACGGGTTTTGGAAAAAATAATGTTACTTACATTGAATTCTTCTCTTTATTTTTGTTAGGGAATCTGGAATTGTCAAACTAAGAATGCAAGGAGCATGTAGTGGCTGCCCCAGCTCATCTGTCACTCTAAAATCGGGCATCGAGAATATGCTCATGCATTATGTACCCGAGGTAAGAGCTTTTAATTTGTATAATCAAACTTGGCCTTTTATTATCATAAGTTGACACATTGCAGGATAAAAACTAAGAAGCGAGTTCAGTCGTTGGTCTCACTTTGTAAGATAGACCACAATAGCGAATTACTGGTCCATTTGGTAATTTGTTGTTCATAGCTTCACAACTGCTGTCAGTCTCACCAAGCATGTTTCTTGATCTAATATCTGCTGTCCAATCTATCGGATACGTTCGACCAAGTTTAGAAAATTATAGGAGAACATTAATAAACAAAAATAGGTATGGTGTCCTCAGCCATGGGCCTCTATGCATGATCTGGACATTATGTGATTAACCTTTCTGTTTTGAATAGTATGGTTGAAGTGTGCTATATAAATAACAGCCTCTTCATTTCTGCCACAGGTCTGCAATCCTGAAAATTTTTATATGTTTGCTACTTGTTTGTTGGATGGTGCAATCAGAAGTTCATTTTTACCTACTGTTTCAATGAATATGGAAACAATATGTTTACCTGTTTCAGTGACGTTTTGGACTGTTGGTCAATCTGGAAATTTGATTCCTTTGAACATATTGATGGAAAAGAAAGGAAGTTTTATTCTTTCACTTAAATGAAGCCATAGTTTTGAGCTGGGTGAACCAGATCTATTTAAATTTAATTTTGTGATGATGTTGTGGTAGAGTGTGTGTGGGTGGGGGGAAGAGTGGGAGAGCGGAGGTGAAGTTGAACTATTCACCACTGAGCTATGCCCCATGACCGTTTTGCTCATAGGGTTGGGTACAGAGTAAATGAAACCAACACCAGGATTTCCTTCATCAAGCAAACTCAGATGTGCATATCTTCATTTTCTTCTTCTTCTTCTTGTGTGTGTTGAAGGGGGAGGGAGGGGGGCTGTGAGACTTATGTGTACACGTGTTACATGCTTGGTGGAAAGGTGAAGATTGAAAGATTGAATTTCATGGCTGCTATGTGGCCATTTTCTGTGCAAGAAGCTTTTCCATTATGAGGGATTCAAAACTGCAGAAAGAATATAAATAGTCTGAAAAGCTTTGCCAAAGAGTACGAAGCAGATGAGGAGAGGCCTGGCACAAATGACTGTCTGGCCTTTCAGAGCCATACCTCTCCTGCAACATGTGACAGGAAGTAAGTTTGCTCTTACTTTATTAATAAGTAAGTTTGGTCTTATAGAAATAGTAAATGCTAAACTATTTTGTAGCAAATGAAGGGAGCACAACAATTAGAAGTATGTCTTCTATGGGTGCAATTTAGATGACATCTCTCTACTCTCTAGTGTCTAGTGAAAATGGGTACCCTGATTTACTGTGAGCTGCTGGTGATTTTCTTGGCCTATATGACCGCTAAATTTTGTGCTTGAGGAACCCATATCACCCTTTTGCTGGATATAATCTGCTTCCTCCTATACAGTGATGTTTGTAGTGAAAATTCGCGACCCTGATTTATTTTAGGCTTCTGGGTGATTTTCTCGACCCACTTGACTCATAAATTCTGTGCTTGATGAACCTATATCATCCTTTTGCTGGATATCTGCTTCCTCTACAGAATTGATACTGATTTTGTGATCATTCAGAGCCTACAACATCAGGGTTGATTCTGCTCAGTATCAGTTTTTTCTTTTGGGTTATTTCTAGTGTCGTCTCCCATGTCACTGCCACCAGGGGTGAAGCCAGCTTTTTGTTTAATGAGGGACAGGATTATTTATTTATCTATTTTTTGTGGGGTGGGGGTCTTAGATGTTATTATCTGAATTTTGTTAATGTGCAACATTTTTCTAAAACAAGAGAGGAACAATGTTAGTCCCTTGGTTCCTGAAAACAAGTCGATACTTCTCTGGATGTTCCCAAAAAAGTTTCAGGAAGGTGATAGGCGAGGCAAGAGTCCATTCTTATACTTTGGAAAGTAAAGCATATTTTATGTTACTTTTACTAATTTGTCTTCAGTTCTAGCAGAATTTAAAAGCAACATCCACACATCACGTCAACTTTAAGGGTAAAAATGGAAAGCAGTAAATATATAACTATGTGGTGGTTACCAGCTACCATTCATATTGTAACTGTGGTATTCTACTATCATGTGATTGGTCAATGGTGATTTGAACTTGCTAAAGTTTTGATCCTGTTTAACCTTTTCATTTTACCTTTTTGAACCTAATTTTTAATATTTGGCATCATGTGATTGCTTGGTGGTACCATGTCATCGTGCATGCCGCGTTATTAATATTTTCTCGTGATTTTCCTTTATCTCTGCTCGTATATTTTTTTTTGGCTATGCTATTAGCACTCCAATGTAGTTAATAGCATGGCCCTTGCATTTTTGTCATTAATGCTGGTTGAACTCATAAAGGTTACAGTTTCTTGTGCTTTCCCTCTTTTTGTATTTGGGTCAATGAAATTTACTGATTTTGCAGGTTAAAGGAGTGGAGCAGGAACTTGATGCTGAAGATGAAAATGCAGAATTAGCCGGCCAGATAGACTAATCAAAGAACTATATTCTTTCTTTGGAAGGAGACTGATTTGGTTGCGCGCCTGCCCAGAAAGGAATAATGTCAGTGAGTCACATCCAGTTGTCTAATTTTCCTCTCACAGTGGCGTTTTCTCTTGTATTTAGTGGCTTAGTTATATGCACTTTGTGTAACGTTACCCTTGCAAACATAGTCAGTTATGAGGATATAGATCCAACTCTCAATTACGAGGCTAGCAATCCAATAAACTCTGTGTGAGTTGCACAAGAGTCGCGGTCACTATCTCTCCCTTGTAACCGTTGGACATTCGTCACTGTCTGACGCTGTCATCTTGGTTTTGTTTTTATAAATGAGTCATATTGTTGATCTGATGGGTAACCAACTAATCCTGAATATGTTTGTTGTTAAAAATAACCTCTTTTGGTCTCCAACCAAATTGCCCTGCAAATGGTTAAAGAGTGAGACAGTAATCGTCACTGTTCAGTTTTGTCATAAAGCTCCTTGTTCATGCAAAACAACAACCAATCGGCAGGGAACACCCAAGCCATACTGCTTTTACAATATCACATTTGAAGAACAAATGCTGAATGATTTCAGCCCCGGGATTTGTTGGAGAACAGGCTTCTTGTCGTTACGCCTTCTGTGCTAGCCAAGCTCATTTACCTGTAGTCCTTCTGAAAATCTTGAAGGGCCAGAAGATACTTTAACAGAATACTCCCAAAAATGGAGTTCTTTTTTATTATAAATGGAATTCTGTTTGATACGGTATACAAATAATGGAAAGCTATTTAATTCGATTATAAATAATTATACATTGTTTACTTTTCAATTTACCTTTAAAATTTTGAAAATAAAGATATTCTGTGGGTTTTGTAATTGAGTTAAATCAAATGATACAAAAGCGAAAAATAATACTCCCAAAAAGGGAACACGATTTGTAGACATTTTTTTCTCTAAAGAAATTAATAAGCTCTTTTTCAAGAACATGGATGGAGTAATAAGCTAGGAAATTACTATTATTAACACTTTAAAAATAATTGACTTGATTATTAATATTGGTATAATGTATAGTTTTGTTATAATGTATATATAGTTTCTTTAATTTTCATGTACATGTGGCCTATTATTAAAGTAATAAAAAAAGTAAGGATAAAATGATAAAAATATTTTCAGAAATTTTCAAACAAGACAATTATTTTGGGACGGATCAAAATGACAATAACTAACTGCAAAATTTCACAATACAGTTTGTCTAATAGAAATTCATAAAAGGCACATGTATTTTTTGTCAAATCTAAGAGCATCACCAATGCAAATGTGAATGTGGAAAAATTGAGTGCTAATTAGGATTTACACATTTTTTAAAGAAAAAAAACTCTTTAATGCAATTGTGGAGAATGAATGCGAATATGATGTGTCAACTAAATTGTTTTCTATTGTTTATTAGATAATTGATTTTTTAACTTCCAATGCACATTGTGAAGGATGATGTGAATTACTCCTTCACAATATGCATTGGAAGTCAAAAAATTAATTATCTAATAACCAATAGGAAACAATTTAGTTGATACATCATATTATATTCACATCCTCCTTCACAATGTGCATTGGAAGTCAAAAAATTAATTATCTAATAACCAATAGGAAACAATTTAGTTGACATATCATATTCTACAATTGCATTGATTTATTTTTTAAATGTATAAATTCTAAGTAGCATCCAATATTTTTACATTCACATTTGTATTGGTGATGCTCTAATCGACATTTTGTCCAAATCTTTTGGGTAGCATCTTGCAGATCTTTAATAAGAAAGAAAGAAAGAAAAAAAAAAATAGAGAATGCTAAACAATGCACCCAAAAGTGCTAAACAATGCACCCATGTTTATAAAATTACTATACTACCCTTAAACTAAAAAAAATTTAAAAAACAAAAACTAACCTACCCCCCCCCCACCCCCTAATCAACCATACTTCACTTTGAATTTCTTCACTTTCTCTCATTCTCTCTTCACTTTCTCTCATTCTCTCCACATTTCTTACATATTTCTTACATTTCTTCACCATTTTACTCAAAGAAAAAAAGTATGTTTCTTTATAATTTTTGTAATCTTCTATTAATTGTTAATTGTTTTAATTAAATAAACTGAAAAAAAAAATTTGATTTTCGGAGAGGGCCGGACCGGCTATGTTGAAAGGGACCGGGCCGGCTATATTTGAAAGGACCGGGTCGGCTATATTTGATTTGGGCCGGGCCGGCTATATTTAAATTGGGCCGGACCGGCTATATTTAAATATAACCGGGCCGGCTTCCTTTTTTTTTTTTTTTTTGGAAATAGAAATGAAGTTCCTATTATATTATTTTTTGCTATATTTTTGTTAGATTAAATTGCTATATTATTAACTTTTTAAATTGCTATATTTTTGTTAGATTAAACTTTATAAAACATAAATTTAAACATAAATAAAAACATAAATTGCTATATTACATTATTGATTATTTAAACATAAATAAAAACATAAATTTAAACTTTTAAATTGCTATATTTTTGTTAGCTTATTAACTTTTTTTTTGATCGATTAAACTTTATAAAACATAAATTGATATATGTTTGTTAGATTAAATTTTTGTTTTACGTAAGTTTTATAATTCTACTAATTGTTATTGTCATTTATTTATTTATATTAATTGTAAACTTATTATTGTTAATTTTAGATGTCAGGAGTTGGTGGCAGTGGATGTGGTGACCAATCAGGGCAGAAAGCTTATAGCGGGAGGCTGAAGGATCGAATAGTAGTTGCATCCGCCCGAGCAAAAGCAAGTAAGAAGCAGAGGCAGGATAGTCAGCAGCCTATTCTCAGCAGTACTCGTCAGCAGACTCCACCGATAGTTCATCATCCAGCTAGTGTTACTCGTGAGCGGACTCCACCAGCCTTTTCGACTAGTCAGGGATCTTTTCATATAGGTGGTCCTTCGCCAATGGCTGAGAGTGATTTGGCGGCAGAACGGGAATTAGAGCTAATTGGAGGACATATGTTTCAGTCGGGTCCTTCTGCTAGTAGTCAGGGATCTTTTCACGTTCTTCGATATGTGTCGCCTACATAAAAGATGTTTTGACTCGGAAAAATGATGCTCAATAGCACTCATTAAAGACAGTTCTCGATCAGTAACTATCACATCAGGAGCTGCAGCTCTATAAAACACCATCCGCAGCTGCGACATTGCCCAATAGAAGCTTGTTTTCCTCTCATTTCTTAAGAAGGCGAATGCTACGTGATAATTTTTGCCCGTCGATGTAATCCCAATGATCTCCAACATAGGCATATCATATTTGTTTGTCCGATACGTACAATCCATACACAAAACATACGAATATAACGTGAGCTCTCTGCGCCGGGTGAGCAAACATGACATCGCCCAAAACGTTTGTCCCTCCACATGCCTAAACCATGTCTGGTATCCCAAATTCTTTAACAAATAAAAAAAATATTGCATCTTTGTCATGTTGCCCATTTTATTCATTCTTATCTTCTTTGGGCATTTTGCACTGCGAGCATTAAATAAAATTTACGTCAATAATGAATCTAAAAAATGTTATCAATTATTTTAAACATATTTCTCACTTAACACATTGATTTGTACTGTCTCAAAATGTCGCAATTTTCCGAATTTTCTTTCTTTATGGCGTTGAGTATCTGTTTCCCTTTATGTTTGCATGACTTAATTCTTTGATCATACCGAATTCCTTCTCGGAACGCCGTTTCGATCTATGCCACTGGTGATAATCCGACAATAGATGGTTGTGTTTGCCCTTCTCTTTCTTAATGATCACCTTCCACTTACCAAGGGTATTTCCACAGCTATTACTTCAAACGGGCATTCTATTTTCTTTGTGCCTCTCAAATTTCGATCCGCTTCGTCCAACTCTCCGCCATATTTGTAAACCCCACCCCTCTCACATCCAAACCACAACCTTTTACATCCGTTCGCTCTTGTTTTCAGCCTTGAATTCTTGAAGTACATATTCTGTTCTTTTCCTATTGCTCTAATCCAAGCTTCAACTTCTTCTCGACGCAAACACGTCATCGCCGCAAAAAATGTGACACATCAGGGAAATCTTCCGTATCATCATTAACGATGTGAATATCCTGCAAATAATAATGTAACATTAAAAAAAAAACAATTGTCCATGTATTGAATTAAAGTATGTTACTTCATTTGTATATAGTGTAATTATATTTAACATAAAAAATAAAAATAAAATAAAATAAAAAAACCAAGACTTTAAAAAAAAAAAAAAAAAACAACACACTTTAATTAAAGTATGTTATTTCATTTGTATATAGTGTAATTATATTTAACATAAAAAACAAACATTAAATAATAAAATATAAATAACCAAAACTATTTAATTTACAAATAAAAAAAAAAACCAATACACTTTAATTAAAGTATGTTACTTTATTTGTATATATAGTGTAATTATATTTGGAGTTATATTTAACATATAAAACAAAAAAAACAAAACAACACAATTTTATTTACAAAAAAAAAATAAAAAATTAAACAAGGCGGGCCGGGCCGGCTTTATTCACTATGGCCGGACCGGCTATATAACAAATGGGCCGGGCCGACTTATTTGTTATATAGTCGGGCCGGCTATAATGAATAGTGACGGGCCGGCTTTAATAAAATTGGGGGCCTTTGTGCATGGATGAGGCTGTGCATTTCCGAAAAAAATCCTAAATTAAATGAAAAATATTATAATAAATTGAAAAATGTACCGTAAAATAGCTATCTGCGGTAAAATTGATATTATTGTTGTAATTCATATCTCTGTATATAAAGATTTAAATTGGAAAGAGGGAGAAAGTGAGAGTGAGAGTGAGAGTGAATGTGAATGTGAGAGTGTGAGAGTGTGAGAGTTAAAGTGAAAGTGAGAGTGAAAGGTGAGAAGTGAGTTTTATACTTGTTTTAGATTAGTTTGTTTTTGTAAACAGTACATTAACAAACAGTATATTACATAAATAGTTCGTTAAATTTGTCCAAACAAATAAACAGTACATTAAATCTAACTGCACCAATATATATTTATTAAGAATTCTAATCATTTTTATCTCTAATACTAATTAAGGGCATTTTTATCATATTTTAAAAAATTTATTTAAAAAGGTGCGTTCTTATTGATGGGTGTCGTAAAAAAAAAAAAAAAAAACCCGGCTGTCTTTAAGACCCAAACGAAAGTTGACTTTGAGGGGGTTGGAATGATGGATGACTTGACGATGACAGATTGATAAGAGAAAGATGGGAATGGGCACAACACAAGGCAGTCAGTTACCGGCACACGATCGGCGAACGGCCGCGCGTGGAAATACATACTACAATAATTTACTAGTAAAAGATAAATTTAATTCAACTAACGCTATAAAATTTAATCAAGGACGTTTTCCGTGCCAAATATCATCCATCATCATCCAGTTCCACCCACACTGGCTGCTCGTCTGTCTCACCAGTCCCTTTCCCTTTCCCCCTCATTTTATTGATAATTCTTGAAAGATAGATTCAACACACACACACAGTGACAGAAGGAGAATGGTGTCCGGGAGGTGGGGATTGTCATTGAGGGAGCTGAGACCACTTGTACACCTACTGTTGCCGCTATGTATTCACTGGATTGCCGAAGAGATGACTGTTTCCGTCCTTGTTGATGTCACTACCAATGCTCTTTGCCCAGCCCAATCTACTTGCCCTCAAGCCATTTACATCAATGGCCTCCAGCAAACTGTATGTACCCCCCCTACTCTGTGTGTGTGTGTCTCTGTCATTGTTTTCTTCTGGGTTTCATCTATTTGGGTTTCTTCATAGTTCATTTCTTTTTTTGTCCCAAGTAATATTATTTTATGGAAAATGATAGTGATACGTATATTTTTTTAGTACAATTTTTCTCATACAAATTTGGGTTAAGGATAACATCACATATTAAGTGTTGTGATATTTAATCAATTACATGCTTACCATTTAAATTTATGATTTTGAATAAAAAAATATATATATACGTCAAATTTTCTTTTAAAATATATTTATTTTGATTTAAAAAAATTAAAATGGACAGTAATTTAGAAACGGAGCGAATATTATTGCTACTCTTAGTTTGGTGCTATAATTTGTTGACCTACTGTTTCTTTTCTTTATTATCGGGTGATAATTTTCACCTAACTGCTAAATAAAGTACAAATTGACAAGGAGCTTGTTTTTGGAATAACACCTTTTGCAAGTTGGTGTGGCACCTTTGTTTTCTTCTGCTTTAGTTTCGTATTTATTATTAAGATATTTGATTTTATGATTGATTCTTATAAGAAGTAGACAATTTTAGTGATATTTCCGGCTGCAAAAGATGTTAAGACCACAATCACTATCTTTGTTGGATAAAGCCTGAACAAATGTAAGCATTTATAAGTTTTTTTTTTTATTTTTTTAACACTGCAAGTTTTTATCTTCTATATCTTTGTCCAATTCTTTTAACACAAACGCTTGCTTACCTGAGATTGGTGGCTAAAGGAAGCTTGCATAATATATTAATTGAAAAAGAGAAAAAAAGAAGGAAGATTGCATCACAAGAGTGTATATATCGCTTCACTGTTGCCTAATGTTTGATTTCAAAGTTAAGCATAAACTAAATTTCTAGTTTCATTCTCCAAATGGACATGTTTGTATTAAAGCATGATATACGCGTTGGGCCTCTCTCTGACAACTTAAACTTTTAGATGGTTGGGTACTTAGTATAGTATCAAAGTGCTAGTCGATTGAGACCTTACCAAAATTCGCTTCAAAATATATGTCATGGTGGGTGATATTCACCCCTTTCACTAGTTACCAAGTTTCGTGTATACATTGTACATACCCAAGAAAGCGTATACTATTGAAATCCCCAGCATGTTTTAAAACTTGATAAAGAAATGACGAGGAACCCATAGCAAGAAGGGATCCAATGGAATACCTAGTAGGGTAAAAGGCCTTAGCCAGACGTAGCATGTGAATCACCAAACTCGTCACTAACATAAACGCCTTTGATTATGGTTGTTCTCTCACAGTGGGTTCACCCCACAAATAAAATAGCCATGCGATACTACTAGTTTTCATGCCCCGATCTCGTAAGAAGTGGCTCAACTCCAGTGCCTATTTGTGGCATTCCTCAGAGCTATGTCGTAATTATGCGGTCCATAAAACAATTACAAGGCCTTTGCCATCTAGTGGAATTGTTTTGAGCCAGGTAGTTGGAATAGAGGAATTTTTTGTGGCTGTGGCCCATTTGAGCATAAGTCACTCTATATTCCCGTGGTAGTCTGTCTACTTCCGTCTTATTTTCTTGTTGGTTATTTCATTACTATATCATCTAACATTTTCATAGGTGGTTTCTGCTGTGCGCAACCGTTGTTAAGAGGCCATTTTTTGCATAGCAGCTACCGATTTTGATGCGCTGTATGATATTGAGATTACAAGTGAATTAATGTTGGTGATAATAACTGGGCTTTCAGTTCTCTTTCTTTTATATGGACTGATTGCCTCATTATATGGGTATCTTTCCCTCATAGGTTGTAGGGATTTTCAAGATGGTGGTGCTTCCAGTTCTAGGCCAGCTTGCAGATGAGAATGGACGTAAACCGCTGCTCATCTTTACAGTTTCAACGACTATAATCCCTTTTGGTATGTGGTATCTGAGCATGTATACTTTGGATAAAATTATACTTTTACTTTTAAGAAGTTTAATTGACCATCAGAGCTAATCATTTTTATTTAGTTAGGAACTTCTGTTCCTGAGATATCTCTTGAAGAGAAATGCTCCAGGGCAATTATAAGCTCATTTCCAATTCCAACTTTCACAATCAACAATTTATAAGGCTAATTGCATATTAGCCCCCTGAGGTTCACTCTCAGCCGTGTATTGGCCCCTTTGGAACTAATTTGGTGATTTAATACCCAAAGTGTCAAAACTGTTGCAATATAGGATCTAGGTGGACCGGAGTCCAAAAAACTAACAGATTTAATTCACGTACTTCACCCATGCTATTTTTTGATTATGTAGTCTCAGTGTTAGCCACTCTCAATTTAATTCTTGGTTGGGAGTATTATTAACTTACTTTATCTTTTTTCCTTTTGCTCCACCATCTCCTTTCTCAATCACTGCCCATATTTTGCTCTTGCATTTCACAGCTTCATCTCTTCCATGAAATTTATTTTCAAAACCTATAATCAATTGAATTGGTCCTTACAAGTTACATGGCCTCAGGACAAGTGCAACGATTGCAGTTTTCTAATTATACATGATTGCTATGATTATAATAGTTATATAACTATTATAAACTTTCTGGCCCTTCTAAGTTGTTTCTTTGAACGATTTACTTTATATTTCACTTTTTGGAGTATCTTGTCAAAAACCATATCTGCTATATACTTCCGTTACAAATGCGAAATCGCTTGAGCAAAAGTTATCTATATGTGAAAATACACGAAATTATCACTTTTTAATCTTCGAAAGAGCACATTCACAAGCATTCTCAAGCTTCCTCTTGCTCATCTTTCAGCCTTACTTGCAATCAATGAGTCAAAGGAAGTTGTGTATGCCTATTACGTGATTCGTACGATTTCATATATCATAAGTCAAGGGAGTATTTTCTGCATTTCTGTTGCTTATGTGGTAAGAGTTTTTGTTCGGTTCTATGGGTTCTTATACTGATTACATCACGATTAGGAGTTTTAGTTTTCAGATTCTCTTCAATTCCTGCAGGCAGATATTGTCGATAACAGTAGAAGGGCTGCAGTTTTTAGCTGGATTACAGGCCTCTTCTCTGCATCACACGTTTTAGGAAATCTCATAGCACGTTTTCTACCTGAAGAATACATTTTCAAGGCACGCATAGCGATAACTTTTTCCTGTATTTGGTCTCTTAACATTTCTTATTTCTAATATTCCTATCCTCCTAACGAGCTTTCTTTTTCAGGTTTCAATAGCCCTCCTAATATTTTGTCCAGTATATATGGCACTGTTTCTGGCTGAGACAGTGAAGCCAACTCCAAAGCTGGACCAACATTCACCTCGTCTGAGCAAGGCATTCAAGGTTGTCCTGGAACGTTTTGACACAATGAGATACGCTGCAACTATTGTGCTTAGCAGGTAAGTTTGGCTGCATGCCATCAACAATTTCGTAAAGATTACAGTTGATTGTCTTACTTGTAATGAGTACATTCGTGCATTATTGTCATTCTCTTAAAAAGTTGAATGAAAGGAAAATAAGTATGTGTTTGCCTGCTTAAGATTTCCAATTTCGTTCTGCAGTCCAACACTGAAGAGCATTTCTCTTGTTTCTTTCTTCTATGAATTGGGCATGTCTGGCATCAGCAGTGTCTTACTGGTGTGTTATCTTCGGAACTATAGTGGGAAATCTAGTCATTACTGTTAAAACACCTATTTTAATTTTTCCACCTAATAATTGCATTACCAAACTCTTTTTTTTTTTTTTCCTCCCACCTCTGACAGTACTACCTCAAGTCAGCATTTGGTTTCAACAAAAATCAATTCTCAGAAATCCTGTCAATGGTTGGATTAGGTTCAATTGTTTCTCAGGTATCGTTCTCTTCCCTGTATTTCTCGACATTCTTAATTTTTTTGTCTCTAGCGTCTTAAATTAGTTGTCTCTAGCTTAATGCTCAACGTAGTGGCTTATTGGTTTGTATCATCTTAAACTTGTATTTGGGCACTAGTGGCAGCAAAAAGATACATATTCTCTTTGTAGCTTTCCTCCATATGTCTTTCTACAAGGTATTTCCACCATTCCGCTCAAAGAGTCCATGTTTCAAAGTCAAACAATTTAAATATTCATATCGATTTCTGTCAATGCCCTTAACTATAAAGACAAAAGTAGTTTTCTTAATTATTGTTTTATATAAGCTCTTGAAATGTGCTTCATTTCTGTATTTGCTTCAAGTTGGTTGTGCTTCCTCTTGTCAATCCGATCATTGGAGAGAAAGTGATACTGTGCGCAGCCTTACTTGCATCAATTGTCTATGTAAGTGCACCTGTTTACTCGATTCAGCGGTCATCCACAAGCTTAGAGAATCTTGTAGTAATTTGTCTTGAGGAATCCGATCTTATAAAGGTGCTCTTTGCAGGCATTGCTTTATGGCTTGGCATGGGCTTCTTGGATACCATATCTGAGCGCGTCCTTTGGAGTCATCTATGTCCTTGTGAAACCTGAAGTAAGTTCTATTTCCTTCGAATAAAACTTTATGTGCCCAAACTATTTGTCAATGCTCGCTAGTGTAATTTCAATGTTCTTAACTTTTTTTTTTTTTTTCTGTGGATGTCCTTGTGACAGACTTATGCTATTATATCTAAAGCATCAAGCTCGGCCAATCAGGTTTGTGGAGTAATATTCTACCTTATGTTAATCTAGCTGTTACCTTTTTTGTTTTTTTATTTCTCCTTTTTAACATTGGCCCGAATGGCAAGCCAAACTATTTATAAGCATGATTCAAGTGGTTCACTCCTTTTAGATTCCAAGCTTAGACTAATCTTATTTTGGCAGGGAAAAGCACAAGGATTCGTTGCTGGTGTTCAAGCAATTGCAAGTTTGTTATCGCCACTCGCAATGAGTCCGTTAACCTGTGAGTTCGTCTCTCTCTCTGTTCCTCTTTATGTAGTATCATTATATTGGATGCTGGTTCTGCTATTGAGCACCAGAGTAGTTTCAGGTTAGTAACATCTGATTTGTTTGTTGTTCCAGCATGGTTCTTGTCCAGCAATGCACCTTTCAACTGCAAGGGTTTCAGTATTATCTGTGCATCTATATGTTTGGTGAGCACCCATAATCTCTGTCTCTGTCTCTCTCTCTCTCTCTCACTAGACACATTTTAATGTTGCAGGTGATATCCTTGTGTTTTGCTTGCTTGCTGAAACCAGAAGTACCATCAAACGGTGACTTAGACGACTATGCAGAGAACGTGGAAGCGCCACTTTTGTCATAACAGAGTAGCAGTATTCTTCCTAGATAATCCACCTTGTATGTAAAATATACTGTCAAGAGCTGTATAAAAAGTGTACTATTAGCATAAGTATATTTCGGGTATGAAATACAAGGCCTTCTTTTTTCACCCTTGGGTTTTGAAAGTAAGTAAATAGCATGAGCATGAGGAGGAGCTGTAGAAAGATTATTTAGTTTCATAAGGACAGAAAACACCTTTGTATTTCTTACAGCATTAGCATAGAACAAAAATGGAAATTCATCTGATTTTTCCTTCACTATCAACCCTAATACAGTATTATTCAAATAATACTTGATCGATCATAAGGCAAAGGAACAGCCTCCTCAATCCCCTCATTGGCCATAAATAATAGGAAAAAAAAAAAAACCAAAAGCTCTCCTAAAAAATTTTCATATCTGAAAAGTCCTAAAAATAATTTTTCTATTCAAAAAGTCCCTAAGTAATACTAAAAATTTAATTTCAATAGGAATTTATTTTTCTTTTCAATACTGTAAATGATTATAGCATTTGTGAAAATAATAATAATTATGAATATAGTTGTTATATTTTTTGATGGCTTGGCCCAAGCTTATTTCTGGTAGCCTCTTATTATTTTGGCCCATCCCCTCAGCCCAACTCCCCATTGACTGCCCCTTACAAGGAAGCTGGTGCTTCTAGGTCCTTCCCTTCATGCGCTCCTGTCTGTCCTCTGTTGCAGCCGCCGTATATAACTCCACCCTCCCCTCCCCTCTTACTTCAGTGTGTGAGCAGAGTGTGACCTAATAGAAATCTCGGGTTAGATATTGTTAGGTTAGCCGCTCCCCTCTCCCTTTACTGGTTTTCAGCCTTGTGTTTCTCTCCCTCTTTTCTTCTCTTTGTGAGTGGTGAGTGTGTGAGTGTGAGAGATACACTGGCGGCCTTGTTAGTTCTTGGGTTACGGGTTCAGCTGGGAATTTTTGAGAGAGAGAGTCTGTAAGGGAGTGTCAGGTTGATCGGCCGGGTTGCTTCCTCCATTGAGGGCTACCGGAGTTGGGTAATGGGGGTGGTTTCAAGTTGTCTTCGCCGGTACACGGTTAGCTGGGTTAAGGGCTTTAGGGACTCGATTGGTGGACTTGGTTGAGAAAGGGTGATTGAGCCTAAAGACACAACAGCCAAGGTGTTAACCACCGTTGATGCAAGTAGGTGACTTGACACCGGCGTCCGTATTGCTCCGTCTATCTCAGCATGCTTTACCCTCTTGTTTTTCCTTCTAACCTTTTAAACTGCTATTTTTCAAAATGGTGTTTTATCTTGCAGATTAAGAAGTGATCCAGTACATCAGTCCTTGTAACCTCTAATCAGGGCCGGTCCTGTGAAATTTGGGGCCCAAGGCTGATAATGACAGACGGGGCCCTTCCAGTTTGTAGTATTTTTTTTAAAAAAAATTTAAAAACAAACATAAAAGATAATAAATAAAACACTTCATTCCAAAATTATGGACATAACACAAGACATATTTACAAAGTACTACTTAAATGTCTCTCTTCTAGCACATTTAGAAGCAAAATCAGTAATCACAGTAAAATAATCAACTTTTTCAACCATGTTCTTCTCAATAGATATCAAAGTAAAAATAGTTTCACTTTCACCCAAGTTACTAGACGTAAAATACTTGTTAAGAAAACCACTTAAAGCTTGCGTTAATTGTTCTTGCTTTTGCTTTTTCTTTTTCTTTCTTTTTTCATTTCCACAAAGATAATTTCGTAATGACATTTTGTCTACGGTCTACCTATAATAATTTCAGCAAATATTTTATTACCAAACAAATATATATACACACAACAATAACTCAAACCAAATAAATTTCCAAAATATCAATTCACACACAAGTAAATGAGTAATGACAAGTAAAAAAAAAGATTCAAATAAAAAGCAATGTTGTTCACACACAAGTAAATCTGGAAATGAGCCAACAAAAAATTCCAAATAAAAAAATTCTAAATAAATATTCCAAATAAAAAATTCCAAATTCACACACACAAGTAAATTTGCCAACAAATAATTTCAACAAATTTGATATTACCTTCAAATTGTTCCAAGATAAGCTCAACCAAAGCTCCAATGTTGTTTTCCTATACAAATTTATCACTTAAATCAATTATTTAACCCCAAATTAAAAGCCCTAATTTTGGATAAAATAAAGAGGGAAGAGAGAGTGTGTTTATTACCGAAAATTCTTTAAAAGCTAATTTCAATCAACAACCTCTTTAAACTTTAATTTATGCCAAAATACACATCAAAATCACAAATTTTGTGGGTGTGTGTGCGTGTTTCAGTGTTTGGGAGAGCCAGAGAGGGCTGTGTGTGCGTACTGTGTTCTTTATGTTTGGTGGCTGTTAAAGGTAAAGAGATTAAGGGGTTCAAAAATAAAATTTTCAGTGAGACCCCTCAACCTTGATAATTGACAGTAAGATTCATAATTTGGGGGCCCAAAAAATTTATAAATTTTGGAGGCCCAAAAAATTTATAAATTTTGGGGGCCCAAGGCCTGGGCCTCACTGGACTTGCACCAGGGCCGGCCCTGTCTCTAATAGCTTAAAATCTGTTTCCTTATTTCCAGTTGTACTCGTTAAGCGTCTTGGTGAGGATCCCCTAGACTTAAATGTATTAGGCCTATTATTATTAATCTGTAATAATAGTCTAGGCTTATTTCGATGCTTCGGTCTTATACGCAAAGGTGGAATCGAATCTCTACAATAGTATTTTGTATAATAATAATAATAATAATAATAATAATAATAATAATAATTACAGTAGTAATAAACGGGGAAGTTACCATTTACTAGGTTCATGCACTTGGGGGAAGAAAATGTTTCCTTTTCCATATTTACTAAGGTTCATGCACTTGGGGGAAGAAAAGGTTTCCTTTTCCATTGGATTGAAGATGAAGAACATATACGGTGACAGTTTTCTTTGAGGTTTTTTTTTTTTTAGGGATAATGACACTATAAGTTCCTCGATAATAGCCAATTTCACCATTAGTTTTTTAACAAAATTTTACATCGTTTTCGTCCCTAACACTTTAAATTTTCACGCTGTAAGTTCTTTTGATGGATGTCGTTAATGATTTACCGTTAAGTTGCTCATGTGCCTCCCACATGCATTTAACTAAGGGCGAAAATAGAATTTTCCTTATTATCTTCTTCACCTTCTTCATACCCCAAAACACATATACAGTATACCGGATCATTCTCGTGCAACTATAGAAATTACCCCATTCACTTGTCAGTTTCTTTCTTCCTCATTAACAAATAAAGCTTGTATAAATCAAAGAAGAGAATCTAACTATGGTTCTAATGAAATCAAGTAGAGAGACAAAAGCTACCCAGAAGACATTAGGTTGAAATTCATAATGTTTCACAAGGCAAAACTCTACCATTAAAATGTGTGTGTGTGTGACCTGTTTTCTATCTCTGGAACGATCACTCTCTGTTCTTCATCAATCATTTGTGTTTCTCACAGGTATTTAAGATCGGGTCTTTTCAAGGGCAAGGACGAATTTGAAGACGAGGAAGAGGGCAAAGCAATGAAATTTAGAAAAGGCGGCTTGGAGGAAGAAACAAAATTGGGTTCTGCACAGTTACACGGTTGTGATGTTGACACGCTACTTTTATAAAGATATTTATAAGTAATAGGCTTTGGTACTGGATTCAGGCTTATGACCTTGCCGAAGACGCGACCACAGGTGGAATGATTATGAACCGGGGGGAATGGCCGGGACATGGGTTTATCGTGGATGAGGGAGAAAAGAAGTCATGAAAGGGTGATGGGCTAGTGGCGGCAGTGATACGGTGGTAGAAGGAGGAGAGAGAGAGAGAGATATCGTTCTAAACATCATTAATGGATCTGGAGGTAGAAGTACTAGTTGTTTGGAGAATGGGTCTGGGAGCTAATGAAGATGGGGATTTTAATGGTGAGTCGGCAATAGCAATGGCTTGCTTGTAGGTGTGTTTGTGTGTGTGTGTGAGAGAGAGAAGATATTCTCATTGATGTGAAGAAGAAGGCATGGGTTTGTATTTTTTTCTTTTTTTATTGTTTAATTATTTACTTGAGATTTATCATAATATCCTTGAAAAATGGTATGTGCAATGCACATGATTGACTTAACGGCAATTTACTAATGGCATCCATCAAAAGGACTTCTGGCGTGAAAATTTAAAGTGCTAGGGATGAAAATGATGTAAAATTTTATTGAGAGATTAATAGTGAAATCAAACATAGTTAAGGGATTTGTAATGTTATTTTTCCTTATTTTTAATTCCAAAAGTAATACTCCAACGTCAACTGAAAGCAAGAAAAATGGAAAGGCAAAAGGAGTTGTGGTTGTGGTTGGGGCCGGCCGCCGTGTGCTTTACGTAAACTGGACCCTTTGCCCACTTTTTATTCACCCCATCCGTGTATTGATTTACGTGGGAGGATTGTTATTTGCAGTCAGTAAATTGTTGAGTACACTTTTTAAAGTGTTCGGCACTCTTACTAAATGCTATTTAATGCACTATTTTTGTGTTTGATGGGGGGTGTCGAACACCTTAGGAGGTGTACTTAATAATTTACTGAGTACAAATAGCAATCCTCTTTATCTGATTCTCCATCGTTATTATTACTCCCTCCCTCCCTCCTTAATTTTTAGACACACAAACAGTTTACTATACAATTTTTAAATATTTTATATTAAAAATTATATTTTTAACTCTTCACAAATTTTGAATTTTATTTTTAAAATATGATATAAACATGTTGAATATGTTTAAAATATTTATATAATCATGACCAACTTTAATAATACATTTTTCAAACGTAGACTTTTTAGGTAGAACGAAAGTAAATTTTTTTTTAAAGTGTAAAAAGGGATCGAATCTAAAATCTCACATTTTGTGATGAATCAGCTCAATCACCTCTTAAAGATCTCCCTCTTTCTTTAATTAATTTTTTATTTAATATTAAAAAAATTATAAATATAAATAGTTATAATAAAATTAATATATATATATATATATATTTTTTGTAATTCGAGTGTCAAGTTAGAGAAAATAATTGTGTGAGTAATTTATTTTAGAATAATTGTGACTTAATCCATTTTTTTCAAAGCGTTTGTTGTTGTTTTTTTTTATATGTGTGGGGGGATCCGGGTCCTGCTTGATTCTTGAGATGAAATATATAAATATAGAATAAATAGAACGGCCTAACGGGAAGGGGCCACGCCATCACCTGAATGAAATCTTCCTAATTCAAAGCGTACGTAATCCCAAACCCCCAAAACCCAGTCATCTCCTTCCCTTCCCTTCCCTCCCCTCCCATCCCAACCCAACCCAATTGCTTTTATTTTCTGTGGCTCTCTCTCTCTCTCTCTCTCCAGCCTGTTCATCGATCTCTTTCTCTCTCCTCCATTGGTTCACCGCCATTCTCGTTCTCTTCCTCATTTCCTCTTCACGTACGTCATCCCCCCCCCCTACTTTCATTTTCCTAACTATTCTACATTTTGATTTCTCCTTCCCCCCCCCTATCTCTCCCTCTTTCTCTTTCCTTCAGCGCTATCTGATCGGTTGATTATATACCTCCTCTTAATCAATTTTCTTTATCTAGCTTTTCTGTTTTCCTATTATCTGAGCGATTGATTCATTTCGATCGCTCACCCAGCGTTACATTTTCCTCCTCCTCCTCTTCTATTGTATTATAGGTTAATTCCGTTATTCTCTTGAACAACTTTTGAATCAATCGATTGATTTATTGGTTGCTTGAAGGTAAGATTTCTCTTAATAGTTTTTTCATTTTGAAAACAGAAAAAAGGGAAAAGGAATCAGGAATCATGGCCGAGGAGCAGAAATGGCAAGAGGCAGGTGGTCACACCCTTTGCGCCAATAACTGTGGCTTCTTTGGTAGTCCCACCACCCATAATCTCTGCTCCAAGTGCTACAAAGACCTTTGCCTCAAGGAACAACACCTCTCCCAGGCCAAGCTCGCCGTCGAATCATCCTTCTCCCATCCCGATTCCTCCTCCTCCTCCGCCGCCGCAGCTGCTTCTCTCTCCGTCTCTCCCGGTCCGTTGATTCCACGTCCGGAGGCGGCGGCGTCTCCCGTGACTGCGGTTGCGGAGGCGGCTCCGGCGGATTTGGCGACGGTATCACCACCACAAGTTGCGGCGGCGAAGCCTAATAGGTGTGCGACGTGCAGGCGGCGAGTGGGGCTGACTGGATTCACGTGCCGGTGCGGAACAACCTTCTGCGGGACCCACAGGTACCCTGAGCAGCACGGTTGCACGTTCGATTTCAAGACATTGGGGAAAGAGGCCATAGCCAAAGCTAATCCGTTGATCAAGGCTGAGAAGCTTGATAAGATTTAAAAGAGGCGAGATATTAGCCGTTGGATATATTAATTAAAATTATCAATTTCATCAATCATATGGTTGAGATTGAGAGTCGATGGGGGAAGATGGTCAATGTCAAATTGTTAATGGCGTGCCTTCAGCCTTGGGATTGGACTGGTAGTTGGGTTGGGTTGTTTTCTTTTTTTAATTTTAATTTTAGAAAATGTGAAAATATGAAGTATGATGTAGCTTTACTGTAGTTTTTTTTTTATTTTATTGAAAAAAAAATAAAAAAGATGAATAAAAATAATTATGATCCCTATTATTCTGTTGAATTTTTTTTCCTCTTACGTGCATAGATTCATATTGTTGCTTTGGATATCTTTCTAAAAAAATCTTTGAACTTTAATGAGATTCCAAAAAAGATACTCCGGCCTGTTTATGTTTGAGATTCATAATCCTTTATACAAGGATTCTTTACGTTTGACGGTTCGAGTGTCAGAAATTTATTTATTTATTTATTTATTTATTTTTGCTTTGAGAAAATTTTCATGTACCAAAAAATTATCTTCGTGCTTTTGGATAGTATATGAAAATTTGATGCCATATCATAACCAATTCTTCTGTTTTTGCGTACGAAAATAGTTTTCGAGAAACATATGGTAAAGTGAAGTGAAGTGAAGGAAAATAAAATAACAAAAAACTCACTTTCTTGAACTCATATGGTTAATGAGAAAGCTATAAAACAATTTAAGTCTAAAACTTTTTCACAATGCTAAATTAAAAACGCAGAATGCTTCTTACGTAAAAGCTCTTACCAAAATTTTGGCATGAAATGAGGTAACTTATATTTGGAAGGAGAGAATCAACAGGGTTTTTGTGAATGATGAGATGATTATTGATGAGCACAAAATATATCACTCCAAAAAATATACTCCCAAAAAGTGTGGGTCAAACCCAAACATAAAGACAGATTCGGCCCATTCTCTCCACTCTCTCCCACCACACAAACACACATGCTTCATACTTTCTCTCTTTATATTATGAGCAATGTTATGTGCACTTAAATGGACATTAAATGTATACCAAAAGTCTCTGTTGATATTTTTTAGTTGGTTAGAAGATTTATAAGTGATAGGACCTACAAATCATTTAAGCAATCAAAAGATGATAACTGGAAATTTGGTGCACATTTGGTGCACACTTTAAGTGCACATAACATTACTCTATCATGAGATACTGATTATTACACCGAAGAGTTTCGGCTAGAAAAACTCCCCGCCCTCTCACGGTTGTTCACTTTTGCAGACAACAAAGTCAGATATCCTACCTCATCGACGACAAACCACACTGAAAAGCTTCATCAACAATCCATGGTTCAGGCACATAGATTCGGTATCCCGATGTGATGATTTTTGGGCATGATCAAGTATTAATAGTTTGAAAGAGTTATCTTTTAGGACTCTTTTCTTTTGGTGAGGAGATTCAAATTTGTCGGATGAAAATCCTTTAGTTGAGTTTTTGGATAGCATTTTTGCTTGATATTTTGTCAGGCTTGTTTGTATTCTCCCTATGTACATAGGTTTTATATATATATATATATATATATATATATATATATATTCTTACTTATCTTAAAAAAAAAGAGGTACACGAGGGCTGACATCTGAAGTTGAAATTTCGTTTGTTTTGGGACAGAAACTCTTGAATTCTGGCAAAAGAGATAGTTCAAGCAATTTCAACTTCGGGGCACAATCTCATCTGTTCCTTCAGCTACTGCTTTGCTATTGTTGGAGATTGGAGAATGAAGCAGTTAAAATTACATAGTTCACAGAGCTGTCCAAAATCTATGGCAGTTGACAAAGAAGGTTCTTCAATTTATGACATGTACGTAGATACATATGCAGTCCTTAAATTACCAATTAAGGCATGCGTTTCCTCGAGGGAAATTGAGTAGCTTAGGCAAGTAATTTAGATCTAACTTGCGGAGGTTCCAAAAGGATTCCCTTTTATGTTATCCATTCAAACTATTTCTAACTTTTCCTGGTTTGCATCCCATTGTGTCTAGCAGATACTTTATGTCACAACTGCCATATAACTAAGGCAAAAACTTAAAAATTAAGGACGGATTTTCTTGACCCAACCCACCGTGTATTGGTGAGTTGAATTGTAAGAGGGTGGGGGTTCCATTACGTCATCCAACAGCTTCATCTTTAGCACCCCAGTGCACAAAACTGTTCATCACATACAAGCATTCCAACAACGACTATCTCGATAAAACATTAGGTGGATTTATAATTAGCTCTTCACAATTGTCAAATCTAAGAGCCTCAGTTGAGTTAGTTTTCCAATTTCCCTTGCTAATCGCTCAATATTATTTAGAGCCAATGAAGCTAAGAATTTCAAGACCCTTCAGTTCCCCAATTAGCGATATGTCTTTTCAGGTTGCAGCGCTGAGGGACAATGTTGGGAGCATCCTTAAAGACCTAACTAAAGGAGGTAAAAACAAACTAGGCATGTCATTCGTGGCTAAAACCCTATATGCACTTCCATTCTTTCGAAGAAACTACTCGGGATTGTCTTGTAATCAGAATGACCTTGCATTTGAAGAATCTCAAGTTTTGGACAATGCTGGCCATCGTGGATCGAAGTTCAGTAATATTTTTGAGCACAAGCGATTTTGCACTATAACAGTTGAGATTATCAATCATTATTAGCTGCTTCCATTTCCATGGAATGTGCATAGTGTCTTTAACGAAAAAGACATGTTCATGATTTGATGCCATCCATATTGCAAAATCCCGAATAACAAGCAGCAAGCTTTGAGCCTGAGATCCTCAACCAATGTGTATGTTCTGTCCCTTGCTTATTCTAATTTATGAATATTTTGAAATAACCTCAAACCCATTATTCCATACCTCACCAAATACAGCACAGCACAGGAATATCAAAATCTTCATTAAATAAACTACGAAGCAAGAAACAGTGACTTGATTTCATCAGTTTCCAACAAAATTATAGCTCAATTCAAGTGATGTATAAACGTTTGTTTGCATCCTTTGATGTTTAGACGTTGCAATTGACCAAGTGCATCACTCCAAGCATCTTTACTTTTAAGTTTTACCTCTCAATTGCAAAAGATACTATAGCAATTGGTAAGCCTGTGCATCATTCAGCTGCTACCTTTGTAGCTATAAGACGTAGCTTCGGCCGTTCTATCGAGGTTTATCAGTAGTCATCTTCCTATACAAATTCCAAGCATCTGTATCAGATAAGACCTTTATTGGGAAATATACTCGAGCATTCATCTCATTGCATACATCTTTGCACCGTGATTTATCAGCAAAAGTTTGGATTCCAATAGCCTCCAGATCGCGACTAGTGTCCATAAATCCTCTATTATAACAAGTACCTTTTTCGCTTGTTTTAGCCTTTCAAACAAATGGCTTGCCCTTCAAGAGTCACTCTCCTCCTCAAATTTAAGGCTCAATCTGTCAGCAATTTCACCTTGACTATATCATCAAACATATTGTATTCACCAGCTTGTCGGGCAACTTCTTTCCCTAGAGTGGTCGTACTGACACCACCCATATCATATACACTCCAATAACACTAACATTATCACCTTCGAGTGCTTCCATATTCTCTTCAAAAGTTGATTGCCTGGACTAAAAAATCTCCTCCAAAGGTCAACCACAGCGGCTGAGGAACATGTTGAGAAACTCTGTCAAACTTGCCTTCCAGAAGAAGCCAGTTGACAATCAAAGTCTTCTTTTTGGCTTTCTTGCCTACATGGTAGTGAGAAATCAAGTCAGGACAAGACTAGTTCACTTCTACATCAAGAAACTTTCTTGATTCATCAATGAACCCTTCACCTCTAGTAAGCCATTCCTCAATGTGGCAGAATTTGTTTTTCATTCCTTTTTGCATCATCAACTAATCCCTGGATCTCAACCCGAACATTTTCCAGATATTGAATTTGATTTCGAAAAGCATTAATGTTTTTGTTGTAGTTAATCACGTACCCAAATGGGTTCACAATTGGTGTCGGTGCATGCTATCAGTTTTTTACAGCAATAGCAGAAATAAAATCAGCAGCCATCTTCTTCTTTCTTTATGACACTTCTTTGAAACACGATTTACAATAACAACAACAACAACAAAACTACATAATAACAACTTGTGAGGGATCTTGATTGATGAACTAGGATAGGAACTAAAGAAGAAAGAATTTCACAATCCCAAGTATCTATTTTAAGCTAAACATATATACAAACACTACATATGCATGTAGGAGGAATCTATCTAGATGATGAAGCAAACATATATAGACATGGAGAATGATAAAGGGTTACTTCACCTGAAAGTTGGAACATAGATGCTCATTGAGCTACAAGAATTTTAGTTGGAAATTGGAAAATGAGAAAAAACTGTGTTCCAAGTCAACCATCATCAATATTGGCACACAATTCAGTCAACACGACACTGTATCTCCAACTGCCAATTTGGTTATTTTTCCAACAATTGTCTATAGCACATTATTTTAGTTGAGATAATAAATGAAATTGATTCCATTGATTTGAAGGCACTTGAGGATAGCAAAGAGTTTATGATCAAATTCCTTCTTAAAATCACTGTAAAATCAATACTCCCCCTTCATCTATATTGACCACCAATCAGCTGCAGATTGAGAAAATTTCTTTAGTGGAGGCACAAATTTAATAATATTTTACAATACAAAGCTTAGAAATCATAATTGTTCTCTACGCGTTTACATACTTAGAAAACGTTTAATTACATCATCATTTGTAATGCTTCTAAACAAATCTTTTTCAATAAAACATAGAAGACGATCATTTAAAAATTGATCACAAATTTGATTTTGTAATTCCGTCTTGACAATATTCATTGCAGAGAAGCATCTTTCTGCGCTTGCTGTTGCTACCGGCAAAATCAATGCTAACTTCAAAAGCCGATACACCAATGGGTACGACAAGTATTTTTTTGTTTGCACTAGCAATGAAGTTAGATCACCAAGCCCCTTCAATTGACTGAATCTTTCATCTGTTCGCACATCCATAATATATGTCTCTAGTTGATTCTCAAGAGTCATACATTCAATAAGAGAGAAGTCATCACGATAAAATTGACTCAGTCTTATCAATGATGTTGTATTAAAATCAGCAAAACCATTACTTGGATTTAAACTAGCAACACAAAGAAGCAATTCAGAATTGACCTCATTGAACCGATCATTAATCTCTAAAAGCTCGTTATCCATAATGGCATAAAAGCATTCCACACGATAATAAAATTCGTTAGTAATGTTTCTTTTACGGTGAGGATAGTAAGGATCAACATATTCATCTTTCATATCCAGACAATCAATCTTATTCTCATTGCAAAATGCAGTGATCTTACCTAAGAGAGATCCCCATCCATCATCTCTTACCTTTCGCAATCGCGTCCTAGTTACTTTAACAATTGCCATAGCATTCAAAATATCTTCATCTTTCCTTTGTAAAGCTAATGACAACTCATTTGTGAACCCCAATATAATCAACATCAATTGCAAATTAAAGACAAAATCAAATGATTCCAAATATCTCAATAGACGACGTGCTTGAGCTTTTTTTAACGAATCAGTAGCATCGCATGAAACAACTTCAAGAACTTCAAGAACAGAAGAAAACAAAGCAACTAAGTTCAACAATGATCTATAATGAGACCCCCAACGTGTATCCACATCCCTCTTAAGACTTAACTCTTGATTTAATCCCTTCCCTGTCTCAATAAAACCACTCTTGATTCCTTCCGCCACTTTTTCTGCTTTTTTTTGTCGAATCATGTCTTTACGCTCACAAGAGGCACCAACAACATTCGTTAAGGTGGAAATCATATTAAAAAAGTTTGCAATATCAATATGTTCTCTAGCCACATCAACAAGAGCTAATTGAAGTTGATGGGCAAAACAATGAACATAATACGCAGACTGATTTTCATTCATAATTAAAGTCTTCAACCCATTAAATTCATCCTTCATATTACTTGCCCCATTATAGCCTTGACCCCGAAGTTTCATCAAACTCAAACCCAAATGAGCAAACAAATCATCAATAGCAACTTTTAAAGACAAAGCAGAAGTCTCCATCATATGGACAACACAAATAAACCTCTCTTTCACATTCCCACAGGAGTCAACAAATCGCAAAATTACAGCCATTTGTTCTTTGCCAGATACATCACTAGACTCATCCACCATCAATGAAAAAAAATCATCTTTAAGCTCTTCAATTATCTTTTGTAGTATCTCTAGTGCAAAACAATGAACAATATCCTTTTCAATGCCAAGAGCAACCATTAGACTATTTTGGGGAGCATTTCTAAGAGCAACATTACGAACAGAATCATTGTGATCAGCAATGTACTTAATCATTTCAAGAAAATTCCCTCTATTTAAAGAATCTTCAGTCTCATCATGTCCACAAAAAGGTAACCCTTGGTGCAACAAAAATCTACAACAATCAATTGAAGCACATAATAGAATCCGATCTTCATTTCTCACAATGTCTGATTGTCTATGAAGAGAAACCGCAAGATCTGAATCAACACATTCTTTCTTAGCTGAAGTCATGGAAACAGACTCTTGAGTACTAACAGATGCACTACTAGAAACACCCTCTCCTAAACGAGTTCCAATTTCTAAACATCTTCGTTTGAAAAATCTCTCCATATTCACTAATCACAGAATTTCAGACAATTACACTTTAAAACCAAATTCCTTAACTCAAAAGTAAGTAAAATTCCTTACCTCACCTTAAAAGTTAAAACCAAATTCCTTCAAAGTCCACCTCAATTTGTTTAATCCAAGTGGAAATCTACACAAAAAAAAAAAAAAACAAAACAAAATACATCTCATAAATCAACTAATTTTCTCTACTTTAAATCCTTAAAATTCGAACTTAATAATAATAAAAAATAAAAGCTCAATTTCTTGCTTCAATTGACAAACCCATCTCAATTCCATAACATAAACTTTAATATTTCAACTACACCAATTCATCGTATCCATCAATTTATTCAACTACTTCAACCCCAAATTAAAAGCCCTAATTATGGATTAGATAAAGTGAGAAGAGTAAAAGCCCTAATTTCGGATTAACTAAAGAGTTAAGGGAGAGAGAGTGTAATTCTTACCAAAAGTTATTTGAAGGTATTGAAGCGGGAATTGGAGTTGAATCATCTTCGTTCCATCTCGATGACTCCCATCTCACCCTTTCTATTCTCGTAAGCCGTAAGCGGATGTAGAGTTGTGTGAGTGAGACAGATGTTTTGTGTGTGGGGGCGGGGGCGGGGGCGGGGGCGGGAGAAGTATAGAGTTTAGATAATTTTATTTTTATTTTTTATTTATTTTTATTTCTTTAAGTGAAGGCACGTGATCAGACAAGTGTCCGCCACTGTCACCCATCAAAAGCTTAAATTTGTACTCCCCATTTCTTGTAAATGCATCTATATCTATTGTTTAATATTTAGATTTCTATTTATTCTCTTTATTTAAACTCACTTTTAAGCAAGTAAATGAATTTATTTTGAAAATACTCGCTCCGTTTCAATCAAATAGTCTATGCTTAAAAATTTTAATAATTAAGGGATACATCAGTAGTACTTAGAATTACCTGTGTACTATTGAAGTATAATTTCAAGCGTCGGTCAGAAATTGAGAGACTGAATCCGTTGGTCAAATATTGAGAATGTGCAACAGTGTTAGAAATAGAGACTCTGCGACAGAGAATGGGTTTAGGATGCGTTGCTCAGAAATTGAGACTGCGGGACAGAGTGGGTTTTGGAGGAATGGGATATAGAAAGTAGAAGGGAAAACTTTCATGGAACCAATTACGGTTTCATGCTTTTAATAACAAAGGGAGAGCTCCGTTCTAATCCTTCAAAACTAAAGAGGGTAGCAACAACCAAGAGAAGTCGGTTGAAACTAAGGCATCGATCCACAAAACCAGAGTTCGGAAGAAATGGAATAGTATGTGCTATTGGCTACATCCACGATCAGGGTTGTCTTGGGGGGATGCAGCAAGAAAGCAAGAGCAAGAAGCTCTCTATGATCTGGGCTGTCTTAGGGAATGCGGCAATAAAGCAAGAGCACGATTAGTTGGTACACGATAAACTTGATTCATTTCATGCTACTGTATTTGAAGATTAATAGAATGAAATTTTTATTAAAATGGAATAGAATGATTACGCATGCTTCATACTAAACAAGAGTAGATTTTTTTTTTTTTTTTCCAAATATGTCTCGGCTTAAGACTAATCCCTGAACCGAATAGGACCACAAGTGGCGGTAGAAGCTCTCCCAATAAGTTTTTAATATAGCTGTGTTCCTATATGACTCGAACCCAAGATTTATGGTTAAGACCACAAGTGGCGGTTGATGATCGAGAAGGGTAACAGTGTCAAAATAACCAAATGCAGTAGAATGCTTGTGGGTACATAGGTAATTAATAAGTAATTGATCTGGGGGTGTTACAACATCGTGTCAAGATAACCAAGTGGTCTAAGGCGCCAGACTCAAGTTCTGGTCTTCAAAAGAGGAGGTGAAAGAGAGAGGTCTCTCTCTCTCTCTCTTATTGAAGGTGTAGTAAGTTTTACTAGTTGGTTTAAATTATAATGAATGAAAAAGAAAACTAAAAATTAAATAAGAGGGATGAATAAAGTGTATACAAATTGGGGGAATGCGACAAAAATAGAATTGGTGGCATAGACGACGACTCACTAACCCTAAATCATACGCCAAGTTGCTTTTGGTTCTGGTTGTTATATTCGTGTTTACTAAAGATTAAATTAAATTCAATCTTTATATTATTGTCATCAACCTAAAATTTTCAACACTTAATTTATTATGTTTTTTACAAATGTTACAATCTTGAAACTATATTACGGTAACAACTATACATCAGTAGGCTCTTACCAGAGGAAAAATCAGCAACCACCTTCTGACTACAAGAACAAAATAACAAGTAAATTTTGATTTTATTTTACACAGTAAAAAAGAGCATAAATACCTAAAAAAAAATTAATTTATCCCAAATCTTTCACAACCTAATAATTTTCTCCCTGGATTTTGATCGGTCCATGATGTCCGCATAACAGTCATTGCCCCACAATGACAATATATTGTTCGGTTCATGATGCTTTAAATGAAATCACGAATTTTAGAAAATTGAAGAGTTATTGAAATAGTCAATTTTTCCTTAAATGAGTTTAAATACCCAAAATTCTATTTTTTGACAGAAAAGATTTTTTATGCAATATCTAGGACAAGGTTTTTTTTTGCAATTATTTTGGAGGGAATTAGGAAGGTTCCCCCCATTTTGCCACGTCAGCACCACGCGAGCGCCATGTTGAACGCCAAATCATCATTCCATTAATGTATCTAACAGTCATACGACAGAAGTTTTTAATTGCAAAAGTAAAATTTATAGAAGATTTAATTAGATGATAAAAAAAATACGAGATTTAATTTGCAATTCGTGAAGTAGTACAATGTTTTTTTTTGCAATTAAGTCTATTAAAATTAAAATAATTATGTACATATACTACTAAAACTGAATAAAAATCAATAATTTTAATTTTTAAAGAGAAAAAAGAAAGAACACACTATATTTATTTCTTTTTGCGAAAATATGAAATGCTAAAGCAAAGATAAATATAGATAGGGAAGAGAGTGGAAGGTAGAGTTGAAGCAGGGAGCCATGGGAACAACAGCTCTCTCTTCCTCAGCTACAATCCTTTACAGCGGCTCCATATTCTCAGGTAAACCCTCAAAATCCCCTGATTTCCTTCCATTAACCCTCAAATTTCCCGACAAGAAATACAACACTATCCTCTCCACAATTGGCTCTAACTTCACCATCAACCAACTCTTCAATCCTTCTTCTTCCATTTTTTGTTTTTCTTCTTCTTCATCAACAAGAAGAAATGCCACCTCTGCAGAATCTTCACCTTCTATATCCATCACCACTAATTCATCTTCCACCCATGGCATCAATGGTAGCCATTGGATTGTGGTCGTGAAGCCCCCTCCTTCCCAACCCTCCATTTCTAAACCACAACTCATCAATTACTATGTTAAAATCCTAGCAAGGGTTTTAGGCAGGTGGGTATGTTTCTCTTACCAAAATCTACACACACACACACACGTGTTTATTTAGTTATATGTTTGGAATTGATGATTGTTTATTTGGGTTAGGTTTATATTTATGTGTATATAATTGCTTACTTGCATAATTGGGTGCGTTTCAGTAATGTTGTGCACCAGAATTTTCTTGATTTTTGACGTGGGATTGACCTCAATTGCTGTTTAACAGTGAAGAAGATGCTCAGATGTGCATATACAATGCTTCTTCTAATACCCATTTCGGGTTTTGCTGCGACATTGATGAAGACACTTCTCGGCAGCTATCATGTAATATTTTCTTATTTCCTCTGTATTTTTCTGCTCATTTTCTTGAGTATTCTGCTTTGATTCCCTAATGATGATTGGAGATTTTACCAATCATTTGGCTTGCGTTTTGGTTGTTCTGTTATATTGACAGCTAAATGAATATGAAAATGTATGCTTTGGTTTCTTTTTCTCTAAGCCTTACTGGAATTTTAAGTTGGTTTACTATGGTGTACGACTAAGGCGGAGATGTTTTCCCTTTTTGTATGTATGAATATAGCTTTACCTGAGGTATTATCGGTTAGGCCGGACCTGGATTTTAACTCGTCAAAAAAGGACTATAGTTATTCGAATGATCAGTTGCAGCTGTCAAGCTCATATAATGGAGGGTCACCATTATTTCCCGCCGGTAATTCTAAGCACTGGCTTGTTCGAGTGGAAACCCCAGCGCTCGGAGTCATCACGAAGGCACAGGTGGTTGATTATTATGCTCAAATACTAACCAATGTTTTGGGGAGGTTCGTACCATTATTCGAGTATCTTTTGAAATCTTCATTAATGTGCTTCATATCACACTTGCACCCAATTTTTTTTAATGTGCTTCATTTTTCTTTCTTGATAATTTGATTTAAAATTTTGTAGTGAGAAGGATGCTCAAATGTGTATGTATCACATTTCTTGGCAATCCAACTATGGATTTTGTTGTGAACTAGATGATGAGTGTGCCAAAGAGTTGGCTGGTCAGTATGCTGCTACTTCATCTTTGAACACGTGCTTTTATGTTTGTTTTTTTCTTTTATATTTTTTTCTGTTATTAAACATGGACAAATGCGTAAATTTGGTTCAGATGTGCCTGGTGTTCTATCAGTTCAGCCTGATCAGAATGTTGAGTTAGATAATAAGAATTACAGAGGTATCTCACCGTGCATGCTTTTCTATACCCAACTTTAGATTTCTTGTGGTTATTATTATTAACTCTAGTATTTTTTATTTTGTTTTTCGTGTTTCTGTGGTCCTAACATGAAAGCCTTCTAGTATAAAAATCACTAGGTTAGTTGGCTCTTAAGTGGGTCAAATGGTCAAATGATGGAGTTCACTAGGCACAGGTTCAATTCTGAGACTGGTCAGTGAACAATATTGGTCTTTTTGGTATACGGGAAGCAGCACTGGCAGTTCAGCATCATTTGTAATATACCACAAGTATTGCTAATGAGAAAACATTTTATGTCTTAAATAAGTGGAACTTTGAACTGCAGATTTCTGGATGGTCACAAGTTACTAGATGGGAAAAAACAGTAAAGAATACCCATAATTTGACCAATTAACATTATAGAGAACTCAAATGGAGTAGAAATTTGTTATCACATTTCAGTGCATCTTTGATTTGTCCATCATCCATATGGCGTACCCAATGCCCGTGCGATTTTCGGAGGTTTGGGCATTTAAGATAGCTTTAATGATTAAGGAGAATCAATACTACAAATTGTTTTGTGAAAGACCGAAGTATGTGCGCACATTAACCATTCATTCCATTCATGATTTGCCATGTTTGACGTCATTGTGCTTCTATACATCCAATTAATTTGTGTGTTTTTGTTGTTGGAGAGATTTCTCATTCACTACCTTGGACTCTCTCTTTCTCACTCTCTCTCTCACACTCACACACGCACATCTTGAATTTAATGCATTCGAGGGTAGGATATATCTTAACTTAATCAGGAGAAAAAACTGAACCTGGTTGTTGACAAGTTCAATTTTCATTACTACGTCTGCATTATTATTAGTTTCTTGTCAGTATTTTTCTTCTTGTTATCATTATTCTTCTTAAAAGGCATATACCAAGTTCCATGAACTTTTCATTTGACAGCTACCACTATTAAAATTTCCAATCCATGCTGATAACAAGTACTTTCCAGGTGACAATCTTCAGCTGTCCAGTAATGACGCAGATTCATCAGCAACAAGTCAACCAATTAACATAAAAACAAAGAAGCTCTTTGTAACTGGTATGCTGCAAGATTTGAATCATCTCATTTCTTCCGAAGCAACTAAATGCTGCCTTTTTAGAATTTCAATAAATAAGTACAAGAACTTTGACAAACACGAAGCAACAGTCACTCTTAAAATCAGGTTTCTGTTTCTCTTTCAGTAGTGTATAAAATGACACTAACAGAGAGACTGCTGTTTCATGGCTTCATGTTTACTAAAGCACTGTTTTTGCAGTGTAGATTTATCTCTTACCTGTTTTTAACCAATCTTATAGTCATCATGCTTCATACTCTCTGTCAGCAAGTTCTTTTTTCGTTCTGACCATCAAATCCTTTTGGTTTGATTGATTTCCCTGGTTTTTGCTAATGTGAATGCTGGATGCTTCTTTCCCAGGACTATCATTTTATACATCTGAGAAAACACTGCGAGCCGCATTCGAAGGCTTTGGGGAGCTTGTTGAAGGTATTCATTGCTTCTTCACAAGTCATTATATTTAAGGAAGGTGCTTAGATTTGGGGCAGTTATTATGCCTTGATCACGTAAAATCTTTGTTAAGTTACACTTTTTTGATATTTACAGTTAAAATAATCATGGACAAGATCTCCAAAAGGTCCAAGGGTTTTGCATTTATAGAGTATACGACTGAGGAGGCTGCAAGTGCAGCTCTTAAAGAGATGAATGGCAAGGTAAGGAGTCTTTGTTATTCTTCCACCTACCCATCTATTAAAATTATCTAGTAATCTATCACTCCCGTTGACAAAGGCTAACTTGCACCCATGTTTTTGTGCTTACACAGATCATAAATGGGTGGATGATAGTCGTTGATGTTGCCAAGACGAATCCACCAAAGTACAACAGGGGGCGCCCCAGACTGTCTATCTGATGAGAGGGAAGGCGGGAGGAAGGAAGAGCACACTAGGGTGGGCCATAGACTACAAACTGATTGCATGGTAACAGTGGCAACACAACACAGGGAAGGGACAAAAATTAGTATCTAAAAGCATTTTAAGAGCATACATGAATGATCGAGTACAATAGGATGTACAAAGCAGATGAGATATCGGATGAGTTTCATTGGTAAACAGAGTACAGGATGATACAGAGCAGATTTTACTGAGTACCATTCAGTAGTCTTTTCAGATTTCACCGAGTTCCATTCAGAAGTCTGTTCCACCTGTGATCCTTTAAAGTGTGGTCTTAGTGCATTGATAATGGCAACTGTAACTTGTAAGTTCTTTTTGTTCAATCAATGGTCATGCTGTTGGCACAGGGCTTGTTTGTTTCATACCAAAGTACATGTTTGATCATTGCTCCTTATATGTCTACGTGCACACGCGTTATACAAGCATTCCAAATGTGCATTCCAAGTGTCATCAAGTCGAATCCCTTGATCTGGATAACATTGTACTAACATGTTTAATGATTTTGGAATGCAAATGTCACCTTTCCACTTTTTATCTGCCGGGAGTGCTCATTAGGACCTTTGGCTTTGTTCTCCTTGTGTTATTTAGTGATTTGGTTTGTGGTTTTAGACTTGCTCTCTTCAATTTCACCAGGTTTCTCTTTTTTGTTTCTTACTTTTTCTTCAATTATTACAAAAAAAATAATAATAAAATAAATAAATATCAAGGTACTGAATCTCAAAGCCAAACACACCCTTTATGATTTGGCATATTCATGTTACCAAAATTTAGGTGTATTACCAAAACAATATGCCTGATAAAACCATCATATTAAGATACAAAAAAACGAATAGAAAGCTATATGCTGATGGCTCATGGTCATGGCCCATGATGGATTTATAAAAGATATACAACCTGTGCTACTGTACATTGTCCACCTAGTTTTTCTACTTGGAACAAACAAAACCAACATCAATAGTGTATTTTTCTCCATTTACAAGGGTGGTGGACTTTATTGATCCTTTGGAATGAATTAAAGGTTGTCTATATGCAACAAAATATGATTACGACCAGCTCAAGACCTGCATTGAGCAGTTGCCGTGTTGTTTCGTTACAAAAAAGTAATCAGCCTTCCTCCCCAAACTCCCGGGTAAACCTGTCATGCACCTGAAGATCTGCTTTGCTTACTGTAGGCTTCTGTCTTACTAGCACTTTGTCGAAATCTGTCCTAGCGATAGGCGGTGGGAGGATCTGCAAGGTAGTCAATTATAGTAATGGGTCAGATGTTAATAATTTTCTGCTTGTAGAAGCAAGCAAGCAGTCTGCTATTGGTGGATCATAATGATTACAGGAACCTCTTGTCCTCTGACCAAAAAAAGAAAAAGAAAAAGCATTCTATATTGCTGGAAGTATCAAATAGAAATTAGGTTTGCTCATTTTATTGAAGTTGCAGGTGTTTATCATCACAACGGCACCCACAAACGTGCACACATGTATATATGGAGCTTTCTAGGCTTCCATACCTTTGACGCTAGGCCTTGTGCTGCTAACTCCTGCATGTTAGTCTGAATGGCACCTGGTTGTCTCGGTCCACATGGCATCCACACGTCATTAGAAGTCTTTATGAAGAACTCAGCATCTTGAGTCTTGCGTACAGGTTCAAATAGGACCTCATTTACCTACAATGAGGAAAACAGATACCTTACAGTTTTTCAGTCATGTCCCCCTCAGCAAGGAGACGAATTAACAAAGTAAACAGGAGGAAAATTTTGAAAAAGTAACCAAAAGCTCTACACTTACACAAACAGAAATATCTGAACCGGAGAACCCTTCTGTTTTATGAGCTAGTTGCTCAAATTCACGATCACTTAAATTGTGAGGAGTGTCTCCGAGATGTACCTGCCCATATCAACCAATTGTTCACAGGGAGATCTTAAAGATTCATTTGGTTTGACAATTTTTCTCAAAATTTGAAAAGCTAGGCACCCAAGTGGATTCTCTCACAGATGTTAATAAATACACTGTACCTTGAACATGTGCTGCCTTGCCTTCACATCTGGAAGAGGGATATAAATTCGCTTGTCAAATCTCCTCCTGATGGCCTATGATTCGCTTTTGTATTAGCCATTTTGATACAAAGCAGCAGGTAATCTCATAAAATTGGCCCCAAGTCCTAGTTGTAACTGATAATTGTCAAGAATTCTCACCTGATCTAAGGAATAGGGAGTATTTGTAGCTGCAAGAACGAGAACTTTGTCATCATTGTGCCCTACACCCTGAAACACACAAGTCCTCCGGTTTTAGACGCGTTACAGGTTGAAAAAGGGCATGTTACATACATAGTACCTAAGACAGTTTACAGGCTGCTAGGGAGAATAGACTCAATAAATCATTCTTCCTCTCTATCCTTAAACTAAAGATATAAGCATGCTTTCACTGTCAACTATAACTTGAAAACTGCACCAGCCCTTTTGAAGGAGGCATCAGCTGGTGGTCTCGACCAGCAGGATTCTTGCAACAGCAGTAACTCCACTGAAGAGAAAGTAGTTCCACATGAGGACAGCACTGAGGGGCCCGCTGCCTCTTGTTTTGGAAGGGTTTTTGACAATGTATAACTATCTTCAAATATGTTAACAAATAAAGGCTCAATCAGAAGTCTAACAATTAAAGGCTTTACACTTAATGTTAACTAGCTATGCGAAGAAACCCTTTTAGAACTTTTAAGACGGTTTTGTATCCGGACTACGAACTATAGCTTGCTTTCCAGTACAAAACTATTTGGTTTTATACATCACACACAGTTTATTCACAAAACAAACTAGGTCACCTGTCAACTTAAGTTCTCCTGATAGATTTTTACTACACTTACAAGCACCACGGGTTCAAAAAAATATAAGGTTTGAATCAAACCATTTGGAATCAAACTAAGTTGGCAATGCATACATAATAACAATCATTTGGGGGGAAATAAATGGAAAAAAGGAGGGATCAAACTGCCACAGAAAAGGTAAAATATCTAGTGTATACAATTGATTCATTCCTACACCTTTAAAGCAAATCATTGCTAGGAATGACCAAACAGTGAATGCATTTAAATATGTTTTATACTGAAAAAGGATGAGAAATCACTGTATAATAATATCTCAGATTCTCTATTTACAACATGCATTTTGCAGTGGAAACATAAAGCATATGCAAATTTATGGAGGATAACTGGATAAAAAAATAACATTCATCCACATCCTAGTGAGAGATAAATTCAAACCAAGCACAGTACTGAGCCAACCACTTCCACAGAGCAGAATATACCTGCATCTGAACAAGAAGCTCGGTTTTAATACGTCGAGATGCTTCACTCTCATTACCTTCACCTCGTTGGCCACACAAAGAATCTATTTCATCAATAAAAATGATGGAAGGAGAACTTTCACGAGCCATTTGGAACAGATTTGAGACTAACTTTTCACTTTCACCCATCCATTTTGAGACCAGATCTGAAGAAGAAACACTGCATACAGGCAGAATTTGACGACAGTCAGATAAACATGTTTAGAGCAGCACATATAAGCGAATCCACAGGGTGGTCACTACTTAAGAGTGAAAAAATGCAATCCAAGATGTACTAGTACGCGAAAGGGAAAAGAAGGAAAGGAACAAACATTGACACCAACAACAAAAACTGGCTTATCCTACCTAAACCTAGCTCCTAAAATTGATTAGTATTTTGGCCTTTCGGTTTTTCTGCTAGTTCCAGAAGCCAGACTGGTAGACAAGTTCCAATATATTGATGAGTCCCAATGGATGGGACATGCACACATTGAAAGATGTGAACACAATACACTACTATGTAAAGCTTTGCTCAATTATCCGTCATTTTGGACGAGCACATGCATGTAAGAAAATATGTAGCATGCTTTTACCTGAAAAAAGTTGAGTCCGCTTCTGTTGCAACGGCTTTAGCTAAGTATGACTTTCCTGTTCCGGGTGGCCCATACAAGAGAAAAGCCCTCCAAGGTCGCCTCTTACCTTCAATGTGAAGGATCAACTACAATTTGTTAATTGCAAAATGGAACCAGATTAAGATAATGTACACAATATCTAGTTCACACACATGCAGTTGGAGAGTCTAAAACAGAAGATTATCATAGCAATGAAGTTACAATAGTTTTCTCTTTGAGGTAATCAAATGCAGCAAATTTTCAACTGAAAAATCTTTTCATGCTAACAGCTTTAGGTGCTCTATTGCAGCAAAAGGTTTCAACAATCTATTTGAACTAAATGAAGCCAATACATTCAGGTAAAACATAACTAACTAATATTAATTTGTAAAGAACGATAGCATCTGGATATGGTCAAAGTAATAAGTGCATATGCGTATATGTTGAACAAAGAAATTTTCTCTAAATGTCAACGAAATAATAGAATAGTTGAAAACACCATGATACTGATTGTTAAATCAAAGAAACTTTGCGTGCATTGACTCTTGATTTGACATATAGGTTATAGCCAACAGATATTCGAAGAATCCCAGTAAAGATATTAGTATTACATCTTCATTAAGTTGAGACACTAGACTGGAGTATTTAAACAGCTAATTAGGCAACAATTTCTAGAAAATAAGTTCAAAGCTAGTGATGATTCCCAACCACCTTCCCTCAATTGTAACATAATCACAGCAAAGCCAACACCGTAGCTGATATAGTGCACACAGGATCCTTCTGATGCTTTATATCCACGCATATCCTAAAGTTTGCTTTGAATTCATGAGAACGGCTGATGAAGAAAATGTGCAACAACTACTTGTAACAACACCCATGTTGGATTCACTCTAAAATAATAATAGTTAAAGATGATTCTAATCAGTATTCCCTCAACTAAGTTAATCCCCAAAATACGAAATCAGAAGTCTATACCAAACCATTTCGTCAACTCTAGATTAAATCTGGTGGAAAAGCTTATAAGATCACCTTTTCTCCCAATTAAAAGCCAAAAAAATTAAGGTAACAGATCAATGCAATATCAGTAAACACATAAATACTTATTTGGAGCTAGACAATATGCAGAAACGAGATAAAATTGAGCAACTAACCAACAAAAAACTGTGGAAATTTCACCGGCAATATAACAGCTTCCTGCAATGCCTGCTTAGCGCTTTGAAGACCAGCTACATCATTCCACTTCACATTTGGTTTCTCTCTAACTATCGCAGAACCAAGCCCAGCTCTGAGCTTCGCCTGCTCTGAATCCTCCCCATCTCCCCCTTCACCATTTTTTGGTTTAGTCTTAGGCCGAGCTGCAACCGCAGCATCCCCATTCGCCGTGGGACCACTCCCACCACCATCTTCAAGAACAGCCTTAATCTCCTCTGCCCTCCTCAAATAATCAGTAAACTTCTGTGTAATCGCTTCCTTAATCTTCGGGTTCTTTTCGTACTTCAAATGGGTCTCAAAGTAAGCCAAGGCATTCAAATAAAGAGAAAGAGCTTGGGCATAATTGCCAGCCTTATCTTCTTCAACTGCTTGCTTAACATAAGTTATTGCCCTCTCTTTAAAATTGCTATACATAATGTAACAACTAACAAGCGCATAAAAAAATCAAACCGCAATACCTTCGAATTTGTCAAAATTATATATAAATCTTTCAAATTAACCCCAGCAGTAAACACTAAACAGCATAAACCACCAAATTCGTGGATTGGATGATCAGTTAGGATCAAATTGTAGAGACCTCTTTAATTAATTCGAGAAAATCCTCATATAAATTTGTCCAAACTCTCCAAAATTAATAATACATACAATATCTGAAATCAAAGTGGAAGAGATATCAGACCTTCGAATAAGCGCGATTCAAGCATCAATTGATCAATAAGAGAGGGAGAGAGAGAGAGATGGAAAAGCTTTCTGATTGCAATATTGCGTTGCTTCTTCGCGTTTTGATTGGAAGATTCTGTGTATATGTGTGAGAGAGACGCTGAAGGCGAGTTTCCAATTCGTTGCCTGAAAAAGAAGCAATTTCTAAGTCAAATTGATATTTTTGGTGCTCTAATTAGGAAATAGGCTGGTAAATTTGGGAGTATTTGCTTATGAAAAATTTCATATTCTTCCTTGAGGTTTTAGTTATTGCATAGGCTCTCCTTATAGTTTTAAAATTTGCCTCTCTCTCACAAACACATGCCCACGCACACACATGCCCACGCGCACACACAACTTGTTCTTACATTGTTTTCAATTGAGGGCCTTCGTTACCAGTTGTGTTGTAATAACAATTTCGTTCTCCAACTCTTTCTTTCCTCTTTACCCAACAATAATTTTCTCTCAACTAGCTTGCTTAAATGGGTATATTTCTTTGGTGGGTTGCCCAATGTGTGACTACTCATGCTTGTGACCTTTGTGTCGACAACCCTTGCTAACCATAGGTTGGATCCTTAAAATCTATTCTTAAGTTCCATCGATTACAATCTTGGTGCTAGTCTTTAGGGTGCTTCGGGTCTATTTAGATTCTTCTGGGTCTTTACGGTGGAACTCTCTTAAGGAGTAAACTCCTCTCCGGTGGAGGGGAAGGGTCGATTATTCTTCAAGTACTGAGATAGTTTAAACTTTAAAGAGTAGAAGTGTCTTCAGGTTGTTGGGAGCGCTGTCTCGAATGGAGAGTGGTACTCAAATGAACATTAGAAGCAAAAAGAAGGACGAAGTAATTTTTTTGAAACAATGGGAGGCATCCATATATCAAGTAGAAACCTTGGGGGGGGGTAGTGAAAGGCTTATTTTTCTTGAAGAGATTAGTATTGGATTCTATTTTATTTTATAAGATTTCAAATAATGACTAGATTTTTTTTATGCAAGACAAGGAGGGCAGCCATTATTGGCAAAGTCAAACTTCACCAGATTCATCTTTTTTTTTCTTCCTCTTTCTCATCAGGAATAAAGAAAAATATCATTATAATTTCTAGATGGCCTAATGTCATAAGAAAATATTTTAAATGCGTATGCACTGCAACACTGGGTGGGTACGAGACATGTCCAAATAGTTTGGAATCGAACGTTCCACGAATCGTGACAAGGCAAACTGAAATTGAATCGTGGATGGCCGGTTTTGGTTCGCTTTCTCTTTCGATTTTCCGATTTTTAATTTTTTTAATATTTATTTTTATTTTTAATTTTTAAAATCTATTATAAAGTGCAAAAAAAATATTATAATATGTTATTAATTATCAAAATATAAACTTAAAAAAATGTTTAAGGTGTGTTAGAGATCATTATATAGTAGGTTAATTTTGACATTCAAAATTTACTATGCTAAATTTGTCCAGATTGTTTCAAAGTTCAAAGTTTCAAACGTTTAAAATTTGAATTTGGCAGTTTTAAACGGTTTTTTGGCAATTTGGAATCGGTATGGAACTGGCGGTTCACCGTTCCTGAAAAATGCAAACCAGAACCGAACCGTCCCAATCCGATTTCGGTTCATGACGATTCACGATTTAGGCGGTTCCAAAACTGATTTAATTTTGATTTTTAGAACCGAATGGACATGTCTAGTGAGTTCTCCTCACAAATTACTAGGCAAAAACTTCACGTTTGTTTATGCACATTAGGAAAGGTTACTTTCTCTAGATTTAGATAACAAGTATTTTTATATGCACCACAATGAAAATAACGGTTTCAAATCTTTTATCTTACTTCCTATCATACTTCCTATCTCATTGAATCCTAACTCTAAACGTGTTCTTGTTATTTTACTTGACCTTTTTTAAACAATTTTTACAAGGACATGTCTAAGGCTAAGATTCAATATGACAGAGAGTGTGACAAGAGGTGGAATAAAAGATTTAGTTACGAAATAACCCTAAATTTATTGGAAGTGGTTACAATTAGGGGTGCCAATTGGGCTTCAAATCACCTGTCTCACATGTGTGTCTCATTTTCTGTCACATATTCCTAATCTTTGACACATCTCCTACTAAACTGAGCAAATTAACGCCACTAAGTAGCTCCCCAACATGGCAATTGAAAAGCAAAAAACATCCCCAAACTTAAAACAATTCTTCCCCCACCAAGCTTATTGACGGTGGCTATTCAAAAACATGAATCCACGTTACCTTTAAATTGACCCAAAACTATTACACCATCGTCACCATTTTTGAGCTCGACCTCCTCAAGCTGCTCCATCTCCAATGTCCAGGCATCCGATCTGGTAAACATTGCAAAGCTCGACAATTAAATACAGCTTAGTTAGTAAGACGCTTCACCTATAACCGATAGGTCGTGGGTTCGAGTCAGGGGGTAAGTGGGAAATCAATATTGATCCTCGTTAAAAAAGAGAAAAAAAAAATTGCAAAGCCCCACAATCGGAAATCAAACAATCATCACTGTTCTCAATTTTCCGCTCATCCATGCCAATTTAGTTCAACCCAGTTCCATCTCAACTCATCCCTAATGCTCGGATAGAAGTGGGTCTGCTAGTTTTTATTTTCTTTTAATGGATCTTCAAAATGTTAATGGGGTTTGGATATTTTAGTCATGGAGAGAGAAAGAAAATTAAGCCCAAAAAATGAAGAGCTCAATCGCTTTGGTTAGATAGAGATTAACAATTACATATATGGATCCAAATTAGTTGTGTAGACTGCAGATTACATTTTATAGGAACTATTCTCTACAAATTTGATTCCTAAACGAAAGAAGGAAAAAAAAAGAAAGATAAGAACATGAGTTTCAATTGCTAAATTTAATCCGGGGATGGGGATAGACAAAAAACAACTTTGGAAAGGTCCAACAATGGTGGATAGCACTGGGCGGTGGAAGTTATCGGAGATGAAAGAGACACAAAGAACAAGGAAAAAAATTATTCAAGACTTTGAATTAGAGATGTCAAACGGGTTAGCCCTAGCGGGTTCGGGCCAGTCCTAACGGGCCGCGGACTAAACGGTCCAATTTTTTCGGGCCACTAATATTGCAGACCTAACCCTAACCCTAGCGGGTTTCGGGCTAAACGGGCCACTATCGGGCCACGATTAAAGATATAATATAACAATATTTTAAAATAATGAATCGATAAACAATTGATAACTTTGATAGTTTCTTATATTTTTCAAAAGAAATATAAACTAGACTTTTTTTTACATCGATGTGTTATAATTTTCAACTTATTTTTCTCAAAATATATAATGTAATGCTCTAATTAGCAGTTCTTTCCAAAATTTTTGTTTAGATTTTAGTATTTATTCACAAGTACACAAAGAAGACATGTAGTGCAAATGATAAATGTGTTTGACTTTGGATTAAAAGGTTGTTATTTTATTCTCATGGTGGTTGTTTTACCTATCTACTAAATTTTTTACTGCCTAATTAATATTACGCGGGTTGGCGGGCCAACCCTGAAATCTGGCAGGCTAGCCCTAACGGGTCTCGGGTTAAACGGGCCAGCCCTAAAAAGCCCTGATTTTAAATCGGCCAAAAATATTGAGCCCTAACCCTATTTTTTTCGGTTTAAACGGGCCAACCTTATGGGCCGTGGCCCTTTTAACATCTTTACTTTGGATGCTCTTAAATGACTCTTGGTTAAATAAACACGTGTCAAGCAATGGGGGCTTTGTGACGGAAAATGAGACACCGACCGATGATTTGAAACCTGACAATTGGGTGTTACCAGTTAAATTTGGATAAAATCATTAACTACCCAATATAGTTAATGGGTAGTTTTGGGTATTATCAAAGGGTAATACTTTGAGCACAAAAAATTCACAAAAATTTGGTTACAAAAGCCTACTTGTCATTTTTTGATTCATTTTTTTCATTAGTTAGTGGCGGGCCCGTAAAAGCGTATACTATGCAACCAATTAATAACTGCCAACGAAGATTTTGTGAAAAAAAAATTTGTGACTTATTTGTGCCCGTAGCATTGCTCATTATCAAATAACACTCATTAAACATTAATGCGCATGATTGGATAACAACTTTGCTAGGTTTACAACTCTTTCTACAACTATTGTTACAACTAAGCCTTAATGAAGGGTTATATTGTCTTTCTCCAAAACACATTTATCTTTCATGAAGGCTTAGTTGTAACAATAGTTGTAAAAATAGTTGTAAACCTAGCATTTTTCATTGGATAATATCCAATTCTATCAATTAATAAATGGGTATTATCCGGATATACCTAATAAACTTGGTCACCTTTTAGGAAAATAAATATATATAAAAGGAATTTATTTAGAAAATGTTTGAAGGTGCTATCTCATACAACACTTCAGACATTATAATATTGTACGGTACAATAGCTTGAAGCAATTTCCGTGCAATTCCTTACAAAATACAAAAAAAAAAAAAAATTGTAAAAGCTTATATTCATCATAATCATAAATAAAAAACAAATATTGCTTAATCGGAAACAAAATCATAAATATGTTTTATCATAATTATCAATTTTTATGATTACTAGTTTCAACTTATACAATTTCAACAAGTTTTTCAAAGAATTAGTTTAGTCTAGTGGTAGCTAGTTTTAGTGTAGATAATTTAGTGCAAGTTAATATCTTGCCAACAACAAGTTTCATAATAATTTGCTTTTTTTGAAAAATATATTGCATATAGTGATGGTTGTGACGACGGACCGACGGTGGTGGTGGTCGGCGATGGCGGAGGCTGGTGGTTACCAGTGGTGGTGGCAGCTGGAGGTTATTTGCGGTGGCAGAGGCGGCAACTGGAGGTTATCGACGGTGGCCAGAATTCTCAGTGGACGGCGGCGCGATTAAAGGATACCAGTGGTGGTGGACGGCAGCCGTGGTGTACAGTGGCGGCGGTGCTGGAGGTTACCGTCGGTGGTAGCCGTGGCTGGCGGTGGTGGTTGTGAGGTTACCGGTGGTGGTGGTAACATTACTGGGTAACCGAATGGATAACGAGTTAAAACCCACATTTATCCATTTTTTTATTAATCACTATAACTTAATTGGGCTTGAAATAGTAAACCCAATAAGTCTTTTATAATGTATATATTGGATATGTTAATGGATTGGGTAAAAATTTGAAAAATTGCTGGCCGGTCCATTTTGAAAAGTTTTTATTTTCTCCAGTCCACCATTTTTTTTTAACCGCTAAAAGGCACTTTGATAATTTTCTTTCTAAAATGCCCCCGTCTTTTTCATCCAAACCAAAACAACTATGGTTTTCCTGTAAATCCTATGATATTCGTTGAAAACTCGATTTAAAACACTTCGTCTCTATAATGATATTGAATTGTACTCGGCAAAGTGACTCGGGCACTTTGCTAAACCATGCATCTCAATTGGATAACAACTTTATAACGACATATGCAGCTCGCTATCACAATACTCCTGAAATTGTGAAAGTCAATCTTTAATGGTGATGTTAATGGAGACTTCAGCATGTGTTGTAACTCTAATTCATCTTACTAATTAACTCATTGATGTGATTCTCGCGGTTTCTTGAATCTCCCCCAAAGTTGTACTTGTTAATCGCGATGCAGTGCATTTTGATGCCCAATTGTTGCATCTCAAATTAAATTTCGATGCACAATTCTTGCATCCCGATGCCCAATTATTGCATCTCAAATTGAATCCCGATGCCTAAATTAATCTGAGAAAGGGGCACTGCATCCCGATACGGATACCCAATTGTTGCATCCCGATGCAACAATTGTTACATCTCAAATTTGCATCCTGATGCACAATTCTTGCATCCCGATGCCTTGGGATGCCTGATGCGTGCATGTTTTGGTTTCATTAAGGATATTGTTGTCTTTTCCCCTCAAAAGTACCTTTTTCCAGTTTTAAAAAAAGTATAATGGACTGAAGCGATTACAAATGTTGAAAAATGGACCGGCCTATAATTCACCCTAAAAAAACCTTAACAGCAAAATAATTTATATTGAATTTATAGTACTCACTTCGTTCCTAAATAATTATTTTTCTTTCCTTTTTTGTCCGTTCCAAAAAGATTGCCTTGTTTCTAAAGCTTCCTTTTTAGGAAAACACTTTTACCACTTTACCTTTATTTTTTCTTCTCACTTTAATTATGACGACAAATACAAGGGTTTTAAAGGAAATTGCATACTATACTATTATTTATAATAGAGTTAATTAATTTTTCTTAATCTATGTGTCTATGTGCCCAGTCAAACAGGACGATTATTTAGGAACAAAAGTTGTATTATACTGTAATTAAGTAACATGCATTTACTTATAAATAGAAACTATCCACATTGAAAATTCTTCCATTGCATTAAATATTCCGCAATGCAATAAGAATGATTCCCTTATATTGATAATTTCTTATTATGAATTAGATTAAATTATTTAAAAAGATTTCATAATAAGGATGACTCTTTACATTGACCGTATTTCGGTCAAGCTTTTATATCTTTGGGGTCGGTTCTTTGATTTTAACCCATTCCCTTATCTCTCAATCCATTCTACACCGGGAAATAGAAAGAAACAAGGACTACGTCGCCGGAGGATGGAAGGACGCCGGATAGCTGAAATTGAGATTTTTTGAGATGGTGATTTTTTTTTTACCATTTAATCCATTCAATTTTGATGATTATTATAGTATAATTCCACTTAATGAAAATCCTTCACGAATTCTAATTGAAGAGGTGACACTGAAACGAGTCAAACGTGTTTGGTGGGGCATTGAAACTTGGTCAAACTATAAGGGGGTGGCGATGCATTTTACTTGTGGTTTAAAAAGTAAGGTTCACGTAATACTCTGAGACAATGAAATATCACTCTGTACTACTTTGTTCATCATATATAAATGTCACGTGATGCTCCGAGACAATGAAATATCTTCTCGATACTTAGCGTACTAAAACTTTAATGTATCACTAGTTCAACACATTTGCTAAAAGCACCTATATATTTAACTTAAACTTTAACTTATTCACACACCTTATATTTAAGGGTACAATTTTTTTTTTAAACCTTCAACTATGACTTAGATTCAACCCGGTACCCTAAATTAACCCTGGTGGGTCGACCCCTTGGTTGGGTAATACTCGGGAAAATCAACCATTCATTGAGAAAAAAAAAATGCATTTGTACTCTTATGTTTGGGTTTGCAGGAATTTTAGGGTTATCCTAATTATGACAATTAGATTGAGGGCATTAACGTCATTTCACATTCTCCGTTGCTCCCTTTACCCCAACTGAGTCGAGTAAACTAACTCATTCGAGTTGATAGTCTAAGGGGGTATATTTTTCCACACATAATTTAAGGGGGCTTTTTAAAGTTTACCCTATATTTAATTACTAATAACTTTAACATATAGTATTTGCTAAAAGCATCTAGGGAGAAAATACATCCGGGCCACCAAACTTTTCACGAAATTGCAGTCCGGTCATCGAAATTTTAAAACTACACTTTGGGCCACTGTAGTTAGGTTATGATGCATCTGGGCCCAAAAAACTTATATTTGGGCCACCCAACTATCCACAAAGTTACAATTTGACCACCACAAAGTTGTAATCCGGCCACCACAACTTTAATTTTTGGGCACGGATGCATCAGAACTTAAGTACAGTGGCCCAAAGTGTAGTTTTAAAGTTTCAGTGCTGGACTACAATTTTGCAAAAAGTTCGATGGCCCGGATGTACCTTTTCCCAAGTATCTACATATTTAAGCAGCCCTTTAATCAATTTGTGCAAGCATATAATTTTTTTTTTAGTGTCCTAAAAGGGTGGGAAGGGATCGAACCTTCGACCTCACACTTTGTGAAACTTCATGTCTACCACTGAGCCAACCCTTAAAGACAAGCATATACATATTAACTTTAACAATTCACTAATAATTAATTTAGTATAAGCATATACTTCTTCAACAAGAGATTTAGCATACGTCCTTATGAAGTATGAATCAAGCATTTATTTGTTCTACTACATTTAGGGCTCATCTGTCGTGATTGATGGCTCATGGTTTACGGCTGGTGACTAATTGACTGATAGATTTGTTGCAGTTAGAGCCAGCAAAATTGACCCGGCACAGTCAACCAGGTTTTAGGACGGGCTGGGCTTTAGTTTTATAAGTCCGATGGGATGGGCCGACCCGGCCCAATTTTAAGACTCGACCCAATGGGCTTGTGTACAGACTGACAAAAATGTCAAAATTAGTGCAAATTTGCTCGAAACAAGGCGTCGGCCGGCGGGTTGGGCAAGGTTGGCCCAGCCGGATATTAAGAGAGGTTGGGCTTTAATTTTAGAAGCCCGATGCAAATTTGGGCCAGCCCGGCTCAGGCAGATTTCAAGGCTTGGTCCGATGGGTTGGGTTTGGGTTAGCCCGACCCATCCCATCCCATTGCTAGCTCTAGTTCCAGCTGCTTAGGCGCAGTTTATGAGTTGTTATGATTATTTGTTAAATAAGCTGAAAATTATTGATTTAATACAAAATTTCCTATGGCGAGAAAAAACAAAAAAAAGTCCCACCTCTATGTTAAAAAGTCAACATGAGACAATATAAATTAATATAATTTTTAATCATACTTGAAACAAAAAATACGTACGTGTTTGTTTTTCAAACAAATAGTATGTGTAATTTTTCATGTTTAGCTTTATTTTTTTTCTTTTCTAATTTTGAATGTGAATAGTGAAGTACATGAAGGTTGAAAACGCTTGCCCCGTAAAACATTTACAATTACACTAACGAATAAATTATTTAGGGTAATGATACATATAGTAACAAATTGATCATGAATTTTAAAGTTCACATATGTGGCACACGGAGATTCAAGTGTTTTGGTTAGAGAGAGAAAGAGAGGGGGAGATAAGAGTGAATCTCCTTGTGTCACACGTGTGAACTTTAAAATTCATGATTAGTTTTTTACTGTGTATCACTACCCAATTATTTATTGTATCACTCGCCTCACATTAAATGTTTATATTTTTAAAAAATTATCTTGAAATTAGTGTTCCTCTTTTTTTAAGAAACCAAAGAAAAGTGTAAAATGAGAATAATCAAAAGTTTATTAATGAATAGTTATTTTTGTGTTTTTAATAAGCCAACAAATATTTAAAATGAGGCTTTTTGGCTTTAGCTTTTTAATGTACAAAAATAATATTTATATTATTATGGACTTTCAGCTTATAAGTTAAAACAAACACTTTAAATATGATTTATTTTCAACCAAAAGCTAAAAGACATTCCAAAAAAGCTACAACAAACGAACACTTATGCAGTTATATCCACCAAACCCATATATCCACTACTCTTAATTATCATTTATTACATGCAATAAATACGTGTTAACTAACATTTTCATCAAGAGCAATAATCCTATGTATACAAAATTCATGAACATATTTGATTTATATTATGCATTAAAAGTTTGTACCATAGGTACAATGTACAACATTTAATGCATGATGTAAACCATATTTAGTTGATAAATTTTGTAGATATAACATTTAAGTAATTATAAATGTCCCGAATTGAGACATCCCAAAAGTGGTTGCGTGTTATTAATTAGGCTAGGTTTGAGTGTAATTAATAAATAAACGAAGTGAATTATTGTTTCATCCTAATAACAGTGGAGCCAACTGAATTAGGTTTAGGGATAATTTGATCATGTAAAATATAAAATTATTTCAACGTCCTTAAAATTAATTGATAAAAACTACATAATTACCCTTTTTAAATGTCTCAATTCAAGCCATTTAGCTTCTCCTATATAACATTTTCCTTTCATCAAAGATCCTTTTCAATAACTCTTTAATTTGGGGACAAACTCAATATTGTAATAACTTATTCGATCATACCAAAGAAATTATGATTAACAGATTATTGTTTGACAAATAAGCTCCAAGACCAACAAACACGCAGATCAGTTGCTAATTAGATAGTTGTTATAGCTTAACCATAAGTTTCATGTTTGAGTCCTATGGGAACACATCTGTGTTAAATTAGGAGAGCTTCTACCACCACTTGTGGTCTTATCTAGAACGGTAAATTAGTCTTGGGATTTCAGATCTACCCAATTCGAGGGATTAGTCTTGGGCTTTCGGGCCTACCCAACTCGGGGCACTACTGGAAAACACGTCTTTACTGTCAGAGAATTCCGACAGTAATTAAGAAATTCCGACAGTAATGATGAATTTACTGTCGGAAGCGCTCCGACAGTTTCTGACAGTAAACCTTCGACGGTAATTTTCTCCGACAGTAATCCGACAGTAATTACTGTCGGAACATCCGACAGTAATTACTGTCGGACTAGAATCCGACAGTAATTACTGTCGGACATTACTGTTGGATATTCCGACAGTAATTACTGTCGGACGATCCGACAGTAATCTACCAATAGAATAGTGGTGAAATTACTGTCGGAGCTTCCGACAGTAATTACTGTCGGAGCTTCCGACAGGAAATTACTAGTAAAATAGTATTTTAATTAATGTCGGAACTTCCGACAGTAATTTCTAATTAAAATAAAAAAAAATTTTAATTTTAAAATTTGTTATTTTTGCACCTGATATAACAATTATATATACACAAATCACACACACACACACACCACACTGCAACAAAACTAATTAACAACTAAAACATAAACTAAATTAAAATTAATATATATACAAATTAAAATATATTACAGTACTATTCACGCGAGTCATAGGACTCTGTTATGAATAATTTGGGAATTGGAATTTGAAGAATTGGGTAAGAAGATGATAAATGAAATTTCAATTTTGCTCTAACTCAAATGCACGTGATGGGCACATGACGGACTTAACAGAAAAATATTAACGACATCCAACAAAAGGACCAACCGTGTCTAATTTTCATAGTCAAGGGACTAAAATTTGAAAAAAATTTGTTAAGGAACTACTGGTGGAATCGGCCATAGTCGAGGGACTTGTAATGTCATTAACCCATGATTATATGAGTCTTACGAGGGCGTTTTACGTCAACTTAAATGACAGTGCCTAAATAAAAACTACGATTAAAGAAAATGTTATAGTTGAGGGGGACATATTGCTTCAATTGATAGTTGACGGGGTGGCAATATTCCAAAACTTGTCAACTTTACCCATCTCTTGTACTTGATATAGACTTGTTAATGCTATGCTATACTTATATATATTTCTTAATTATTTAACTTTTCAAACGTTAACTTTTTAAGTAGAACAGAGAGAGTATTAACTAATTTTTAAATGGTCGATATACTCATTTCCAATTTGATTGGCGGAATAAATAGTTTCTTGATCTTCTCTTCCTTTCTTTCTTTTTTCCTCGTGTGTGTTGGCAACGGCTGTTGGGTTGGTGAGGGTGGGGGAGGAATCATGGACATATATATATACACCATGGTTTCTCATATTTCTTGACACGCACAGCACTCCCGTATTTGTTACAACTGAACTGCCTAAAATCTTTCCCAGTATGGAAAAGCATACATGCCTTGTATTCTTTTTCCTTGTCTTTTTTATAACAATTACTGGTAGTGTTGAAGACCATTTAAACTCATTTTTCATACTTTTTTGTAATCTGGAAAATGAAAAAATTTCTATATATGTTATTAACTTGTTTTCTTGAACTTTAAAGGATCGGGGGCAAGAGGAAATCATCAGAATCAGCAACCACAGCCTGTTAAGCTATTTGTTTTCGGGGACTCGTATGCTGATACTGGGAATTGGCTGAAATCATCTTTCGCTATCTCATGGAAGGAACCATATGGTATCACTTTCCCTGGTAAACCTTCCGGCAGGTTTTCCGATGGTCGAGTCCTCACTGATTACATCGGTATGCACAATCATTCTCGGTTCTTTCTTCTTCACACACACGCACACACTGAATTTCAGTTTTAAGGGGAATAGTTAATGAGTTTGAGAGCTGGAAACTGCTGATTTTAATTAGTTGTTAATGGAGAAACAAATAACAAAATGCCCAAGTTAATTGTACTATGGGAATTGCTATTAATTACACCCAAGAAATTACTGAGTACACCCATGGTGATGTTCGGCACCCCTACCGAACATCATTATGGGTGTACTAAGTGATGTTCGGTAGGGGTGCCGAACACCACCATGGGTGCACTCAGCAATTTTTTAGTTGTAAATAGCAACACCCTTGTACTATATTTTTAATTAGGACGATTAAAAGTTACATATGCTTCAGAAAAATATGACCCTCAATTTGGAACAAAGGGAGTGTAAAAACGTTGAATGCTATTGTTTCAAAACTATTTCTTGTTTTCAACTCGTGAAAATTAATATAGAAAACATGTGGAAGTATATATAATAATTATATATAGTAATTAAAGCTTTGTAGCTCAAATATATGAAAATTCTAAGATCAGCTCACTTACAAGTAGGTTAATCTGTTCATTTAGACTCTAGATTCAATATAGTACTCCATCCGTTTCTAAATAACCGTCATATTTGACTTTTTTTTTTTGGTTAAACAGAATATTTTTTAAATGCCAATTTGATGTATATTATTTTATTTTTTTTAAAATCATAAAACATGTAATTTGTAGTATATACTACAAATTACGTGTTTTATAATTTTTAAAAAAATAAAATAATATATGTTAAATTGATATTTAAAAAACATCTTGTTTGACCAAAATAAGTCAAACTGTACGATAATTTAGAAACGGAGGGAGTATTACGAAAAACTTTTCCTAGATGTGCATCGACCCATATTCATATTCTCAATCATCCAATACCTATCAATGGACCAATTACTATTTACTCCCAATCCAATCGATTTTGAATTGAGAATCCAAATTAAGTAACATTCTTAACTTTTAATTTTGAAAAGTTCATAATGTACAAATAAGCTTATGAAATATTCACAACCTTTGTTTCAACCACATGAACAGTCTAACTCAATCTTTATTCTCTACTTTGTCGGCTGATCCAACCAAAAGAAGATAATGCGCCTAGCTAGCTACACATTTTTTCAACTGCGACACACTCCATAAACTAGTACGCGCGCAAAACATTTAATACAAGTAAATTAAAGTATCAATAGAATGTCAAAATTAAAAGGTGAATTGCTAATAACAATTTTTTTTTTTTTTAAAAGATTTACAAATATCCTTGTTACGAAAATATAATGGTGTTAAAACAAAACATAAGAGCATAAATAATTACGTAGTATTTAATTCTGTAAACTTTTGATGAACTAGCTAGTATATATAGAATTATTGTTTTGTTTTGTATTGATGTAGTAGCTAGTTAGTTAATATTAATGTGTTTTGGGGTTGAGGAAATGCATGCAGCTTCATATTTGGGAATGAGATTTCCATTACCTTACACATGGAGGAAGTTTGGTGAGAAATATGGAGTAAATTTTGCTTGTGGAGGGACAGGTGTTTTTGATACATTGGTTAAAGAACCAAACATGACAACACAGATTGATTATTTTCAACAACTTGTTGAAGAAAATGCATACACCAAACAAGACCTAAATTCATCCATAGCTCTTGTCTCCTTAGCCGGCAATGACTACGCCACTTATTTGGCCTCCAATGGCACCCTACAGGTAGGTATATATATATATATATATGTCTTATGGTATAGTAGGTCATCTGTGACTCTGAATGTGATCCAACTCCCCATATCTTCAGCTTAATTAATTTTACACATCATTTATTCATAAAAAAAATATTGTTGCTAATTTGACCATCATACTCCTTCAGTTCCTAAATTATTATCTTTTTTTACTTTTACTTTTTTTTAGTCAAACAAGTTATTTTTTAATTGTAAATTTGACGTATATTTTCTTATTTTTATCACAATCACAACACACGTAATTCGTAATACTTGAAAAATACTATGAATTGCGTGTTTTGTGATTTAGAAACAAATGAAAAAATATACGTCACATTTTTATTTGAAAAACAGTTTGTTTGACTTAAAAAAAAAACAAATAAGACAATAATTTATGAACGGAGAGAGTATATGTAAATTACACTAAAACTACTAGCAATAATATGTTTTAAAGTTTTTTACCTTGTCAAATATTTTAATTCCGAAAAAATAAATTTGACTAGAAAAGTCAAAGTGTACCTTTTCAATTGACATTATTATTTTTTTTTATCGGCTCAGTGTTCAAGTTTTTCTGATTTCTATAATATATAATAAAGTGTATGAAATGCTTACTCATTGTTGGATCCAACATATGTTATAGGGTTTGCGAAACTTCACAGTATCAGTTATCAACCAGATCGGCACGAATTTGAAGCGAATACATGAACTGGGAGTTCGAAAAGTAGCCGTTACAGGGATAGAACCCCTCGGATGTTTGCCCCAGTTTACTGCTTCTACTTTGTATCAAAACTGCAGCTCCAGTGCAAATTTAATCTCAAAGTTCCACAACCAATTGTTGTACCAAAGTGTTGGTAAGTTAAACAATGAGACCAGCGAACAATCCGTTTTCGTAATCCTTGATCTCTACAATGCTTTCATGTCTGCACTCGAAGTCCAAGAAAACCATATTCCTGCAGGTAAGTTTTCATGAAGCAAAAGTACTCGCATACAAATTAATTAACCCAAAAAAAAAAAAAATCACAAATATTTATTTGTTTGTGATTTGGTGTGCAGGAAGTTTGAAGTTTGAGAATCCACTTAAACCATGTTGCGAAGGCGTCGCCGGAGGATATGGATGTGGAAATGTAGACGAGAACATGGGAACAAAGAAGTACACCGTGTGTGACAATCCTAAGCTATCGTTCTTTTGGGACGGGATTCACCCTTCGCATCAGGGCTGGCTTGCCGTTTCTTCATCTTTACAATCTTCTCTCAATCTACTCATCTTGTGAAGCATTACGTAAATTATATACAAACATATCATCAACATGTTTAGCTATCGACTTCTAGATGAATTATGTTATGTATACTGCATGAATATTTACTGTTACATTCGACAGGGAATGTTGTTTGATTAAAATGGCTGAGCTGTTTACTTCTTTCCTTATGGCAGAACTGTGTGCGCATTTTGATCTAGTCGAGTCGACTATATTGAGGGTCGATCGCTATTGATTTAGGATTATAAATGAATCTAGCTTTGAGATTTTAATTTATGTATTTGAAAAAATTAACGAGTTTGAGCCAAACTCGAACTTGACTACTCAATAGCAGCCTGTGCTGCGACTAATTTGCATCATTTGTCAAGTCAAATAGAATTATTAACGGCGCAAACTCAAGTTAGAATCAAGCCAACACGTGAGCTATATTTGCAGTTCAGCCAAGGTAGGAAAAATATTGAGTGCTACGGTGATAGTGTTGGCGTGGTATCACCACCCAATAACACATTACAATAAAGCAGCAACCTTGCTCATGTGGAGAGCAAGCTAGGTTGCTGATGCGGCTGTTGATTTGTTGCAATGTTATTGAATGGTGATACCATTTCTGCAAGTATCATCATTGCATTCAATATTTACTATCGACGTCAAGTCGATTTATGAAAGCACAAAAAAGAAATTAAGAGATATAACAGTTCAATATCCGTATATATTTATATCAGATCCTCCATTTCTTCATTTTCTGGCCAATACTTTTTTCTTGTCCCACCCTAAAGTTACACTCCACTATATATAACCACAAGTAAATCGGTACATTAATTAGAGATGAGATGTTTGGCATAACCAGCCTTAGCAGAAGAGGAAGAAGATCCAACAATGGAAGGCCGCTTCTCGTTATAGCGTTGCAAATGGCCACCCTCAGTACTGAACTCTTCTTCAATAGTTTCCAACTTCTTGTCGAAGCTCAGCCTCCTCTCTACACGGACAAGACGCGATGGAGCTGTTTCGACAGTCTGCCAACCGCTACTTACTTGCCTCGACATATTTCAGAGTCACTAGTCTCTCTTCTTTCTGCAAATATCTATTCGATAAGTGTGTGTGTGTGTCTCTCTCTCGCTGGTGATCAGTGCTTTGTTTTCTAAGGGCTTTATAATAATCAAAGAGAGAATTTTACACAACTTACAACCCACTTGGATATGTTTTATTCTTAAGCTAAGTGTTGAACAGATTCCGAAAGCTCATGTTATCTTCTCTCCTTTTTGGAGGGAATATTTGCCCAACTCTACGGACAGCAGAGTTAACCCTTCAATATCTAAACCAGTCTAAGCACCAATGGACCAATGAGTGGCTTAAATTTACCACAAAAGTAACTCAATATTCTTTAGCTCTACGCATCCTGTAACATTAAATTTTAGTACTACCCATATTCTTGTAAAATTGTAAAAAGAAAGCCGGTTAAAATAACAAAGATACATGTAATGTTAGAATTGAAGGAGACACGGAGTGAGATAGAAGATTTGAAGACATTTATGATAGACGGGAACCTCCCTGTTTGTTTATAGATTTGATCCTTCAGTCGACAATGGTTGTGGGCCCACCAGCACATTAATCAATTTCCCAATGTTTCCAAATGTACGTATTGGTCAAAACTGGTATATTTAGGGGAAGCTGTTCAAATTGGCTAGAGGAAGCGTAATTGTTCCAAAAGGGAGAATTCAAAACCTTATTCCACTCCGTATGTAGGAGAAAGATGTTATTCTTGATCATTTCCCCCTCATCAAAGAAAAGATCATGCATTTGCTAAGCTGTCACTACATTTTATTCTCCATCTTTGGTTTCTTTATTTTCTTTTTCTGGGTTGAAGTACCTTATCAAAACTGTAAAGTCATTTCTTTTCTGGGTTGGAGTACAAAAACTACAGTTTCGAATCCCCTCAAACTCTACCTTTGGATTTTTAGTAGCAAGAATGATAGATGGATACCCCATCAGGATATGCAATAAAGCGGAAAGTGAGAAATCAACAAGCTAGGATGATGAGATGGATTTGTCATCTGGATATGCAGCAATTAATGCGACGAACAACGATGATGGGATCGATCCAGTTTAGATATGCAACGAAAGACAAATCAATAAAATTTCTAAGATCATAGCTCAGAGAATCTAAAATAAAGTCATATTGAGGCCTAATGTGGATTGACTCTAAGATTACAGCTGGAGTAAAAAATTTTAAGAACCTCGTCATGAATGACAGTAATGCAACAATTCTACATCAAAAAATATGGTTATCGCACGCAAAACCAACATGGGAGCTCACAATGAAAAGATACCGAACGCAGGGGCCTACCCAAACAGATTCTGGGGCAAGCAACTTTCCTAATCGGGAACCCAAGAGGGGGTCAGCTCACAGATAAGACAACCACCCCTCTGATACTCCTTAAACAGCCGTTTGGGTGATCAGTCTATTTTGATGGTCCAATTTTTCGAGGAATTTCTTCCCCAAAGTCTTCCATTTCCTTTCCTCTTGTTCCCAAACTTCAAATAGCCAACCGTCAGACCCAAATTCAGTACGGACTGCGCCCTGTTGCTGGTTTGGAGCTCATATACAGCGCAGAGGGAGTAGCTCTCTTCGACCATTATTCTCATGTTTCTATGGTGAAGTCGATTTGCTAAAGATAACCTTCCCAAAAGGGAAACAAACCCCTCTATTTTTGGACAAACTAAACAGGATGGCTAACCTCTCTTTTTGTTATATTTTTTCCATATCAAAAGTTATGGGGAAGTTGGAAAAAAAGAATCAGTGCTCAGTCCCATCCTCATATCACCCCCCTCAATGGGTATTTTTTGATACGCAAACATTTGGTTTGTGCAAATGCAAGTTCCTTCCCTCCTTGCATGTCGCTGACTTGGCTACAAAGAACAATTTATTGATCGAATTGGTATTCAGATGAAATATCAGTTATTTTAATCCACATCCATTTCATTCCCACATGACAACAAGAGCTTTGCACCAGGCACATATCCTGCATCAATTAACTGCTCCGTCAATCCATTCAATAATTCAACCCCATCATTTTCCTGAAAATGAACATTATTATCACCGGCTGAAAAACAATATATCTTGTTCTTCAACTCAGTCCAGCTATGCCCCAGAACATTTTTCAATGCTTTCTCCTTTATAAGTTTCCTTACTTGTGCTGTCTCATTCCACATCTTTGACTCTGCATACATATTGGATAGCATGATATAGGCTGAGATATCATCTGGATCAATGCTCAGAATTTTCTCAGCAGCATGTATTCCAAGGCCCAAGTCCTTGTGTGTTTTACAGCCTGATAAAAGACAACGCCAAACCACCTTATCTGGTTCCATAGGGAAACTTCTTATAAAATCAAAAGCTCCTTTTGTTTGTCCTTTACGGGCAAATATACTAACCATACAAGCCAAGTGATCAGTCCTTGGGGTAATTCCATAGTCTTTGGTCATGGAATCAAAGTGATATAATCCCTCATCTAAGAGTCCCACATGCCCACAGGCAGATAACACTCCAAGAAATGTGACAGCATTAGGTTTAAACCCGAATTCCTGCATCATGTTGTAGATCGCTAAAGCTTCTATACCATATCCATGTTGGGCATATCCCACAAGCATAGTATTCCAAGAAACCAAGTTCTTTGAAGGTAGATTATCAAAAACATTTCGGGCATCGCCCAACCGTCCGCACTTGGCATACATGTCAATCAGGGCACTGCCGACCACCACATTGGAATCAAAACCAGGCTTCATAATGCGGCAATGGGTCTGTTTACCCCATTGAACAGCTGGGAGATCACCACAAATGCTCAAAATGCTTGAATAAGTGTAAAGACTAAGGTCAAAACCTTCCAAGAGCATATTGCGGAGAAGTTTGATAGCTTCTTCATAATGACCTGAACTCACATGTGCAGCAATCAGCGCATTCCATGTGACAACATCATGCACATCCATCTCCTCAAAAGTCTTCAAAGTTTCTTCAAGAAGCCCACTTTTGGAGTAAAAGTCAAGAACAGCATTTCCAACAAATATAAACGAATTTAACCCCAATTTCAAAACTAACAAGTGAAGTTGTTTCCCAACTTTGATTTCCATGGCATCAGAAAAGGCTCCAAGCACAGATGCAACTGTTTTTTCACTAGGTTTAACACCTAAAGAGTACAATTTACAGAAAAGATTAATGGCTTCTCTTCCTTTCCCTTGTTGGACACAGCCACCAATCAATGCAGTCCAAGCCGTCAAGTGTGGATTGTCTACCTCCCGAAAAGTTTTTCGTGCCAAGTCCAATGCACCACACTTTGCATAAAGATTAACCAACCCAGTCACAACAAACTGATCAAATCTGATTCCACACTTGACAGCATGGGAATGTACTTGCATCCCAAGTTCCAAGCATTGTAATGCAGCACAAGCACCCAATACACTTGTACAAGAAAACTCATTAATCATAATCCCAGCCATCTGAGACCGCAAAAATATTTTCAATCCCTCCAAGTTATCTCCACACTGACAAGCACATGAAAGAAGTGACGTCCACGAAACTTGATTTGGCTCAACAATTGCATCAAAAACAGCCACTGCAGATTTCAACGAACCACACTTGCCATAAAAATTAACTAAAGAATTACAAGCAAAGCTATTCAACTCCAGCTCACACCTAAAAATCCTTCCATGAAGCTCTTTCCCAATTCTTGCTGCCCCTAAGCTAGCACAAGCCGAAACCACGCTGACATAAGTATAATGATTTGGATCAAAACCATCGGCAACCATTAATTTAAAACAATCCAAAGCTTCCAATGCAAAATTCATTCTCGAATAAGAAGAAATCAAGGTAGTCCATGAAACAAGATTTCGTTCAGACATATGATCGAACACTTTACGAGCGTCACCAATACGTTCAAATTTGCTATACATCGTTATCAAATGGTTGCTTGTATAAACATCTGGGTGAAAGCCAGATGTGATCATCTGGCAATGGACTGCTCTTCCTCTTAGAGTTGACCTTGCGTTGGCGAATGAACGAATGAGGAGAGAAAAATTCATTCATAGATATTTTAGTGAAGCGGGAAAGGCTGGTGCTTGGCAGGGCCACGACGGGCCATTTTTGGTACTTACGTACGTGTACGGGCAAGTTGTTAAGCTAATGGCAATGGTATTGGTGGTGGCTAAGTTGTAAAATCAGTAGTGGAAGAATGAAGGAAAAAGGGAAGAAACTTTTGTGTTACTTTGGGCATTTGTAAGTCTCATGTGCGTGCGTGGCACATGTTAAATATTCTGTTAAACGGGTTCGGAAATCTTAGCCCTCCCTCCCTGGCTTATTTCTTTCTTTTAAGATTGACAAGTTTCTGAAAATAAGCTGCCGTTGTACTGTGCCAATCCCTAGTTTTCTTCTCTCTCTCTTGATCTCTATTTTTTTCTCTCCCCATCCTCCCTCTCTTTTCACGCTTTTTTTCTTTTTAAGTTTATATTTCTGTTCTTTTTCTATTTCATCTCGCCATGTGGTATTTTCTGAGACATATTTTTAAGTATGGGACTCTTGGTTGATAACTTAGGTTATGGGTGTGATAAAATTGGATACAGTAGTCATATGACTAGGAAACGCCTCCTTGCTCTGTCATATGAAATGCTAGTTAGGATCACATCAGAAATTATCCTTGCTCCTCTTACTCCAAAATGGTGTCAATTCAGCCTTACAACAATATATCCCCATCATATCCACACAAATTCACATCAGAAATTATCCTTCCTCCTAAATAGTGTCAGTTCAGTGCGTTGCGTTACGAATTCATCAAATCTCTGGTCGGCAAAAATTGAGAAAAGAAAAAACCTCATTATTTAAGAATTATGTTTTCATTATATTCGTTTCCTGTTGTTTTAAATGCAGAGTACAGGCAATCTATGTAGGTGTAATCTCAAAAGAACTGTCACTGGAAAATCTTTTCAATTATTTAGTACACAAACACATTATCACTTTATAAAGTGAAGGATCAAATTACATAACAGAAAAGTGCAACAAAACTAACATATAAGAGCTTTGCTTAATAACACACACACATCATATTTATGCTTAGGTTGGCTATCCTAGCTTGTTACACATTATGCCTCAATAATGCCATCAAGACAAGTATCTTAGGCAACAGCAACAGTTTCTGTGGGCTTCTCGGGCTCAGCGGGTGCTGCAGGAGTTGCTTCGGATTCCCAGAACTCTGTTTTCTTGCCAGACTTGGCAACAGTCTGCAGAACTGCTTCTGGCTGGACATTTCCCTTAACTGTCACCTTTTGTTGCTCCATATCAATGTCAAAACTTTCCACACCTGGAGATGTTTCAGTAAGTGATACTGTCAAATAAATATCCGCGTAAAGGCAGTGACAGTAAGCAGTAAAGACAAGTATTGGTGATCGTATTGATAACTGACAAATTCAACTTCCATTGTATGATGTGTGCACACAACATTTGCTTAGTCTGTTTGTGGAGACATAAAGCCCTCCCTACAATGCATGAATTAATAATTATCTCAACAACAAGGACTACAAGCCAAATAGGCGTTGAACTTTTTACAGGAATCTTTCACAAAATTCCCAACTACTACAAATATTTCTTAATATTTAGTAATAATATCAACTAATCCGAATACTTAATTATTAGACCATGGTATTTGATTTGCCAAATACATTACTATTATATACTCCTTCATATATATAGCGCATCCTAATTTTAGACCATGGTATTTGAGTCTTTTATCATAGGTACATAACCAATCCAAATAAATGTTTGCCCACAAAAATGAAATCAACAAATTTGACCAATCTCCTGTGCTTGGTGAAGATCTAAGCAACGTTATACTAGTGTGTATATGTTGGGTGACAAACCTCTAGTGCTCCGTGATGATCTACATCATCACATTACATTAGTCCGCGTAAGTTAAGATGCTCTTACGTTCAAAGTCTTCCATCAACTCATAAGATTTTTAGAATATCTTTACAGAAAATAGAGGATGTGGCACAACAGAGAATGCTGCCTTACTAATTTATTCACTCCCTTCTCCTAAAATTTTGATTAGAAAATATATGGACTTGGTTTCAATAGGAGGTGTAAGGCATCAACAAACAACAGGTGCATATATATGGCCCCAGATCTACAAAATTGTAAGACAATTTAAGAAATAAAATTAAGTTAAAGAAGTCTTTGACAAACCTTCCATTTTGCTTAAAACCCTCTTAACAGCGCCAGAGCAGCCTCCACATGACATGGCAACCTTGAGAACAACAGTCTGCATTCACAAACACATATTAGATTGCAGGACTTTTTTAATAAAAGTTAAAATGTGAAGTCCTCTTAAGAGCAATGCAGAATTGATCATGACATATATGCGACGCAGAAGTAATTACCTGAGTTTGACAAGTTATGAAAGTAAAGATGTTATAACAGCAAGGAATTGCTGAAGTAGGTGTTTACTTTAGGTTCTGGGCATAAGTACAATCCATATGCTTAGCTTAAAGTATGCATGAACACAGATTCAGCACAACAATTACAACAAATCAAGGAGATGCGAGAACTTAAGACTATAAAACCCTACTAAATATGAAACGCAGGGTTATATGTTATACTAACAAGAGAATTGTAGAGTAATACTCTATTGGTAAGTATAGAGTAATACTACACTTGCTTTAAAAGAGTTCAGAGAATAGAAAGCCAATTAACTAGTAGTAGTACAGGACAACCACTAAAGTGTTTGTGGTTGAGCAGAGATTCCCTACCATTTGTCCACACATTTTCTTTTGTTGTTTTAACGTTTGTCCATTTACAAAAAGAAATTATGAAATCCACGAAAAACCACTTATGATCATTTTGATAAGAAGCAGTGAAAATAGGCTACAGAATAAAGCATAGGTTCCCAATCTAAACAGCCCCACACCGTGATTTATCACAACACATGACCAAACATACAGGATCGTGTACCCTTGCGATGTATGTTTCAATTTTCCTTGCAAGAGTAAAAAAATATGCAATCTGAAGTTGGACCCTTTAATCAACAAAGGCCTAAGGTCATAGGTTAAACATCCTTCTTTGGAAAAAATTTCTATTTATGTCAATGATAATACAAAGCCACTAGGCGCCTTGGCGAATTTCAATGCAAAATGTTTCAAAAATTGATACTTAGAAAGATGTGCTCTTACTCTTAGGTACCCATGTTAGCCAATCCCTTAACAAAAGAGATAATCCATTTCTATAAACAAATTGTTAATAAACGAACACAATAATTGCTTTACCCGAAATTATGCAAAATGAATAACAGTCAAAAGAGAAGCCATAACCAAACAAGAGCATCACAATCCCTTAGAGAACAATCCTGGAATTGGCACTCAACAAATTCACAATTAATTCTGAACGTTTTCGTATAATTCGAAGTTCAGCTTGAAAACACCAATTTAATCGTGGTACGCATTTATCCCCCCAAATCAATGATCACATCAATATTAGACGAATGATATACATAATTATAACTATAGATTAAACCCTAAATTTTAAGAGAGGAAGCAAACAAAAATGTAAATATGATGGAAGAATTGAAGGAATCAAAGGAAGGAATACCTGAGACATTGTTGAAATTTGGAGGAGAGAAAGATGAATAAGACGATTGCTGAGAGATAATTATTGTAGAGGCAGAGAAAATTATGAGTTTTTTAGTTTTTGCGGTTTTGAATATTGAAAAGGTAGTTGAAATGGGTCGGGTTTATATAGAGGGAGAGAATACAATAAGGCCCGGTCGGGATATGATGGAGACGATTCGATTAGGGAAGTTGGAATTCGTTTCTGTTTGGTGGCCGATTGGGCCCCACTCCAACAACTGGTTTGATTGGGTTTTGGCTTTGCGTAACGGTTTTTCTCCCTGAGAAACAACAAATGCTAACATAATTTAATGTACTTTCATCTTATCTCGTAATACCGGATAAGTTTTGGTAAAACATTAACTACCCAGTAAAATTAATGAATAATTTATTAATATTATTCAATTATACTCATTAATATCCATTAATAAATAGGTGTTATAAAAATTTACCCAACACCTTTTACAAAAGAAATGATATAAAAGGAATATATTCAAAAAATGGTTCAAGGCAGTGTCTTATACAACAATTTATGCATTAAAATTTTATAATGTTGAAGCATTTACTATGTCATGTTTTACAAAATAAAAAAAAAATTCATATCACGACCAATACTAAAGCTCATTTAATCATTAATATAAAATTATATATTAAATTAAATAAATATTAAAAATTATTTCAACTAAAGTCTTAGACAGTGATGGTGATCGTCAACGGAAGTTGTGAGATCCCAAAAATTTACCTTTGATTTTAAAAATATAAATAAATTTGATACTACTTTTAACATATTTGACCAAGTAATATTTAGTTGACTTTTCTATTTTATCATAGATAGTAAACTAGTAATTTTTACTAAATTTAACTAAGTCATATCTTTCACTCTCTTTTACTATTTTAAAGATATATTAACACATTTATTATTTTAATAATAAATAGTTTAACACAATTTAATTTGTATTTTAGTGTGTACGGCTACAACGAAGAATCTTTGCTATTAAGAATTGACGTGGGTCCCAAATCAAGATGTATACCCCATTAAGTTAATGCCTAGTTATGACTTGTCTCCACTTGAAGTAGCCGCATGGGAGATGACGAAGAGCTCATTTGTTTATGTATTTTGGTTAAAATGTAGAGTTAAAATATAATTTATTTTTTAATTTAGCGTTTCAATATTGCAGTAGAAAAAGTTACGTTTCAAAACGCAACTGCGTTTTAAAATGCTGAAATTCCTAACTTTTTTTCAAAAGAAAGATTTTAAAACGCAGTATAAAATAAAAAGTTGCGTTTTAAACTTATATCCTAAACGCATTTATAAAAAAATCACTTTTTAAATAGTATAATTTTAAAAAATATTACATTTTAAAAACATTACTTTTAAAACATTATATCAAACGAGCTCTAACATTATATGATAGGATTCACTCGTTTTTGGCATAAATATCCAACCGCCACCCTTGTTTATTATCTTATAATAATATGTAGCAGCAACAACATCATTTTGTCAACTTGAGAGAAGGCGGTGTTACAGAATGTACACAAACTTATCCTTTTCCAAGGGAATAGTCCGTAATACTTAAGCATTAGGGGTCCAAGGCCGGTGATGTAGACTTGACCTTCCAGTTTGTAGTATAATTTTTTTTATTTTTTTAAATTTTAAAAAAATATAAAAGATAATAAACAAAACACTTTATTTCAAAATTATGGACATAACACACGATATATTTCTAAAGTACCACTTTAACGTCGCTCGTTTAGCACATTTAGAAGCAAAATCAGTAATCCAAGTAAAATAATTAACTTTTTCAACCACGTTCTTCTTAATAGATATCATAGCAAGTCAATTCAATTGTTCTTGAGACATTGTACTCCGAAGATAGATTTTTATCAACTTCAACTTCGAAAAACTTCTTTCCTCAAATGCAATCGTAACCAAAATAGTCAACAGGATTCGATAATGTCCTATGCAAATTTATCACTTAAATAGATATCGAAGATGTATTTAAAAACTTCTTTTTAACCATGTTCTTCTCAATTGATATCAAAGATATATTTACAAACTTCTTTTCCTATGCAAATTTATCACTTAAATCAATTATTTAACCCCAAATCAAAAGCCATAATTTTGGATAAAATAAAGAGGGAAGAGAGAGTTTGTTTATTACGGATTTTTTTTTTAAATCTAGCTTCAATTAACGGTCTCTTTAAGCTTTGTGTCAAAATTCACATCAAAATCACAATTTTTGTGGATTTATGCATGTGTGTGTGTGTGTGTTTTTGTGAGTGTTGGCCCTTTAGTTGTTGGGTGTGAATAAGGGACCGTGAGTTTTTTTTTTTCTTTCATGGTAGTGCATGGTGAATGGGTGTAGTATGGGTTGAAAAATTAATTTTTCAGTGAGGCCCCCTCATCCTTGGTAGTTTACACTAAGATTTATAATTTTGGGGCCCAAAAATTAAACAAATTTTAGGGGCCCAAGGCCTGGGCCTCATTTTCCTTACACAAGGGCCGACCCTGTACTTAAGAGGGAGATTAGTCAAGAACCATGGTGATTATTTTGGTGTTCATATATTATTTCGGCTCCGTACGAGTTGCGGGTTTGATTAGAGGATCGTCGTGGAGTAGTTTTTACGTGTTTTGATTGGTGAAATTATCTTATTTTGAAGTAAGGGAGATTACGCAATACCAATTTCGTGTCTGTTTAATAACGTGATTGTCTTTTAATTATCCATGTTTGATTCGGGTTCCTATTATTGAAACGTGTTTATTATTGTTGATATACCTTCGGTATTGGTTTGATATTGTAATTGTTCCATGTTAATAATCGGTGTATTTTCTTGAGCAGTTGTTATTGATATCATCATGTTAAGTATTTGGTTATTTAGAATAGTTCAGTGATACTGATCTGTGGCATGGTCAGATACTCTGATTACTTGGTTACTACTGATGGGCCCATGGATTGGGGCACCAACGCCATTTGTTATTGTTGTTGATAATATCATCACTTTCCCACAAACTGATTAGTATGCTAAATTGTAACTTGTGATCAATTGTCATTTGATAACACTCGGTATCGTTCTTGATAATAATCATTGGTCCATATTTTTTTTTCTCATGGACGTTAGTATTTGAATTCCTTATTTTGTTCTAACTTTGCGGTGCTGTGTATCCTCTTTCTTACTGGGCCCACAAGCTCAACCCCCACCAGTTATTTGAGTTTGCAAGTTTGATTTGATCAGAGTGCGCCGAGGAAGCGTGGTTAGCTGCGAGGTGGGATAAAGAGCGAGCCTAGTAATTGGTTGATAGAAGTAATTATTGTAATATTTGGGTTTTGATTGAATTGTACCAAAATTTTCTTAAATATGAGAATTGGAGTTTTTAAGAAAATATTTTTGTTAATTCTTTCCGCTACTAGTTAAGAGTTGATTTGATTGTATTGAGAAGCAGGTGATGACTTTGGGTTACTACAAAAGTGGTAGTCGCCGTAGGTGGTGGACGTTGGAGGTTGTCATTGGCAGTGGTGGTGGTCACCAGAGGTGGTCGCGCGGCAGTGGTGGTGTTCGTTGGAGGTTGTCGGCGGTGGCGATGGTGCATGGGAGGAGGAGGTGGTCGACAGAGGTTGTTACCGGCAGTGGTGGTGCTCGCTTATCTTCGGTGGGTGGTGGACGCCGGAGGTTGGCGCGTGAAGGTGGTGCTGGTCGCCTGCGATAGTGGTAGCCGCCGAAGGTTGTCGTCGGAGTTGATAGTGGTCGTCAGAGGTTGTCATTGCAGTGATGGTTGCTGTCGGAGGTTACCTCTAGAGGTGGTGGTAGTAACCGGAGGTTGACGTCGTCGATGGTGGAGGCCGCCGGAGGTTGTTGTCGGAGGTGTTGGAGGTCGTCGAAGGTTATCGTCTGTGGTTGTCGGCGATGGTGGTGGCGGTCGTTGGAGGTTGACAATAGATGACGATATTGGGTAACCCAATGAATAATCGGATTAAAACTTACATTTATTCATTTTTGTTACTGGTCTTTAAGGGTGAACCATTTAAAACCCAATTAAGTTATTAAGTTTTAAATTATTGAACCCAATAAGTCTTTTATAATGGGTATATTGGATAAGTTAATGAATTTAATAAAATATTGTCACCCTTAACTGAACTATTTGAATTTGAAGAAAAAAAGAGCTCTAGCCCTTAGTTAATTATGAAATAGTTTCAATTTATCATTACAAGTATAGAAATTTGCTTATTTTCGAAATTGAAGGAACTTTGCCCCTCCTTTCTTAGAGAAAAATTGTGTATTACTTACTTCTACCTCCATCCCAAAATAATTATCGTTTTAGCATTTTGTATACAGATTAAATAAGTTTACATAAAGATTAATGTACCCTTAACCCTTATTTAAGTTCATTTATTGTAAATAAATTGCATAAGTATTTTTTTCTTCCCCTCAACAACCCTCTTTAAAGAGAGTAATAAATAAGGACAATTTTAGTAGAATCTGGGTAAATATTTTTTGAAATCCAATAACTACGATTATTTTGGTACAAATTTTTTTTTTACTAAAACGATAATTATTTTGAGACGAACGTAATAGTATAGTTGCTGAAGGATTCAAGTGGTATGAAAAATTGAGTAATAGTATTACCTTTGGCCATGAATAAATTAATGAATTTAAAGTTTATTTGCCTTGGTTTCAAAATAAATAAAAAAATTATTTGCCTACGTAATGAGCATCTCAATTTTTATGGCAAGAAAAAATATAAAAATTCTTGAATTTAAAAGAGTAGGTCTCATGTGAGATCATCTAACATATCATATTTTGTAAGATGGAGCCCCACTCTCTCACAGCTCACCCATCAACACATGTTGAATCGGATCAAGAAGATCCGTCAAACACAAATACTCGTTAAATGATGTTTTTTAAATTTTTTTTCCATAAAACTTTAGGTATATTATAAGTTCTGAAGTACCACTAAATGTTACTTCATTTGAATAAATGTTTCTATTTTTTATTTTAGGATGTCCTAACTAATGTTCTTTAATATTTTTGATCTATTTATTTTCTACCATTCTTCTTAATATATCTTTAAAGCTTCATTTAATATAACACATTTCAAAGAAACCTAATTATTTAAAATAATCAAACTCAATTAATATTTATGTGTATTATCATCAGAACACATTTTATAATATATTATTAATTATATTTTCTAATTTTAATATTTTATCAACTAAAAATATTTATTCAAACGGTGAGAACGGAAACGGTATTAAAAGCCACGATTTTAAAACAAGATTCTGAATGGATTACAAAGTTAAAATTTCATTCTCGTGGAAATTCGTGATTCTGAATGGACCACACTAGATAGATAATTTACCCTTTTTGCCTGCGGTCGTGTAGATGTAGTACATTAACAAGGCATTGCAGTACAGTTGTACAAACTTAGTGTAGTACATACCGTACCTGAAAACAAGAAAAAGTAATTTTCCTAATTGTTCACTTTGATTGAACACAAATTAAATTTTTTTAATTAATTTTATTATAAATATATATATATATATTTAAAGTTGGTAAAGAGTCATGTGAGTTTGCCACCTCATACCATTTTAATAAAGCTTTATTCTCATAGCTTGACTCTTGAAATTCTAAGAAAGATGCCATTAACTAATAGTTTTAGCTATAAAACTATCGATATAATATTGTGATATATAACATTCCTCAAATACTATAATATTAATTGATACTTACTAATAGTTGTACATAATAATCATCCTTAATTTTAATAGCTATGATTTGGGGTATTAATTTGAAGATAAATGATTAGATAGGTTACATTACAAGAATATATTAGATGTTAATTATGTATTTATGTATTTGAAGAGTTACATATACATTAAAAGTGTACAATTATAATACAACAATAATATTAGAGTTCACCTAGCTTGCTGCTTCACTTTCTCTGACACTCTTTCTCTCTCGAGTCCGACGTCTAAGCTCACTCAGGTAATTGATAAATTTTTTTTCTTTGCAATAATGCATTTCCTCTTCTCTTATAGCACGTCATCATCAATCTTTCCCACTACCACTAACATTCATTTGAAACCATTCACACACATCTCACGAACATTGTTTTGTTTCTATTGGTTTTCTGTTATTTTCATTATTTTTCTTAAAATATGTTACCTTGCATTAATATCTGTTTATTATTAATTTTTCTTTGCAACCAATTATTGGTATGGTTAATCTCATTGTTCTTATAAAATAGCATGGTTAAGTATTAGATATATTTTTCTTTAGTCGTAACTTCAATGTCCTTCTTGCTAAGTGCATTTTAAATAAAAATTATTTTTTTAGCTTTAATTGGTTGCTATAATAAAAGTATTATAGAAGACATAATTTTGCTTCTATCTATGTATTGTTTCACTTTCCAAAAATCCAACATTTGGTTAACTTTTGTTTTTTTTACTTCGATCGATATTGGGTTTTAGTTATTAAAATATGTTTTTTCGTTGATTCTTATGTTTTTTTCTCTATTTGGGTTTTAATCCTTTATTGTTTAATTTGTTTTGCTTTTAGTTTTTGGTCTTAATTTTTAGATAATGCTTTTGGTTGTGGCTTTAGTTAGCTCATAATTTTTAGTTTTTGCTTTGATTTAATTTTATTTACCATTTCAATTTGGGTTCAATTTTCAATTTTTGGGTTTCGTTGTAGTTAAACTATTAGCTTTTGATTTTGATTTCTACTTTGATTTCGGTTATTAATTTTTTTTTTATCTTTCAACTTTTGGTATTTTTGTTTAGATTAGAGTATGGTTTGGTGGTTGATATTGCTTTTGGTTTATGGTTTAACGTATCAAATTTTTTTTTTTTGGTTTTGGTTTATAATTTTGTTTTACTTTTGCTCTTGATTTTTTTTCATTTTATTGATTTTCCTTTCGAATTATGGTTTGAATTTTTGATTAACCGATGATTTCACATTTTCTCTTCGTTTTGTTTATACTTTTCATTTTAATTTTTGATTTTATGAATCAGGACCCTTTGGCATTCGGAAGGAAGTTCAGAAAGTGATGAATGAGAAAGGCAATCCTATTTGGCATTATTGAGCAAGGAGGAGTTGAGAGGTAGAATGCCCTTCTTTCTTATAGTAGGGTCATCTATGATCTCTGCCTATCTTTCTCGATTAGAGACTAACTCACCTACCAAAGCTCTCTCCTGAAAGACCGAACTCATATTACTACAACACCATGATTCGAGCCTATTCGTTTAGCCCCAACCCAATCCAATCCAAGCCATCACCCTCTCCCTTAGAAATTAGAATGCACCTCAAACAACCCTTCGCTACCTCCCCTCGACCAGACAAGTTTACTTACCCGTTTATCCTCAAAGCCTGTTCAAAATTACGAGACCCCCAACTTTGGCAAACAGTTCTATGCATTGTTATTTAAGTCGAGTTTTATTTGTATATGTACTCAAGTTATGATGAACCGAATTTATCTTAATTAAAAAAATGCGTGATAGAGATGTGTATGCTTAAATTAGTAATTGATATTAAAATAATAAATTGCAACCGTGCGGAGCACAGGCTATGTAACTAGTATTCATAGTATGTAGTTTTCCTTTAAGACTCTTGTAAGAAGAAGAAGAAGACTCTACACATTGCTCCAATTGAGAAAGCCGAAAAAATAAATAAAAAAATATAACGGTTAGTCTTGAATAGAAAAGGCGGGGAAGAAGAACTTTCATTCGCAGAGAAGAGAGTAAACATTCATTCGTTTCGCAGGGAGGGAATACTATTTTTGCACTTTTCAAATTAATTCTTCACTATAATTCCTTAAAAAAATTAAGAAAACATTTATATTTTCTAGTTAAATTAGTTATAGAGCATGTGCTTCGCACGGGTCAATTTAACTTTGAGGTTAATTGATTACATTTCAAGAATATTTTTATATAAAATTATTACTATTAAATATATGATTTTGTTGGTTTAATGTCTGATAAAAATTATATGTTGTTACTATGCAAATTAGTGGTCGTTTAGTATAGTACTTTCGTTACAAAATAAATATATATTTTTTATTCTTATATAGGTATGAGTAAATAGCTATTTTATTTACATTTTTATTTTATTTTTAAAGTATTCATTAATGATATCAAATTGTTAAAAAAAAAATCTCGCACTTAATAAAGATATATTTTTGACATATACTTGAAGACTTTTTACAAAATTAAAAATAAAATATTTACTTTGAAATATATTGAAGGAAGATAAGAGTCATCTCTTTCTAAATGAAGGAGAATTGTTTAAGAATTGAATATAATTATATTTTTTAAATAAATTTTAAAGAATCTAGATTTTAATTAACAGTTATAGGAATAGAAACTAGTTCGTTTATATTATAAAATATTTTTAGAATAATGTAATATATTTTTTTTAAATTTTGATTATATGCATTCATTCAATTAATTATTGTTTTAATAGCAGTTAATATTTTTAAGCAAACCTAAGCTAATTTCTCAAAAACTAGAACCGAACGAGGATTATTAGTAGAAAACAATATAAATAAAATCAAAGATGAAAATGAAAAGTATAAACATAACTAACTTCTTTCAGACAAATAACTGTTACTACTTATAAGATTGTATTTCTTGAGTTAATGCTAAGTATCACAAAAAATTTCAAAGTACAATGCTTGATACAATGAATATGAGCTTTGTTATAGTAATATTTTGTGAATGCAACGTGACCTCACTTAACTATAATTTATGTAGAATTCTAAATAAATACATACAATGTAAATGATTGAGTTTGTTTAAGGTGTGTGTTCATATTTAAAAGTGTGTGTTTAAATCTCATTGGCAACATGCCAACATCACTTTGTTATATACCTTATATCATAGGTATAGTACTTTGGTAATACTATTAGTTAATGACATCCTCACCAATACTCTTAAATATATATATATATATATATATATATATATATACTCTCATTATCAACCATTGGATCAAAATTAAAGGTTGAGATTTAATACATTAAATGACTCACCCACTTGCATTAATTGCATTTTCCAACTAACCATTAAATCTCAACCTTTAATTTTTGATCCAATGGTTGATAATGAGAGTAACCATTAATGGTTAAATAAAAAAGTAACCATTAAATACTCCCATATATATATATATATATATATATATATATATATATATATATAGAGAGAGAGAGAGAGAGAGAGAGAGAGAGAGATATTTCTTTCTTCTTTATTTTTCATTTGTATTTATCATATCAAATGAAAATATCATAAGTTTTGCAAAAGAAGTTTTCGAGTAACAAAGTTTACCACGAACTAAATGGAGCTTTTGAGTAGAACAAAAAGAGTAAACAAAACATTGCCACAAAGTGCTCTATTATAGATCGATTCACAGGTAATAGCGCGCATATAGACATGTCCAAACGGTTCGAACCGCCGGTTCCGGTTTCGAACCGTCGGTTCCAAAAACTGCCAGACAACGAACCGTAACCGAACCGACAAATCACGGTTACGGTTCCGGTTCCGAACCGGCTAAGCCGGTTCCGGTTCCAAACCGTAATTTTCAATTATTTTTTTAATATTTTCTTATAATTTTTTTTAAAAAAGATTCCATCTTAAAACTTTGTACAAAGCATTTTTTGAATTTTTGAAACTTTGTAAACTTTTCATTTTTTAAATTATAAAGTAAATAAGGCAATTTCAAAATTAAAAATTTAAATTTTGGCGATTTTTCACGGTTTGGAACCGGCGGTTCCGGTTCCGGTTCCAAACCGGCGGTTCACGGTTTTGAGAAATTGGAAACCGAAACCGCCGTGTAACGGCGGTTCGGTTGGGACGGTTACTGTTCCTCACGGTTCCGTTTATGCGTTTTGGGCGGTTGGTTCGGTTCGAACCGCCGGTTCCGAACCGTTTGGGCATGTCTACGCGCATATACTGAATTGAGTGCGGCCCGCGTGTATATGCACACGATCAACCTCAAGAAGACTTGTGTTTTTCGTGCTAGTAAATAAAATTAGGTTTAATATTTGCAAGTATTAGTACGTGCCATCGTATACTCCCGGCCCTCCATTTCACACATTTTAAAAGTCTAATAATTTAGGGATATATAAATTATAAAAATGATTGAGCATAGTTAATATGTTTATATCACATGTAGAGGATAAAGTTATAACATTATAAAAATTGTAGGCATAATTTTTTTAAGTAGACTCTTTATGTAAAAAATCTCAAAATGGAATAGTGCACTCTTTGTTAGATGGATTATTTTGTATAAGTAAAATGAAACAGTATTTGGAGTGACGTGGTTGAAAATTGGAGTGTCAATAGCTCAGCCTTAATCTCCGCTGTGTGAGTTTCGGGTAATCTGAACCTCTCGTGTTGAGTGTTGAGGTCCTCTTCTGTAAAATTTGATTTGCAATGTCAATCTATTTCCGTAAAGAGGTATTTATATAATATATTGATTACAATGCTAAAAGTCAGACATAAATAACTACAAGATCTCCTAATTATGGTAGTGATCATGCCAAAAAAGGATTAGGTGTCGTGTCTGGTCCACGTGTGTAGTCTAGGTAGGATTCCGGCTCACGTGGCAGGGATTGTCCTTGAAATCTGTTTGAAACCTGTGATCAACAAAGAACACCGTAAGGGGTGCTGGGTTGTCCCAGCGATAACCCTCAGGCGTGAGAATTAGCAATACTTCGTAGGAGCGGTAAAGCTAAGAAAATATGTAAGCAAGTATGTATGCATGCATACCTTATGTGGCCTGTTGAGGGTGCTATTTATAGGGATAGGAACCATAATCCTTATTAGATTCGGACTAGGAGTGACTCCCGTGTCTTTCGGAGTACGTTACCTTATATGCTTAGGACTAAGATATACAGAATTATAGTAGGACTCTTTTCAGACATGATATGATTCCGTATAGGATACTGCTTTGCCGAGCTGGAGGGATTGTACCGAGGTCGGCCTGAATGCTTCCAGGTCGCTTCTATGTAGTCGAGGTCGGCCTGGTATACGCCAGGTCGCTCGATGCCATCAAGGTCGGCCTAGCATACGCCAGGTCGCTTGATGTCGGCGAGGTCGTCCTGGGATGTCCTCAGGTCACTCTGTGGATCCCTGTGTCAGCGTGCTGAGAGTGTATACTGATGAAGTAGGCGACCTGTCATTGAGTAACTTCCAGGTTGTCATGATCGAGGTGGACGTATGTCACCTTGATGCTTATCCAGTTGGAGCCTATGAAGCCGCAATGCCTGCCACGTGTCCAGCTGAAGGCTGAGGTCGCTCAAGTAGGAATTCTTCTCTACTGAGATTCTCCCAAATGTGTCCGAAGATGTGGCGACATCCACCACGACATCCATCATATTCATATAATTATCCTACCGATGATATAATCGTGTTAAGGCATTAATAAAGATCATCCAATGAATCCGACTAAAAACTTTAGAGGGTGTGCGTGAATTTAGTAGTTCAATATATACTTTTAGTATTAGTAGCCAAAAAAATATATACATTGGACTATTGAAAAAGTACACCACTGAACTACATATATGTACAAACCCAGAACTTAAACTTAAAGATACATATCTGCTCATTATATCTAAACCGGTGGATGACCATCTTTAATGTGTGGGCTTGAAATCTTCGCGTGTTTGTCTATTTGAATTTTAGTTCTACTTTTTATTTTACCTAGTGTACTTGTAAAAAAAAGATCGGGTATAACAACAAGTAGAACTAAGACTCAATCCAGGGGGTGAGCAAACCCGGCCCAAGGGGGAGGGCCACTGGGGCACCCGCCTAGGGCCCAAATTAATAAGGCGCCGAAATTTTTATTTTTCTTTACTATTGTAGTATTAGTATATATATAAACCAAAAATAATACTCAAGTTTCTTGAACTGAGACCCAAACCTAAAGCTTTTGATGTTTTTGAATTATGTTTATTCAACTGTTTGTTTATTTATTAAATTTTGTTACATTGTTAATTATTATTCTTCTTTTTACAATGTTTTTGTGTGTTTAAAAATTGAAAGTGACATTGACTTTGTTTATTTGTTAAATTTTGAATTATGTTTGTTCAATTGTTTGTTGGGACTTTTGAGTTTAACAGTTTGTTCACATCTTACATAGTTACATTGTCATAGCTCTAAGTGAGTGATAAGATGACCATAAATAGAAGTGTGAAGCAATAAGAAATTTTAAATTATTCTTATGATGATTGTTGATTTGAGTAATTAAGTCTTTTGAGTTTACAAGATTAAAATTCGGTAAGAAATTGTTCAGTTTTCTAAATAATAATGATTCACCGAACTTCATTTCAGCTCAATAAGAACTTGTTATTGAAATTGTACTTATAACAAATATCATTTTTATCTCTCTAAGAAATTAAATTAATAATACATGAGATTAATATTTGATAATTAAATAAGGGTCCTTCTTTTAATTTGCCACGGGCCTATAAAATGCTAAGAACGACCTTGGGTGAGATAAAATATTTGAATGTCTTGATCTCTGCTAGACCAAATGAAGATTTTTAGGTTGACAAGTCACGTTTAACATGGTGTGATCCATGATGAGAATACATGCATATATGTTGAACAAGGTGCACTTTATCTACAAAGGGACCGTATTTATGTTAAACTTGTTTGTGGCATTCATATTACACATAAAAGCTAGATATGTGTTTGTATATCTTGCGCCATTTCAGTCAATGAAGATGAGCTTACTGAACTTGTGCTTTGCTTTGATATTCATACTATGGCCTATGGCGGACGAGGTTGGGGTTGCTGCTCAGTTTCCATTTCCACCAATTATAATACCGTTTCCACCAAAGCCTATCAAACCATCCATAGTGTTATGCCGCTCACTTTTGTTTCCTGCCTGCTTCGGAATTTGGCTAAGGTGCCCCGTTGGCTGCCCTAGGAGCTGTTTGGCCGATTGTGTCACTTGCAGGCCTGTCTGTAGTAAGTTCTTCCTTTTATCTCCTCTCGTGTGTACGTAAGAACACAATCGTTACACGTTACTTAACTGACTAGAATATTGATGACATGCATGCCTTGTGATATTCGCGCAGGTTGTAGTGCTCCTGGGGGAGTTTGTATGGACCCTCGATTCATAGGTGGAGATGGGATTACTTTTTACTTCCATGGTCGTAAAGATCACGACTTTTGCCTGGTCTCCGATGCCAATCTCCACATCAATGGGCACTTCATAGGAAAACGGCGTCCTTCTCTAACTAGAGACTTCACTTGGGTGCAATCTCTTGGAATAATTTTCGATAACCACAAACTTCTAGTTGGTGCCAAGAAAACCTCAATATGGGATGACAACGACGACCATCTCGAAATATCCTTGGATGGCGCTCCCATTTCGCTCCCCAACATAGAGAACTCAATCTGGCATTCTTCTAAAATCACCTCTCTATCCATTACGCGAACAACAAGTACAAACGGTGTGGTGGTTGAAGTCTCCAATAATTTTAAGGTCACCGTAGCAGTGGTTCCCATTACCAAAGAGGAATCAAAAGTGCATGGCTACGATATCACCGATGAAGATTGCTTGGCACACTTGGAGATCGGGTTTAAATTCTATAACCTCAGCGATAAAGTGGATGGAGTTCTCGGGCAGACTTATAGGAGCGATTACGTGAGCAAAACTAAGGTTAACGTGCCTATGCCTGTAATGGGGGGCGATTACAAGTACTCGACTTCAGGTATCTTTGCTACTGATTGTCTGGTATCTCGATTTGGCCGGATGAATGGGGATGCTACTGTGAAGAGCGACGCTGATCAATACTCGAGCATGCATTTTAGCAGTGGCATGAATGGGAATGGGGTGGTTTGCAAGAGATAGAGACTACTAACGCTAGCACATGATGATAAAATAGTGTTGGCACAAAATTAGCTATTATATGTGAAGCCAACGTTCTAAAATGTTTTCTAATTTGCTTGTAACAGTAACAGACTGATATTCTGTATCCTGCTTCCTTAATCAGAAAAAAATTTTAAAGGAAAATTATGTTTTGTTTTTAAACTTAAGTTATATACTCTCTAATGAGCCCGTTTGGTTGAGCGTTTTGACCAAAACGTAAGGATAAAACGCAGCTTATTTGCAAAAATTGTGTTTCAATACTGCAACAGAAAAAACAGCGTTTTCGAAAAGCAGCTGCGTTTTAAAACGCTGGAATTACCAGCTTTTTCCCAAAACGCTACTATGGAAAAAAAAAACTGCTTATTGAAATGATATCTCAAACGTATTTATAAGGAAAAACCTGTGTTTTTTAAAACGCTGCATTTTTAAAACACTGCGTTTTGTAAACGCTACACCAAACGGACTCAAAGGAGGGATGAAATGGTTCTATTTGTTCTGGTTGCTAGTCCTATCTGTCTCATGTCTTACTTCATGCGTTAAAATTTGGTAGGGAGAAATTTATCGCCAATGTGAAGAACCCTGATTCGAGAGATTAGACTTCTTCACCTAACTTTTTTAAAAAATAAAAAATAAAAATAGAGAAAAGTAAGATACCTATGTGACGGGACCTTTTTTTTTCTTTAGAACAAGAAAACTTATATTCTTTTCATCCCAAAAAATTATTCCTATTTTATAAAATTAGTCCTATTTTATTTTTGGACCGTCAATCTACTAGAATATCAAATCACTATTAAAAATACATTTACCGTGCATGTAATATGTATTAGGTAATGAAATTTCAATCCTTGATGCAACATAAGATACTATATCAAGAACAAATTTTAGTATTTCATAAGAATAGCTAATTTTTTGATCAAAGTTTAATCAAATTGAAAAAAAAAAATCAAAGTAATATTTTTTCTTTAGACGAGGGAATATTATAGCATTCCAAATAACTGTAGAGAATGTTTCCCTGGCCACATATTGGCTGCCTTATATTGTAGGTAGGGCCAGAAGCAAGTCAAACAGTTCATAAATTTAGTTCGACGACTCGGCTCTGGCTCGTTCGCTAGGTAAATAGGTCAAGCTCAAGTTTGGTTTTTTATTTTTTTAGGCTTGTTAAATAAACAAGTCAAACTTGAACAAAATGTCTCCGGTTCCCTAAAGCTCAGCTTGGTTCGTTAATTAAGTTGAAGGCATAAAATAATGATTTATATGAGATATAAATATTTTTAATAAAAATTTAACAAAAATTTAGTTATATAATGTGGATGTTTTCTTTTATATGACACATAAATATTTTATTATTATGTGACATTAAAATATTTTATGCAGATTTGTAATATAATTTAAAACTAAACAAGCTAACCTCGTTAGCTAGCCAAAAAGTTAGGGTTATACAAGCTCGACTCGCGCTCTTTTGTCTCAAGCTTTTCTAATAGGTCGTTTACTAAACAAGCCAAACGCAAACATTCCTAAACTCGGCTCGACTCATTTGCAGCTAAAACTGTAAATAAGGCCGAGCAAGCCCAAAGCTTTTATGGCCGAACTTAAACTTAGAATGAAATCGGCCAAGGTTGAACAATAATTTGGGAGAATTTGGCATGCTCTTTTTACACAATTTTCAATCGCTTTAGACACTATAATTATTTTAAACTGAAAAAGACACTTTTGTTGTGAAATGTTGTCTATGCCCTTAAAAAACACAGAACAACGCTATGCATTGCGATACACAAAAAGTACTATTTGTGCATTACACTTGATACACGCTATACATTACACTTGCAATGCATCAAAAGTGCATAGCGATGCACAAAACAGTACTAATGCACAACATTACATTTGCAAAGCATCAAAGTGTGCATCGCGATGCACAAAATTGTACTAAAAATTACTACTTTTTGTGCATCGCGATGTACAACTTTTAATCAACATTACATTTGGATTGAATCAAAAGTGTTATCGCGATACACACAATTATACTAAAATGTACTGTTTTGTTGCATCACGATGCACACAAATATTACTTTTACTACTCTATTTCGCAATAAATAGAGCTAACTAAGGAAAGTAAGACTAATTCCCATGAACTTGAGATTTATTTAAGGATATTTAATTAAGAATATTTGTTCACTATATATAAGGTTGACATTCAAATAATATATTTTTTAGTGTGAGAAAAATGACAAATTAACAAACTAAATAATTAAAAGACACAACTTGAAATTTAATTAAGGATATTAAAAAGAATGATATTTAATAAGCATAAGAAATCAAGGAAAGTCGAGATTTAGAGCAGTAAATCAAGGTATAAACAGCTTAAAATGTATTTTAAGTTGTTACGAGAACAGTTTTGAAACAATTCATCAATTTATCACTTAAAATTAATTTAAATGATTGAAAATAATTATGATGGACTAAACCGGTTGAAAATTCTACAACAAAAGATACTACACGCAATTATTCCCAATAATTTGATACGTAATTAGTCCATTCATTATGGCAAGAGAATTGCTATTTGTACCTAGCAATTTGCTAAGTACACCCTATTGGGTATTCGACATTCATACCAAACACTATCTAATGCACCATTTTTGTGTTCAGTAGGAATGTCAAACACCTCAAGAGAGTGTACTCCGTAATTTAATGGGTGCAAATAAATTCTCCTGTGCAAATGTGACTGTTGTTAGCACCTTGTCACGGACTTGTTCCCTGGCTCCCGAACTTTCTAGAGAAAACTTTACATCCTCAGTTCGCGGGTCGTTACAACCTGCTCAGTCTGATTCAATGGTGAAGCCAAATTAGGTTAATTTTGATGCAATATTTGAACCATATCATATGGGGTTCGCAGACTTGCCTTATTTCATGGCGTACCACTGTGGAGAAAACGTGAAGGATCGAGGAAGCAGGGTGATGGGTAGATCTTAACGAGATTATTGTGGGGGGGTTCGCTGGGCTGAGAGTTATTTCACTTTGAAATTTCCAGTGGGGCACTCTCGACGGTGTCAATTGTGGTATCAGTTTGCTTTATCTTTACTTGAAATTTGGTGAACTGGGCTTAGCATGTATTCCCTCTGTCCAAAAAAGGTTCGAATTTGAAAAGCCAGCTTTTCAATATCATATTTTACATCTTTACCTTTCATTTTACTGCACTAAATTTTTTTATTTTTTTATACATGAAATGTAAGATAAAATTGAAAAATATGAAGATTTAAACCTTAAATCTTAAAAATGGTAGTTTTTTCTGGACAATGCCAATAAGGAAAGTGACTCCTTTTTAGGACAGAGGAGGCCCATCTTTTGGGAGGTGCAAATTGAATTCGCTGCAGTCAGCACTCAAATGATTCTGGATTGGGATTCAGCTCATCTTCATTGGTGGAAAATTCAATTATTGACGTTTACTCTGAAAATTGGATTCTTGAAGGAACTTTGAAGACTTTTGAAGATACAATGTGCATGGTCTCTTTATCTACTGTACTGGTGGATGGATTTGTTTCTTGCTTTGCTATGAAGAACTTGTAATTTCTCTGAGAAATGATGTTGCAGTGTTTGACATTCATCACACATGTATTCAAGCATTTTGAGCATGTTTCGATATCTCTCAGCTTAAACTGACCCATTGCTAAATTATGGGAACTGGAACTTGATTCAAGTCTGATTTCTGGAAATGCCGACATATGATGTGTAGCAACTAGCAAGTATTGGAGATTGGGTAAAGAAGCTTATGGATTTTGGTATGAAACAGGCACCGATCACATGTATGATGTATCGGAGTTTATCAGCTTGTCGTCATGTGGACGCCTAGAGGAGTGATTGGGCTAATTCTTGTAATTAGCCTGAGGATAGATCACATTTTCACTACTATCAGTACATTAGCCTGTTATGGAATAAATGAAAGGCCAAACGACATTTTCACCCACTTTACTTTAGTTTTACACCCTGCACTTTTTTTTTGTTTTTGGATCGCTTTACGACTATTCTTAGGATACATAAGTCAATTTCACCCGACACCTTAACTCCGTCTATGAAAGTTAAAGGAAATCCTACGTGGAAGATGAAGTTTGGCTTAAATGAAAATGTTGTTTGGCTTAAATGAAAAAATAAATAATATAAGCTGATTATTTCATTTTGTTTTGGCAAGGTCTTCTATCAAGCCATAGAACACAGAAAACTTGGGTAGTTAGGCACTTAAGCCTGATTAGTTTGTAGTGCCCAAAAAAATTGGATGATTGATCTAGATGGTCCCTCAGCGGTCAGCTCATATCATGCTAACATATGTGCAGAGTAGAAGATGCAAAATGAAACATCGCAGGTCAGGAAATTATGGGATCGTAGAGATATTAAGAGCAAAGTATTTTTTTATTCTGCTGTCATAATGTACATTTCAGGGGAATAGAGTGAAGTTTTGATTTAATGAACGTGGTCTTAATTGTTCCATGTTCTCTATGTAGACTGGATATAGTTTAGGAAAAATTGAGTTTGCTGACAACTCCTACAACTTCATACTTGGGATGGGTTGTTATTTATTCCAACGTGGTCATGCCTGCATATGAGAAGAAAAGGAAGTTGCATGCAATCGTGCAGTGGTGAACATTGTTACCCGAGGTCACATCACCTTGCAAATATTTGTGAATTTACTGCCAAATGAGGCTTGGGAGGCTGGTTCTAGAGAGGGATCTTTCAACGAGAGGTTAAGAAACTCCAGTTCCTGTACCCTTAGGTTCTGAGGGTAGTCAGCAACACACTCGATTCTTGGACCAGCTCCTGTTGACCATTTTGCAGAAAGTTGGTGTCCTAATTGATATGAATTTGCTTCCTTCTTGGACTTGATCCTCTGCAGTATCTCTTTTTTAGGAATATTCATTTTTGGGCTTAGGAGAGTACTGGATACAGTACTTCTGTAACTGACTGTTCATTCAGGCTCAACAAGCTCAGGTTCCTCAGGGAATTGCTTTTGCTCAATGTTACTAGGAATTTCAAGCTTGGTTTGTTCAGAACTACGTGAGAGTCCAAATTCGCTCCCTTCTCGTTCTACTCTGCCTGTAGTACCGTGGCTCTGATAATCTTCAGAATGGAAAATTACCTGTGCCTAAAGTAGGGAGAGATCAGACAATCTCTCAAAATGAAGCATGCCATGCAAAATGTTCAGTACAATGCAGAAAAAGGTTCTAAAGTCAAAAGAAGGATGAGCAGAAGCAGCAGGAAAATTCAATAAAGCTACCAAACAATTATGGGACAGCCAACAGGTAATGACTTCCGTGGTCTGAACATCTTCCAATATTAGGCTGCATATTTTGTTACGAAATTGTGGGACAATGACGAGAAAATTAAGGGACACAAGCATGGTACAGCTGTTGCATACCTGAACTTCATCAATACGGACTCCACTGTCTTTGAGGAAGCCCAAGAAGGTGTCGAGGTTCTCTCCAGTTGGCCGGTAATGTCCACTATATGCTGATACAGTCTAGATTAAAGACACAGAATCAACGATACATGTTAGAGATATATTCTTGTTACTGATTAGTTTAATTCATTTGTACATTAAACTGTATCAATATGAATGCTTCAAGGAAGTTTGAATTTGATATAGTAGGATCCAGATCAGCGTTTTGATATCAAAACTGATGGTACAAATCCCACTTTTGTGAGGATAAGCTACATCTATCTAATCTTGATACGAAAAATGAAGCGAAAAGAATCCTATTTCGCTTGTGGGTGTATGGAACTCTGTTCATCCCCAACCATCACCAAAATACCTTGAGCTTCCCACATTCTACTGTAATTCTTCCAGCAGCTAGTGTAGCACCTCCTGCAAGGAAGCTGGAATGATGAAACAGTCCTTTCCGTTTCTGGGAAGAATTACAAACACCCGTTATGTTAGTCAGTGGGAAGAAATGATGAGCTAGAAAAAAAAAAGGATGTTCCATGAAAATATTGAGATGTTATATCTATTGCACCTGACCAGCATATAACTTCTTTGAAGTGCTCATCACAAATATCCATCTAGAAGAGCCTTGCACTTCACAATTTGTATCAAGGAGATCACCTGTTTGTTTGTGCACCATGGTCCCTTCAGCAACTATGTATTCGTAGCGTTCCCTCTCTTGCTTGTTCAAGTAATAGTCATAATAAAATAAAGTTTATTAGTTCTATCAAAGTTGACCATGAATATGGTGTTGTTGATTTATACTTTCCCATTTAATTTAAAACATTGCTATAACATAATTTCATAACGACTTGTTCTATTCTAAGTTTGATAGTTATTAACATACAGGTCCAAGGTATATGATGCACTCTTGTCGGAGCCGTGATCTTGGGCACTCTCTGAGATCAATCTCTTTGCCATCTCCGACATCTAACCTGCACATGGTATGTATAAAACTCTGGTTGGTTCTTTGAATAATCAACTATTACCTTCATTAGATGTGAGGTCATAAGAAGTTACCGCTAAAAGACAATCTATAGTACTGTTGTCAAATAATAACATGAAATTTTCATGATTTCTTAAGTTTGTTGCTACCTGAATCATTATGCATATATTATATATACCATTATCAAATGGCTTCCAAGTGTTTCAAATTTTGCTTCAACTTTTTGAAGCATTTAAATGTTGGAACCTTTGTAGAAATCTAATGGTCACAGCATTATCATTGCAGCAGATAAATATGCGAATATGGACTTCAACACTAATTGAGTTAAATGGATGAACTACCATAAAAGTAAAACGGAGGTTTTTTTTTTTTGGGTTAATTCCACCATTGGTCCCTGAAGTTTGGGTCTTTTCACCAATAGTCCCCGATCTTAGAGTTGTGTCACCACTAACCAAAATAGGTCATTTTCACACACCTTTAGTCCCTGAGATGAACGGCGTTAACTCAGGGTCCGTTAAGTGAGCACATGCTCACTCACGTGCACTTTAGTGAGGGTAGTACTGGCTTTCCACTTTCACTTCTTCTCCCCCAATTCTTGGTGTTAATTTTCCCTGGAAATGATTAGAATCCTAGAAATGATTAGAACCCTAGAAAATGAAAATGGATGAGGTGAAGTTGACCGTCGACGTTGATTGGTCGGATCTTCCGCCTGAATTAGTCGAATTCATAGCTAACAAGATCAAAATCCACAAAGACTATATTCGATTCCGTTCAGTTTGTCTAAATTGGCGTTCTTCCAATTTGTATTGTAGATATTTATGCCTTGTCATTTGGAGAGTGCTTTTCTTTCCCACTTTCTCCTCTTGAAGTTCTTTACCAGATGGTGACATTTAAGCATATTTGTTACTGACCAAGAAAACTCTTTGCACTCTCAATCTTTGCATAATAAATGCTCTAAATGTATATAGATGTACCTTGTTACCTCGAGATCACCATAGATCAATTAGTCAAGAGGTCGTACCAGAGACTATTCGATTCCATTCGGATCTCCCCCCAATTCCGTTCTGTTTGAACCTGGGTAGACAATTCACAGGTTCACAGCTAGGGTTTCAATTTGTTGAGAACTCTTTCCCAATTGCCGCCGGCGTACTCTCTAAATCACTAGGTTTTAAGGTTCGGCGAACTCATCGGAGTTCCCCATGGCTGCTGCGCGCTACAGGCGAAGGCATAGCCTTCGCGACCTTCTACTTAGGTTGTAACTTTCGATTTGGCCAAGAAATCGAACAATCCTCGTGATTGGACTTTGAACAAAGCTTTTAAGAGCTCTGTGTATGCGTGTGTGTGTGTGTGTGAGAGAGAGAGAGAGAGAAGCGAATTATGTGGAACAGAGATGGGTGATCAATAGTTGCGAATGAACGTGGAAGACGACAGCCGTGGAAGACGACACCAACCAACCCAGGAGGTGTCGGAGCCGGACTTGCCGGAGAAGAAGAAGAGATACTTTTGATAATATTACACATGACCCCTTGCCTTTAATACTATTGCACAAACATAACAAATAAAGTATTTCATTTGAATGGAATTGACTTCTTTGCCCTCCTAAAATATTAGGTGAGTGAGCACATGCCCACTTAACGGTCCCAACCCTAACGCCGTCCATCTCGGGGACTGGTGTGCAAAAACTGGATACTTTGGTTAGTGGTGATACAAATCTAAGATTGGGGACTATTGGTGAAAAGGCCCAAACTTCAGGGACCAATGGTGGAATTAACTTTTTTTTTTTTTCTTTCTAGCTAGACAATAACGAAAAGCCATTATAATTACCAGTAAAAAAATGGTTGCCCTGCATCTCTTTTACTCCACTCTTCATAGTACACCTTCAGGTTATGGCCATATCGATGCCTTGGATCAATCTACGCCATCATAAAACAAATATTATATATAAAAGTAGGGATTTTCAATTAAGAAATTAAAAATTATAAAAATTATTTGTTCAGCTGTCATTATCATACAGCTTCTATCCAATGCTGAAAAGCTAACTTTCGAGCCTTATCATCCTTGCATAACCCTTTCCCAACCTATATCAACAAAAAATTTAACATATTTTTACTTCTTTTGCATTCAAAGAGAATTTTTTTTTTTTTTTAAGAAAAAGATAATTTACTGCAGAAAGAAGAAAAGAAAAGTCTTCTGCTAAAGATTGAAAAAAAAAAAAAGAAAGGCAAAACGTGCGTGCCTTAGAAGCATTTAGGCTGATCCTAGTCCACCTTGATGTTGCTGTTTCAGGTTTCGAGAAGTTGTAGAATGAGGCAGTGCTGTGACTCAACCGTGCATAATCTATAGCTTTCCACCTTCCTCATTGTTATATATCCAGCAATATTATGTAACAGTATAATGGTAGTGTACACGTAACATAGATATTTACAGAATTATGTGTATATATATATATATATTTTGGGTCATCGTACATACCAAAGTTCTTCAGCAACGACGGCTGAATCTGCTAATCTGCGACGTGTGCGGTAACTCCTGTAAACCTTCTGCACCTTCACTGCAGCTGCTCTCGATTCAAAGCCATCGGTTTCATCAACTGCTTTCATTTTCATATCCGAGGTTGGAAATTCTTGGTTTTCCACTTCCATTTCTTTTCACCAATAATAATCAACCTCTCTCTCTCTTTCTCTGTCTCTGTCTCTGTCTCTCTCTAGTGGGGTGTGTGTGTGTGTGTCACTTGCATTATTGAGGATTGTGGGTTAGATTTGGAAATTAATGGTATCATTAAATGGGTAGTAGATTAACAGCTCATAGGAGAAGTAAGTGCAACTGTAATGACAAGTTGTACAAACTAACCACTTTTAGGCGGTGAGAGACTAGTAATGGCAAAGTTGGAAGGTAGTGGTGTGCTCGAGAAAATATTCAGAGGTTGATGGTCAAGTACAAATAGAAAGTTACTATTTAAACGGGGTGGATAATTTTACATTACAAGTCTACTCATTTATAAAAGGTTGACCACCTCATCTAAATGGTGGCTTTCTATTTGGTATTTGACAGACCACTAGATCAATTGTTGTCTTGTTGATGTAGTGATTTAGGGGTTCGGCACCTAGCCAATTTTTAGGACCAACAGTTTGGACCAGTTAAATTCAATGGCCGAGATTGAATCTCAACAGCTATAAACTCTAGTAATCAACATAGGTAAAGTATGTAACATGAGTAGGGAACCTTCTCATTTTTCATTTTGAGCCTTGTTAAAAATAAGTGGTCTAAATCACCGATCCTAAGACATTTGGATCATTTTTCGCGATTTAAAACTACTAAATATTTTCTCGTGACATGTGCATTTTTCATGATTTAAAACTACTAAATATTTTCTCATGTCGTTTGTACATGTGTGTCCGTTATACACCAATCTTGCACCCTACAATGTCTTGTCAAGGGCTCCCTCCACTTCAAGAAGTGATCACTTATTGACAAGAAAAGAAAGAACCCCCAAGTGGTCACTTACTCACCCACATAATTTCTAGCTGTGCATTATACATAGTTGTCACACAGATTTTTCATTGACCCCTCTAAATAATATTTGGAGAAACTATTGAAAAGGTAATTCCATTCTTTTTTACACATTGACATATGCAGTTTTTTCATTGTTTTCAATTTTCTACAAATTTAGATGTGTGCTGTTCATTGAAACTAAAAGAGGAACTTCTAATGCCCTTCAAAAAATAACTATACAAAGTGAACTGATTAATATATGCACAGAACAAAGTGATTGTAATAGGTTCAACTGCAAGCTCCATACGTAAAGTACAGTTGAGAAAGACCAGCTTCTTTCCAAACATGAAATACAAACAAAAACATTTTATACAATTTACTTTCGTAGACTCAATACTTGAAGAAACTTCCTTCATAACTTCAAGAAAGGCACAACCACAAACAGCCTCCGCGTCTTTCAGATGGCTCTAGAAACAAGTTCACGCTCCACCTGCGCAATAAAATGGTATTGTTTAAGATCCAAGTACAAAACGAGTACAAGGAAAGTGATATGCATGATAGACAAGTAAATGCAACTTAGTTGGTAAGACGCTTCACCTACAACCGATAGGTCGTGGGTTCGAGTCACCAGGGGTAAAGTGGGAAATCACTATTGATCCTTTTATTAAAAAAAAAAAGTGATGCATGACAGATTACTAAAACATGTACCATAAATGGCAATGTATGATCATATGAAGTTCAATATGAGAGTCCTTAATACGGCAATCCAGTATGACAGAGAAGCAAACAATTTGGCCAGAACAATTCTAAACCAAACAACTATTTTGTCCTTAATACGGCAATCCAGTATGACAGTGAAACAAACAATTTGGCCAGAACAATTCTTAACCAAACAACTATTTTGTCCCTATGAAAGTTTATGAATTTACATGTATTCTCTCTTTCCCTCAGTAATTAAATGTCCTAAAGGTAAGTACACCTGCAGTACGTACAACCTTTTCCAGTAGCTAGGCGGTGATGAAGGTATATAACTTATCAGAGGCTGCAAGGGACTAGGTTACACATCTAATCAAATATCTGGCAAAACTTATCTCTGGATCATATCCATGGCAAGTGCTGTCACAAATTGTACTAGTGATTCGGTTGTGATAATTCTTTTTGGCCGATTGAGGCTGTCCAAGGAAGGTCTTCCTATGGTTCTGCAGCATTGGCGATTGTGGGATTTTGAGGGGAGTTTTGCTCACCAAGGTGTGGGATACTGATTTTGACGGCGATGAGTGTAAGACAGAGCTATCCTGGATGACAACTTTGGCTGTCAGTTTAAAGTCTCTTGGGGCGAAGCCGGTTTTGACTCTTAGGGGGGCCAAGTTAATCTCACGAAAGTAACATGTAGAACTCAAGGGGACCAAGATATAATAACAAAGGTTATAGTCATAATATAAAGGGCGTAATATGCATATCACTAAAAGCCTAGGGGGGGCATGGCCACCCTTGGCCTTGCTTGGCTTCACCGCTGCTTGGGTACCAATGGCGGAGTACATGCAAGAGTGAAGGATTGAACTCCCATTTCAAAATGATTCATATATTTTTTTTGTTTTGCAAACAAACTAAACGACTGAAAGTTTCTCAAAACATTTACGTTTCCACAGCCAGTGAAGCAACAGATGTTTGTGCAAGTAGTCCTGATTTCATGAACTTGCATGGAAATAGTTAAAAGGCAAAAATCAATTTCTCTATTACCTGCAGAACAGCTTCCATCTGGCCATGCAGATTATGAAATTCATGTTTGAGCTTATTCAAGGCCAGGATACACCTAGGAAGAGATGATTACAACATTGAAGGAAACAATCTTCAGATAATGTACACAAATACAAGCCAATATGCAGTGTTACATGCAAAAGACTCTTGTATGATGGAAAGCCAAGGCCAATGCCTTTCAACCAGATAATACAAAGTCATAAAATAAAGAAATGAATATTCAGGATGCAGATATTTTCAACTATAATGCTGTGGGCTTATAATTTGAACACTTAATTTGTTGCATAATGGCGATGCAATATATGTGATTCGTCTAGAAGCAACTGATACCATTGTGCAATGCATAGTGGAAGCACTAATTTCCTAACCAATCACACAGATCCGCTTCATTAATTATTGCAATTGTTAGTTTGCAAATTTTCTTATCAGGAAAACATCATAGAACATAAAACGATACAAATATTTTACATTTATGTCTAAAAACTAAAAAAGAACAAATAAAAGATCAAGAAAGAAAAGTGCAACTCATCAGTTTCATGTTTTGAATATGTGAAACTTTTTAGGCTGTATAAAGCTGTTATCTTGATCAATCCAGGTTCTCCTTAAATATCAAAAAAAAAAAAAAAATGGAATTGCAACTTTGCTTATCAGATGAAGCTTCAATGTCTACAGTTAGTCGTCTTGAAATTGGGATGTTTACAAAATGCAATCCTAGTAGCGTGAGAGGCAAAAGCCACTAGCCTATGTATAACCACAAATAAAACTACTGGAAAATAATGTATGTATATATATGGATGTGAATTGAACAAGATTACATGGAAATGCCAACATTCATAAGATCACATCAAAACTGTCGTCTAACAACCCAAATGTCACTTGGTCAAATTAAAATTCCAAACGCATTTCACAGCCTAAATAAGACATATTTTAGGGATACACATAGATCACCACATGTTGTAGGATGTCATTTAACTTGAAACTAACAAGTGGGAATTTCGGAACAATTACAATGACTTTGAAGAACAATCAAAAGTGAATGCTCCAGATTCTAGATCAATCAACAGTTCTTAGACCAACTAGTAGAAATTCTAAGAGGGTACGACACCGATATATTAAAGTTTTGGCCCTTTAAGGAGATAATTCTGGTAATCCCCATTAACCATGTCTTTCTATCATATCTTTGTTTCATTATTGTCCAAACTTCATGGCAGAATATGCAAATAGAGAATCAAGTTACTGTCTTGACAAAGTGGTAGCAGAACCGTGCATACTATGTAATTTGACATGGATAATTTGTAATGTGACATGGATAGGAACATAATTCTTAAGAACAAAGGCCTATTCTATACTACCAGACAAGATAGAAAATGCATTTTGCAATTTCTAAGTTACATTTTAGAACACGGTACCCCTTTCAGCCTAAAAATAAGTGTCCACTTCCCAAAACTGTACAGTCCTCTGGCTCTGGATTACTTTAATACTATTCCAATACTGGCTCTAATAAGGCAAAGATTAATGGTTGAGTGTACTAAACAAATAATTCACTCTCTAGTCTTCTCAATATTTGAAAAGATTATAGTTCCCTAATCTCTGTCTTTCTATATGTTTACAACTCAAATACGTTGATATGGAAAGCAAGAGAAATGCAAAATGATATCTCATGAGATACTTATCGCTCAAGAAATAAGTTTTTTAACCTAATAAGAATCTAACAATAATCTAGCAAATAACTGACATGATAAAGAAAAATATACGTATTCTTTTGTGCTAGTTGGTAAAACAATTTTTACAATTACAGCTATTAGATTTACATATATATATATATATATATATATTAACTAAAATAATTATTAATGGAAGGAAATAAAGAACATAAAAAAGTTTAGTTCAGATGATGCACCTCGGAGGAGGCCAACAAGGCCTTGCCGGCCTATAGCCACGGGTACAAAACCGGACAGTGGTTGGTTATATGAACAAATTTGCTTTCTAGTACTTTCACAGCCAATACTAAGAGGGACGTTGAGAAGTTCAGACAATGCCATCATGCAACAGTTATGAGCATTTAAAAGACCATGCATCCGGAATATGCATTAACTTTTAATATAGATATTCATACAGATCCATCTCAAATCCCGCATCTCATTGCTCGTATTTCTTCGTTACTTAACAACCCAAAGGTTATCCCTCCTGATAAATCCTAGTCTAATTTGTTTACAATATACAGAGGTTTGCAAAGTCTAACTTTAGCTTGGATTCAAATTTTGGGAAACTAAACAACTCTTTAACAATTTTAACAACCAAGGAAGAATTCTAACTTGCTATACACCACACCATATTTGGAGAGAAAATACCATCCAGAAAAGATACAGGATCTAGTTCTAACAATATTATAATGTATATCAAGTACCGACTACTTTTTTCATCAATACCTTGTGTGCATGTCAACTACCTACATTGCCGCAAGCTTCAATCATGGCATTTTAACTACAAATGTACAGTTCAACAGTAACAGATTAGTTCCATATCTTATCCCATCACTTCCCCCTTCCTCAATCATTAACTTCACAGTATGACATGAGATTTTCCTCAAACGAGGTGAAATCTTGACTAATGTGTTGGAGAAGTACCAACTTTTGGATGATTCTGTTTTCTATAAACCCAAATTCACATTTTTTTTCCAACACCTAACCCCAAAATTGAAAAGGAAAATAAATAGATAACAGTAATGCAGATGAAAGAACAGACAAACAATTGAAGCATAACTATCTTGTTGCGTGAAGCTAAAGCCTTCTCACCCTTCTTTAGATTTCTTGTCGATTGCCAACCGAAGTGTAGAACATCCTTCTCTCATCCTGCGAGCACCTATGCTGTAACATTAAATTGAGCAAGCATTAGCATAAGAAACAAAATGAAAACGTGATAAGGAAGCAAGTACACGTCTGATGGTGTACATTGGCAGACATACGAGATGATTCCTTCAGTACATAACGTTGAAGAAACAAGAATCTAGAGAAGTACTAGCGATCAGATTATTCAATTATTTAATACATTATATAAAAAATAGAAAAAGAAAGTAGCAGAGAATTCAAGTATCAGTTATTTCACTATCTAACTTTGTATACGTAAATCAGGTTGGACCCTTGCAGACAACTAAAAAGCAAGTTGATCCAAACTCTAATGAACAATAATGATGTAAAGCGGACATGATACTTTTTTCTTTTTCCCATAAATTCCTTTCGAATAGAAAGCAATACGACAAAATACTAGGTTACAATTTTGGTACACGCATAGACACAAAACAAGTCCATCATGTTTAGCAAATGGAATCTACTTCAGAAACCAAAAGCTCAAACAGAAAAGTGGAAACTTCTATTACCATCCAGAACCTCCTAGGAGTTTGATAGTTTGCTGGTCCAAATCACAGAAGTTGACATTAGAATGATTCCTGGGCAAAAGTTAAACATAAGCATAAATAAATTCAGGAGAAATATAACACAGGAGGGTTGAGAAAAGAGCTAAACACTAATTAATCATATCAGAACTGATGCGTACAGGATCATAGTCATCTTCCTTAAGCTTTCACGTGCATCCGTGAAGAATGAAGGGACCAAGTTCACAAAGAAAGGCGGACCCTGTGTATCCTTCAGATCAAGGCAGATTCGGATATGATCATCTATTACGCCCTACAAGTAACAAGAACAAATTAAATTTCAAAAATATATGAAAATAAAAAACTTTATTATTCCAACAAATGAAAATATATCTCTTTTCCTTCCTCATTTACAGAACATCTCCGTGCTCCCCCCCCCCCCCAAGAAAAAGATCCACCATTACACAATCAAGCCACACAAAACTCAGTGATCTCTCATTTCAGGAAAGAAGAATAACTACGTCCATCCCAAGTTGTCCCTTTTTCAAAAAATTTGCCCCAAAATGAATGTCCCATTTTATATGAAGTTACTAAACTCACCTTCACTATATATCATGTCTCAATGTGCACATTGAGACACTGTAGTGTGAACACCAAGTACTACCACGATAGCCTAAAAGTCAACTTCCTTAAGTTTTGCATAAAAATAAAAAAGGATACACTCATTTTGGGAGTGAGGAAGTAGTAATTTTGCTTCATATCTTTCAGATATAACCTTTCATTACAAAATAAAGAAGAAGTACCTTAGAAAAATATAAGAAAAGAAGTTGGAGTTAAATGTGTGTAAAATCATAAAACACTCAATATTCCTTTAAATGTTTAATTTATTATACATTCTTTTAATAAGGTTACTAGTTTCTTATACCTAAGGATCGTCCATTTGCACTGACCTATTTAGATCATCACGAACCGTAATATACATGAATACTAACTTCACGAAAGAAGCACAAATATGGCATGCAATAATCGAGCTATCGACAGTAAATTCATACTAATTCAAAAAACAGAAATGATTTTGCAGTACAAATTAATTATGGTATCTCCTACTCTGAATCTAAATCTAAAACCTCTAAAAACTGATGCTTTCAATGCATGATACATATCAACAAAATTCAATAAAATTTAGATGTTCATAAACAGAATCAATTGCATAAACTGAGATTTTTAGAATAGAGATAGAGAGAGAAGATGATGAGACTTGGTGTTCCAATGCGGCTAAGCGAGCGGCAACCTGGCTCTTAAGAGATTCCGTATCCATGTTCAAAACCTAGAGAGAGAGAGAGTAGTGAAAATGCGTGTGAGTGAGGTTTGAGGGTTTGCGGGGTTGTATATTTAGAGAAGAAGACAATGTTTGTGTGTGTGAGAGAGGAAAGGCCATGCTATCAGCTAGTCTGGAACTTAACGGCGTCCGCCATGTGTAAGTAGTTTTTCTTCTGAAACTAAGGCATCTTTCGGGGACGATGGCATTTAATTACTTACTGCTAACTGCTCCCTTTTATTTGAAAAATGGAGAATTGCTATTTACAACTTAATTTCCTATTTTAACCTTATCAATATTTTTTCTAAAATTAACTAAAATAAAATCTACTAAATACATTTCATTCCAAACAAAACACACATCTTCCTCCTCCTCCCCCCAACTCAATCAAGTCTGCCACCTTCCTCCTCCTTCTCCCCTCCCACCACACACACACACACACACAAAATATCGCCCCGCCCCTTTCCAAATTTTTTTTCCCACCTTCCCCCACAAAACCTACCCCCTTTCTCCTCCTCCCCCACCACACCCCCATTCAAGCAACCCGCCCCTTTCCTCTTTTTTTTTTTTTATTAAATGATTCGTTCGGTGCTGTATTACGGAATACCCATAGGAGTGTTTCGCACCTCTACCAAACATCATTATGAGTGTTCGACATCCCTACAGCCCTACCAAACATGTGTTCGATAAGATTGCCGAACAGTAATGAATTTTTTTTTTTTTACCCTAAAAATCAAAGAAGGATATTTAAGTCAAAATTTATAATAGTATTTTGTAATATATGAAATGAGTGTACTCCGTAAATATTTGAGTGTGAATAGCAGCTCTCTTGAAAATGACCAATAAGTACTCCTCTTTCTTTATTTTCTCTCTATTAATAAGCCTAATTATAACAAGTGCTCTTTTGACAAATAAAATCAATGTTTGATGGATCTTGTTTTAGAAACAATTTCAATTTAATGTTACAAATACTACAATTGAGGAATATTCCCTCATTCCTAAGAGAAAAATAGTAATATACTATTTATTTTAAGTTTTTCTAGAAAAGGAATTTACTTTCAAAATATTAACCTCTAAATCTTTGTTATTGTTTCAATTTTTTTTCTTTCTTTTCTAAAACATATGATATTTTTCTATGTATCATATAAAAAATAATACAATAGAAATAAAATATAAAGAAGTAAAACAATATTATTAAAATTATTTCGTATTACTTTTTTAAATGAGACTCTTTTTCTTTTTCTCTTTTTTCTTTGGTCAAGGCCCGAGGGTTAAGGGTCTGGTTGGGGCACAGGGAATGTATACTTCAAGAGAAGTCATGACATGTGTTAACTCGTTATTCGTCTCATCTATGTATAAACCTAAATTTGTAACCTACCATGGCCAGTAACCTAATTAATAGGCCAAAATATGAATTACCCCCAAGATTTTTACCTAATTTTAAAATGCCTCCCACATAAGGTTTGTCCCAAAAATTCGTCTGATGTTGCCAATTTTTCCAGTTAGCCCCCTGGCCGTAATGACCGTTAAAAGAGTAACGAAAATCCATCACGTCTTGCACGTGGGGTGGCAATTGGGTCTTTTTTTACACTTTGACCCCCTTTATTTAGTGTTGTTCTTTTGACACTTTGACCCCCTTTAGTTAGTATTCTATATATATAACGAAAAGACCCAATTGCCCCCCTCACGTGCAAGGCACGTGATGAATTTCCGTTACTTTTTTAACGGTCATCACCGCCAGGGGGCTAACTGGAAGAATTGGCAACATCAGACGAATTTCTGGGACAAACCTTATGTAAGGGGGCACTTTGGGATTTGGTGAAAACCTTGTGGGGTAATTCATATTTTGGCCTAATTAATATGGCTTTCTAAGGAAAAAGAAAATCTTCTACTTTGAGATCCCAAATTTATTTTCCAAGAACTAAACATGTTAAGTTATTAGAAATATAGATGGTGGTAACTAAATCATATTTTCCATATAATAGCACATTTGTATCACAAAAGTAGGGAAAGATGAGAAAAAATAACATATATATATATATATATATATATATATATATATATGGGGAGTATTTAATGGTTACTTTTTTTTTAACCATCAATGGTTACTCTCATTATCAGCCATTGGATCAAAAATCAAAGGTTGAGATTTAATGATTTTCCATATAATAGCACATTTGTATCACAAAAGTAGGGAAAGATGAGAAAAAATAATATATATATATATATATATGGGGGAGTATTTAATGGTTACTTTTTTTTTTTTAACCATCAATGGTTACTCTCATTATCAATCATTGGATCAAAAATCAAAGGTTGAGATTTAATGGTTAGTTGGAAAAAGCAATTAATGCAAGTAGGTGAGTCATTTAATGAATTAAATTTCAACCTTTGATTTTTGATCCAATGGTTGAAAATGAGAGTAACCATTGATGGTTAAAAAAAAAAAAGTAACCATTAAATACTCCCCCATATATATATATATTACTTTTTTATTTAACCATCAATGGTTACTCTCATTATCAACCATTGGATCAAAAATTAAAGGTTAAGATTTAATGGTTAGTTGAAAAATGCAATTAATGCAAGTAGGTGAGTCATTTAATGCAATAAATCTCAACCTTTAATTTTTGATCCAATGGTTGATAATGAGAGTAACCATTGATGGTTAAATAAAAAAGTAACCATTAAATACTCAGTAAAGAGGCAACACACAAAGACCGACTGGTAGACAAATAAAGAGAGGCGCGACTTGCGTGTAAGAGCTTCTCAAGTGCAATCATTTATCTAGTTAAAAATGCTAGACACGTAGGAAAGATATATTTTTTCGGAAAAAAAAATTCTTTAATAAACCTGTTATGCTGAGGTAGAGATGATGTGTCATTCAGTTGGGAAGACATCACGTAATCCTCTACTTCTAAAGGATTAACTAGAGGATGTCTTTCCATTCACGTCATTTACCGTCAGTTTTTTTTTTATATATATTTTACTATCAATCAGTTACTGTATGGAGTAATATATATATATATATATATATATATATTTGTAATTAATTATAAAAAGCTGTCACGTTTGAAAGAATGTTATAAAAAAAGTCTTGTATTGAAACATGTTTAGAAAGAGAACTATCTATCTTTTAAATTTTTTGTCACATACAAAAAAGAAAATTAATTGTTTAAGCATGTCACATATAAAAAATTAGTTAATAGTATTGGGGAGCTCTAAAGGTGGGGAAAATTTGGGCAAAGAAAAGTATTCCTATAAAATTTTGGAAATGCGGAGAGAGAGAGAGATTACCTCACACTAGATATGCCCGTACAGTTCAAATCGGCGGTTCTGATTCCGAACCGCTGGTTCACAAAAAGCTCATTGGTTGAACCTGAACCGCACCGGAACCATACGGTTGAAGGTTACGGTTTTGAACCGTTAGCCGGTTCACGGTTCAAAATCGTAATTTTTTTCCTTTTTTTTTTTTTAATATCATCTTTAAAGTTTAAACCTTTGTAAACTTTATACAAACTATTTTTTGATTTTTTTAAGTTATCAAAAGTATTTTTTTAATATTTTAAATTAAAGTTTACAATTGTAAATAACCAAAAGTACTTTTAAAAAAAAGCTAGGACGGTACCTTGGCCAATTTTATTAATTATTATAAAAAATTACAAGGAGGGGAACAACCAATGAACTTTGCCAAAGGAATCTTACCTCTAATTTAAAATTTGTTCAATAAATAAAAAATCTAATCTAAAAATTACAATTAACTTATCTCATGGAGCGGCCTAGTTCAATCGCTTCCGATCGATGAATCATCATCAATGCAGTCCTCCTCCTCGAAACTACTTATCTTATCTTGTGTTCTTTTTTTGTGCCTTAACCCAATTGCCATTTAAAAGTTGATTTTCTAAATTAACAACGTTTAACCTTAACCTTCTTTCATCCAAAACATACCATCTCATGCTAAATGAGTGTTCTACGGTGACGGTTGAGGCGGGAGAAGCTAAGACCTCCTTTGCAATCAACGATACAATAGGATAATTTTGAGTTATTCGTGCCCACCACTTTAAAATGTCAAAAATTATCTATAGGCACAAAAGTAGTTGTTAAATATATATCAAGTTCAATAGTATTTGAATCGTCTCGTGAACGTTTTTGAGTTTTTGAATTTACATACTTATTTACCCAATTAAATGGGTCATCACTTTGACTAGTACCACTAGCACCTACATTATCATTATTTGTACCATAAATTGTGTTATATTCTGTAAAAGTATCATATAAACTATTTTTAACTTCGTTTACAACGTCACTTGTTTTTGTGATAGATTCGGTTAAAGAGTTGTCAAAGCCATTGGGGAATAATTTTTTATAATAATACTCCCTCCGTCCTGAAATTATTGTCTTGTTTGACTTTTTTTGGTCAAACAGGACATTTTTCAAACGCAAATTTGACGTATATTTTTTTACTTTTTCCAAAATCATAAAACATGTAATTCGTAGTAATTTTAAAAATGTCATGTTTGACTAAAAAAAGTCAAACAGGACAATAATTTCAGGACGGAGGGAGTATGTAACTATGTCTCATTGTCTTGTATAACATCTTGTCTTATCCTAAGATCTAATAGTAGAGATACTAAAAATAATTGTGAAATGTGCAAAAAATATTTTAGTCATTTTTCTCTCATACGACCAATACATTTATCTAAAATTGGAGAATTTTTTAAATGCAAGAATATATAACTAATTTTAGCACACTTTTCTAAAACTAATACGAAAGTAGGATAATAAGAACCGGATAATTGAGAGGTACAATCGTTAAAAACTTTCAAAATTAGCTTTAAATTTTCACAAGCATCTCATTGATGAGCAAATAAAGTGATATGATAATCTATTTGTTGAAAAAACGCACACAATAGTTCCCGCCATTCATAAGATACATTTAACATTTTATAAGTGGAATTCCATCGATTTGAAATATTCACGGAAAATCTTTTAGGTTCAACGTTATTATTCTACAAAATTTAGCTCATTTTTTTGTTACATTTGGATGTCTCTTCAAATAAAAAATAATTTCCCTAATTGAACATACTTCATCACGTAAAATATTTAAATCATCTTGCACACACAAATTTAAAATATGACATATACATCTAACATGAAAAAATTTACCACCAATTGATGGTTTACAAATTTCAATGAGAGTTGGTAAACTAGCAGTATTATTTGTAGCATTGTCAAATCCAATTGAAAATATTTTATTAGTTAAACAATATTCTTGTAAAATTGTTAATATTTTAAAGAAATATCACGTGCATTATGTACAGTATCAAACTCTCTAAATGCAATTAATCGTTTTTGAATCGTCTATGAATTATCAATCCAATGATATATAATTCCTATATAATTATGCAAGTTGAAATGATCATTCCAAATATCGGCACATATTGAAACTTTATTTGGTAAATCTAAAAACGTATTAATTAAGATTTGTTTACCTTCAAAAACTCTAGATTTTATGTCACGAGTAAGCATATTTCTATAAATTTCTCTAGCAACATAGTTCAAAGACAAGCTTGTAAGTCTAGCCCATAATGAATTATTTGCAAAATTAAAAGGTAGTCCCATAGTAGACATAAAATTTGTCATTTCTTTTCTATACATAACATCACTAAATTTAAATAGGTTAGGAGACGTACCTTGTGGTCCTTGTGATGATCCCGTAACTCCTTGGGTTTAGAGTTGTGTTTGACCTTGATCGATTCCAAGCTTCTCGGAATGCTTAGTTTGGATGTATCGACTATACGTCCCGTATCTATTTCCAGTTTTGAATTTAAATTCGCTACGGTAATAGTTACAATGGACGATATAATTTATACCTTAAATATGTGTCTTTGTAAAGTGCATGATCATGACATCGGATATTCCCGTTGTTCGACTTCAACGACCACCACCTCGACCTCTTCCACCTTGACCTCTTTCACCTTCACTTTGAGTTTGACTCTCTTAAGTATGAGGATTCGCTTCGAAGGAAATTTCCTCACCCATTGGATTGTTTACATCATATTTGTCATCACTCAATTCGAACAGTGGTTGCATAGTTGGTTGCAGAGTTGTCTTGCCCTTGCCCTTGCTCTTTGCAGCGGATCGAGAAAAAGACTTTTTTTTTTTTTATAAATATAATTTATAGAATGTAAAAATAATTTTATAGTAAGTATAAAATAATTTTATAAAGTATAGAAGTATAAAATAATTTATAGTAAGTAAAGAAGTATAAAATAATTTATAGAATTGAGAGAATTAGTATAGAAAAATAAGCACATAAATTATAATAGTAAGTATACACGTAAATAAAAATAGTAAGTATCTATATTACAATAGAAGGGAGTTAATACGTGCGCGATTATTTGGACAACTGGACCGGTTCTTGAGTTACTAAAATTCAACGGCCAAGATTAAATCCAAACTTTCACGCGTGCGACCATCAGTTATTCACCCCGGCTAATTCTTCGTTCATCCGACTTCTTCTTCGTTTCTGCAACTGACCCTCTCTCTCTCTCAAATCCACGGCTCTCCCAACTCGAAATGGAAGACTCGCTCACATCCACGACCCTCTCTCTCTCTAACCGATGGCTCTCTCTCAAGCTCGCTCTGCAGAATCTTCCAGTTTGTCTCTCTCGCTCTGTAAGTCTTTTTGGTCTCTAAACCCAGATTGTTGTTTGAATTTTGCGTTTTTAATGTGTTTCGAACAATTTGTTGTTTGATTTTTGCGTATTGATTGGTATACGTGTACCCCTGTATTTTGACATTTTATATCTATGAAGTATGACAGCAAGCAAAGAATGTAAGTTTAAAATTTGTTAAAATTTAAGATAGGAAATTGGGTGACTCTTACTATTTTCGTTATTGTTTTTATTTTGAAGTCGTTCCTTCCTTTCCTGGGTTTGGGGTATGCATGTCATATTTATTGTGTGTGTGGGCTGGAAGACTTTGGTTTGGTGTACAAATTCTTTGGCGTTCAAGGCTGTGTTTGGAATCTTTTATGCTTTGATTTTGATTTGGGCGTATTGAAGACTGTCCTTGGCACATGTTGATTTGTTTAGTTAGTGCCCATAACCCGTTTGATATAATGCCTGAAAGAATAGATATCGGGGCTTCTCTAATAAGAAAAGCATGATAGTGAACCACTTATGATTTTTCTTTGTTTATGATTGAGTTATTGTCCAGTTGATCTGAATTACTCTTTCTCTTAACCCAAATGATTAAGAAGTTCTTATTTCATGTCCAAATAGGAATGTGAGTCATATGGTCCTGTTTGATTATATTTTTAGTTTCTTTTCCCTTTTAAGCTTAAGTCTTTAATTTGTTTTCCTATTCTATATTCTGTATATTGTTATAGTTCCCTTTTTAAGCAATGTATTCAGGTTGTGAGATTAGTTTGGCTTGCGATTCGTTAATTATTTTGAATTTTTTTTTTTGTGTGTGGCTGGAAGACTTTGGTTTGGTGTACAAATTCTTTGGTGTTCAAGGCTGGGTTTGGAATCTTTTTGTGCTTTGATTTTGATTTGGGCGTATTGAAGATTGTCCTTGGCACATGTTGATTTGTTTAGTTTGTGCCCATAACCCATTTGATATAATGCCTGAAAGAATAGATATCAGGGCTTCTCTAATAAGAAAAGCATGATAGTGAACCACTTATGAATTTTCTTTGTTTATGATTGAGTTATTGTCCAGTTGATCTGAATTACTCTTTTAATCTCTTAACCCAAATGATTAAGTTCTTATTTTATGTCCAAATAGGAATGTGAGTCATATGGTCCTGTTTGATTATATTTTTTAGTTTCTTTTCCTTTTTAAGCTTAAGCCTTTAATTTGTTTTCCTATTTTGTATTCTATATATTGTTATAGTTTCCTTTTTAAGCAATGTATTCAAGTTGTGAAATTAGTTTGGCTTGCGATTCGTTAATTATTTTGAATTTTTCTTTGTCCCAATTCATGAAACCCGCAACTTTGAAATCCTTATTTCATGTTGCAAGTTTGGTAATGGAACAGAGAGTCACTAATAGGAACAAATTTGCAACTGATAAGCTTAATGTTAGCTAGAAGGAACACACACTCTCACACATACTCTCTCTCACACACACACATAGATGCCCATGTTTATGTGTTTTCCCCTACTCTTTTGCTGATAATATGATGGGTAGGAGAATATTCAAACCTTTACTACAATGGTTGCAATCGATCCCTAAAACTTTGAAATAGGCAAAAATAATTACAAAAATAAACCCCAACTCCTTTGCTTCTTTGTCATTATCACAACCCACCATGAATGCTATTAAGGGAATGGGATTCGCAAACATGACTCAGGTTTGTCAAATAAAAACTCAGTTTTTGTGATTCTGTTTGTGTAATACCTAAGAGATTGATGATGTTGGTTGATTCACTTTATGTTGTAGTTGGTCTAATTTATCTTATTGTTAATTTGAATTGCTCTTAATTTTAAAGGTTGAATTTTGAGTTGGTTATTGAAATTCAGGAAAGACACCTCAGATTTTTAATGGCCATCATAGAACTAATATGAATAATGTTTTGTTGTCTTTTGCTGAAAGAAGGAGAAATGTTGATCTATTAACACACTTCATCGAGTTAGCATTAACTTGGAAATGAAAAGTAGAAGACTTTGTCTAATGGGGTTTATTTTTGTAGTTGTTGAGATCCTAATAGGTGCCAGTTGATTTCTCTTTCCATCGGCAGGTTAGTCCTCTCTCACTGTCCCGCTCTCTGGTATATATGCAACCTGCTCAAACTTTCTAATCTTAAAAATATCTCAACTGTTCCCAAGTCAATTCTAATTCAGGTGCACTTTTTTGGTTTTCTTAACCTCTTACTTTTCAATGAAACTATTTTTATACAGTTAAAATAGGCAAATCAAACTTTGTGCATTTTTTTTTAAGTTTCTTGGTTAATTATTTGCATGATCTAGAATTTATTATTGCATTTTACTTCTCGACTCACTAATATAGTATTAGATTTACTATATTCTACTGTCATTGTAAAATTAAAATATCTTTTACCCTCTCACTAAAAATCACACATATACCTTTTACCCTCTCATTAATAAGTTTTTTTTTTTGGTGGGGGGGGACCGGGGTGGGTGTCTCTAATCATCACACATATATTTTTACCCTCTCACTAATAGAATTTTTTTTTTTGGTGGGGTGCCTACAATTTTCATAAATCTTTCAACTTTACCCTCCACTTAATTTAGGTTGAGATAGGGATATATATTTGGGTGGGTGGGTTGGCCCTAAATCTTTTACCGTCTCACTAATAATATATTTTTTTGGGGGGTTTAGGACTGTGTTAATAAAAATTGAAAATTAGAATTTTAGTGAAAGCTGTTAAAAGGCCTTAAAAATCACACATTACCTTTTACCCTCTCATTAATAAGCATTGGGGGGGGTGGCTCTAATCATCACATGTATCTTTTACCCTCTCACCTACAACTCCGTCTCCCCCACGGAACCCAACTACATATATGACTATTATATTGGATGATGATATTTGGGAGAATATGAGTTTTGTAGAAAAAGCGGTAAGTTTTTTTTATATTTAAATTAATCAACTCCTATGCATAATTAAATATTGTTCAATGATTGTGTCTGATATTTTCTTTGTCTCACGTGTAGGTGGAAGTAATGAAAAAATGTATTGCATCTCGCGTTGCTAAAACAGACATTGTTGTGAAGCAAGAGTCTCCGGAAGAAGATTAAGTTTTTGTTATTGAGAAAACAATAAAATATTGTTGCTTTCATTTTTTTATTACAATATTTCATTATTGGTATTGTTACAAAATAAATTATTTATAATTCATTATTATTTCATTATTTTTGTGTCATTTAGTCTTACTCACCCATTACAAAATTTCGAGCATACGTTAACCTCGAGTATACAATAATTTGATTTTTATTGTCACCGTGCCTATGGCACTAAGCACAAAATCTAGTAATTAATAATAGTAACACGTAATTAACAAAAAATATAGTACTTAATAATATTATTGAAAAATAAAAATGTATTTAATAATAATTAAGAAATAAACTTATTAATAAATTGGAAATTGGATGCTTTTGAGACTTGATCACTTGAGAGAATTGAGAGATGAAGAGATTTGAGACTTGAGAGTATAGAACTTGAGAGAATTAGAGAGATGGAGTGGGGAAAAAATGAAGAGATAAGGCGAGTATTTATAGGTTGAGAAAAGATGAAAAAATTTTAAAAAAATATATTTTTTAATATTTTTTTTAGTCCAAAATGGTCACTTGACCGTTGCATTAACGGCTAGGAGCAGCCACCATCCGATGTTCATCATCAACGGCTGATGAGCTCAAGATTTTCATGAATTTTTCCCTTTATTTCCTTTTATTTTGTGCTACTTTTGAGTTAAATATGCTTTAAAATATTATTATTTGTGTATTTATGCTTCAATATAGATTTACAAGATATTAACGAGCATTCAAGGATTTTAGCACAAAGTTAAAGTCAATTCCGGGCTTTAAAGTTGAGTTTTGAAGCTTTCCGTCAAAGTCCGTTAGAGTCCCAAGGCAAAAGAAGGCTAACGAAGGATTAAAATGTGAAGCCTGGGAGGGAAAGGACTTCTGGAGCCAAGATCAGAACTCAGGGGGTAGCACTGCCATTCCCCATTCTCTTCATTAATGCGGTGGCGTGCCCACAGGCTGCCACGTTGCGTCCGCCCTTACTCCAGCCCAACTGCTCCAGCCCATCTACCCGCTCTCCCAGCCCACTCTCCGCTCCACCAGCCATTTCCAGCCCACCTTCATCTCCATTCAGCCCACTCCCACGCGCACTTCAGCCATCACCATTTCCCTCACCAGCCCACTTCCTCTCACCAATCATCAGCCCATCTCCAAGCCTAACCCACCTCCATGCCGTGCCCAGCCTCCTTTCCTCTTCCCTTTTAGTCCTAATTTTCATGCCAAATTCTCATTTTGCCCCCCAACTTGCCCAATACTCTAAAAGCTTCGATTATATTTCTCTTCCAGCAACCTTAGATCAGAATTAAGCCCCACACAGGCTGTGAGCCCCTTTGGGGGCACGAGCTCCATCTCTCCCAAAATTCTCTCCACTCCATCAAAGATTAATCAACTTTGAAGGTTTTGAGCAATAATTCAAGTGTCAAGAAAGCTTTGCAAGTGATTTTAACCTCGGGATTTACACATTGCTCGGTTTAATTCTTTTAATCTCTATTTATAATATTTAATGTATTTTCTAGGGTTGAATGATCTTGTAAATGTGGAATTGGTTTGTGCTTAATTGATTTATGGAAAGCAATTATTTTTCTATGTCGTTGTAGTGTTTTAATTTAATCTCTCTCTATTTAATATACAAGCATGTTAGGTTATTATTATTGATGGGCTTAATGCTTTTAATTGATTTAGCCATTAATTAATTGATTTTAAAATTATTTGTGTGAGCGAGAGCTATCTTACTTTTCGGACCAATCAATTTAGTAGTTGGGGTTTGACACACATTGATAGCCTCCGGCTACCCGGCATAACTTGTAGAAAAATAGAGAGATTATTTCTCTACCCATTATTAGCCATTATTTTGGTTATTATTGTGTGTTTCTAATGCTTTCGATGGATTAGCTACCCATTAGATGATCACTAGAATTATTGGATAGTTAGCGAGAGTCCTTTCTATTAATTCTGAAAACACAATAATTGTTTATGTGACGCCAGACCGAGAGGTAACGAATGTTCATAGATAGCCATATGAGAACTTATTCTGACATGCTATCAATCCACCTTAGCCATTCGCGAGGTAGGGGAGATTTGGGTTGCTATAGGGGCGAGAGCTTGTAGTTAACCAATTTAGTGTTCTCGGCTACCAAGACTTGAGTTAAAGAAAAATAGAGAGAGGATTAAATTAATCACGCGCTAGACAAGAAATATTGCAATCCTATAATCTTATCCTTAAATCTTGATTTGTTATTGCCAAACTATTTTGCGACCATGTTAATATTAATTGATTTCTTTTATTTTTAGTTTTTAATTTTTATTCTCAATTTATTTTCGCTCAAATATAATTAGCTAGCTTAATTTCGATATTTAGTTGGAGTGAAAATTACGTGCATTCCATGTGGGATCAATACTCGTACTTACGTACACTTTATTATTTGATACGGCAGGGTACTCCTGCCCTAATTATTGCAATTTAATTTGCAGCACATCAACGGCCAAGATCATTTTTTCTTTTTTTTTTTTTTTTTTGAATTCTGATCGTTTGAACCGCCGGTTCACGGTTCAAAACCAGCGGTTCAAAGGTACAGGTTCATGTGAACCGAAACCGAACAATTGAACCGCCGGTTCAAGGAAGATTCAGAATCAACGGTTGGTTTACGTGGTGGTTCACACGGTTCACCGTTTGAACCGTATTCGTTTGGGCATGTCTACCTCACACATGGAGAAAAGAGAGTAGTTACACAGATATTCTTTGTATGTGAGATTAGAAAATGAACCAACACAAATGTTTTATGAGGATCAACCACTCAGTTCTCCATGAATAGCTAAAATTATTTTGATAATGTTCTCAGAAAAAGTCTATAAAAACTCCTAAAATTGTACTTATAATGTTATTTGCTATAACATTAAAAAAAAATAGCAATCATACAATTAGGGGTGGCAAATTGGGTATAATGGGTAGTTTTAGGTTAGCCTATCCATTATACCCAATTTGACACCCCTAAATTCAATTGTAGTTATAATTGTAAATGGAAAATGTTAGGATCACAACATCTTAACACAATTTCTCTATTAATCCAATGTCTCATCGATCTCAATGTATGTCGCAAACATGTGATTTCTTAAACATTAAGATTACATGTTAAGTGATGTAATGTATAACTAATCACATATTTAGCCAACTAAATTAGAAAGAAAAAAAGTATAACCACAATATCCAAAATTAGAATCTCTTCCGATACAACCCCCCCTCAGCTGTCAATTTGAATATTGATTTCTTCGTTAAATCCAACAAATCAAGTGCATTTCCATTAATTAATTATATAACCACAATATCCAAAATCAAATCAAAGTATTTAATGGAGCCTAAAGTTTGGCTGTAGATCAAGAAAGCGTAAAAAAAAAAAAAAAAAATTACTAGTAATACTCTACAGAAGCATCATAATTATCATGTTTTACGACCAAGTCTTGGTAAGTGACTGGACATGGAATGAAGGGCGGAGATGCACATCGCAGTAACGCCCAATTTACTCCGTCAAAGAATGCGTGGTGCTTGATCGCGGTGGCTCCCATTGTAGATCCCATTCGTTTCATCGGGTCCTTGATCAAAAGCTGTGTGATCAAGTCCTTCATGGACGCAGACAAGGTAGGTTCCTTTGGGAATTCTAGGCCTCGAGCCACTATGTTAGCAAGGGTGAACTCGTTGTCGAGTCCCCTAAATGGTGTTATCCCATAGAACAATTCAAATATGAAAACTCCCAACGTCCACCAATCCACTGCATTTCCATGACCTTCCCCAGACACAATTTCAGGCGCCAAATACTCGTGGGTCCCAACAAAAGACATCGACCGAGCATCAATTGGTTCTGCTACTATCTCCATAGCTCCACGGTGACCGTGTTGCCTTCTTCGTCTTGGTCTTTTATTAAAGCAAGACAATGTTGGCACAATACACCTAGGTAGGATACATGATGATGATGTCGGAAATGCAAGAGAACCACTCATACAGGAATTCGATCGATTTGTAACAAGTTGAGCTGTTGATGTTGAATCCTCGCATTTTAGACATAAATCAAAATCAGTCAACATTATGTGACCATCCGATCTTACAAGGACATTTTCGGGCTTTAAGTCACGGTAAATTATCCCCATCATATGGAGGTACTCAAAAGCCACCACAATTTCTGATGCATAGAACCTGTAAACAAGAATGAACTTCAAAAAAACAATTACAACAACAAAAACAAAAAACAAATAGCAATATGTTATCCTTTTGTATTCGTCTGTGTATGATTTTATTTTTCCTTTTTTGGTGAAATATTCAACTTGGATGATAGGTGCACTAATGGTATGTTTGCTGTTAAGAGTTCAATTATCAGCAAGCATATCATTAGGTAAGACAATAACATGTTTGGACCCATTGATGGGACCGCGAAATTATGCTTCCAATCAATTCATTAGCTGGTTAGAATTGTTCTTGTGGGGTATAGAGTTATGAGAAAGAGATGAAGAAGTATTCACCGGACGGCAGCTTCGTCGAACCTCCTTTCAGGCTGCCGTTGGCGGAGAACATGAAGGTCTCCACCGGGGCAGAACTCTGTCAACAAGCAAGACCACCTATCAAGGTCCAACGCGGCATATAATGAGGGCAAAAATGGATGATCCAACATTTCCAATATTTCCTGCTCTATCCTCGCCCTACCTTCTTTGCTCCTAGTCATCAACTCCTCCTTATCCATCACCTTAGCGGCAAACAAACACCCTCGGGCGCCTTTAAGCTCAACGAGGTAGACGCTGCCAATATCACCGCTCCCTAGCCTCTTTATGAATCGCAAGTCCTCGAGTACAAGTGAGGTGGTTTCAGACTTCAAATGACGTATGGCTTCCCAACAAGGGTCACTAGAGGGTGCATGGGGCTTGATGGTGGATGGTGAATAATGGCTCATGGCAGCCCATGTGGGGGTTTCGGAACCTGAGCTCGTGCTGAGCTTCATTTCTAAAGTGGCAGCGGCAGCGGTGGAGGTAGAGGAGACGAGACTAAGAGCATCCATATCATCAGTGATGTCCTCAGTCATGGTATAGAAGCGGTAGAATTAAGCCGGTGCTTGTGGTGGTGAAGTTCTAAGATTTCTTGGTGAAAGAAACAAAAGGGTCTTAGAGAGACGTGTGTGTGTGTGTGTGTGTGTGTGTGTGGAGAGAGAGTTTTTGAAGGGTGGAAGAGGGACGTGGCTTTGGGCCGGCAGAAAGGAAACTGGGTCATGGGGCCGGCATTTCTCCAAGGAGTAAGGACCCAGTACAGGACTCAAAGTTGGATACGGCTTTCAGCCATATTCATATGGCTTGTTTTGATATTAGGTGGAATGAATGATGCAGAACAATTTTAAAAAAAAAAAAGAGTCATAATCAAAGTATTTAAACTAACATACTATTAAATTATGAGATGCAATTAGATGGTTTTCTGTAAATAGATAAATCTTGAAGGCAAGATTGAAAATCAAGCGGGGTTTGGACGTGGGCCCACATATTCACAGTCAGATTAAATTTGACCATATGTTACAAGAGTGTTATTATCAGAACAATTTAATACTATAACAAATACGTATGATTTGGGAATTAATCTCACCAAGTAAGCAAGGATTTTAGAACTTAATAAGATCTAGCAGAATATTCTTGGATATTATGCTAGTTTGATCTTTCCAAAATCGAAGGGAAATAAAGGTAACTGCATAAATATAGAGTAGGAATGCTTCAGTAGAGGAGTATTAATTACCCCCCCTCCATCCAAAAAACAAAAAAAAAAAAACAAATTCATAAATTATTTTGTATTCCCTCCATTCCCAAAATATTGTCTTGTTTGACTTTTTTAAGTCAAACTGACTGTTTTTTCATATGAAAATTTAACGTATATTTTTTATTATTTTTATATTATAAAATACGAAATTTGTAATATTTTTTTGGCACTATGAATTACGTGTTTTATACTTTTGAAATAAATAAAAAAACTTACGTCAAAATTTTAATTTAAAAAACAGACTCAAAAGAGTCAAACAAGACAATAATTTAAAAACAGAGGGAGTATGATATATAAGAAACATCATGTTTTTCTAATGAAAGAAAAATTAAAAACCAAATGCAGATTTATAGTTAAATTTTTGCGATGAGACTATATATTTTTTGTGGACAAACAAAAAAGGAGAATAAGACTTTTTTTTTTTTTTATGGGTTAGAGGCAGTACTTAATTAGATTGGCGTTGTCATTTAGTGTTTGTAATCTTTGAAACTTCATAGATTTAACTAGGTCACTTATTTATAAAGCTCTCCTTGAAACACTAGCAATTGTCTCAAGCCATTCATTCATTCATCTTAGTTATGATTTCTTCTGTTTATACTAATAAATTTAGATTTCACCGATTACACGACTCTAATTAAAAGGAGAAAAAAGAAAAGGGAAAATAAAAAGAAGACTCCATCTTTATTGCTTTCTGCATCATAGTTTCATATAGTAGTAATCAAGATTAGTATCTTAAGCGCATAGTGGTCACAATTAGTAAATGATTGTTAAAACTTGGTGAGGTTAGCAAGGAGGAAGTTAAGCATACAAGCCATAGAATAAATCAACAAATCAAGAACCTTTCTTGTTAATTTTAACTAATACTCCCTCATTCCAAAAAAAAAAAACAGTCTCACTTTGACTTTTCTTGGTCAACTTGATTAAACTTTAACCAAAGACTAATAAAATTTACTTGTCCTTGGAAATTTTCAAAAATTGTTATTGATAATTAATATTCATAATTTTGCATCGATGATTGAAATTTCATTACGTAAGACATAATAAATGTATGTTAAACTCTAATTTGATATTGTCTTAAGTTGACTTTCCGATAAGGAAATGAGACTTTTTTTTTTTTTGGCGCAGTGTGGGCGGGGGTACGTAATTACTTATCCAAGACGTAGCTATCAAATGGATGCGTAAAACTAAACACATGCAAGATTCCCCTAGCATGGAAATGCATTTCTTTTATTTTCCTTTCGGTAACTAAATTAGCAAGAAACAATTTTCCAAGCATGGTAGCCCTATTGCCTTGGGAAAGACCTGACTTGTGACAAATCAACTGTACAACGACTAATTAAAGCTGGGAAAGAACTACTCACCATTAGTTTAAGGTGAGTACTTGACTTCATGGCCTGCAATGATGATTGTAGCGATCCCCAATTAGTTTAAATGATCTCACAAGCAACAATGACTACAAATACAACCGTAAGAAGAAATGGTCTCAGATATTTTCCATAGTCGAGCAAAATAAATAATACTTGGCTACTTGCAATTAGCCTCAGTACATTAGTCCAGCAATCTTTAATATCTCTTGTTTTATAATACCAGGAGACATCTCGTAATTTCTGATCCGGAACCTCTGGAACGAGAATGGCCATGCAATTCTAGCTTCATTTCCATTATTTTCATACTTTATTCCTGCAAACCAAGCATAGCCTTCAAGAAAATTAATAGAAGATCCTTCCAAATGCTAGATACAAGTACAAACTGGATGTCTAAAACAGCATACCATCTTAAATGGTTATTTTCATACTTTATTCCTGCAAAACAAGTATAGCTTTCAAGCAAATTTAGAGAAGATGCTTCCACATGCTAGATACAAGTACAAATTTCATGTCTAAAATAGCATAAGATCTTAAATGGTTTCTATCAACGTGAAGGAATTTGACTTTGGAAAAGTCCAAATTAAGGGCAAGTCATTTTCTGGTGGTTATATGGATATCTTCAACAGAAGTTCAGCAATAACTCAGATCAGTAAACATTGCTCATAGCATACCTGCCTAGTTACATACAACCTGTGGCCCCTATATCCATTCCATCAGGCCATTCTTGAGGCCTAATAGCCTTTGTAGTTGAAGTCTAATGAAAAGCTCGACTCACTTAGATTCGGCGTCATAACAATTGTAAGAAAACTAGAGACCAAGGCTTCATCCCTAAATGAATGTCATTTTTGGTGACAAAAGATTTTAAGAAAGTTGGCTTTTGCCAAGACAACTGTATGAATCGGCTTCAGCTAAAAGTGGCACTCAATTAGAGAAAAAATTTAAAACGCAAAAGTGATATCAACTTAGGACAGAGGTAACTATAATCTACTGTAAATGCATAAAGAAACAGTTTCTGAACTCTGTAACTTTACTTCTAAAACAGCCCAGAGGATGATGAAAAGCTGGTGATTAACAATGCAGATGGCAGAAGCGAACCATTCTACTAACATTACATATTTACTTCATCTCAAAGAAGTTTCCTAGTTCTGCAATGGTAATTGCCAAAGTAGTACGATTAATGCATTTCTGAAACTCGCTTACTTGGGTTGGTCTCTTAGCACAAGCAGTTCATTACAAGGGCACCAGAAACCTCGCACAATAGAAATTAGCATGCACTTAATCAACAAGTTCATGAGGGGAGTCTTCATTACAAGTTAAATGACTAGGAGAACCTGGCCATTTTAGAAAAGGAAGCATGATAATTGGTAAACCCAGTAAATAAAGGTACCACAAAGAGATCTGAACTGGAGTTTTACAGAATCTTGCCGTGTAAGAGATGCTTCATAAGCCACAAGATCAAATTAAAATTGCTGCTGCCACCAATTAAACAGCCAAACAAGGATGAAAAGAAGATCCTGGCTGAAATAACACATGTTTGATAGATGGATCTTCGGACAGTCTAAAAGAACTCAACCTTCATCCCAATTCCTTGGGGTCTCTTAAATACATCCTTTCTAGCCATTCTGTTCTGTCCAAAGCTAGGTCACTACTCAACCCACACACACTCACATATGAAAAGAGAGCACAGTTCCCAAAATACCTGCCTTCCAAGTTCCAATATAATAGTAGTAGCATCTTCAACCTAAAAAGAGCTAATCTCAAGTACTTGAATAGGGATGATGGAACCTTTATTTAAAGGGCCACCGAACCATTTAGAGTACAAGTACTGCAGGGTCATACTAGACCAAAATCTTCTCGCATTTGGGGTGGGGAACATCATGTAAATATTGATTCAAACGTACATATATCAGACTTTCAGTTAAAAGCTAGAATTCAGGGGAACAACTAACTCTATACACAAAAGTTATCCATTTGAATTTAAAGCTGATATAATACAGTGAATGGGATGGTTTCACTTCCACCTCCTATACAAGATTAGAGTGCATGTTATTTACAAGGGAATTGATGAAATATAAAGAAATCTGTACTTTTTCAACTTACCATCCAGAGAAAGAATAACCAAGAAAAAAGATTATAGTACACTTAAAATGCCTAAAAAAACTGTATATGACACAAGTGGGAGAATGTCAATCCCATTAATTATTTTTCATGTGCATAACTGAGTCACGTCAAAAGGCTCTCACACTATATAGGTCTGCGGGGAAGTCTTTGGGCCGCGTTTTCTTCTTGGGTTAGCACTAATCATGCAGGAGAATGCATTAACAAGCTCAGAATCTTCTTCAGTAATCAGGATCTTGGCTGCGTTCGGGTCAGAAAGGAGTAGTTTTGCTACAAGATATCCTGCTATTGTCCATGTCTGAAACAACTGGGATTGCTTTCCAATGAACCTTGCTCTTTTGGTGTCATAATATTCAGGCCACTTGTCTCTAGACAGGCGCCTTTCTGCAATCTCAACAGCTCTAGCGGCAATTTCTGGTCTATTCATCTTAATGCAGGCGACAGTAAGCTGCAAAAGCAACTCAACAATATATTTTAAAACATCTCGTGAAGCCTCTACTTACCGATACATGATAACTGAAACCTTTATCGTGTCAAACAATAAGCAGATGAATAAGGATTAAGTAATATACATCACGATTTCTACATTACAGCAATCAAATATTTGCAACAGAACCCATATGGTTATGGTCATCAAACATGATTGATACATAAACAGAAAAGCTCCTAGAGGTGACATCTTGATGAAAAACAACAGATATGAATATGACATTGACATATTCTTCTGGTCTTACAGGCAACTAATGCTATATTTGGTACTTGGATTCTGGGAGTGACGGAAGGAAAATAGAAAGGAACCCATACATCATTTTTTGGTTTCCACGAAAAATGGGATTAAGAAGAGGAGACAGCAAAACAAGGCAAGAATTTTAGCTTTGAATGTTATTTTATTTTCTTTCGAGTAGTACTAGAGAAAATTGAAGAAAAAAAATTAATTTTGGACTTCTCTTTCCATTTTCCTATCGCTTGTGAAATCCATGAACCAAGCAAACCATAAATTATAACGTAAAGTAAAACTAGAAGCAAATAGAGGATTTTACAACCAAAACCATATTGGAACCTGCCTATGGTATTCAGATGTTAGAAGCAATTAGAGCACTGTTAAGCATAATAGCATTTTGAATCAAAGAAAATCTTATGAACAAGATTTACATTTAAATGGCCACATAAAAAGAAATCTTTGAAAAAAGATGTGTGCTTAAAAGTTTGGGCTCGTTTCGATACAAGTGTTATTTGAAATCACTAAGTTCCGTTTGAGTAAAATTTTCATTTCTGAAAACCAAGGTTAGGAAAATTTCTTGAAGTTACTCCCAGGAGTAACATTATCTGATGTTCAAGAAATAACCAAGACAATCTTACATATGTTCATTAACATATTCACCAAGTTCAAAAGGGGTAACAAATTTTTATCCTGTATAAAAAGTTCAACAAGTAATTTTTCTTCTCTGAAAGTGCCAGTAGATACCTACCCAGAGTTATGAACCAAGCATCAATACATCTCCCATTAGATTTGCTACTTGACGAATAAAGTCAGTCATCTGTGTGTGTTCACACTTCTGATTTATCAGATGTTATCCTAGCAACTATTGAGTATTCACGCTTGTTAAATTTTGTATCCTAGTATGTACATGCATAATAGTTGTTAGACTCGATATTCAAAAAGATTTTATTTTTTTTAAAGAGGATCAATAGTGGTTCCCCACTTACCCCCCTTGATAACTCGAACCCACAACTTACTGGGTGTAGGTGAAGCATCTTACCATCAAAGCTGCGCTTCGTCGTCTTATTAAGAAAGAATTAGGTATTGCAAAATGGTAACAAATTCCTAACGCTAAAAGAGGTTTCCTCATCTTAGTTTAAAAGGTCAAGAATGGCCCTCTTGCACTGGACGGAGGGGCCGGATCCAAGAATGAACAAAGTGATATTCCTTATAGAAAGAGGAGGTAGTACCAGTCAACTTGCTAAATGGTAATGCTATAAAGGGCAATACAGACTCCTATCAGATACTTGGTGAAAAACCTAAAAAAGAAAAGAAAAATGTGAAATACATGCATTTACCAATAAGTAGATTCTTATGATAGTCAGGATAAAACGGCAACGTCCAGAACACAGTTTATGATAAGTAATTTACTAACAATTCAAGTACCAATTCAGAAACAACTGACTACCTGCCAGAGCAATGTTGGCCAGGAACCTCCATTATGATAGGACCAAGGCCTGCATCAAAAGCCCAAATTTCAAATGGTGATGAAGAGAATAGTAACTGTTAATTAGCATTGTTAATTGAGGGATGAACAAGCAAAACACCACAATGTATCAAGGCATAAAGATTACGTGTTCTTGGGGTCACTGCCAGTGATAATCTGCCATTCCTGACCTTCAAGAGCAGGATAACATATCTTGAATGGCATATCAGCCACCAAATCTGCCCATTTGGCTTCGATGAGATCCAATATTGCATGTGACTGTTCCACTGTAACAAGACCGCTCACTACAGACCAAAAGTTCCCAAGAGAAAAGAATCGAAAATCCATGTGTGCTGGTTGCAAGTTTCCAATAAGATAGCCTCCTTTGTTAGGCATCCATTCCACCAGCCAAGGAGATATCTGGTCTGGGTAGATGTTGAACTTGTTAACGGCATCATACGAGTACTCTTCGGTCTTGTAGCGGTAGATCTCATTAAGTTTACTCAAATCAATCCAATAATACTCCCTGATATGGAACGATAGCGCGACAAGACGATTATTGAGGGCTCTAATAAGGTCCGTTGATCCATCCTCCGGTGCAAGCATCTCACGTGCACAGAGTAGTGCAGAATAGAATAGTGACTGCAATAACAGGCTCCGTGATATCAAACATAGGTAGCCAATAAAATAGGACGACAGGAAGCTGATAGCAACAGAGAGAAGGCAGGCAAAACTTATGTATATAGTATAGAAGAGTAAATAAACACTCCATTGCCAGTGGTTCCACCAAAAATTTTCTTTCTGCTTTTTGCCTGAGAAAAGCCTAATTTTCTGTAACAACTCACCAACTAGTAATCTGTTTGCATCATCTAAGAAGCATCGACACCGACATGTTTTCATGACATGACACATCGACACAATAATTTTCTAAAAGTTCCAACATGACATGCTGGGGACATGCTATAATATAGTGATGACGATCCTTACGCTTCTGCCTAGGCTTCTGGCGATGGTCCTACCTCTATGTGCGGGGATGGTTAGTTTTGAGGTTATGCATATGTGTGTGGTGCGGCTCCGTCTTACCTAAACGATAAGCCTTAGTACTGGGCATGGTGCCAAGTTAGAGTGTTAGCTATGGTTCTGCAATCAGATAGACCTATTATTAGATACGCTTGTTGGTAGCACATCCAATGAGAAGCGTTGGATGCATATCCTGTAACATAATCCGGCACCGGTCCTTGATGCACTTCAAAGAGCCTGGATTACATGGTTGCACAAAATGACTCCATCGCGTCAAGCCCCTTGTCATCCATGATGTCGATCTTAATTGCCACTCCATTACACGTGACATTCTGATTGAACAGAAATCCATGAATTTCCTTCAGCTTCAGTTTAATTTAGACCCACGGAATGACAGTACAAGTGAGGTAAAATGAAGCAAAAGGTGAAACACGATTCATGTAGGGAAAGCCAAGTAACTGGGACAACGGTTAGGAGAATTGAGTTTACTTGAGAATTGGATTATGCATATTGATAACTCTTTTCAAGTGGAAGTGGTTTAGTTTTAGACTATACATTCTATTTTTATTTTTTTTTTGGTACTGAGGAAGAAAGAAAAAACAACAACAACAAACCTAAAGTCTAACATAAGATCCTGGAGCAGTAGCTACTTTCTTGAAAGGCCTAAAAAATCATCAAGCTTCCTCACCAAATATGAGAATAACCCCTTAAAAAGAGATCACAAGTACTCAAAAGCTTCTCACTCTGAGAAAACTCCATGAGCGAATTCTACACCTCTTTTTACTTTTCAAGAGAAGATAAAATCCAAAACTCTTATAACCTCTAGCTTATAAACCATTTAAATCATCTAGTTACCATCTACTAAATGTTCTGGCCCCTTCCATGCTTTCATATTGTACTTATGCTATACCAACACTGACCATCTGTATTTCCTTGTGAAGAAAAGCACCATCACAACCATCGTAATAAACTAACAATGAGAACAACTATAATTTCTTAAAATTTCAAAACAATTTACCTGAATTTCCAGAGGATGTCCGTGAATTCCCATGCGGCGATCTATCATACAAGGACCATCTGCTACCAATAAAGTAGGGAACATATCAAACCCATCAGCAAGGCAGAGCCTTAAAATCATTTTAATTCCAGTTTGAACATCTATTCTCTCCCGAACAGAATGATCTCCAGAGCATTTTCCATATGCACGCAACAATATAATCCACCACAATCCTGATAAGAAACCATCAAAAGAGCAAAGTATACATGAAAAGTACATGCACAAGATTCTTTTGTTTCTTTAGGTAGATCTTTGTTAACGTGTTTACTTACCAGAATCAACAGGGGCAACCCGGCCAATTGCTGCCTCTCCAAAGTCTGGATCTAATACCTCCTCCGTTGCAGAGTCGTCACCATCCAGGGGAACAGTGCGCACCTTGAAACTAGCAGGCATCAATCCTTGACCAGGACTATGACAGTCCATTGTTTTCTCCCAGCTCTGCAAACAAGTAGATACTTAACACCAAATGGATGGATTTTTCACTGAAGAACTATTAAGATATGCATGTGAACAGAGTTCAAGGAATAGCAATTTCCAGGATGTCTTGAGATTCAGTATGACATCTGCAAATTCTCATCCTTTTTCCATCGATGTGTATCAGTTCAGTCAACAAAGGTTAAGTTTAAGCAATGAAAGTCGGCGTGTAATCATTCAAAACTATACTTCCACAATCAATAAATCAACACTTGTAATAGTAAATGAGCAGACCAAGGTCCATTTCTGATTAATTTATCACTTTCCATTCAGCAAGCTAGAAGGGGGGTTAATTTTGACGTAAAACTTTTCATTTAACATGGACATGGATCATAAACATTGAACAAGGACAAAAGAGGATGGAGCAGTAAACTAAAAACTTCAACAAATGCTGATCAGACCACACAGCCCTTAGATACTCTGCCACGGCCTATAGAGAATAATATGAAAATGATGAATGCATAATCAATTGTATCAATTGGGATTAGTGACATACAATTTATCATCTGGAGGGGACAAATAACTTTTCTAGATCATCTGGATGATGGAATCTCAACCAGCAAATTACCTGCAGCTGAAGTGTGTGAAGAATGAAGTTTCGTACGATCTCATACTCTCCTTTCAACAAGAAAGCTATACCAGAAGGTATGAAGTCACGGATGAAGACCTGATCATAGTTCAGAACATTGGAATTGGAAGGGTCCTTTGCAGCAATTGTTCCAATAGGACTACCACAATAGTAAACCATGGATTCTCGTAGCAGTTCCCAAGCTTCATCCTCAATGGAGTCAATACTGCTCTTCTGCAAGTTATCTCTAACTGTACCAATTGTAGGTAACGTACCATTGGATGTGGGTCCCTCCTCTTGCTTAAACTCTTGATCATCCTGAAACTCTAGAATATTGGGCCCATTCACAACACCATGAATTGTATTATACGTCTTTGCATTGTCCAGAAACCATGTTCCATTTCCATCCTCTGCAGTTACCCTGCTCACACTTTCACCATTTCGACACTTGCAACTCAGATGCGCTAATCGTCTAATCGCAATATTTCCATACAAAACACCGGCTATACCTGGAAACTGATGAGTATTCGTGCAACCCAGTACGAGATTTGCGCAGTTGAGGAATTGCATAGCACCTGTGCCCATCTTCTTTCTGTATCTCACAAAGGATCTAGAAGGGAATGACAAGTCTGACCTAATCAAATAAGGGTCAGAACTGGAAAAATGAGGTGCAGCTCCACATGAAACCTGCATTACTACTTCAAAAGTCTGCATCAACACAAATATGAACTAAGGCTGCAAGAAAGAGTCGAATACAATCTGATACTTCCACGTCAATTGAAGCTACCTAAATAATGCAACAAAATTGGACAAACGTCAATTTGAAAAGTTAATGTTTAGCTGCAAAGGTGGTCAATTAATGTAAGCTGATCAGCCTACAGAATCATTATGTTTAACCTGGCCTAAAATAGAACAATATACTTCCACATATGAACATCATATCATCTCTTTTCTATACTTAGTAACTTAGATGAACAAAGAAACCAAAAGAAACGGAATCCATATCAATTGTTATTTCTCAATACATGATCGGAGTAGCAAAAATTGACATTAAAATAAGCACATGATTAAGACGGGCAGAAAGCTTTTATCTCATTTGGGACCCAAAACAGCATCCAAAAATGAAATACTAATAACATTTGTTTCTTTAGATTCCGTTGATTCCCGAAAATCTAGATGCTCACTCAAGCTTCAGTAGCAGCAAGTAATTCATCAATATCATGTACCATAAAACTTTATTAATAAAAAAACATTATAAAATGCAGCATATGAACATACGATTAACCCCAAATTTCCAAAAATCTTACAAACCCACAACATTACTTGTGTAAGGCAAACACTTTTTCTACCCAAATAACAGAATTCACATAAATTTTCTCCAATGATTATACACACACACAAACTCAAATACACTCATCTAAACTCAGATTCTCAATTTACTTTTACTACATAATCAGCAGAGCCTATAGGTGTGTGTGTGTGTATATATATATATATAAACAATCCGAAAATGGGTAAATTAGTCGTACCTGATTGGCGTGAAAATTTGTTAAAAAAACAGAAACTTGAGGGTCGTCTACAAGAGCGCAAGAAAAATCGGAGAAATAGAGATTGAAAATTAAAAACAATGAAAATGGTGATTGCTGTATTTGTTTTAATAAATTTTGCAGCACTAAGTGTTGATTTTGAAACCAAATTGGTAAAGTGAGTTCCCCCCGTGCGCAAATTTTTAAAAGCGTGGAGAGAATTTTTGATCGCATGAAATAATTAAGAAAGAAAAAGTTTCTCTACGGTTTATTTTTGTCCCCTTCTTAACTGATTTTCTCTCTTTATTACTCGCCATTATTCCTTTTATCTGTTTCCAATTTTTTAAAAAACAAAAAATCTCCTTTTTCTTTTTTCTTTTTTTTTATGGTAATGGTTTTTTCGCATTTTCTATTTCGGCTATTCTATTCAACTTTCTGACCGGAGTAAATACTTACCTTATTTTAGCAATTTGACTAGATATCTGTCATTGGCTTAAAACGAGGAATTTACCAATGCATAATTTTCTATGATTCGACTTGACCAAGGTTGAATAATTTACGTGTAGAAAACAATGATTCTTAACAAAAATACTCCGATCTCCATTAGAAATTATAATAATAAATTACTTGTTCTGTCTATTTCAAAATAAAGTATTTTTTTATTTTTTTAATAATTAAAATAGACTCTTAACTAGTTTTAATAAAATATGTCTAACTATTGTAACTGTGTCCACCTCTAACCTCGTAACATTATAAATACATTAAAGGACATGATAGTTGGCAAATGCAAATTTTGAAATTTTTTTACAAGAAAAAATTTATCTTAGAATAAAAAAAAATTTTCAAAAAGAGATGCTCATTTAATACCATACGAAGTAATCATAACAAAATAAGTAAGTATTCACACAGATCCAACATAGAGTCCATATATAGCATCTCAGAGATTAGCCTTGACTTTTAGGTTTGGGGATACCTTGAAAAACCAAAAATAAAATAAAAAATGCTCGGTTCGGTTTCGTAATTCGGTTTGGTGATTCGGTGTCGCGGTTCAGCTTGGTGGTTTGATTTCGTAAAAATCATACCGTATACGTATCCACGAGGAAGGCTGAAAGAAAGGTTGACTAGTTAAGGAGTTCATGGTGAGGATTTGACCGGGGAGGAGTAACGGTGTGAAGATTGAAAAAGTCAACGGTGTAGATCGAGGTTTCCAGTTTCACTTTTCTATTACTTGAGAGTTGAGAAAGAGTATAAGGTGTAAATGTTTTAGGGTTTTATTAGGCTATATGTACTCTAAAATAATAGAGGATATAATTTCACTAATAACCCATTAGATCTATATATAGATCGATATGCTTGGTGGTTCGACTCAATATGGTTTGGTTCGGCTTGACATGTCAAATCGCGAATTGAACCGCTCGATTTTTCAAAAATTCTGAACTATATAAGCCATGAAACCAAACCAAATCACTCAGTTAATTTAGTTACGATTCGACTTGATTTGATGACTTAGCGGCTCAGATTGACACCCCTACTTTCATCTATAATAGCATACTAACCCTTTGGCCTAGTTTGGACTCATAATTATTTTGTGATTTATAATTTTTTTTTTTAAATTTTGTAATGATTAGAAAGAGAGAGAGAGAGTGTAAAATCAATGGGAGAAAAAGTAATTCACGGAAAAAAATAATAATAAATAATAATAATAAAGCTACAAACATAATAAGACTATGATGGGAAACAGGCGTTCGTTCATGTTAATATTGATAATCATGTGAACCTAATGAGGTTAATTTTGGTATTTGGATGTGGTGAATTTATTTTGCCCAAAAACAAGAAAAAAGACTTCCAAGTTTGGTTTTTCCTTCTTTTGTTAGGTCGCATGGAAAATGACGTTTATCTCACGTGTAACTGAATGAAAAGCAACGTAGGGGCATGGAACTCCTCTCATCTCATCTCATCTCATGTTTGGATAATAAATATCTACTCCATTTTTTTTATTATTTTCAAATTGCTTATGATCTTCTCCTTTTAATTTTATATCGCATGCATGATGTCCCAGGCTCCCAGCCCAGGCCAGGAGTCGATTCCCACACCTTTAAATTCAAAAATTATAAAAATTCGTCAAATTCAAAATGTCTCGATGTTTATCTTTTATAGTACGGAAAAGGTCAAAATTTAATTTAATTTTTCTACAAACATTAGATAATAAGAACTCTTATTTGGATATTTTTTTCAATGATAATAATAGTACTCATAAAAATTATGATGCTAATAATAATAATGACAACAGTAAAAAATAATAATACTAATACTAATAAAACAATTATAAATAATAATAAATAACAAAAATATTATTATCATTGTTATTATTTATTTAAATTAGTAATATTATTATAATCATTTTATCAACATTATTATTATTAGCAAATATTATCAAATTTCTCCACACAAAAAAACCCATGTCCTAAAAAATCCCAACTAATTCTTCTATTGAGAAATTATACATTTTATCTATTAATCTAAAAAAGATAAAATGTTTACTTGCCAACTAACACCATTTTAACAAACATGTAAGGATATTTCTATGATAAAGCTATTTTCGTTTATTTTCATCCAACGATTTTCAACTTATTAATCAATCAGTCACATAACATTAAAACAATTCAAAATCACTTATGAATAAGTGAATCAAATTGCCCATCAATGAACAACTTAACACTCATAAGTCATTTTGCGAGGTTTGTTTACTCGCTCGAGGATACCGAGGCTTTGATTTCTCGAAAATATCAAGACTTTAATGCTCGAAATTATAGAAACTTTAATGCTCGCTGAAGCGAGTCTGATTGCTCGAATATATCGAGGCTTTAATGCTCGCTGAAGCGAGTCCGATTGCTCGAACATATCGAGACTTTTATGCTCGCTGAAGCGCGTCTGATTACTCGAACATATTGAGGCTTTTATGCTCGCTGAAGCGAGTCTGATTACTCGAACATATCGAGGCTTTTATGCTCGCTGAAGCGAGTCTGATTGCTAGAACATATCGAGGCTTTTATGCTCGCTGAAGCGAGTCTGATTGCTCGAACATATCCAGGCTTTGATGCTCGCTAAAGCGAGTCTGATTGCTCGAACATATCGAGGCTTTTTATGGCCGGCTTGAGTGGTGATAGCCGACCTCGAGCGGCGATTTGATTAAATGCCTCGAGTGGCGAATACCGACCTCAAATGACGATTGGATTATTGACCTCGAGTGGTCATAGCCAATCTCGAGGAGTGTTTTCATTATCGACTTCGAGTGGCTATTGCCGACCTCAAATGGCGATTTGATTACATGCTTCGAGTGGCGACTGCCGACCTCGAACAATGATTTGACTAAACGCCTCGAGTGGCTATTGCCGACCTCAACTGGCGATTTAATTACATGCTTCGAGTGGCAGCAGCCGACCTCGAACAATGATTTAACTAAATGCCTCGAGTGGTGATGAGGTCAAATATGTGCGACATTAAATGTTGATTTCTGCGTTTTTATTGGTTATAAATGTTGCACTTTTATGGGTATTCTCGTTTGTTTGATGTTTTCAGGTATGGTGAAAAATTGAAAATGAAAAAAAGATAAAAAGCATGTTGAATGAAGAGGATAGTCCAGTACCGAATGGGCATTTGCTGATTGAGGAAAGCTTGTAGCAGAGAATTTAAAAAGGTCACGTGTTGTGCTTTTGAGTAGAAGCTGAAGCCTGTACTAGAGGGCATTGTGGACATTTAATCAATTCCGAATTTCAGAGATATGTTAAATCCTTGTGGGTTAAAACATTTTATGTTAATTTAATTATTTCTATGTAAATATTAGAGAGAATTAGTCAAGAGAGAAATTAGAGAAATTGAAAAAGTCAGTAATTGCTCTTGGTAATGGGTGAGGAGTAGAGATCGTGTCCTCTACTTTCGGGGGAAATGGCTAAGGCAACTAAAGGATACTGCTATAAATAGAGGATGGCGCCAACCTACAGAGGGGACGGAGGGAGGCGCATAAACAGTACAAGTTGGAAGCAGTCCTTCTTCTTTGGGTTCGAACACTTGGTGATAGGTTTTCTTCATTTCATTTGAAAGTAATTTTTCATTAAATTATGTCTAGTAGCTAAGCTTTCTCTCTTTCCAGTTAATGTGTGTAGAGTAATTCCCTAGGAAATTGCTACTGGGAGATTCTAGTTTTTGTTTTAAATTAATGACAAGTATTTGTTCATTCTCTGTTGTTTTTAGTTGCAAGAATTTGCGATTCAAGATTGTTATGTTTAATTATTGTTTGAGGGCCCGAACTTTAATTAACCTAATAGTCTGTTGTTAGTTAGAGCCGTTGATCCGTAATTGTCTTCGGGTTCTAACAAAGTAGCAAGCGACGCACCGTTTAGGCATCACAAGCATACTCGGGTAGTGTTGCGGGAATGAGTAATCTAAATTAAATGATATTGCTTCAATATGCACTGGTTAGAATCGGGTTTCTCTTGTTTAAATGCTTTCAAAACACTAAATCCTACGAGCGTATCGGGGGTTGTCTTTTGATTAGGGAATAATTATAGAACTTTTCATAATTATCGACACTGTAAGGAGAAATTGGGAGTTAGGCGTTTGTCAAACTCCTATAACCGGTTTACTTGTTTATTCATCAAGATCATTATTGAATCGATGATCGGTAGAAGACTTTGGGGAATTATGTTGCACTCATTAACTGGACCTTTGCTCATATTCGAATTAAATTTATTTGCTATCAGCTTACTTTAAGTCCATAAATTTCAGTTTCTATTTTCGTAGATTAGTCGTTAGTTAGTTTAAAACCACAAATCACTGTTTTGGTTACTTTACAAAATTCATAAGGGCATAAGAACATCGTCCCCTGTGGATACGAACCTTACTTACCTTATACTCATTATTTGGGAAGGAGGAAAAAACTATTTTTGACGGTTTGACACCCGTCAAGTGGTTATTACCGACCTCAAATGGCGATTTTATTACATGCTTCGAGTGGCAGCTGCCGACCTCGAACAATGATTTGACTAAACGCCTCGAGTGGCTATTACCGATCTCAAATGGCAATTTGATTACATGCTTCGAGTGGCGGCTGCCGACCTCGAACAATGATTTGACTAAATGCCTCGAGTGGCTGTTACCGACCTCAAATGACGATTTGATTACATGCTTCGAGTGGCGGCTACCGACCTCGAACAATGATTTGACTAAACGCCTCGAGTGGCTATTGCCGACCTCAAATGGCGATTTGATTACATGCTTCGAGTGGCGACTACCGACCTCGAACAATGATTTGACTAAACACCTCGAGTGGCTGTTGCCGACCTCAAATGGCGATTTGATTACATGCTTCGAGTGGCGACTACCGACCTCGAACAATGATTTGACTAAATGCCTCGAGTGGCTGTTGCCGACCTCAAATGGCGATTTGATTATATGATTCGAGTGGCGGCTGCCGACCTTGAACAATGATTTGACTAAACGCCTCGAGTGGCTGTTGCCGACCTCAAATGGCGATTTGATTACATGCTTCGAGTGGCGGCTGCCGACCTCGAACAATGATTTGACTAAACGCCTCGAGTGGCTGTTATTGACCTCAAATGACGATTTGATTACATGCTTCGAGTGGCGGCTGTCGACCTCGAACAATGATTTGACTAAACGCCTCGAGTGGCTGTTGCCGACCTCAAATGCCGATTTGATTACATGCTTCGAGTGGCGGCTGCCGACCTCGAACAATGATTTGACTAAATGCCTCGAGTGGCTGTTGTCGACCTTAAATGATAATTTGATTACATGCTTCGAGTGGCAGCTGCCGACCTCGAACAATGATTTGACTAAACGCCTCGAGTGGCTGTTGCCGACCTCAAATGGCGATTTGATTACATGCTTCGAGTGGCGGCTGCCGACCTGGAACAATGATTTGACTAAACGCCTCGAGTGGCTGTTGCCGACCTCAAATGATGATTTGATTACATGCTTCGAGTGGCAGCTGCCGACCTCGAACAATGATTTGACTAAACGCCTCGAGTGGCTGTTGCCGACCTCAAATGGCGATTTGATTACATGCTTCGAGTGGAGGCTGCCGACCTGGAACAATGATTTGACTAAACGCCTCGAGTGGCTATTGTCGACCTCAAATGGCGACTTGATTACATGCTTCGAGTGGCGGCTGCCGACCTCGAACAATGATTTGACTAAACGTCTCGAGTGACTATTGTCGACCTCAAATGGCGATTTGATTACATGCTTCGAGTGGTGACTGCCGACCTCGAACAATGATTTGACTAAATGCCTTGAGTGGCTGTTGCCGACCTCAAATGGCGATTTGATTACATGCTTCGAGTGCGCGACTGCCAACCTCGAACAATGATTTGACTAAATGCCTCGAGTGGCTATTGCCGACCTCAACTGGCGATTTGATTACATGCTTCGAGTGGCAGCTGCCGACCTCGAACAATGATTTGACTAAACGCCTCGAGTGGCTATTGCCGACCTCAACTGACGATTTGATTACATGCTTCGAGTGGCGGCTGCCGACCTCGAACAATGATTTGACTAAACGCCTTGAGTGGCTATTGCCGACCTCAATTGGCGATTTGATTACATGCTTCGAGTGGCAGCTGCCGACCTCGAACAACGATTTGACTAAACGCCTCGAGTGGCTATTGCCGACCTCAAATAACGATTTAATTACATGCTTCGAGTGACAGCTGCCGACCTCGAACAATGATTTGACTAAACGCCTCGAGAGGCTATTGCCGACCTCAAATAGCGATTTGATTACATGCTTCGAGTGGCGGCTGTCGACCTCGAACAATGATTTGACTAAACGCCTCGAGTGGCTATTGCCGACCTCAAATGGCGATTTGATTACATGCTTCGAATGACGACTGCCAACCTCGAACAATGATTTGACTAAACGCCTCGAGTGGTTGTTGCCGACCTCAAATGGCGATTTGATTACATGCTTCGAGTGGCGGCTGCCGACCTTGAACAATGATTTGACTAAACGCCTCGAGTGGCTATTGCCGACCTCAAATGGCGATTTGATGGATGCTTCGAGTTGCGGCTGCCGACCTCGAATAATGATTTGACTAAACGCCTCGAGTGGCTATTGCCAACCTCAAATGGCGATTTGATTACATGCTTCGAGTGGCAGCTGCCAACCTCAAACAATGATTTGACTAAACGCTTCGAGTGGCTATTGCCGACCTCAAATGGCGATTTGATTACATGCTTCAAGTGGCGGCTGCCGATCTCGAACAATGATTTGACTAAACGCCTCGAGTGGCTATTGCCGACTTCAAATGGCGATTTGATTATCGATCTCTAGTGGTCATAGCCGACCTCGAGAATTGATTTGATTATCGACCTTGAGGGACTATAGTCGACCTCGAGGAGCGATTCAATTATTGACCTCGAGTGGCCATAGCCGACCTCGAGTAGTGATTTATTTATCGACCTCGAGTAGCTATAGCCGACCTCGAGGAGCGGTTTGATCATCAACCTCGAATGGCCATAGCCGACCTCGAGTAGCGATTTGATTAGCGATATCACGTCATGTAATTCATGAATTGTCGAATTGACTGAATTTAAAGCGTGACATAATGTGTACATCCTATACGCTAATACATTTTCACAGGATTAAGTGCGGTAATCCGAGTTAATGACAATATATGAACCATTTACATGCTTTATACGATCAAAATTAGAGTTGCATGGTTAAGTCATTTGTAGTTAACGCATAACAGTGAATAAAGTTTATTTCGTTTCTATTCGCAAAGTCGGCGCGTAACGTTGCAACTATTTGATGTATTTGAGCAAATAAATAAATGGGCTTATAACACTTTTAACTCAATTAACACGTCATATTCATAGTAACCGGATAAGCCCGAGTCACGTGGCATTAAATGCATCAAAGAATATACTTTATAATGAGCATATTAATGTAATGAAGCACCATCATTTAAGCTCGAAATTTTAATATTAATCATGCATTTTTGTTCCTTTTATTATCGTAACATGTTAATTTATTAGTGATTTGCACTAATTATAAATATTTAATAAGTACATGAATTGTATATTTATCATCAATTTAGGATTTGATGGCTCATTGCACTAATTATAAGCAATTAATAAGCATATGAATTGCATATTTATCCGCTATTTAGGATTTGATGGCTCATTTTGCATTTTATATGTTTGCTATATAAAAAACATGGACATAGGAGCAACATATTTATAAATTGAAGGTGAAAAATGGGAGAAAGTCACCTTAAAACATAGTAGAGGAGCCCATTAGTAACTTCCCAGAAGTAGAAGGACCATAGTAGCATTTTCAGAATTATAGGGGCCTGTTTCCAGTTTCCCAGAACTATAGGGGCATATTAGCACTTTTTAGAAGTTGAAGGGTCATTCTAAAATTTTCAGAAGCTGCAGGACATTTTTAAAATTTCCAGAAGTTAAGGGATCATACTGAAATTTTTAAAACTTTAGGGACCTCTTTAAACTTTTTAAAACTTGAGGGATTGCTTTGAAATTTCCAGAAGTTTAGAGACCTTTATGTAAATTTCTAGAAGATCAGGGGCATCTAAGAAATTTCTAAAAGATCAAGGTCCTCTTATAAATTTCTAAAAGATCAGGGGCCTCTCAGTAATTTCCAGAAGATCAGGGACACGTGGCGCGATGAGAGCGCGTCAGATCTGTTCCTCCGTCAGTGGCCGGCGCGTGGGAAGGGTGAAAATGCCAGTAGGCTGTTCAGGCGGCGCGTGTAACCTTCGTTGGCAGAGATTTTGGTGGTCTTGGACTCGCCTTTTCAAGACGAAGCTCTAGTACCCTTTTTTTTTTTTTTTTTTCTGTTTTGACACCGAAGGGGTGTGCATCTGCCGTGCTGGAGTTCTGCCGGTGTTTGATTCAGTGGTACCGCCTCCGGCGACCTTTGGGTGGCGCGTGTGGGGGCGTGTGAGCTTCGATTGCGGCGTTTTTCGAGCCGTTATGCTCGTTTGGTCAGCCCGCATCGACTGGTGGTGTTTGTTTGATGATCCGTGCTCTCTAGCTTTGACCCAGCTCGTGCATGCCATCTTTTTTCCCATTTTTTTGGTGAAGTTCTTCCCTCTTCAATGGTGTTTTCTTCCCCCCCCTTTTTTTAACGAAAATGGAAGCTTTCTTTGGTGATGATACCAAGTTGCTAGTAGCAAATCATCCGTGGTTGAGCGTCGTAGCGTCGTGTCCCGGCAATGGAACCAAACTGATCACGCCAAAATGGATATGGGTGACCCCGTCGATCCACGTGTGTAGCTAGTCTTCAGGTAGGATGCCCCATCTCTCAAAAGGCTTGTGTGGTGGGGACTCGACCGTCGATGATGCCTGTGATATCAAAGAAAATACCGCTAGGGGAGTCGGATTATGGTCTGACTCAAGCCCTTCGGTGTAATAATCAGTATCTCATTTGTATATTAGAGAGAGAAAGTGTAATATATGTGTGTGGAGGGAGAAAGAGATTATGAAGAGAGAGAAGGAGACTTCCTCCTTTAGCTTAGTCAAGAAGCCCCCCCCCCTTTAATGTGAGGGGTAGCCGCCTATTTATAGGGGAGTGTTGCTTTTTGGACACACTTTGTGTGTGTAGGCTTATTCCATACATCTTTTGAGATATTTTAGAGTATACTTTTGGGGGTATATATTTTTGGTATTTCACCTTGCTTCTCCTTTGAACAAACAATCAGATTTCAAGTTCAACGAATCTTCAAGCATGCATCTTCACCAAATAAAGTAAAATCAACTCCAAAATTATAAATCCCCCGGTGTTGTTCTTTTCTCTGAAGTTTTTCCAAATAGAGTGAAATCAACTCTTAAATTACAAATTTTACCGTGATTAACTGAAAACATAGTTTCATAAAAGATTAGTGAAGCAATCAATTGAAAGTAAAACAAAATTAGGAGTAACACTAACCTAGAATTGGAGGAAGAAAGAACATTGTTTTGAAGGTTGAGAGGAATTGGGAATAGTTGGCGAGTTGCGAGAGTGAAGCTTTGAAATCCACCACCTACTCACCTCCCGAAACGTGATCGCCATGGAAAAAATAAGAGACCATAAGCAAACTATGGAAATTCATTTCTACAGGGAGTGAAGCAGAGAGATAAACTCTCTATTGTGAGTACTTTAGAGTTTATGGTATATTTGGGAACCCCAATGTCATAGCTTGGAATTAGAATTGGAAACACAATATGAATTCCGTGGAGCTCAAATTGTTTATCCAATTCTAATTACAAAGCATGACATTGAGTAGTCAAACATAACCTTAGAGTTTAGAGTTTAGAGAGAGAGAGAGAGAACGAGGGGAGGCAACACTCTGGGATTTCATAAGATGATTTAACAAAGGTTATTTTTTGTGTCAATAATAGTAGTATGTGAGTGTGTTAGTGGTTGTACAAATAACTATACCAGAGCTTTGAGTGATTATACCTAGTATATAATTATTTGTTATAAAATTATTACTCCTACACTTGATAGGTAAATTGTATAAAAGGATAAAATTGTTATCGCATAGATAAAGTTATAAAATTATGAAGATTATATGCATAATTTTTTAAAATAAGTTTTTTATGTAAAATATCCTAAAATAAAATAGTAAACTCTATGCGTAGACGAAAGGAGTATGACTGTGTTTCAAAGTTTAAAGAGAAACACTGATAAATATACGATGCTTTTGAGATGCTCCCGCATCGTACTTTTTTCAGGTTGGACTAATTTAAGTTTTTGCACCCACTTCTGCTATCTTTGACTTAGAGTATAGGTATAAATCTGAATAAGTTAACTACATGACACCTCATACTTGCAAAAAGATTTACTCCCTTCGTTTCAGGTAAAGAGTTCACTTTTAACTTTTTTTGGTCAATTAAGCTAAAGTTTGACCAATAATTAACATAAATCTAGTGGTTTTTACAAAGTTATTAAAGTTGTAATTCATAGTATTATTAAGATAGTTTTTAATTAATGAAATTTTATTTTTTAAAACATAAGTAAAGTATGTAAATTTTTTATTTGATTTAGTCTTATGTTGACTTCTATAAAAGGAAAGTGAACTCTTTGCCTGGAACGGAGGGAGTATTTACCAAGTAAGGTACATTTGGAAAAAGTATTCCATAGTCACAAAGCGCCATGAACACGTAGATCTTCTTCGATGTAAACTTTTTATGTTGAGCTGGAGATAAGGTGACATTTAGTTGGAAAGACATCTTCTACGTTCTATACTTGTAGAGAGCCACCTAGAGGATAGCTTTTCATCTAAGTTATTTACTATCAGTTTTTATTTTTATTTTTTACCGTCAATAAATTACAGTAAGAGTAATTTTTATTTTTTATAATTAATTATAAAACAATGTCAAGTCTGAAAGAATGTTCTAAAAGAAGTCTTGCATTGGAGTACATTTAGAAAGAAGACTCTTTATTTTTAAAATTTTTTGTCACATATGAAAGAGGTATTTTTATTTAAGCATACTACATAGAAAAAATTAGATAATAACATTGAAGATGCTCTAAGTGGTCATCTATTACCAACTAATACCAATACTTATGCATAGACTTTTGGGTGGACATGTGATGTACATAGCTGACCTAGGTGCTCTTTAGCTAATAGGCAGATATGTTTTGCAGTTCAGACTCTCAGGGCCTAGACGTGATAGAATGATATCAAAGTAAAACCCCTGAGCGAAAAAGCAGAACAGTGTTATATCGTGGGAACCACCTCTTGAATCTTAGATTGAAACCCCCGTGCAAAAATGTGGGACAAAGTGTTATATCGTGGGATGCGTGTGAGAGCCACCTCTTAAACCGTACATTTCTCTAGCATATGTAATTTCACATTGGATAGATTCGAAAATGATAGTACCCCTTATGAATGTGCACCTAATACTACTAATACCTATTAATATTCATAAACTTTTGGGTACGTTTTTTATGAGTCTCTTTGACCCAAGTTCTACATGATATTTATCAAAAATAAAAGTAATAACTTTATACTGAAATAGAAACTCATTTAAAGAATAAATAATAAATAAACACTTATTTTAGAATTGATAAATTAAGTGTCAAAATTGGGTATGAAAAAGGGAATTGCTATTCCAACCTTCAAAAATGTTAAGTATACCCATTTACTTAGTTCACCCCCCTTCAAATATTATACCATCTATATTACTAAGTATACCCCCACTTTTTTCCTATTTTACCCTTTAACAATAAACCCTCAATTCTCACCCACCCAAATTAAAACACTATCTACCCAACCCACTTCCAAAGCCTAAGATCTTCACCAGCTGCAAGGCTTCCTTAATACTCGGTATGCACACTCTATCACATTGCTTTGACGCCAACTGTTACTTCCTAATATTGTGCATCAAACTCCGAGGTATAATTGGATGAAACGAGAAGAAAAGGATGGGCCTTTAGGAATTAATAACACTGATTACATAGATAACTGCAAAGCATGCTCTTTTCCTGCTAAAACAATCGGACTTTGCATTTGTAGGTCATTCACAATCACAGGCCAAGGAGTATGCAATTTTTTAATAATTTTGTGAGAAAACTGCGAACGGAGTGTGCGGCACCCCTGGCCGCACGCTCTAAGGAATGTGCGGCACTGGTCCGCCGCACATACCTTAGGGCGTGCGGCCGAGGTGTTGCACATACCATTAAGCGTGCGGTAAGGGGTGCCGCACATATCTTAGGGTTCTAAAAAATTTTAAGGATAATATAATCTTTTAAAATTATAATAATTTTATAATAATGGTAAGAGAATATACACATCGATATTGGGGCGAGAATAGCACAATAAAAAAATAGCATTGCCCTTGAACAAACTAAACATCTTATAATGTCATCACGCGATGATGTTCGGTCATTAGACAAAGTACCAAATGGTTTCCACCCTCCTCCCCTCTCTCTCTCTCTCTCTCTCCCTCGCCTGTGTGTGTAATTGCGAGTATGGTTCTGACGGACCCTCACAATCTGGTCCTCATTTACATAAATAAGGACATGGAAGCACCTGCAATTATCTACAACTGGTGGAGGCTAAACCGGTTCAGGAAACTGGCGAAGTCCTCGTTCAAATTTGTAAGTCTTCTACTCAATTGTAGTTTGATCTCTCTCGCAACTATATTCTATATAAATGGAAAATGTTTCATCAGTATGTGTGGATTCAATATTTTCATCAAATTTTATAGTACATCATTCGTCAATCCTTATGATCGCTTTTCTATTTTTTTCTTCAGCTATCGGTGTGTATTAATCTGACTTTTTTGATTTGCTCATCGTGTAGGGTTCAAAAGGAAGCAAATAGTAGAAGTTACCAGTATATCTCAGTGCATTGGTCAATTCAATTGAATGTAGGTTTTCTTTGAATTCATAGTTTCATAGCCTTTTCTTTTTCTCGTGCTTCCGGTGATATTTATGTTGATTTTTGCTGTCTTGCACGGCATATTAAGTTTTCTTATATTTACTCTTATTACTGACCAAATGTGCATAGACAAAACCCAAGTATGTCGATATACAGGCAATGTATGGCGAGTTCTCTTGTACTGGATAGTGTTTTGCTTCCTGCTCTCGGATATATGTCTTAAAGTTTTCATTGTTTGGAACTAATTAGAATTTTAGGGCATGGTTTTAGAAAATGAAACTAGTTTACTTATTTATTTTTGATGTTAGAAATAGGTAATGCTTGGTCTGCTCCACTCAAGGAATCTCATTTTGAAAATTAAGCTTTCAATTTCCATTATATTTTCTACCTTTACCTTTCATATTCATACTTTGAAATAACACAAGATTGAGATGACTTCCATGTTATCATAGTTAGTTCTAAGGGTAGGTATGTAAGGTTTAAAGCCTTGACCTCTCAATTGAGGACTCTTTGTGTGGAAAGGGAGTCTCAAAAGTAGAAGGAGAATGATAGGGATACAAACATATTTTTTTTGATAAGTAAGAGAGAATATATATAAACAAGTGTCAAATCAGGTGACGCGGCCTATGTGCACAGGGAGTATATAGACCTATCTATCTAGCAAGCAGAAATGCTGTCCAAAAACTCAACAAAAGGGTTTTCATCCGACGTACTCGAGTGTCCACACCAAAAGAATAGAGTCCGAAAAGATAACTCTTTCAAACTATTAACACTCATCTCAACATTCTCAAAAACTCCTCGGTTTCTCTCCTTCGATACAATCCATGCCCCTTCCAACGGAGCCGTATCCCAAAAGCTGTTTCTCCTCCTCCTTTTGTACAACGACCAACTAAGACGAAGCTCCTTTGACAGAACTTGGCATCACCAAGACAGCCAAAATAAGCTAAAGAAAAAATCCCATAATTCTCTTGGTATTGGGCAATTCAAAAGAAGATGGTTAACACTCTCCCCGTCCCCCTTGCACATATAACACCAATTCACATAGGTTTCTTCCTAATCCGCAGGTTATCACCTGTCAAAATTGCTTCATTCGCCGATTCCCACATGAAGAAACTCTTGCTGGAGCCTTATTTTTTCACACAACCTTCCAAGGAAATGAGGTTTTGTTTCTCCAATCTTTTGATAAAACGATTTAACTGAATAAATTCTACTCTTCTTTCCCTATCGCAAAACAGCATCCTCTCTATTTCCCTCCACCTTGCAAGCATACAACACCTCATAGAAGCGCTAAAGTTGATCGATCTCCCCGTCCTGCAAGTTTCTTCTAAAGGATGGATTCCATGCAACGACTTCTCCATTAGTATGCAATATTGAATTGACTATTTCTTCCTTGTTGACTACTACATTATATAACCCGGGACAAGCTCTCCTAAGCTCCACATCCCCACACCACTTATCATCCCAAAATCTAACTGTCTCCCCGTTTCCAATATTAAACAAAATAATATAAATATATTTGTACAAATTTCTCATACAAATCTAGGTGTTAAGCTTGTGATTGGTTAAAGAATGACATCAAATCCTAAGTCATGTGATATCTAACCAGTCACATGCTTGCTACCTAAATTAGGATGAGAAAGATGTACAAAAAATTTGTATCCCTGCGAGTACTCAAAATGTCACCTGACCTGAATAATGCCTACTTAAGAAAATGAAACATGGAACAGGATTGGATCGGAAATGCTTGCCTAGGGCCTTGTACTCCCCCCCCTTGTTTACATACGATCAGCTATGTTTCAGAACTTAGTTGTTATAGGTTTCGTTAAGAATTTCCAGCCTCTGCTTGTGCTTCTGATTGATTTAATATCATGAAGTATTTATGGATGCTTACTTGCAATGGAAAATTGAGTGTTTCTGATGAGGGGATGGTGATAGCGGTTAACGACCTCACTTAGATAAACCAGTAATCATAATGAAATGCCTAAACAATTCCTTAAAGTATGATATGAATTTCATAATTTTTCGTGATGAAAATTGATTTTGTATGATTGAGTGGTCTGGTTAATTTGAAGCACTCTTTGAGATTCCATTTTGGGTTTATATGAGTCTACTCTAGCATTCGGGCCCACATCGTGCTTCAAATTTCTTATTTTCCTCATGAAATTTTTCTAAAACACAAAATTCACGAGATAATAGTGGATGTTTGAATTTGTGACGGAAATGATAGGGATACAATTTTTTTGTACAAATTTCTCATTCCAATTTAGGTGTCGAGTATGTAATGTATTAAAGGGTGACATCACATGTTAAATGATGTGATATATAACCGATCACATACTTGCCACCTAGATTGGGATGAAAAATTTGTATCCCTATCACTACTCAAAATTCTAGTACTCCTTATCCTCGTCTTTCTTAAGTACTATTGGAATTCTAATCTCCTAGTTCAATCCTACTCTTTTCATTTTTTGGGTTTCCTCTAATGTAGGGATTTATAGATTATGAGGGCTACTATTAACATTTCCTCCTTGCATTAATCAACGAATAACTACAATAGTTTAGAGCGTCCTTTCTTTGAAGAGGAACTAGTCGCAGCTTTGCGGAGTTTAGAGGGTGACAAAGCTCTGGGTCTCGATGGATTCTCTTTAGCCTTCTTCCGGCAGTGTTGAGAGGTGGTCAAGTATGACATTATGGAGGTGTTTCATTTCTTCTTCGAGGTTGAGGGCTTTGAGAAGAGTCTCAATGCTACATTCATAGCTCTCATCCCATAAAAAGAGGGAGCCGAGGTGTTGAAGGATTACAAACCCATTAGGACGCGTCACCTGTTTTGACGCTTTTATATATTATCTTTACTTATCAAAAAAAAAAAAAACCCATTAGCCTCATTGGGGGAGTTTACAAACTCATTTCTAAGGTTTTTTCGACTCGTCTGGGGAGGGTAATTGGAGAGGTTATTTCAGTCGTAGCACGCTTTTGTGGGGGTCGCTAGATTCTTGATGCATCTTTGATAGCTAACGAGGTGGTTGATTCTAAATTGCGTAGTGGAGTCCTAGGTGTGTTGTGTTAATTAGACATCGAAAAGGTATATGACCATGTGAAGTGGGACTTCTAGATGCAATTATTGGTTAGAATGGGGTTTGGGGAGAAACGGAGAAAATGAACATACTTTTGTATCTCTTCGGTGAGGTTCTCCATTTTGGTAAATGGTGAACCAGCAAACTTTTTTTCTTGAGAGACTTTGCCAAGGAGATCCCCCCCTCTTCCTTTTCTTTTTATTGTGGTCATGGAAGCTTTAAGTCGATTTCTAGAGAAGGCTGTGGCAAGCGGATTTATTCAAGGGTTCAAAGTGGATAGTATAGCTGGTTGATGGTTTCTCACCCTCTTTTGGCGGACGACACTTTGGTTTTTTGCAAGGCTAAGAGATTTCAGCTAGGATACCTTCGCTTGGTTCTTTTATTTTTTTAAGTGGTGTGAGAGTTGAAAATCAATATTTCCAAATGCAAGATTATTTCGGTGGGATTGGTGGTGGACTTGGAGAATCTGACTTCTTTTTTTGGTTGTAAGGTAGGTAGTCTCCCATCGTCGTATTTAGGTCTTCCGCTTGGAGCTTCTCGTATGAGTGTTGCAATGTGGAATCCAGTGATTGAAAGGTTCGAAAAGAGATTGGCAGGGTGGAAGAGTCAATTCTTATCTAAGGGCGGGAGGTTGACTTTGATCAAAAGCACCTTAGCCAATTTACCCACTTATTATTTGTCCCTTTTTCCAATTCAAATATCCGTGGCGAAGAGAATTGAGAAGTTGGAACGAGATTTCTTGTGGGAAGGATGTATGGAGGACCGAAGGTATCATTTAGTGGATTGGAATACGGTTTGTTATAGCATGCAGGAGTTAAAAATATTAGAACTTTCAATTGTGTGTTGTTGGCAAGTGGTTTTGGAGGTTCCTACTTGAAAGAAAGACTATGTGGAGGTTAGTAGTAGTTGGTAAGTATGGAGAAGGGAGCCATTATTGGTATCCCAAATAAGTTACTATCTCTTATGGATCAAGTGTATGGAAAAAACATTAGGAGGGGGTGGGATCCTTTTAAAAGGCTCATCTCCTTTTGGATTGGTAATGGGGATCATGTAAGTTTCTTGAAGGATAAGTCGTGTAGCGACATTGAGCTCCAAAGAATGTTTTCCAGATTATTTAATATTGCGGCCAATCAAGATGTTATAGTGAGTTCGGTCCTTGATATTACCGATGACAATATTTCTTGGAATCCTATTTTTCATAGGGATTTGCAAGACTAGGAGATGGGAGGTATCTCTTTGCTATATTGTACGACTTCAAGGGGAGTGGTATGAGAAAAGAGAGAGTCATGTGGGATGGGTCAAAAAGTGGGAAGTTTTGGTGAAATCTTTCTATTTGGCGACAAGGGGAAATGCTAAGAATTTTTTACCTTGGAAGGAAATTTGAAAATCAAAGGCCTCCTTCGGAGTGGCATTTTTTGCTTGGGAGGCTGCGAAGGAGGCTTTTTTGACGGGAGAAAATTTGAGAGCTTGAAAGAAAATGTCAATTGGTGTTTCATGTGCAAAAAAGACGTGTTAATCACTTGCTTTTGCACTGCTCATTAGCTAGGGAGATATGGATTTTTTTATTTCTTTGGGAAAAATAGCCAAATGACCAACGGACTATCATTTGGTAGCCGATTTGACCAACCAACTCCCAATATACCAAATGTGACCAATGTACTCACGAATTGAGTGTGATGTGGTCCCTCCCGTTATCTCTCCATCCACTTTTTTAACAGGACTGTTAACGTGGTTAATGTGAGCTATTTTATGAGGGGTATTTTTGTCTATTCAATTTTTTTTGTTTCTTCCCCTTATCTCTTTCTTTCCCCTTCTCCAAACAAACGATGAATCAGAACAATAGGGAACATTACACAATAGCGCGACCACTCTCACTACAAATCACAGGATGCTTTACCATTTTACGGTCGCAAACATACTTAACAGCCTAAACAACTGCAGCAACATATTCTTCCCAAGTATAAGCAATAGAGATATCAGAATCAAGCGACTTGGAACCACATAATCGATCCCAAGCCCACCACCTATATCAATAAACCTCATTGAAGCACCAAGGCGGACTAGCTCAAAGTAAATTTGAGCAACCTCGCCCGCGCCATCGGCTATTAAGGCGGTTGAAGGGATTTGATATCCGATATGGAAATGCAATAGCTGAAGGCTGTTGATCATACCACATTGTTCGTGCTTCTTGATTACACGTAAATTTGAGTTGTAGTGAATGGAGCTCTTCAAGCTTGCAAACGAGTGGTGTAAGTTCGACTGGGTGCGTCCTATTAGAAACGGCTACGGCTACGGCTACGGTTGACGCAGCTGCGGACTTTGCTAGTCATCGGAATACTTGACGGCGACGTCTGATAGGGTTTCGATGGCCGAGCATTGGTCGTCTCTAAATCCGAGATTTGTGCGATGATGATTCTCGTGATGGCGATTGAGAAGTCCGACGGTGGAGGTAGATGTGATTGATGGCTTCTTCTTCATTAGGGTTTGGAGAAGGGGAAAGAAAAAGAGATAAGAGGAAGAAATAAAAAAAATTGAATGGACAAAAATACCTCTCATAAAATAGCTCATATTAACCACGTTAAAAGTCCCATTAAAAAAGTGGATGGAGAGTTAACAGGAGGGACCACATTGAGTGAATACATTGGTCACATTTGGTATATAAGGAGTTGGTTAGTCAAATAGGTTACCAAATAATAGTACGTTGGTCATTTGGCTATTTTTCCCTATTTCTTTTAGTGGGCATTTTTTGGGTCATGCCAAGGTCGGTTATCGAGCTTTTTAGAGGGTGGTCTTTCTTTAAACGAAGAAGGAAAAACAAATTCTGGGATTCTGCTCCGTTGGAGATTTGTTGGAACATTTGGAAGGAAAGGAATAAGAGGATTTTCGATAACGTAGAGTTAGACATTGTTCGTCTTAAGGAGAATGTGTTCCAGACTCTTCATTTTTGGTGCACAGAGGGAGATTCTTTTGTAGAAATGGTGAAAAGCTTTCTTGATTGTTAATTCTTTTGTCTAGTATACACCCAGTGTATAAAGGACGTGTTGGACGCGTCAAAGCAGCGTCACTTGCTTTGACGCTTTGTTATATATTTTTATTTTCTTATAAAAAAATTGTTGAATTAATCAACAAATAATTCCCGAATAGTTGAACAAATTTAGTTAATGTCTCGATATTTTTCGATCATTTTCAGAGTAATCCGATATTTTCCGATCATTTTCAGAGTAATTCACGAATTTTGAATTTCACTACCTACTGAACAATTAACAAACTCTGAGTTTGTTACTATGATAGCAATCAGATGGCCTTCCTACACTCACTCGCGCTCACACTCAAAGAGATCTTCAAGGGTGAAATGCTTCTTTATCTTCCTTTTATCTGAAGAACGGTGTAATAATATAAGTATTGTGAAAGGCGATGGTGCTAGTACACTATGAAAGCGTGCTAAATAATATGCCGGAGCTCGGCATATTGGCTAAGAACCGGGCAATAGTTCCCTTACATTCTTTTGTTGGACTTCTCTTGGAGGATTTGTCAGAGTAGTACTCCCTCCGTCCCGCATAAATGTTCCTAGTAGATAAAATACAGGAATTAAGAAACATAATTAATAATGTGCTGTAAAATATGTTTTGACCATAATACCCATGAACATTAATTAAGTTCAACTACTTTAAATAATTGAGTTTGTTTGGGATGTGTTATATTAAATGAAGCTTTAAGGGTAGAGAATAGGTAGATCAAAAGTTTTTAGTAACATTAGTTGGGACATTCCAAAATAGAAAGTAGGAACATTTATCCGGGACGGATGGAGTAATAGATTAGATAACCATGATCAAACGGAAGCCTAATCTTACTTTGTCAAAATTCAATTTACTATGAAATGAGTGTAGCCAAAATGTTAATGTTCAGACTTAAGATGAATGTTTGGTATAACTAGAAAATAAAACTGGAAATGGACCTATTCATGACACCATAAAAGTGGACCCAGTATGAGATAAAGTGAGATAAAATCGCTTGAGATGTTTGGGAAACGTACTCGACCACTAAGTTCTAAGTGCACCTGTTAGATAGTGTGATTAATTGAATATCCACCAGGGGAAGAATACAAAATTAACATGGATGACAACAATTAAGAAGGATGAGTGAGTGTGCCATGATTGATGGATTGCAATTGGACAAAACAAAATAACGAAACATGATTCTTGTAGCTCCCCAAGTAATCCGAACATTATGAACAGAAATTATACGTATTTTAATCTTTTTTGGTAATGAATGATGGTCTAAAGGAGCAAATTATGAAATCAATTAGCTTATATGTATTGACTCCTGAATATCAGAGGATGGTCCACAGTGCGAATCGGGGATTAAATTTCATGATTGGTTAATGGTTGTGCTGCACTAGGTTTTATTGGTAGTGATCATTAGTTGCTTTATTTCTCGGTTTAGTCATTCAGCGCCTGAAGATTTAGCCTCTTTACATAATTCGTTAACCCTAAAATTTACCAAGTATACTAGTGTTCAATGTGGTTAGTAGTGTAGATTGTAGAATTTTTAATCTTTCATTTTTGTGCAGTGAATATGCATGCTTAAATGGCACAATCATAAAATTATTTGGAATGCACTTAGAAAGGCTTTTCTATGCAGGTGATTAATTTGTTTTGTAATTGCAAATTAGACTCGGGAAGATGATCTGGGAAAGTCACAAGCACAACATAGGCCTGAAGCGATTATAGATTGGCCAAAATCTGCCCTCTTGCAATTCAGAATGCTTACTTGTCGGGATGCTTCTTTTCTCGCTGATTCAACCATCCTGAAGTTAAAAGGCAAGATCTGTCTCTTTTATTTACCCTGTGTGTATGTGTGTGTGTGTGTGTATATATATATATATATATATATATATATATATATATAAATATATAGTAAATGTGCGGCTAAATCCATTGAAAGAGGAGGAAAATACTGATTATGTGCCAATTTAGACACAGTGCTTTCAGCGGTTGTTCTTAACTTCACCCCACCCCACCCCGAAAAAGGAGAAAAAGAAAAAGTTAGAAAATGAAGGTTAATAATTTTAAAGTGAAGGCTTAATTACCAAGAAGGTAACCGATGTTTAATATCCTAAGAGGGTTTCATGTTAGGGTATACATTAGTATTCCATCCAAAAATAGCCAACTGCCTGTTTGCTGTTGAGAAAACACTTTCTCAGCCACGCAACTTGCATGTGACTTTCGTGTTCTCAATATATGTACCAAATTTGGGTATAACCAAATTAAAAATGGTCTCTTTTGTTGGGTTCTAAGTCGCGTGTTTGGTTATACCCTCGTTTGGTACATATATTGATTACTAGAAAGTCACCTGCACTTCTATTTTGGAGAGAAAAAGATGATATCATTGACAAGTCAGTTGCAATATTAGTGGTTGAGAAGTTGCTTTGTTAGCAACAAAAATAGTTAACTTGCTAGTTTTAGATGGCACATCTGCATTTTCATTACCCTTTTTGACGGAATACTCACGAAAAAAGAGCCTAACTTCATTACGCTTTTTGGTAATTACACCTAAATGAAAAGTAGGTGGTGCATCCTACTCATTAAGGTCTTCAAAACTCCGATTTAACTAAATCAGATTTATTAAAATTTGAATACAAAAACATCTCTGGCACGGTAGCACAGTATTAGAAGCCTAGAAACTCAAGCACCAGCAGGGATAGTTTTTGTGCGGCCATCTCTTCAGACCACAACTCTTTTTGGTTCAGATCAATCATAATCACCATGCAACCCGCAAGACCTAAAGAATCTACCACCTACTACCATTTATCATCTGTTTATGATGGTTCATATCTCAGTTGTTCAGCTGTGCCCTCTGGTGTGGCACGGACATACTTGATTCTTTCTAATCTGTTCGGAATGATCAGCATTATCATCACCGTCAGTGAATAACTACTGAATTGAAGTAGTTTTGGTCGCAGCGGTGACGCTGAAGGAAGAGGGAGGAATGACAAAGAGACGGTGCCACCACAGTGGATAGTCCCTATGATGATGTGAGGGTTCATATTATGTGAACTAAGTTTGTCTATTTAAGTCTTGAATACTTGTAAAGCAGAGTGGTAGCTGTCATGAGTTTCAGAGGAAATAAAGGATAGAGAAAGAAGATGGGGAAAAGGAAAAAGGAGCAGAGAAAATCTTGTCTGTAGTCTCTTACTGTCATCATTGGTGCAAGATCTAGGTTACATGGCTGCTGTTATTAGGTTTTGCTTCCTCTTTTAGTGGACATATGGATGCGTCTCTTTCAGATCGATTTGGATTTGTACGTGTTACTATTCATTATGTATTTGTGGCTGAGGAGGTTTGATCAAGCTTAATTCATGGGGTTATAGGTCAAACTGGTAGAACAAAATTATGTTTTCAGTAGCAGCAACCAAAAGGGTCCTCAGGAGGTGGATTGGGATGTGGTGGGTAAAGACCTAGGCTGAGGCCTCCGGTGGTTTAGCAATAACTGGTGAGAAATCTGTTCTGAAGTCTCATTGTTAGATCCAGGTTGTGTAGCTTCTGTGCCTAGGCTGCACCTTTGCTTTTCTTCAGATATGTATGTGCGTGTAGCAGCCTGCATTGTTACTGAAGTCTCATTGTTTGAGCTTTTCTAAAATTTACTCGTTTGGAATAACTAATAGTGCCTGATTTACTCATTAAGTAGTGTACTTTTTTCGACAATAAGGCAGCATACTTTGGCTTTCATTTTCAATTAGGAAAAAGAATTTAATGTCGTTAGTGAAAACTGAATGAAATGTTTTTTCAAGTTCGGAAACTCTAAAATTAGGGTTTAGAGTCTAGAAGGGTTAGGGTTTTATTATCTAAGGTTTAAGGTTTTAGCGTTTAGGATATAGGATTTAGGATTTAGGGTTTGAGGTTCAGGGTTTAAGGTTTGGGGTTAAATTGGATTTGTTTGGATAGACTTTTTTGGAATATTCTTTGTTATTTTTTTCACTAGCAACATCCAATTCATTAATTGAAAACCAAAACAAAGGTATGCTACTCTTAACTGTCGAAACTAAAGTACGCTATACAAAAGTACGCTACCCTTCCAAGCCGTTAACACTTATGTTTCTAGCTATCGAGCTTTGCTTAAGGGTCTAAAAAACTAATTTATCTTTTTTCAGACTACAAAAAATTTATTACTGTCGGTCTAGAAAACCCCCTTAGTTGCTCTTCCGCTTGAAAAACTAACAGAAGTATTTGAATTCTTATCAGTTGCTACCCTTGTTTGGTTTGATTAAGTTTTGGTTCAGATATGGGTGAAATCGGAAGGAAGAGTACGAGAAAGGGGTAATCTGGACCCTTTCCAAGACATTGATAGGGTTCATGTAGTCCGAAAAAGATAAATTGGGTTTTTGGACCCCTTAGCCAGGTGAAAACATGATTAATCATTTTGCATTTGTTGGAAGGCTGTGTGTGGGGGATCGAAATCATCCGTTATGAGCACTGAGTGACGACCCCCAAAACAACCCGACTATTAATATTAGGAGAAATTCAAAACCTGAAATTCTCTTTAAAAAAATTTGAACACGTGTTGATTATTACTTCAGGACATCTAGTTTGTTACCCCCTCCACCCACCCACGCACCAAAAAAGAGAAAATAATAAAGAATAAAGTAACTTTGTTACTTAATTGGTTTTTCTAAAAAAAATAGTAATTAATCTTAAAAAAATTGACACATTTCTATGATTTAAGTTATAAATTCCAGAGATTCAGTGATTGCTCTACTGGTTAAAGCCTCGCTCTTCCTGCTGTTGGTCACATGGTCGCATCTCGTTAGGGGGTTTTTGAGGGTTTAGGGTAGATTTAGGATATAAAAAATAAAAAAAAAGTTATAAATTCCTATTAACACTTGAATTATTCTCTATGCTTTAGAAAATATGATATTTTTTCATATATAATATGAAAGTACACTCTAACTTTAGTACAATTTAAAGTAAATATATAAAGTATAATATGACATACGAACCCTTTTTTTAATGGATGGAGTTTGAATCAAATTCTTGTAATAAACTAGTACTCCCTTCAGTCCTAAATACTCTCTCCGTCCCTAAATTATTGTTTTCCTTTCTTTTTTGGTCCGTTGCAGAATAATTGTCTTGTTTGAAAATTTTTCTTTTTAGGACATTACTTTTATCATTTTGCCTTTATTTTTTTACCTACTTTAATTATGGATCACATTCACATGGGAATTAAAGGAAATTACACATTATACCAATATTAATAATCAAGTCAATTGTTTTTTCTTAATTTGGGTGTCAGGTCAAACAAGACAATAATTAAGGGACGGAGGGAAAAACTGTTTTTCTTTGCTTTTTCGTCCGTTTCAAAAAAATTGTATTGTTTATAAACCTTCGTTTTTAAGAAAACACTCTTACCACTTTAACCTTACCTTTTCTTTCTATTTTAATTATGACCACATACAAAAGGACTTTAAAGGAAAGTAAATATTATACCAATATTTGTAATAGATTCAATTAGGTTTTCTTAATTCGTGTGCCCTGACGATTATTTAGGAACAGATGGAGTATTTTCTATCGCATATTCGCTTGCTAGTACTTTTGAATTATCCTACCAATCATGTATTTTGTCCTGTTGTTATAACTTTGGAAAAAATATCAAAAAGTCTCATTAAGAATCTTTCATATTCAAAAAAATCCCAAAATTAATTCTTACTAAAAGGTCTCACATTTAAACTGTCTACTATAATAATATATTATTATAACAATAGTACTAAAATGTTGATGCTATTAGTGTTATTATTATTGCACTAACATCGTTAGTAAATGTTAACTTTTGGGCTTTTTGGTATTAAAAATTTATTTAGGACTTTATTAACTGAAAAAATTATCTTTGAGACTTTTACCAAAAAGTTCCGCTCAAAAAATTTTCATATCCAAAAAATCTCAAAATTAATTATTCAATCAAAGAAATCCCAAAGTTAAACTGTTATAGATACCTATTAATGTTTGTATTGTTGTTTTGTTACTACACTCTTTCTTTTGAGTACTTGTTTGAAAAGTTTAGTATTTAAGGAATATATAAGTATTCTTATAGTTGGTCATTAAAAAACTTGAGCATGCCCAAGATGGTTACAGTACATGTAAAGGGTAATGTTTGAAAAGACTAGTATTTAAGAAATATGTATGTATTTTTAGATTTAGTCATTAAAAAACTTGAGTATGCCCAAAATAGTTACATTACATGTAGGGTTAATTGCACCATTAGTCCCTTGACTATTAACTTTTTCACAATTAGTTCGTTAAGAAATTTTTTCAAATTTTAGTTCCTAGAGTATCAAAAAGTCACGTGGCTAGTCCTTTTGATGGATGTCGTTAGTAAAATTTCGTTAAGTGATCCATGTGCCTCCCACGTGCATTTGAGTAAGGGTAAAATTTAAATTTCACTTATCATCTTTTTCACTAATTCTTCAAACCTTAATCCCCAACCAGTTTTGGTCAAAGACCATTTTGTCCTCCAGAACCCACCTTATTTTTAGAATCCCCACCCTCATCTACCTCCACTCCAACAACCTCAAAACCCAGCGTTCAAGAAACTGACAAGAGCACCACTGGCGCAGAGAATCGAGAGTGGACTCGTTGGCGTTTTCGCCGGTGACGGTGAAGTAGCGGCGCTGGACAGTTTCCCGGTACTCCGACGACATCCGCTCGCGCAGGTGTTTAAGGAGGTCATGGAGTCCTTGAGTTTTTTGCGGAGGTCGTTGACGACGGAGGTGCGTGTGCGATCTGTGGAGCTGTCGGAGCCGCAGCCGGGGAGGCTGCGATTAGCAGCATTGGAGCGATCTAGGGATTCGAGTCTCTGTTTAATGAGCTTGACTTTTTTGAGGGAGGAAGCGACGTTGTTGTCCATTTTCAAACGGAGTTCCTTGATGGAGTTGACGTTGTGGAGGGTTTTGCTCTGTTCATTAGCGGATTTGAGCCGGTTGTAGAGAGTCTCGAGGTCCCGTAGCAGCTCCTTGAGAACCTCTACCTCTTGAAAGAATTGATTGAGGTTTGCACCATAGGTGGTTGCCCTGGCGGCGGTGGTGGTTGTCGGGCCCAAGCTTTGCTTTGCCCTTAAAATCCCAGCATCTTTGGATACACAATATCTCCAATTACCCTCATTGGCTTCTAGCTTAGATTCGTGTGACTTCACTAATCCATCAATTGCCTCTTTGTATTCTTTACTGTCTAAATTGCGATTAAGAAGAGTCACGATCTCATTAGGATCAGTGCCAAAGAACACCGGGATTAAATTCTTCTTTTGAACAAAGGGTTCGATGAGTCCCCTTACATGGAGTTTGATGAAATGATTGTCAATTTTCATTTGCTTAGTCCTGTCATGCTGCACTCCACTCGATTATTTGCGATGCTAATGCTAATCGCAACCTTCTTGTCACAATACAGTCTCGTAGGACCTTCCATGGGTAGTTTTAGTTCTCCAAAAATTCTTTATAGCCAAATCAGTTCACAAATGCCATTAGCCATGGCTCTAAATTCAGATTCCTTCTTGCTACGACATTTTGCTTCCTACTCCTCCAAGTGACTAAGTTCCCTCATACATATGTACAATATCTAGTTATAGATTGTCTATCCGTAATGGACCTTGAGCGTCTGTGTAAGCTTCAATCCCTCGACATTTCTTCTTCCCAAAAAAACAGAGTGAATTGCCCTTAAAATACCTCAATATTCTATAAGCAACTTCAAGATGATCCTTCTTTGGTGGGTGCATAAACTTGCTTACTAAGCTTACTGCAAAAACAATATCTGGACAAAAATGCCCCTTACCTATGGAACATGTTGTGCATGTGGACAAATTCGAGTCACACAAGTCAAGTTAATCCTACTCATTCTCATTTTCACAACTGAGAGACAATCATGAATTCGTTCATCATTTGCAGTAGCAGTAATGACGGAACTCTCATGAGTCTCCTCCTTTTATGCGGCCTTAAATGAGCTTGATTTTTCAACTAATTTTCCATATTCCTTCAAATTTTGGAAAAATCTTTGCTTTCACTCCCGAGGAATTGATGTAGATGTTGTCGTAATATCGAAACTTACAGGGGAATTAGGGTTTGGTTCAGTCGAAAAATTATTCATTCTAGAGAAAGAACGACGGCGATTGAGAAGAAAAATTCGGGGAGGTCTTTGATTTGATTAGGGAGAGATCGTCAGAGGTCGAGGAAGATTGAGAAATTGACGTGAGAGTGAGTTTGGTGACTCAATCCGGGACTAGCAAGGGCGACGACACTAACAGCTCTGGCACGAGACTCGTTAGGAGGTAGTGTGTCCTCAACGATCATGGAGATGACTTCTTCGTCCCTGAAGAAGACGAGGCCGAGCGTGCGGTGGTCTTCGCACTCTTCGAATTTATTGGCAGACGTGGCAGCTGAGGGGAGTTTACGGATCTCTGCGCAGTCGTCGAGAACGAGGTTTGAACTTGTCGACTAGTTGACGGCTGTCTTGGATGGTTACACCCATGTGATAGTTGATGTATTGGAGCATTTTGGAGCTCTTTGACATCGACATTGTTGTGGAATTGAAGAATTGCCGGCTGGCGAGGCTAGGGGGTTAGGGTTTTGAAGAAGGAAATGGACTGATCTTGGCAGAAAGGGGGTGGGGGGGGTTGGATTTTGAGTAGTAATGAGTTGTCTATTTTTCTCTCTTTGTAAATGTAGGAAGTCCACGTGGGAATTTTTCTCCTTTTATTTTTCTTCTTTTAACTAAATTCACATTTTTCAACTATCTACTACTGTAGGAGATCTAATATTGAAGAATTGTCGCACGTGATATGTACGATATCTAGTTATAGATTGTCTATCCGTAATGGACCTTGAGCGTCCGTGTAAGCTTCAATCCATCGACATTTCTTCTTCCCAAAAAAACAGAGTGAATTGCCCTTAAAATACCTCAATATTCTATAAGCAACTTCAAGATGATCCTTCTTTGGTGGGTGCATAAACTTGCTTACTAAGCTTACTGCAAAAACAATATCTGGACAAAATTGCCCCTTACCTATGGAACATGTTGTGCATGTGGACAAATTTGAGTCACACAAATCAAGTTAATCCTACTCATTCTCATTTTCACAACTGAGAGACAATCATGAATTCGTTCATCATTTGCAGTAGCAGTAATGACGGAACTCTCATGAGTCTCCTCCTTTTATGCGGCCTTAAATGAGCTTGATTTTTCAACTAATTTCCCACATTCCTTCAAATTTTGGAAAAATCTATGCTTTCACTCCTGAGGAATTGATGTAGATATTGTCGTAATATCGAAACTTACTGGGAATTAGGGTTTGGTTCAGTCGAAAAATTATTCATTCTAGAGAAAGAACGATGGCGATTGAGAAGAAAAATTTGGGGAGGTCTTTGATTCGATTAGGGAGAGATCGTCAGAGGTCGAGGAAGATTGAGAAATTGACGTGAGAGTGAGATTGGTGACTCAATCCGGGACTAGCAAGGGCGACGGCACTAACAGCTCTGGCACGAGACTCGTTGGGAGGTAGTGTGTCCTCAACGATCATGGAGATGACTTCTTCGCCCCTGAAGAAGACGAGGCCGAGCGTGCGGCGGTCTTCGCGCTCTTCGAATTTATTGGCGGACGTGGCAGCTGAGGGGAGTTTACGGATCTCTGCGCAGTCGTCGAGAACGAGGTTCGAATTTGTCGACTAGTTGACGGCTGTCTTGGATGGTTACACCCATGTGATAGTTGATGTATTGGAGCATTTTGGAGCTCTTTGACATTGACATTGTTGTGGAATGGAAGAATTGCCGGTTGGCGAGGCTAGGAGGTTAGGGTTTTGAAGAGGGAAATGGACTGATCTTGGCAGAAAGGGGGCGGGGCAGGGGGGGTTTGGATTTTGAGTAGTAATGAGCTATCTATTTTTCTCTCTTTGTAAATGTAGGAAGTCCATGTGGGAATTTTTCTCCTTTTATTTTTCTTCTTTTAACTAAATTCACATTTTTCAACTATCTACTACTGTAGGAGATCTAATATTGAAGAATTGTCGCCCGTTAAGGCTAGGGTTAGGGTTTTGCGAACTTAAACTTGGTCTGAGGTGAGGGTGAGAGAATCACGGGACTAGCACGTGATATAAGTAAGGGTATTTTTCAGGTTTCTATAAAGGTTTTAAGCTTTCCATCCAAATTTCCATCCAAAAATCTGGATGGAGTATTGAATGTGTGATACTCCTGGCTTTAATATTAATTAAAGTGTGAAAAATAAGTAGAGTCAGTTTAACGAAACTTCTGTCAAAGTAGAGTGATCAAATTTGCGATATAAGGTCTCTTTTTTTTTTTTTGATGATTTATGAGTGTTTCTTTCTTTCCTTTTCTGTTTCTGGTGAATGAATTATAGTCTCATTTTTCTAGTAATTGAATTCTTAATTTGTTTCACTTTGTACTTGGAGCTTAGTTGCCTTTGTTCAACCATTTATTTTTTATATTTTATTATTATTTGTACATTTAGAATATACTAAATTATAAAATATATTTTGAATTACGAACGGGTAATTTGCTAATATTTCAAAATAAAATATTGGAAACTTTGATTAGAATGAAAGAGTTGTACCTCATTTTCGCGTGAAAGCATATTTATATTTAGGGTAATGATACACATAGTAAAAAATTGATTATGAATTTTAAATAACACACATGTGGTACAAGGAAATCCAAGTATTTTGGTTAAAGAGAGAAAGAAAGAGGCAGAGGAAGTGGATCTTCTTGTGCTACATGCATGGACTTTAAAATTTATGATTAATTTTTCACTACATGTATCATTACCCTTATATTTATTCCCCCTTCTACATTTGCCTATCTTTGCAAATTACTCTCACTCAAGCGGTCAAAAAGGTAAAAGTAAGAGAGTACCTCTGCTGGAAAAACTTTTACCAAAATGGTCATTTTTTAACTTCCGAATAAAGTTTATAACTGACCCCGCCAATTTCCTTGCAATTAATTAACCTACTAAATTTTTGTCCACTATCTAAAAGACACGACTCACCCCCGCTGTAATATCCCTCTCAACTTAAGGCTATTTTCGTCATTTAAAACCAAAAAGTGTAGACACAGCGGGAAAACAAAAATATCCGCGCTCTCAAAACACACAGGTACGAGTCAGTCATTAAGCGGAAACGTCCGGTCTTGGGTCCATCGAATTCCTCGGGTCCATAAATGATCACAACCGTTGATCGCCTCAATCTAACGGCTAATTGAGTAGACGAGTGGTTGCCTTCTTCCAGTGGTTTTTATCATAAACCCTAGATAGTTCATCTCCCTCGCCCCCCTTAGCTTTCTCTCTCCTCCCAAAATTACGTTACAGCGCCGCCGCCGCTCGCCGACTTCCCGATCTTCCATATATCATAGACCGAATATATGTAACATCCATCCGATCGTTGATTCAAGATCGTATCGGGCCCTTTTATCGATTCAATTCGATTTTTCTTTCTGGGGGCTATCTGTTATCTTCAGGTACAGATTTTGTAAATATCTTTTTTCCAATTTCTTGGTCGTGTATGTATCGAGAGAAAATGGGTTCTTGATGGCTGATTGTATTTGATGTTGTATTCAAGGGGTGTCATTTATTTTTCTTGATTATTGGTGGGTTTGGTTCTGTGTAGTGGAACTGAGTTGGAGACCGAGTTGGGGTCTGAGTCATTCACCGAGTTGGGTTTGGTTACCGAGTTGCATTTCTCGGTCCGGTTTTTACGTGGAAAGATGTTGTAACGGTACTTTTGTGACGATCCAAGTTGGGAAGATTAACTGAGTTGGGTCCGAGTCAGACTCAGTTCTCTGAGTTTTTTACACACAAGGTTGGATTCTGAGCTGGAGGAATGGAATACTGAGTTTGCATGGCGGAAATGATCTGGGTGTGATTGCTGAACTGGGTTTGAGGTTGGAAGGTAAAGAATTAAGTGGGTGACGAGTTTGTCTATAAAAAGAGGTAAGGGTACTTAAGTTGGGGAGGTTTGCCTCGAAAGAATTGTGCGTCGATGCCGTCGGGGGAAATGAGAAGGAATACTAGGGTGTTTTGTGCCAGAGTTTTGAGGTCAGGAAGGCGGCTGTGGACCGGGCCACCTGAGGAGGCCAAGTACATGAGAGCAGCGGACGATGGGGAAGATTGGATTGAGCTTTTTGATGATTCTGATGACGATGTTCAGGGGCAGTGCAAGGAAAACGGGTGGCATGATGATGCTGGTTTGAATCAAGAAACAGCTGATGAAATGGAGATTGACGAAAGAAGACAACCTGAAGTGGAGAAACCTCAGGAAATGGGAAAGGTGGATAATGGTATTAGGGAAGACAGGAGGTGGGGAGCTGTTTATTTGAGGAAACGAAAGCGAAGGGATACAGACCGTTCAGTTTCTGAACTGTCTGTAGATCGAAGGTATGGAAAAACTTTCTGTAGAAAGCAAGCGAAGAAGAAAATTAGAATAGAACCAATACCTGAAGTTGGGGAGTTGAAGTCAGAATTTGGGGGACAAAATGTTTCACAGGATTCATTTGCCTCCTGTGGCCTGGCTGCTTTTGTTGAATCTTCTTGCAGTAGCAGGTCTTTGTTTTCTTGTTTCTTGACCTTGATTTTGAGGTACATGAGGCGGAGCAGGGTGAGATTGCCAATGCTTTCTGCTTTCCTTTTTTCGGAGCCGATCGTTCATGTTTATTCTTCTCATGGCATTCATTTTCTGCAGGTATGTAGTTGTATTGTGCTGTAGCACTTGTTTATGATGATTTTAGTGGTTTGGTCTAGTGAAGGTAGTTTTATATGAAAAGAGAGTGATGCTCTTGAGTTCTTCTGGTTCATGTTATTATTTGTGCAAGTTTCTTTAGGTTTGTGACCTTTCTCAACCATTATTTCAATATTATGTGGCACGAAATGTTCATTGCATTGATATTTCATAGATTTCTTCTAGGTAGACAGAAGATTAGCAGTTGCATGATTTTATGCCTTTGTGCTTTTGTTTTATTAGTTACTAGCTTACATTTGCAACATTTCTTGGTTTTTTGATTAGCTTTTTACTGTATTTTATCGTTGCGCGTTATGTAATTTTGCTGTTGATCATACTTTCAGGAGTCTACTTGCAGTAAAAGCTCAGGGTTCTGTAAAGTTATGGGTTCCAGGGATTCTATACCATTCTTTGCTGTGGACTTTTCTGCAATTCCGATCAGCTTTATGTATTTGCATTCAAGTTTGCTTCTCAGGTCTGCTCTCATACCCCATGTTTTTGTGATACATGCAACGGATATGGAGTTGGGGAATGACAGAATTATTGATGAAGAAGAGCAGCCATCATGTATCACTTGTGAGAGTGATCAGTCTTTAAGCAGAATTGATGACGTTGCAAATGGCAAGTCTGTGAAAAGGAAGTTAGAGACAGTTTCAGCGCCTAAATTATGTAGCCGAACTATGCAATTAAGGAGTGGTGTTATTACTCGCAGTATCCAGAAGAGGAGGAGTTCAATGAGGTCGAAGAGACATAGAAATCCTTCAGCGTTTGGCATGCGGAAAGCCAACGGAGCCCAGGTCATTGATGCAATTTCCAAACAGGATGGCGTTCCATTCTTTCCGGTGAAGCCTAATACGGAGATATTGAGTTCACTTCGGAAGAGTTCCACTACAAATTTGAAAGAACTCCAGTCTTCTTCTGTTGGATTGACTCAGGATGTGGACTCTGCCAGCTGTAGCGCAAACATATTGGTCATTGACTCGGATAAGTGTTATAGGGAAGAAGGAGCTGCTATTACGTTGGAATTTTCTGATTCACAACAGTGGTTTCTTGTAGTTAAGAGAAATGGGATAAGGAGATTTATGCTCTCGGCCCAAAAGTTTATGAGACCCTGTTGTGTCAACCGAGTCACTCGTGCTATTATATGGGCTGGTGAAAATGGTTGGAAGTTGGAGTTTCCCAATAGGCAAGACTGGATTGTTTTTAAGGAACTGTATAAGAAATGTTCTGAGCGCAGTGTGCGTACACTCCCAGCACCCGTAATACCTGTACCTGGCGTACGTGAAGTATCAGGGTATGCAGACTGGGAAACTGTTCCCTTTAGGCTTCCAGATTCCTACATCACCTTGCAAGGTGATGAAGTGGATAGAGCTTTGGAAAAGAAAATACCTATCTATGACATGGATTCTGATGATGATGAATGGTTACACCACTTCAATAATGAGTCTTGTGCTGAGAATGTGCCTGGTAATAGCATCTCAGAAGACACTTTCGAGATTCTTATTGATACTTTTGAGAGAGGGATCTTCTGTAGTCCAGAAGATTACACTGAAATGGAAGCAGTTGTTGATCGGTGTCATAGGCTGGCACCGAGGGAAGTTTTAGAAGCTGTGCATAGTTATTGGATGTCTAAACGGCAGAAGAGAAGTAAAGCACTTGTTAGGATGTTTGAGGTAAAATTGCAAACTTCAACATTTTTCTTGGTTCCACTAAAAATTTTGATCTGGAAAAAAAAGCATTTTTCTTCTTTGTTGGACATGCATCTTGTTTTGTCGTGCTGTGCTTGGTCATGATGTTGCTTTTAATACCATATGATATTAATGGCATCCCTTGACAGATGTACGAGCGAAGGAAAGCTGAAGTTTTACCCAAAGCTATTTTCCGCAAGAAAAGATCATTCAAACGCCAGCCTAGCCAAGTGGGAAGGGGAAAACAACTTAGTTTCTTGAAAGGTATGTATTTTTCAGCCTCTATTATAGACATTTACCTAGTCTCTTTCACTGGGGCACAAGATTTATACCTTCAGTTTCATGGGAAAGTGAATATTTATATTGGCTAAATATGCATTCGATGAACAGCTGTGGCAAATAAAGGAGAAGCAGTAAACGCTGTCGTGAAGGTACAAGAAGCCAATGATGCTGCTAAGAGGTCGGAAGGAATGGCTGTTCTGAAACGTCGAAGAGCCCAGCTCCTTATGGAGACGGCAGACTTGGCCACTTACAAAGCAACAATGGCGCTTCGAATTGCTGAAGCGGCAGCACGGGAATCCAAATCACTAGATGCTAGTAATACGGCCCAATTTTTTCTCGGTGAATAACTGCGTTTGTGGCATTTTGATGCCCCTATCGAAATGGCCATTTTTTTTTTCAGTTACAAGAGGAATTACAGCCTCATGGCCGTTTTTTAGAAAGCCTTTGGAGGTCAACCATGAAAACATGTACTGTAATTTTGTATAGATTTTGATTGCATGTACATTTTTGTATTATTAGTACCTCCTCCCAAATTTGTACAAGGGGTGGCGTTGGTTTCTATTTTATGATAAAGGAATCCCAAAAAAAAAAAAAAAGTTACAGATCATCTGTGTTGAGAAGTTATCTTCGATTTCTGTTGGTGTCACTCAATTTCGTTAAAACAACGGCCAAAATTATTATTAAAGGTCGGAGGCAATGTATTGGCTAAGTGTCATGCCTAATTCGTATCATAATGATCTCAGTTATTTGTGCGCGAAATGTCTTAGGGGAGATAACTAAAAATTGTACTCCCTCCGTCCCGGTTAAACTAATGTTTTTAAAGATTTTTAATTTATTTATTCTCTTGTTTTTATTTTTTAGTTTTGGATGTCTTAATTAATGTTATTAAAAACTTTTGATCTATCTTTAAAGTTTTATTTAATATAACACATTTCAAATTGTTAAGAACATATTTTATAATATATCATTAATTATGTTTTTTAATTCTTGTGTTTTATTCACTAGAAACATTTATTCGGGACGGAGGGAGTATATTTTATATTTTGACATATATAGAAATATATCTATAAAGTGGGGCTATTAACACTACCATTTCCTATTAATAGACTCATTCTCTCAATACACCAACCACACTAATTCTACACCAACATAATTACACAATACACCACCACTACATTTTCTATTTTACCCCTCAAAATTAAATCACTCTAAACCTAACCCACACCCACACACACACACGGCCCTCGCTCACGGCTCTCACCTCCGGCAGCCTCCCCTCTCCCTCATTCCCTCTTTTTTTTCTTCACTCTAAAGTCTAAACCTAACCCACCCCACCCCCCCACACACACACGGCAATAAACCCCCTCATCTCCCTCATTCTCCCTTATTCCTTTTTTTTTTTTGTAATCCGGCGATTTAGAAAATCGAACAAGAAATCGTCAATTTTTTCCAAGGTGGTGGGTTTGGGAGAGGGGAAGGAGAGAAGAGAGAGGGGAGGGAAAGAAAGAAAGAAAGGAAAAAAAATGGGGGAGAGAACTCAGGTAGCAGAGGGAGAAGGGAGAGGGGAGGGGAACTGGAAAAAAATGGAGGAAGGGGGGCGGGTCTGTCGACGGAGGGGAAGATGGGATTGGAAAAAAAAGGGAAAGGGTAATAATGCATTTTTAAATAATGATATTTTTATAATTAATTTTGGAAGGTTGTATTAATAGGAAAGGGTGGTGTTAATAGCCCCATTCATATCTATATGGCTATTTAAATTAATTCAAAAACTGATCACTTCTTGCACCTCTTATGGCTAAAAAAAGAAAGAAAAAGCAAAAAATGGGGATAAGCTGATAAAATTAAATTAACACAGTGTAATAGTAACTTAATATTGATTAATAATAATAAAGAAAAGTTGCACTCAACTAGCCCATAAAATTTGGAAATTTTTACAATAAGTGGTTACATATAAATTCACTTAACCAAAAAAAATTGGATTGAAAATTGGAGTCCTTTGAATTTGAAGTTTTATGTGTTCTTTTAACCAAAATAAATAAATAAAATAGTAATAATCCAAATTGGTATTATGATGACTAAAATAAGATTAAAAGTTAAGATAGTTAGTTATTAAAATATAGGAACTCACAGATATTTAATGAGGTTTATCATTTACTTTTAGTTATATTGGCCAGTAGTAGGTAGCCACGTGTTTTATAAGAAAATAGAGTTGTGATTTTGAAATAAGTTAGTAATACTAACTTGGACTGACCCAGGCCAGTCCCCAACCAAGCCCAAGGGGTGCCTCGTTTACCCAACTACTTTTGCTGGTTCGGTTATGGAGTGGATGGTCACAGTCACAGCACGTGTTTGATTGAGAAGAAGTTGGTTTATTAATATGACATCATTAGGATAGTTATCCTAAATTTAAAATATTATGACAATTTAAAGGGAAAAATACCAAAAACTTTCCCTATTAGATTTTTATATTTACAAAGTCCCACAAATATTTTTCTATCCAAAAATAACCTCTTAATACCAGAAAGTCCCAAACATGGTCAAGGTATGAAATTTTATTTGAACCAAAACTTATTTTTCTTTTTAATGATGTTAATGATTATAGTATTTTTTTTTATAAGTAATAATAACAATTTCTTAATGGTGTAGAAATGTTAACTTTTTGAATTTTTCTCAATAAATAGATTCTATGAATTGAATAATTGTTTTAGATCATTTGGGAACGAATTTCCTAAAGAGACTTTTGGTATTTAATAATAATAATAATAATAATAATATTGATGATGATGATGATAATAATATAACTTTAATAATAATCATAAGAATTATTATTATTCGACGGTATCATTATTTTCTTACCATCAATAAAAAAGTTTCTGTCAAAATAAAAGCTCTGACCATAATCGCGTCAGCGTTGATTTTTAATTTTTTTGGTATTATTTAACTTACACTTTTTAAATTATATTTTCTCCGTCCATAAATTATTATCTTTTTTTTATTCGTCCCAAAATAATTGTCTTGTTTGAAAACTTTTTTTTAGGACATTACTTTTACCATATTACCCTTACTTTTTTTCATACTTTAATTATAGACTATATACATATGGACATTAAATAAAATTACACATTATACCAATATTAATAACCAAGTCAATTGTTTTTTCTTAATCCGTGTGTCAGGTCAAACACAATAATAATTAAGGGACGGAGGGAGTATATGTTTTCTGTGATACCATCTTACGGATCCTAATTTGTAAGACGAAGCCTCATTCTCCCAGAGCTCAGCACAACCAAGTTTTTGCCTTTAAATAAAAGAAGGATTAATGACACTACAAGTCCCTCAACTATGACCGATTCCACCAGTAGTCCCTTAAGAATTTTTTTTCAAACTTCAGTCCCTTGACTACCAAAAAGTCATGTGGCTAGTCCTTTTGTTGGATGCCGTTAGTAAAATTTCGTTAAGTGACCCATGTGCGTTGCACATGCCATTTTTTAAGGGTTATTATGGGAAATTTATAATAAATAGTTAAACAATAAAAAATTACAAATACACCCATACACATATATACTCTCTCTCTATCTCTCTCTCTCACAGACACACACACACATACACACATCCAAAGACACACCATACACACACACACACACACACATCCACAGACAGTAACAGCAGCAATAATGCACAACATCAACGCCACCGCTCACCCCGAAACCCATTTTCAGATCTAAAACAAATCCCTACCCGACAATCTTCTCATTTCATAAATTTGAATTCTTCCATTTTAAAGTACTACAACCGTTTTAGAGGAAGAGAGGAGAGAGAGCGTCGCCGTGAGTTGCGGAGAGGAAGCCTAAGAGGCAGACACATTGCTTTCGCACCAGCGATTTCTCGGAAGGAGAGGCAGGTGAGGAAATGAAAGAAGGTCTCGGTGGTGGCGACGGCGAGGGTGTCGCGGTCGAAAAGTTTGTTGAGACGCGTGATCACTCGGTGCTTGAGATCGGGTTGAGGAGGTGGAGTTAACGGAAGTCGTTTTGTCAAGGACATTTATGTAATTTTATGGTAAAAAGGGGTTTTTTGCGGTGGCGACGTGGTGTGTGTTAGACTGAAGTAGTGGCGGTCTCAGCGAAGGAGGGTGGAGCAACCGGTTGGGGAGGTGGCATAATTGGGGATATAAGTGAGTTTGTCCGGTCAATTTGGTTTCGGTCAAGACTTTAGTGTGTGTATTGCAAATGCAGGGAGTGGTTTTAAAGGTTGAGGAGAGAGAGAGAGAGAGAGAGAGAAAGAGGGAAGAAGGGAGAACGTGGGGAAGAAGGGAGTCGGGGGGGGGGCAAATGTGGGCATTAAAATTATATAAATACCCTTAACCAAAGGCACGTGATGGGCACATGACGGACTTAACGGAAAAATACTAACGGCATCCAACAAAAGGACCAATCGTGTCTAATTTTCATAGTCAAGGGACTAAAATTTGAAAATTTTTTGTTAAGGGACTATTGGTGAAATCGACCATAGTCGAGGGACTAGTGGTGTCATTAACCCATAAAAAAATTATTTTCAAGACTTTTTAGATACAGAAAATTGCTGGCCAGTTCACTTTCTGAAACTTTTTTACTTTTCAGTCCACCTTTTTTTTTTAACCGCTAAAAGGCACTTTGAGAATTTTCTTCCTAAAATGCCCTCAACAACATCGTTGCTTCAAATTTGAGATTCGAATTGATGTATAAATAATTTCATGTTGGTAATATAGTCTTTCCTCATGTTTGGGTATTAATTTTCATGCATAAAACACGAATTTGATTAAATTTGAATTTTTTGAGTTCATCTCGTTTTTCTTTGTTCTTGGGCTGTTTTGGTCACTTTAATCTCTGTTTTAAGCTTCGAATTTGTTTAAAATCAATCACTTATTGTTATCCTAACTTAATACTACATTTGTACACAATTTTTCTACAAAAAAAAAAAAAAAAACTATTTTCGAGATCAAAATCGAGCTTGACAGTGCACTGTTCGAAAACAGAGGGAGATGTTCTTGTACTAATTTTGGGACTTTAATGAATGATTTGAGTTTAAATTTTGTATAATAACAATATCATACTGTTATAGGAACTCAATACCATGTTTGTATGTAAAATTTTCAACCAAAAACAACCATTTTGATCGATTTTGATATTATATTAAATTGGGCATCGAGATGCCTTCAATTCGCCAATCGCAGTATGCTAGGCAACACAACGGGGATCGTCCCTCGTGGGAGTTTGGGGGCAACGCCCCCGAAAGGTAAACGAAAATGAAGTTCCCTGCAGCGGTTGAAATTCAAACGGTGCCTTGGTTGCTCATCGCGATGTTTTGGTTACTCATCGCGATGCCTTTGTTGCTCATCGAAATGCCTGGGTTGCTCATCGCGATACCTTGGTTACTCATCGCGATGCCTTGGTTGCTCATCGTGATGCCTTGGTTACTCATTGTGATACCTTTGTTGCTCATCGCGATGCCTTGGTTGCTCGATGATTAAACCCACGCGATGCCTTGGGTTACTGATGCTTGCGTATTTTTCTTTCATTAATGGCATAATCATCTTTTCGCCCCAAAAATGCATTTTTCTGATTTTAAAAAAAGATGACTGAACTGGAGCGATTACAAATGTTTAAAAAGGGACCGGCCCATAATTCACCCTTTTAGATATGATTTTTTATTTTTTTTGCGTGTGGGATTTTTAATACTCCATATTTTCTTATTTTGTTTTTGCTTTGGGTTGTGCTTGTTCTTGGGGTGGGTCAAGGCCTCAAGGGCGGTAGCTTAGGCTGTAATTCACCTGATTAAAATAAAGGGTGACTTACAGGCCGGTCCCTTTTTTAATATTTGTAATCGCTCCAATTCACTTATTTTTTAAAAAAATCAGAAAAAGGTATTTTGAGGCGAAAATACGATTATGCCATTAATGAAAGAAAAACACGAGCGCATCAGTATCCCAAGGCATCCTGATGAGTAATCCAAGGCATCGCGTGGGTTAATCATCGCGATAAGCAACCAAGGCATCGCGATGAGCAACAAAGGCATCGCAATGAATAACCAAGGCATCGTGATGAGCAACCAAGACATCACGATGAGTAACCAATGCATCGCGATGAGTAACCAAGGCATCGTCGATCCTCGTTGCGTTGCCCAGCATACTGCGATTGGCGAATTAAAGGCATTCCAATGCCCAATTTAAGGTATCCCGTTACCCAATTTAAGGCATCCCGATGCCTAACTTAAGGCATCCTGATGCCCAATTTAATATAATATCAAAATCGACCAAAATGATTATTTTTGGTTGAAAATTTTACATACAAACATGATATTGACTTCCTATAACATTATGGTATTGATATTATACAAAATTTAAACTCAAATCATTGATTAATGTCCCAAAATCAGTCCAAGAACATCTTCCTCTGTTTTCGGATAGTACATTGCCAAGTTCGATTTGGATCTCAAAAATAATATTTTTTTGGTAGAAAAATTGTGCATAAATTTAGTACTAAGTTAGGATAACAATATGAGATTGATTTTAAACAAATTCGAAGCTTAAAACATAGATTAAAGTGGCCAAAACAGCCCAAGAACAAAGAAAAAGGGGATGAGCTCAAAAAATTCGAATTTGATCAAATTCATATTCTATGTATGGAAATTGATATCCAAAATGAGGGAAGACTATATTAACAACATGAAATCATTTATACATCAATTCGAACCTCAAATCTGAAGCAACGATGTTGTTGAGGGCATTTTAGAAAGAAAATTCTCAAAGTGCCTTTTAGCGGTTAAAAAAAAAGGTGGGCTGGAGAGAAAAAAAGTTTCAGAAAATGGACTTGCAAGCAATTTCCTGTTTAATAAAGACAAAATTTGGTCTGGTACCTTTTAATAAATTTTTAACTGATTTAATTCTCTATAATTGTTTCAAATCGAAAAATGACACTTTTGTTACGAAATATCGTTTATACCCTTAAAAAACAAGAAACATGCACGTTATGCATCGCAAAACAAAATTGATGCATCGTAGTTCAAAGTGTGCATCACGATGCACAAATTTCACTAAAAAGTACTGTTATGTTGCATCGCGATGCATGAAATTTTCTTAAAAGTTTAAAATGGACGTCACGCCCATAATTTTTGTCTTCACGCCCGTTCCAAAATTGATGCATCACGATGCACAAAATTGATGCAACGCAATGCACAACATTGTTCTAAAAAGTACTATTTTTGTGCATCGTGATGCATTACTTTTATTTTCGATATACAACTTTATCGCGATGCACAACTTTTAATCGACATACACTTGCGATGATTCAAAAGTTTGCATCACAATGCACAAAGTTGTACTAAAAAGTACTATTTTTAACTATCGTGATGCACAACTTTTAATCGATATTACATAGTGTTGCATCAAAAGTGTTCATCGCAATGCACAAAATTATGCTAAAACGTATTGTTTTGTTGCATTGCGATGCATATAATTTATTTCCGATTAAAAGACATGAAAGGAATAAAATGCAAGCCGATGAAAAAGAGATACAGACTTGAAATAAAAGAATTAAAAATGCTAAAGAAATCTTAACCTATCTTGATTGGACGTATTTTCTTTCATTATATACATTAGGAGATACGTAATTCCAATGATGAGGTCAATCAATTAATCTAAGCCTATGGATTACACTTACCAATTTTCATTGAAGATTTTTGCCGAATACTATATGGAGTAAAGAAACGTAAGACTAATTGTATACAATGAACTTGGGATATACAAAATAAAGCTAACCAAGGTAAGTAATAAATCATTCATTTACACAGCTTGGGATTTAATTAAGAATATGTGTTCACTATATATAAGGTTGACATTCAAGTAATATATTTCTTAGAGTCCGTTTGGTGCAATGTTTTCAAAATGGAGCATTTTAAAAACGTTGCGTTTTAAAAACACAATTTTTTTTTATAAATGAATTTGGGATATTATTTCAAAATACTGTTTTTTTTTTCTAACAGCGTTTTGGGAAAAAGCAGGAATTCCTGAGTTTTGAAAATGTAGCTTTTCTGTCGCAGCTTTGAAACACAATTTTTGCAAATAAACTGCATTTTATCCCTGTATTTTGGTCAAACGCATGACCAAACGAGCTCTAAATGTGAGAAAAATTTTAAATTAACAAACTAAATAATTAAAAGACACAAAAGTTGAGATTTTCATCGGTAAATCAAGGAATACACAACTTAAAATGTATTTTTGGTTGTTATGGGGGTAATTTTAAAATAATTAACTAATTTATCACTTAAAATTGATTTAAGCGATTAAAAATACTACAAAAGGTACCGATCCCCAATTATTCTTTAAAATAATTCCTTAAGGACGATGTATTTTTGGTGAGATTCAATGATTACTCAACTGGTGCATCTAAAAGAGAGAGGGGTGGGATTGACACCTGGCTGACATCTTACGTGGAGGAGTAGGTGTTTTTTCCAACGGTTGGTTAAGAGCATCCAGTCATTATGAACAGTTACTTTTTTTTTTTTTTTTGTCCTCATGCTCTCCCACTCTTTTTCCGGTTCTCTTCTCTGGACCAGTCTTCTGTCCCCACTCACTATTTATATTTTGGATGTGAGGCAGTAAAAAGAATTAATGAAGATGATTGTAGTTAAATTATTGGTTTTGTTTTATATATTTTTAGATAATTAAAATTAAAATTATTAAAATATAAGTACTATAATTTTTATAAAATATAAAATATTTTATTTCGATTGTGTCAAAAAAAAATTAGATTTGTTAGTTAATATGAGAAGATTTAATTTTTAAAAGGTTGTATAAATGGTGTTTGTTAGAGTAAATTCATTTTTAAAATGTTAAAAAACTAAAATTAAACAGAAAACGAGATTTTTAAAGTGTGATATAAGGACGGAGGTGCTCTGTACAGGGCTAGAGATTGTGGGTTTTGTCAGGTAACAGGTGATTTCTGGGCTTTGATTGTTTGGGCACGACTGTTCTCTTTTTTTTTTAAATTCAAATTTTAAAGCAAACCCAAATTTTCATTAATGTATATATTTCGTTAATGGTTAGGACTAACTTAGTGTTGGAATTGTTAAGTTTTTAAAAGCGGGTTTTTTGAGCATTATTTATTTTGATCATTGATTTGTCTTTATTGGTCGACTTTTGGTTGCGTTAGTGTTTTTGAGAGGCAGGCAGCTATTATTGAGTAGAATTTCGGGGCATGCATGCATGCATGCATTGTTATTTGTTAGGTTTCTTTTGGTCATTTTAGGAGTTTGTAAAATTTTACTGTATGATATTAAGAATATATTTTAATCATGACTAAAATTTAAAAAAATTATTTTTTATAAAACGCATTTCTTTAACATTATTTACTGTAGATTAATAAATTGAGTTGTAAGATGGTGAGTCTTCATTTTATAAATTAAAATTCATAAAACGTTATCACACAAAAGACATTACACTTTAATCATCATTCATATTAAAGAAAGAAAAAACAAAAAAACGCTGTCGTGACCTGTAGGTTAAACAGGGTGGGGTGGGGTATTAATATGTCACGTCACATCCTAACGGGTGCAAAATCAATCAGGTTTTGAGCAATCAATTTGAGTTCCCACTTCCCACCCCACCTTTTATTATGGTTATTATGGCAATCAGTATTTATTGAAAATACAATAAAACACAACGGTGTCTTCTTTATGTACTGTACAGAAATGCAATAATATCAAACTCCAAACATTAACGTTAATTTCAATAATGTATTTATTGAAAATACAATAAATACTGATTAATAAATTGAGTATTAATGCATTTCAAAATAATTTATTGAAAATACAATAAAGTTAATTTTTTATAATAATAATTTTTTAATTTTTATAATAATAATTTTTTTATTATTAAATACACTATTAGTAAATCTGACATGCGCATTGAGCGGGCTTATTAAACATTTAAACTACTCCCTCCCTTAATTATTATTTTGTTTAATTTGATACATAAATTAAAAAAAATAATTAATTTAATTATTAATATTAATATAATATATAATTTTTTTAATATCTATATATATGTGGTCCATAATTAAAGTATAAAAAAAATAAGGGTAAAATAGTAAAAGTGATATCCTAAATAGAAAAAATTTCAAACAAGACAATTATTTTGGGACGGATAAAAAAAAAGGAAGACAATAATTTAGGGACGTAGGGAGTATTTTTTTTATTTTTTATAATAATAATTTTTTAATTTTTTAAATTTATATTTCCTTTTTTCAAAATAAGTTTTTATATAATAATAATTATTATTGTTATTATTATTATTATTATTGTTATTACTTGATGCATTTTTTTTTTATCATCATTACCATAAATTGAAAAAAAAAAAAGTAATTTTCATCCAAATGAAAGCTTTTGCCATAACGGCCTTAGTACAAACGTTAATGTTTGGAGTTTGATATTATAATTTTAACTTTGAAATTTTTTGAATTAAAGAATTATTCTTGAGATGTTTGGATATAAAAATCTTTTAGGTGGACTTTTTTGGTAATATCACCGTCCCAAAATAATTTTCGTTTTAGTAATTTGCACACAAATTAAGAAAATTTTTGAAAAGACAAATATACCCTTCTCTTTTTCTTACCAACCTTCTTTAATGAGAGTAATAAACAAGGACAAATTTGGCAAAATATGAGCAAAATATTTCTTGAAATTTTATAACGATAATTATTTTTTGACAATTTTTTTTTATTAAAACGACAATTATTTTGGGACGGAGATAGTATCTATTATCTATGTATATGTACTACTAAAAAGGTTTAATAGTCATTTTCCTTGAAAAACTAAAAATAAACACTTAGAAAGGTATTTGAAGAGTAAATATTTGTAAGTTACAATTACTAATTATAATTAGGAACAATTTGAATAATCTAAAAAAGCATAACTTACGTAATTAGACTTTATTTTGAATCTTCCCGCTTTATTATATTAATAAACGCTCTCTCTTTTTCAACTCAAGAGTACACTTTTAATTATTTTCGGTCAACTTAATTAAAGTTTGTACTTAAGGGGTAGCTCAGTGGTAGAGTTGGGGCTTTACAAAGTGTGAGGTATCAAGTTAGATCACTTTCCACGGCCCCTTAGGACATAAAAAAAAAGAGTTATTAAAAAAATTTAATTAAAATTTGACCGATAATTTACATAAATTTATTTATTTTTATAAAGTCATATAAGTTATAATCTATAGTATTATTAATTTTATTTTTTGTAAATGATATTTTATTTCCAAAAATATAATTAAATTATATTAAATTTTAATTTAATTTAATCACATTTTTATTTTAAAAAAAATAGACTTTACGAAGGGGGATAAGACAAAAAAATATCATAAATATTAGTATTAAAATATGTGAATTATAAGTGTATAGCCCTCCAAAGAAATATGTCTCCTTAGAGTCAACTGGCATCTAAATATTCCTCCCAATAATTCAACTGACCTGTAGTTGGACCATAATCTATAAAGCAAAAGTCCCTCCATCTCAAAATTATTGTCTTTCTTATTTGCTATATAGATTAAAAAAATATAATTAATTTGATTATAAATATTTGTATAGTGTGCTATTTTTTTAATACTTATATGTATGTGACCCAAAATTAAAGTAGGAAGAAAAAATAAGGGTAAAATATTAAAATAATGTCCTAAAATAAAAAATTTCAAACACAACAATTATTTAGAGACGGATAAATAAGAAAAGAATACAATAATTTAGGGATGGAGGGAGTAAAAAACTAATGGAAATATCTGATTGGAGTCAAATACTCCCTTCGTCCTCAAATTATTATCTTATTTGACTCACTACACGGATTAAGAAAAACGGTTAACTTGATTATTAATATTGGTATAGTATGTAATTTTCTTTAATATCTATGTATATATTATGTATGAAGAAAAAATAAGAATAAAATAATAAAAATATTGTTTTAAAAAAACTTTCAATTAAGATAATTATTTTAGGACGAATAAAAAAAAAAGTAAAACAATAATTAGTAGTGTAATCACGAGGACGTACGAGTTGAAGCAGTTGAGTTTGCTTCCCAATTTATTTTTAGGAATAATCACTTTATAAGTCCCTCGACTATGATTGATTTCACTATTAGCCCCTCAACAAAATTTCATAAAATTTCGTGCGATTTTCGTCCTTACCACTTCAAATTTGCATGTTGGAAGTCTTTTTGATGGATGTCATTAGTGATTTGTCGTTAAGTTGCCCATGTGCCTCTCACATACATTTGACCATGGGCAAAAATAGAATTTCACCCATCATTTTCTTCACTACTTTAACCCCAATTCACTAAAATTACCCAAATCATCAAACCCTAATTCTTTGAATTGTTACAGAAGAAAAAAATAAAAGGCATCCATGGAAAACTTGCGAGCTTTACACGCATTGGCAGTCATGGCAAACTCTAGAATCAAACCCAGATCTGTTCACGATCGGCCCAAAATTGAATCTGATCCAGATCTATCTATGAAACTATAAGCTAAAAAAGGGGGAAGATTTGGGAGATTTTGAATTGAAATTGGTTTACGTAAGACGACGAAAAAGAGACTGTGATGGAGATGGTGATTGAGAGTGACCGGAGAAAGGCGGGATTGGTGTTGGGGATGGGGGGATGGCCAGAGGGAAGAGATGACAGTTGGGGCTAGAAACCTCGCGTGGGGGCGAGGGTCATGCTGCGCTGGAAGTGAGACCGGAGTATTGCGTTTGTCGGATCAGAGGAAGGGGAGAGCAATCAAAACTGAGAGAAATTGAGCACTCGGCAAGGCTTGCCGGCAATGAGGATGCAACCGGAGTTAGGTCGTTGGCTGGAGATCTGAGAGGGATTCCCGGATCGGTAGTGACGGGCGGAGATGGCAAGATAGAGCGGCTTGGCCTGAGATGGAGCTACTGTGTTTGCCGAATTTGAGGACTGGTTCATAAAATCCACCACTAATAAAGTGTTCTAATTTCTGCAAATCACACACACACACATTAATTTGGGTTTGAAGATGGTGAAGAAAATGATATGAAAAATTTCATTTTCGCCCTTGGTCAAACACATGTGGGAGTCACATGGGCAACTTAATGGCAAATCATTAACGACATTTATCAAAAAGATTTTCAACGCACAAATTTAAAGTGGTAGGGACGAAAATCGCACGACATTTGTTAAGAGACTAATGATGGAATTGTCCATAGTCGAGGGACTTGTAAAGTCATTATCCCTTATTTTTACTTGGGTTTTGAGTTTAGTGAACAATACTTGGGGCTAACTGTCGAATGTATAAGTGAAGTCTGAGGGCGTGCTTTTGATTCAAAGAGAAGTATTAAGTTGATGTGTCTATAAATCGAACAAAAAGTACTATAATCTTGTTTTGCAAACAATCGACTAATATAGATCAAATTAAAATTAGTTTTAATTAATTGAAGGGCACATGTGCAATGTTATAAAAAAGGGTGAATAGTTTTGATGGTCACTAAATTTTGTCCTAATTCGCAATTGAGGCATTAAATATTTTTTATTTTTTTTATTTTTTGCAATCGAGTTATTATGTTTACGATATGCTTGCAATTAAGAGCTCGTTTGGTACAGTGTTTATAAAATGCAGTGTTTTAAAAATGCAGCGTTTTAAAAAACGCAGTGTTTTAAAAACGGAGGTCTTTCCTTATAAATACGTTTGGGATATCACTTCAATATGCAGCTTTTTTTTTCTGGGAGCGTTTTAAAATCTGCATTTTGGGAAAAAGCTGGGAATTCCAGCGTTTTAAAACGCAGCTGCGTTTTAAAAACGCTGCGTTTTCTGCCGCAGTATTGAAACACATTTTTTACAAATAAGCTGCGTTTTATCTCTGCGTTTTGGCCAAAACGCTCGACCAAACGGACTTTAAGTCATTTCCTTAATGATCATCTACAATAGTCAATAGATAATGAACTAGTCACATGAACACATGTGACACAAACTTTAGTGACTTAGTTGCTTACTTGGGCAATGACTTAAGAAATAAATGTCAACGACCGGGGAAATACCCTCGTGCCTTGTATGTGACTTCAGGACGAGGGCTTTTAGGTAGATATTCTTTCCATCGTTGACTTTAATTTTCCAAGTTATCATCTAAGTTAACAATTGAGTCACTAAAATTGTATCACGAGCGTTCACATGACCGTCATCTGTTATTTATTTTGGACCAGCATTAAAAAAAATAACGCTTGTAAACAAATTGTGAAAACAATAACCCAATTATTAAAAAAAAATTATTTAAAGTTAGAACAAAAATATACTCACTAGCTATTGAAGCTATTTGCCTTATAATAATATCCAAAAGATTCCAATAGCATAGTATGATCCTGGGAGGCTTGGACTTATAACATTACCTTTATCTTAAAATAATTGTCATTTTAACAAAAGTTTTTTATTTCAAAATAATTATCGTTATTGGATTTTAAAAAATATTTACCCATATTTTTGCCAAAATTGCATGTATTTACTACTTTCATAGGGTTGGTATGAAAAAAGAGAAAAATACACTTACAACTTATCTACAATAATTAAATTTAAATAAAAATAGATCAATTTTTTAAAATTTTTTTGAATTTATATACGAATTACTAAAATAATAATTATGTTGAAACGTAGATTGCAGGTAGTAGATTATGGTCAAAGGGAAACCCAAAAGAAGTGGGGAAAATAAAGAAAAGGAAGGGAAAAGAGAAATGTGAGGCATCTTGGGGATATGTCACTTTCTTATACTTATTGGACGGGTTGTTGGTTGGTTGAGTTGGTTTGCATTTAACTCCGAGATTTTAATTAATTATGCTTGTCAAAAAATCTTATACTATTTCACCCAATTTTACTCCCTATCCAACTCCGATAAGTTATGTCAGAGCGTCTACAGTGGTAACTCCTAATACATCTCTATATTATACTTTAAATATTTCATTTTTTATTCAAATTTTACTTTTTCAACACTCTAAAAATAAATTCACTCCAACAAACACTCTCTATATAACCCTCTAAAAATTAAATATATCTCATCTCAACTAACAAATCATTATATTTTTTCTCTTTTATTTATATTTTTTCACCACAATTAAAATAAAATATTTTAAATTTTACATACTATGAAAAATATATTGTACTCTCTCCGTTCCTAAATTATTGTCTTGTTTGACTCGGCACACGGATTAACAAAAAATTATTGACTTGATTATTAATATTGGTATGATGTGTAGTTTCTTTTAATGCCCATATGTATATGGCGCATAATTAAAGTAGAGAGAAAAGTAAGGGTAAAATGGTAAAAATAATCTTCTAAAAAAGAAAGTTTTAAACATAACAATTATTTAGGAATGGAAAAAAAAAACAATAATTTAGGGACGGAAAGAGTATATTTTAATAATTTTTATTCTAAAATATTAAACAAAAGTATATTGTGCTCAAATAAAATGAAGAAAATGTAGAGGATTTAAGTCACTATTCATGTTAAAACTCTCTCTATATTTAGAGGGTGATTTAATTGGTTTTAGAGATAGAGGTGGACTAGAGGGACCACTGTAGGATCAAGGGAGGGTAAAAATCTCTAAAAATTTATAAAATTATTTTTAGGGGGTGGTGGGAGTGTCCCACTGTGGACGCCCTCAGAGTTGTATACTTTTATTTGATACCTACAAGAATAAAGTAAAATGCAGTGTTAACGCTTATGGTTTGGCCAAGTTCCATAAACACCCAAAATATTTGGCACATCTTATTTTCTTTGGTTTGGGTTTTCCTTACCTCCTCTAGTCTTTGTTCCACCCATTAATAAATTCTTTGGTTCACTATATAGATTGTTATTTGAAAAACCCACCATGGTTTTAATGTCTATATATAGATTTATTTCTAATGGATTTTCTCCTTTCTGCCAATTTGCAAGATTTTGAACAAACTGATTTAATCATGTTAATGATATGCACAATTATTGTGACCTCAAATGAAAATATGATTTGAACTGGGCTATTTAATTCCTTCTTTCTATTTTTGGTGAAATCGACCATAATAATTTTGCCACTTTTCTTCAATTTCTTGCTACCTGGACAAATCCTGATTCCACTTTTTAGATTTGGGCAGTGTTCTAAAAATTGCTAGGCGAGCGCTAGGCACCAGAGCAGGGCTTAGCGCCTAGGGGCCTAGTCGGGGTCTAATCGGGGTCTAGGCGGGGCCTAAAAATCGAGACATAATTACACATTAGGTCCATATCAAACCTGGTGCAACAATAGTAAATAGCTAAATATGACCAAATAAACTAAAAGTAATGATTATATTACAAGATTAAAAGTTAAAATTAAAAACTAAAATCAAATTTTCTATCATTTTAAAGTGGAGGGAAGAAGGGAATACTTTAATAACTTGAAGGGGGAGGGAAATACTTAGAGAAATATTTTAATAACTTGAGGGGGGAGGGGAAATACTTTAATAACTTGAGGGGGAGGTTGTCATTTTGAAAAGTGAATTAAAATCCTAAAATTAAAAGCTAACCGTCTGTCTCTCTCTCACAATTCAAAAAGTTTTCACAGACGTCTCTCTCTCTCACTATGAGATAGATGACGGGATTTCGACGCCGACGACAATCTCTCACTCTCGCTCTCTTTCTCTCTCACTCTCGCTCTCTCTTAATTTCTCTTACTCTCACTCTCTCTTTCACCTCTTTATCGACATATCGCCTCTTTTCTCACCGTAATCAATCCAGCCATTTTGACTACTTCCAAGTTGTGGATCTCAGTCACGTTGACTCCCCCTCCTCCGATGCCGAACTTATCTAAGCCCTAGTTGTCCAGAAGATTGAGGATGACATTCATCGCATCGTCGTGCGTCGCTTTGCCCCTAATTGACTCCCTTTCCTCCCAGGTTCCTCATACTGGGTCCCTCCCCGACAAAACGCGTACAACATCGCTCAAATCGACTAGGCGTTAGGCGGCGCTTAGGCCGACTAAGCGGCAATTTTTCATGGTGGCAACTTTTTGTCCGATTTGGCCCTAGTCGCGGCATTTGGGGGGCGCCTAGACCCTAGTCGCGGCGTTTGGGGCGGGCCCTAGCGCCTAAGCGGTTGCCTAGAGCCTAGTCGTGGTGTTTGGGGAGGGCCTAGCGCCTAGGCGGGCGCCTAGAACGATTTTTCGAACACTAGATTTGGGCCAGCTAAGGTTTTGTTTGGAACTTTGGATGGTCGAACCTTTTGTTGTGTCGTCGGAGATGAAGGGTTGCCGCCAGCCAAAAAGAGGCCTCCCAGCGTGTTTTGGGGGAGAGGAAGAGAGAGATAGAGAGAGCTATCATCCTATTAATTTGTTTAATTACAATATTCCCTGAAACAAATCTAACAGAATGGGTGGCACCGGGACATGCCAAACGTTTGTGAGGGAGCCATGAAACACTTTTATCATTTTTCTCTCATGTAACTTGTTACTTTTACGATGGGTCCTACTTGAATATGTACTTTAGAGTAAAATACATAATATATCAATATTTATAAGAAAATTAACTAATAATTTTTTTTAAATCTACAAACAAGATAATTATTTAGAAACAATGGTAGTATAAGCAAGCGATTGGTTATAAGTGATTCCACATGACATGTTAAGTAATGAGATATTCTCTCAGTTTAAAAAATATAATGCCATGATCACCGAGTCTCACATTTTGTGAACAATTCTCTCAGTTTAAAAAATATAATGCCATGATCACCGAGTCTCACATTTTGTGAACAAATCAATGACGTTTTATTTGTCATCTTATTTGAATTTCGACCCAAAAAAGTGAAGCCAACAAAATTATACTCCCTCCGTTCCAGGTAAAGAGTTTATTTTTGACTTTTTTGGGCCAACTTAGTTAAAGTTTGACCGATAATTTACATAGATTTTGTTATTTTTACAAAGTTATGAAAGTTGTAATCCATAATATTCTTAAGGTAGTTTTTAATTAATGAAAATTTATTTCCTAAAACATAAATGAGGTATGTGAAATTTTGATTTAATTTAGTCACATGTTGACCTCTAAAAAAGTAAAGTGGATTCTTTGCCTGGAACGGAGAGACTACATAAGATGCCATATTATTTTGTACACAAAATTTAATACTCATTTAATGGCTCTAGGATTACTCTTCAACAAAAAAATTATTATTTTTTTTAAAAGTCAACTTAATACAATAACAAATTACTACTTAACATATATTTCTTATATTTTAGATAATAAAATTTCAATCACTAATGCAATATTAAGAATACTATGAATGACAATTTTTAGAATTTTGCAAGTTGACAATAAAAAGAGAAACTTTTTTTTGTCCTTGAGACAGATGGAGTATTTAACTAATTGCGTGTTTGATACATAAATTTAGACCGAAAATTTTCAGCTATGAAATTGAAAATGGAGAAATAGAAATCAAAGGGTTATTTGGTTTTAGTTTTAGAGAACCTTGTGAATATGAATATATGATTTGGTTCGAGTTCTTTTAACTAGAAGGCCATTGAAGGTTTTAGTTGTGTTCCCTTTTTATTGATTTCAACAACGTCTGTATGCCTTTGAACTGTGAAGTACGTACAACATTTTCATATATTACCTCGTTACGTAAACTTCGATGTTAAATTTAATCGAAAATTGCCTTGTCTTACTACTATAACTCTTTGTCATAATAAGAAAAATCTTGCCAAGAAGTGTCCACATGATACTTTTCAGTGCATTAGTATTTTTCAATCTTATAAATACTCCGTTTCAAAAAAAGAGTTCACTTTTGACTTTTTTGGGTCAACTTAGTTAAAGTTTGACCGATAATTTATATAAATTTATTTATTTTTACAAACTTATGAAAGTTGTAATCTATAGTATTGTTAATGTAGTTCTTAATTAATGAAATTTTGTTTTCTAAAACATAAATAAAGTATGTAAAATTTTGATTTGATTTAGTAACATGTTGACTTTTAAAAAAGAAAAGTGAACTCTTTGCCTGGAACGGAAGAAGTATTATTACTCATGATTTACAATTGCTATAGAACACCAAAAAAGAACCGGAATATTCCAATATGCTCGTAACAGGGGCCTGCAAGAAACGCATGAGGGGCAATAACGTCTCGTCTCTCCGACTGCTATTAGCTGTAGGAGTTGATGGAACTGAGCCACCGGATGACTCCATAATTGCAAAATCAAGTACCCTAAAGATTGTTCAAAATTTAAACAAAAACAAAGCGAGAACACCCCAAAAGCTTCTGTCTACCCTCCTCCACCTGTGCCTTATCCCAGCCAATTCGTTGCTATCGTCCCATCGCCTGTCATGTTCCCACCAGGCACAGATTGAAAACATTTTCTCTTTCTCCCTCTCTCTCTCTCTCTCTCTCTCTCTCTCTCTCTCTCTCTCTCTCTCTATTCATCTAAGGTTTGTTCAACTGAGTTTATAAAAATTTTACCGTTTGGGTTTGTTCAAGTGGGTTTGTTGAAGAAATCCATTCTTTGAATCAATTAGTGCTCACTCTTGAAATGAGTCTGTTAATCCATTGGTTGAATCAAACTCCAGTGTGACTTTTTCTAGAGAGAGAGAGAGAATGGATGAATTGGGTTTGATTTTAAGTTGAATTTTAGGTTTGATTTTAAGTTGAATTGGGTTTGATTTTTATAAGCAAATGGGAGGAATAGGGGATGGTTTGTTAAATGGGTTGGTCTTCAATTGTAGTGGTGGCGGCAGCCATGTGGAAAGGAAGGGGTGGTGGTGGCAGCCATGGTGGAAAGGAAGGGGCTGTGATTTTGGAATGGATAAGAAAAGTGCAAAAAATTTAATTTAGTAAATTACATCAATACCCTTGTATTAAGTATTGAAAGAAAAAATTATAATGAATATTTTTGTTAATTCAAAAGAAAAATTGTAGGACAATTTTACTCTAAGGCAAAATCATGTGAGAGGCACGCCTGAACATTTAACGTCGAAAAACGAACGGAATTGGACGAAAGGACTAATTGCGTTTTACTTGATTCGTATAGGGACAAGATTTTTGCAAAAAATAGTTGAGGGACCAATTCCAAAAAATCGAGAAGTACAGGGACCATTTGTATAATTTGCCCTTTTTTTAATTTTTATTTTTTATTCAGTCACTACAAAATGATGGTAAAAAAAGTTACAAACTACTCCGTACTAATTAACAAACTAACAAAGCACATATCCAAACATGATTATGTTTTCTTGTTGGGTATTTATAGTCCTGTAGATAGAGAATGGGGACCTGATCATTAAATAAAGAACAATTCAACATTTATAGAATTTAGCAATAAATTTGATTTATATTATGTATTAAAATAATGTACCAAAGGTACAATTTACATGCATGATGTTATCCTTAGGTCTTTTTATTCAAAAAAAAAAAAACTATTTTTTAAATGTTTGAAATTTCTTTAAAAAAAATTGTAAAATATCATTAGCCTGTGTTTCAGATTCTGGAATTCAAAAAATAACTTTCTAAGTTTTAATACTTAAAAAGTACCTTGGCTTTCGACAACTCAATTCTAGACCTTAGATTTAAACTTAGAACAAAAAAATGAATTTTACAAAATTTAAATGACAAAAAGTTAACATATATAGTGACCTTAGTGCATATTTTATGTCTCCATTTACGATATCTTTTGTCTCGAAAACAATCGTAGCAGCGTTGAAATTTGTGAATGAGCAGTTATTAAGATTAAATTTACGATACGGTAAATCTAAACGGCTTGAATTGGGATGTCCAAAAAGTGGTAGGGTGTAATTAATTTTGTTTATTAATTAATACATTTAGTAAATTGCTGTTTTGTCCTTAAATCTATATATCTATATCTATATCTATATCTATATATATATATATATAATGACAACTAAGTGTATAAAAAGAAATTTTTTGCCAAACAATTGAAATTACAAATCTCCAATATTTAATGCTTTTTCTTTTATATTTATCCAAAATTTCACCACTATATTTCTCTATCAAGATCTTTATTGATTATATTATTTGGTTAAAAATCATTAAAAATCACCAATTCTCTATTCAAATTAGATTATTTTAATTATCTTCCAATACCTTTTTTATATTTATCCAAAATTTTACCAATATATTTCTCTATCAAAATCTTTATTAACTATATTATTTGGTTAAAAACCATTAGAAATCACTAATTCTCTATTCAAGTTGGATTATTTTAATTATCTTCCAATATTTGTTTCTTGGGTACGAATCGTCCAATATTTAATTACCATCTATTAGGCTTTTTTTTTTTATTTTTATATATCTTATCTTACTTGTAGCATTTCTATCATTTATATTAAAAGATTATGTAATATGAAAATACTGATAAATACAGCTTTTTTCAAAATAAAAACAACACAATCTTATCTGTTATTAACAAATCAATCCTTATCAAAATTTATTGATACGATCTTCGCTAAGGATTTTCAACGAATTACGATTTTACGTAGAATGGAAGCTAAGATCAAGGAAGTTTGATGGAATGTGACACCTTAACCCGATAAATCAGTCCAAATACGAACCTTAGCATGTACAGTCGTAACCCGATAATTGAGATGACCACGAATCTTGGTATAATGAGTTTCGCCACAATTATGATGAAATACCAATTGATAAGAAAGAAAAGGTTGAACGTCACAGGACAATTCCTACTAAGCTCGAAAAGTTCGTAAAAAACGAAGAAGAATTAAATAAATTCTCTCAATCAATTTAATATCAAAATTATGTATTTTGAAATATATAAAGAGACCTTAAATAGGCTAAAAACAAACCCTACTAAGCCCTAAAAAATATAACAAATCCTTACAGAATTAGGATAAACAAATAATGTTTAATAAAAAAAGAATGACAAAAATTACCAAGAAAAGGAAACTGCCGTACGTACCAGTCTTAGCGCCAACAACTCAAGAATTGCCGCAAGACTTGGTACTAACTTTACTGATTTGACGTAACAGCCCCTGTAGTCTCTAGTTAGTTCCTTAGTTGCCTCCAAACTTTGTTGACATGTCGAAACACCCCCAATAGTCTTTAGTAACATCACAATAGGTCCGAATCAATGTTAGAAAGTTTCCTTGAGTCTGTAATTCATCATTTACACATTCCAAAGGCTTCGTTTACATCTTGATTTATCGACTAGTCACGATCAAACCTCGCTTGAACTTCCATGCCCAATCTTTTGCCATCAAATCATCGAACACGTATACGAACTTTGAATTCGTGCTATCTTGATTCGCATCATTTACTCTCTTCATGATCTCCCAACTTCGGAATTTATTGAATAAATTGAAATTACATTTATGATAATCCATATCAAACATGATTACATAAAGAAAGGTGTACGCCCACCCTCCCCCCTAATCTCCCTCTTTAATCAATATAGTACGCTTCACAAGAAAAGAGATATCCATCATGTAATTTTATATGTAAATACTCATTTATTTTTCTTATTTATTTATATTTTTGTTCTTAATGTCTTAATATTTTCCTTTCTTTGTTCTTTGAAAATGTTACAAATAAATAAGGTATTTTTTAATATTCCATTTAATACAAATTTTTGTTGATATATTTGGAGTGATATGTAACATCTTATGTTGTGTCAAGTTGGTATCACTAAGTTTCATATTTTATTGGTCAATAATTTGATATTAGAATTGTAACATGTATTGGGTAATTATTTTTTTAATTTTTCCAAACTATTTTGTAAAAGTTTTTTAGGACATATAAAAGTTGGAAGTCTTGAAATTTTGTGTGGAGAAGGAGACTAATAAAATTTGCTCCAAAATTAATTTGTAAGTATTATTTTACATTTTTTATTGGTTTCTCATCTTTCCTTTTTGTTCGTCATTGTTGGTATATCTAATTATTGATATCCTTCTTTATAAATTTGTCCACTAAAATTTACTCTTATTCAACATTATTTTTGCATTAGCTATCTGAATTTCTATTTCATGGTGGATTTGATTTTAAGAACTATACGCATACACAACTTGGCCACTCACGACTGAGAGGTGAGCTATTGTGGAGTAATGTTTAGAAATATTATTTTTATTTCTTGACATATAAATTCTTTAGTTTACAAGTTGTTTGCCTATATTAAAGTCGGTACACTTTTCATTTGAAATTTTTTTTTTGAAAAGTGTTCAAGATTGCCTAGCCATGAACTAACACTTAAGATTGGTGTTTCGATGGTGCTGTTAAAAAACATTGATCATGTTGCAGGTTTGTACAATAGAACAAAATTAATCATTACAAAGCTTAAGCATCACGTTTGTTTGTAGAAGCTAAAAGTTTGAATGGAAACAATGTAGGAGACAAAGTGTTTATTTCGAGAATGTCATTGTCTCCATCATATGTGAAATTGCCCTTCAAGTTTCAGAGAAGACAAATTTCCTTGGTAACATCGTATGAAATGAAAATTAACAAAAAGTTAAGGTCAATCACTGTCGCATGTAGTACTCTTCCCGAAGAAACCAGTGTTCAGCAATAAACAACTGTATGTCGCAGTTTCTAGGGCAACAAACCGAGTGAAGATATTGATATGCGATGAATAGAGAAAACCAACAAATAAAACAACAAATAATGTGTATAAGGAATTTTTATAGAATTTTTGATATTACTGGTTACAATGATGTATTTTTATTTAAGTAATTACATTCAACATTATTTTTCTTAATTTATTCTTTAAATTTTATTTTTTCTCTTCATTTTACTTGAATGTGTAAAATTAGTTTAGTCATTAATGAGGTAGTAAGATGTTGAAGATTTAAATTTAAATTTAGGGGTGGCTTGATCATTTAAATTATAAAATCACTTTGTTAGGAAACGGCCTTGTGGCCCGATTCAACGTATCCGCCCATAAAGGCTCATAGAGCCCTAGTTATATTATACTTGGTAAGTAGTATCCTAATCCAACGGGATTTGGGATTGACTTTACCAATTCTACAAGAAATAGGTTTCTTGTGGGAATAATATAAATAGGGCAAGCCACCAAAGGGAAAAATACGACGTGCAATATTTTTCCTCTCTCTAGAAATTACATCTCACCAAAATACTCTCTCTAAGTCTAACCATCGAGAGACTTGGATTTGCGGCGTGGAATTGTAATTGATATTCGTCCTACGTGATATCAATTCGACGAGAAAGAATTGCAGATTAATTGTTCGTGGTGTTCGTGAGTTCGTAGCACAAGCCGAAAGTCTTCCGCTTCGCTCCAGGGTTCGAATTCGCACGAGGTAATCCGTGATACCCTATTATTGTATAGTGAATTCGTTCCCTTCATTGGTATCAGAGCCGCTATGCTTGTTGCTCGTATTATTATGCCATGAATCGCATGTTTTTTGTTTTGGGTTTGCTTAAATTGTTTGCCTAAAAACGGACCAACTGGGTTTGTCGATTTCGTTATCAAAACGTTGTTTGTTTTGGGAAAATTTTATATGTACACGTAGCTTATACTGAGGGGAACAACATATTAAATTTTCATCGAATTTCATTGGGTAAAACTCAAGATATTGCAAACCCTAGTTTTGTTGAAACATGGTTTTTCCGAAACTTTTCATGCGTTTTTGAACAAGTTATAGTCGTTGAAACTGTGATTTTATGATATATAATTGTTCTACTCCGCGAGGGCTTTCCAACGACATATTATATGCCTAATTTTGACTTAAATTGAGCGTTCTAGAGCCTCGGAAAGTTGACGTCGCGAAACACGTTTGCAGCTCCAAGGTTAGGGACGATGAACAGTGTTTACAGACGACGCCCACTCTCGCGACGGAGAGTGGTGTGCGTGCGGTGGTTTCCGGCCCCTTTTGTTCTCACCTCCGGCGAGTCTTAACGTTTTTGGGCCTTCTGAGTTCAATAGTGGTCTCTGTTTTCTGAAATTATGCCCGAAAATAGGTGTTTTTGTATTTTTAGTACTTTAAAAATTGTTTTAAAATTATTAAAATCTGAAATAAATTTCCAGTGGCATAAATATGATTCCAGGGGCTATATATTGGTGTTTGGTACTGTTTTGTAAATTTTAAAATTTTTTGAGAATTTTAATTATTTTTTCTCTAATTTTAAGTCATATTTGGCATATAAAATTGTTGTTTTGGGCTCTAAAATTAATATTGGGACTACATGAGACCTAATAATATTATTTTCAGTAGTGAAAATATTTTTTGTAAATGTTGTGTACCTAGATAGATTTGTTCTGGCTTATTTCTTTTGTTCAAAGTATTAATTTGTGAATATTTTAACATTGTGCATATTTTGGTTGTGATCACGAGCCTCGCAGATTTTCCCTCCTTATTTGTATAATGTTATAATATTCTTAATTAATTTTTTGGAACAAAAGTGAATCGAAAAGTATGCTAAAAATGTCTATGTTTGCAACCATATTGTGGTGAAATGGCTTCAAAGAGTGTGATCGCTGACTTGAACAAGGGTGAGAAATTGGATGGCAAAAACTATAGTATTTGGCAAAGGAAAATCACTTACTTGCTAAACGAGCAGGAGGTTCTTGAGAACCTTGATCGTGATGACTGAACGAAATGGGTAATTCTACCATAGCCCAACATCGTCTTAACATGCAGAATTACCAATCGTGGGTAAAGAAAGATCGATGTGCACGCTTTACCATGTTGAGTAGCATGCATAATGATCTTATTGGGCAGTTTGAAACTTGCCCAACTGCTAAGGATATGTGGGACCAGATAAGGACTGCTTTTGGGAACACCTCCGCTACAGGGTTGAGAACCCTAACTTATAAGTTTGAAAGCTATAAGATTGACCAAAAACGATCCATCCCCGATCAACTTCGTCAGATGTCGGGTATGATTCGTGAGCTTAAGGCTGCTGGTAGTATCTTATCTGATGAACAACAAGTTCAAGCAGTGATTCGTTCGCTGCCTGATTCTTGGAGTAATTTGAGGCAGATTCTTGTGTGTCGTCATGTTGAGCTTGAAGTCGAGCGCCATGATGCGAGTCGCGCAATGGGTGGTGTGACTCATGACCTTGCTTTTGTTTCCCTTGAGGGTTCGCGCAAGAAAAATGGGCAGCGAAAGAAACAAGCTAAAGGAAAGCAAGCTCAAAATCTGGGACCTAATGGTGGCAAGATCGCTAAGCGCCGTAGAGGCAAAAAGAATATGGCTAAGCAAAAGTGCTTCTGCGGTGCCTTGGGTCATTTTGCTCGGACTTGTCTGAGCCCAAGAAGGTATCTCTAAATCCTAAATCTCTGCAAATTTGTGTTTGCTCTCATGTTTTATTATCGACTCTCTCCTGTGTGGATTGTAGACTCGGGATCCACAAAACATGTGACGAGGGATCGAGAAGGATTTGTAGATTATCGAAAGGTTCCTGCTGGTACAAGAAGTATTTTCATGGGAAACAGTTCGACTGTAGAAGTCGAAGGGGTTGGTTCATATCAACTTCTTTTTTGATGAAGTGCTTTATGCGCCTGGAATTCGACATAATCTATTATCTGTAGTACAATTGCTAGAATTGGGATATTCTTTTAATTTTAGTGGTAGCCACATGGATATTTGTTTTGATGATGAAGTTTTGGGGCATGGTTTTTTGTCAGATAATTTCTTTAAATTGGATTTGTTGGATTCTTTTAATTCCTCTATTAATTTTTCTTCTTATGTGGCTTATGATGATTCTAATCCTGAGTTATGGCATGCTAGACTTGGACATATTGGAAAAGATAGGATGACTAGATTGGCTAGAGAAGGCCTATTGGGGTCTCTCACTAAAGTCAACCTACCTATTTGTGAACCTTGTTTGGCAGGAAAAGCTTGCCGAAAGCCTTTTGGTAAGGCAAAAAGGGCCACACAACCGTTGGAGTTAGTCCATTCAGATATTTGCGGACCTATGAATGTTAAGGCACGACATGGTGCCTCCTATTTTCTTACTTTTATCGATGATTATACGCGCTATGGTTATGTTTACCTTATTTCTCACCGCTATGAAGCTCTCGCTTGTTTTGAGCGTTTCTAACCGAGGTGGAGAATCAAAAGGATAAAAGCCTAAAAACTTTTAGAACAGAGGGGCCGCAGTATCTATCTGATCAATTTAAAGAATTGTGTGAGAAAAAAGGAATAAAAAGGCAATTAACAATTCCTGGCACTCCGCAACAAAATGGTGTTGCAGAAAGAAGGAATCTTACACTGTTAGAGATGGTTAGGTCGATGATGACACAGGCCAATCTCCCCATTTCGTTTTGGGGGGATGCGCTAATGACTGCCGCATATATACTTAACCGAGTGCCTTCTAAGTCGGTTTCAACCCCTTATGAATTGTGGAAAGGTGAGAAGCCTAACTTGGGGCATCTTCACCCTTGGGGTTGTGCAGTTATGTCCATAGTACATCCAATAAGTTTGGAAAACTAGGCCCAAGAGGAAACAAATGTGTTTTCATTAGGTATTCGAATACCTCGAAAGGCTATGTTATGTATGGTGGAAAACCTGAAGTAGGAATGACTGAAATAGAGTCGCGATATTGATTTCATTGAGAATGATTTCCCTCAGATAGGTGAAGTTAGAAAAGACTTTGAACTTTTTGAAATGGAAGAAGAACATTTGACATCTCTTGGCGAAGGTGGGGAATTGTCTCAACCTGATCCCATAGTACAACATGAGGTTGAGCCTATGGTCACCAATGAGAGTCAAGAAGATCTTCATCCTAGTGGGAGTGTGGATTCTAGTGGGAGTCCTGTACTAGAACGAAGAAGTAAACGTGGGAATATACCTCGTCGTCGATTCGTGATCGAAGGGGAATCTTTCTTATGTGCTGATTCTGATTCTAGTGAGCCTAATTCGTGCAAAGAAGCTCTTTTATTACCTACTAATAATGAATGGATAACTGCAATGGAAGACGAAATTTCCTCTATGAAGAAGAATCAAGTTTGGGAGTTAGTTGATCTCCCGCAAGGTCGCAAGACTATTGGAAATAAATAGGTTTTCAAAATCAAGCAAAAGGCGGATGGATCAATTGACAAGTATAAGGCACGTCTTGTGGCGAAAGGCTATACCCAAAGAGAGGGTTTAGACTATGAGGAAACATTTTCCCCAGTGGTGAGATTTTCCTCCGTTCGTCTCATTCTAGCGATAGTAGCACACATGGATCTAGAACTTTTTCAGATGGATGTTAAAACTGCATTTCTCAATGGAGAACTAGATGAAGAGATCTATATGACTCAACCAGAGGGTTTTGAAGTCAAGGGACAAGAGCGCAAAGTGTGCCGACTCAAACGTTCAATCTATGGTCTCAAACAGTCATCTAGACAATGGTATATTCGTTTTCACCAAGCGATAACCTCAATTGACTTTGTGATGATTGAGGAGGACCATTGTGTGTATGTTAAACGATCCAAGAAAAAGATCTTGATCTTATCATTATACGTTGATGATATCCTACTTGCTGGAAATGACATGGAGATGATAAATGCCACTAAAGAGTGGTTGTCTGCTCATTTCGATATGAAAGACTTGGGTGAAGCAAATTATGTGCTTGGAGTAAAAGTCGTTAGGGATCGCTCTAAAAGGTTTCTTAGTTTGTCTCAAGAGACTTACATTAAGAAAATTATAGAACGATTCGGCATGACTAACTCAAAACCCGTTGTCACTCCAATGGAAAAAAGATGTGTCCTTAGTACAACCCAATGCCCAAAGAATGAAGAAGAAAAGAAGAGGATGGCTGCAACTCCATATGCATTTGCAGTAGGGAGCTTGATGTATGCTATGGTGTGTACTCGGCCTGACCTATGTTTTGCAGTTGGGATGTTGAGTCGATTCCAAAGTAATCCTGGACCCGCACACTGGGTAGCGGTGAAAAGAGTTCTACGTTATTTGGTAGGAACCACAAATTTAGCCCTTTGTTATCAAGGTGGGGATTTGAGCTTGAGAGGTTTCAACGATGCGGATTGGGCGGGAGATGTAGATGAGCGCAAATCTACTTCAGTTACACTTTCCTCCTTGGTGGTGGAGCTATCTCTTGGAGTAGCAAACGACAGGAAAGTACCTCCCTATCCACAATGGAGTCAGAATACATAGCTTGCTCATCTGCGGTTCAAGAAGTGTATGGTTGAGGAGGTTTCTTCAACATCTTGATGTTACACCCAATGTGGATCGTCCGTAGTCATTGGTTGTGATAGCATGGCAGCTTTGGGATATGCTAAGGATCCCAAGTACCATGGGAGGACGAAACACATTGAGATCAAGTATCATTTCACTAGAGACATGGTTGCGAAAGAAAAGTTGTTCTAGAATATGTTCCTACTAGAAGCATGTTGGTGATCCTATGACAAAACCTCTAGCTAGAGAAATCTTTCAAGATCACATGTTGGGTCTAGGGCTTCGTAGGATGTGACTTGTTATTCCTAAGAACACTTTTGTTGACATTGTTATTTTCATTATCGATTGAATACATTGCAGTTTTATTTCATTCCTATTATTTGTTAATTGGATGTTTTATAAAATTGCGTAGCATACATTTTGGTTAAAAAGATGTCATGGACATTGAATTTGCCCTCTCACACGGGTAATTCACCTTGTCGCCAGGTGGGCGAGCAAGTTGAGATATTAGTCTTTGGCACCTACAAAGGGGGGGTGCGCAAATGACGTTATGATATATCGCCTTGGCACATGGCTAAGATGAGACCTATCTTTTTATGGGTCGACCTAAAATGTCCCAAGAAAAGTCCGAATGTGAGATCTTAAAAGAGGCACTAGGAGAGTGACTGCTTTTGAGGACTCAGGTTAGACGCCAGAAGGGCGACTAGACTAAGATTCGTACGGCGTTAGAATATGACATGCCTACTTTGTGTGGGAGTTCCGCCGCAGCATACACATCATACTGTATGCGACTATGAGCGACCATAGAAAGTGATTGAATGATCCCTGCTTCATCACAGTTTTGTGATCATACTTATGCCCTATGTGACTTAGAACTATGTTATGAACTTGGACGTTGATGTTGCTACTTTGGCATGCCGACCAATGGGCTATGCACATACAGCCCCACGGAGCATCGTGGGAAAGCGATTAACCAAGGGTGATTAACATGAGAGTCTAAGGAAGATAGTATAGTATACATCTGTTTTGTGTCTTAATGCCGGGCGATCATATTGAACATACGGTTCAAAAGATTGATCTTGAGCACATAAACATCTTGAGGTTTAAGCACCGCGATCGAGGGATTAAGGATGCTTGAATTGGTGTATATATATACGGTCTGGGGCATAGACGAGGTCTTTACTAACAAGGAAGTTCTATGCTGGTCAGATGGTGATTTGGTATAGCGCTCCTACCCTTTATCTTTCTCGTCAGGTCGCACGCCTCACTTCCAGTATGAAGAGATAGTATTTAACGGGTTTTGATGATATTATATAGTGAGAGAGGTGAGCCCATATGTGCGAGTGAGAGATGTTAGGAAACGGGCTTGTGGCCCGATTCAACGTATCCACCCATAAAGGCTCATAGAGCCCTAGTTATATTATACTTGGTAAGTAGTATTCTAATCCAACGGGATTTGGGATTGACTTTACCAATCCTACAAGAAATAGGTTTCTTGTGGGAATAATATAAATAGGGCAAGCCACCAAAGGGAAAAATACGACGTGCAATATTTTTCCTCTCTCTAGAAATTACATCTCACCAAAATACACTCTCTAAGTCTAACCATCGAGAGACTTGGATTTGCGGCGTGGAATTGTAATTGATATTCGTCCTACGTGATATCAATTCGACGAGAAAGAATTGCAGATTAATTATTCGTGGTGTTCGTGAGTTCGTAGCACAAGCCGAAAGTATTCCGCTTCGCTCCAGGGTTCGAATTCGCACAAGGTAATCCGTGATACCCTATTATTGTATAGTGAATTCGTTCCCTTCACACAACCTTAACATTAGCGATAAAATTTTCTTAATTACCCGTTTTTGAACGTGCCAATTGTCATTTAACACTCACTAGTCTTTCCGATAATTAGGCTTTTGAGAATGTCTATTATGAAGCAGATATACCCGACCGAACACAGTTTAAGTTACTCCTCCTCCAATCTCAGTGAGTTGATTTGGGAATTGAGTGTTCAACTACTTCCTTAAATTAATTACTCCAATAAATACTACAGCATGATGACTCTTTTTTTGAAGAGTACCCACACCGCCAGCCAGCCAGCCTGGATGTCAGAGATACATTCAATAATGTAGACTGAGTATTAATTGGCTGTACTCTGTAGACTAGAGGCGGCTGAATTGTTAATTAAGCTTGCATTTATTTTTTGGAAAAGAACTTTCATATTTTTTAGAAATTTTTTTTTTCTTATAACATGATTTGTATTCAATTTTGTAGTACTCCCTCCCTCGGTCCCTAAATTATTATTTTGCTATCTTTTTTTGTCAGTTTTAAAATAATTATCTTATTTAAAAAAATTTATTATTATTTTATTCTTATTTTTCTCTATATTTTAAATATAGATCACATATACATGAGCATTAAAGAAAACTACACATTATACTAATATTAATAATTAAGTAAATTATTTTTTCTTAATTTGTGTACCAAATTAAATAAAATAATAATTTAAGAACATAGGGAGTATTTGATTTGTATCCAACAATGACTTGTGCGTGTTTTATCGATACACAGAGTATATTTATGAAAATAATAAAGAAACCAAAATTTAAAAATTGAAAAGTTAAAGGAAAATTTTTCAAAGGATCGTTTACAGATTTGATATGCCAAAAAGGGGAGAGAGAAAAGAGGAGAAATAATTGAATTACTCTTTAAATCTATGTTGAGACTTTAAAATATTAAATTGAGGAAATTAAGGGAATTAAAAGTGATTTTTAAATTTGTGTTAGATTTGTAAAATAAAAGCAAAAAAATAAAAATAATATAAGGATTTTATTAACTTTAACAAAACGCATAAAACAAAAGTAGTAGTATAAGAGCCCGTTTGGTACAGCATTTACAAAATGCAGTGTTTTAAAAATGCAACGTTTTAAAAAACGCAGTGTTTTAAAAACCCAGGTCTTTCCTTATAAATACGTTTGTGATATCACTTCAATACGCACTTTTTTTTCCTAGGAGCGTTTTAAAACCTGCATTTTGAGAAAAAGTTAAAAATTACAGCGTAAAACGCTCGACCAAACAGGCTATAAGACAAAAAGTGACTTTTTACTAGGAAAATATCACACGGCCAACGGCTATCCACAAAACAAGCAAATACTACTCCCTCCCGGTCTAAATTATTATTTTATTTAACTTATCATACAATTAAAAAAAATAATTGACTTAATTATTAATATTAATATTTTGTGTAGTTTTTTTATTATTTATGTATATGTGACCCATAATTAAAGTAGAGAGAAAAAGTAAGTATAAAATGATAAAAATAATATCTTAAAAATAAAAATTTTAAACAAGATAAGTATTTATGAACGAAAAAAAATAAATACTCCCTCCGTTCCTAAATTATTGTCTGAGTTGACCCGACACACGTATTAAGGAAATTCAATTGACTTGATTATTAATATTGATATAGTGTCTAGTTTCCTTTAATGCCCATGTATATGTGGCATATAATTAAAGTAGGGAGAAAAAGTAAGGGTAAAATGGTAAAAGTGATGTTCTAAAAAGGAAAGTTTTCAAATAAGACAATTATTTAGAGCCCATTTGGTGTAGCGTTTTCAAAACGCTGCGTTTTGAAAACACAGCGTTTTTAAAACGCAGATTATTTAAAACGCGGTTTTTTTTTTATAAATGTGTTTGAGATATTATGTCAAAACACAGCTTTTTATTCCCTACTGCGTTTTAAAATCTGCGTTTTGGGAAAAAGCTAGAAATTTCAGCATTTTAAAACGCAGCTGCGTTTTAACCCTGCGTTTTGGCCAAAATGCTCGAACAAATGGGCTCTTAGAGACAGACAAAAAAAAAAAAGACAATAATTTAAAGACAGACAAAAAAAAAAAAGACAATAATTTAAGGACTGATGGAGTAATAAGATAATAATTTAAGAACGAAATAGGCCTATAAAACTAGAGATACCTTCCACATGGACATTATAAAACAAGAGTGTCCTGTTTAATTCATGACTCAAACTAAAAAAAATACTCCATCCGTCCTTAAATTATTGTTTTATTTTCTATTTTTATTCATTTTAAATAATTATCTTATTTAAAATTTTCTATTTTAGAAAATTATTTTTACCATCTTACCCTTACTTTTTCTTCTTACTTTAATTATGAATCACATACACATAGACATTATAGGAAACTACACATTATATCAATATTAATAATCAAGTCAATTATTTTTTCTAAATCCGTGTGCCGAGTCAAATAAAATAATAATTTAGAAATGGAGGGAGTAATTAATTTCATTATAAATATTAAGATAATATGTATTTTTCTAATATATCTTTGTGACAGTGGAGTCCATCAATTAATTAAAGTAAAAATGGAATCAATGATAAAGATAACTTCTAAAAAAAGAATAATTAAAAGTTATATATATATATATATAATTTTTGGAATGGTATAAAAAAGAAATATGAACTCTTTTTGGGAACAAAGGAAGTATTTCTTATTGAATAACACAAGTTTTAAGAAAATGTATGACTTATATATATTTTTTTTAGTAATTTTCAATTTATCACTAGTAATGTCAAATCAATAAAGTTCACTCACTTTTCCATGTCACAAATAATTATGAAGGTTGCAACAAACAATTGACATGAAAGAAATATTTTTTAAAAAAAGGGACAATTAATTTTATACGTTCTAAAATAAAATAATAAAAATTTATTTTGAAATGAACAGAGTAGTTATATTATATTGGACACCACATGTCAGTATTCCAATGTTTAATTTCTGCTATGGGCTAGTTGTATTTTACCTTTCCAAAGTTTGCTCAAAACTGCAATTTTGAGATCTACTCCAATGTTTCTAATTTTACAATTTTGAAATTTGTACGAATATTGTTTCCTTCTTCTTCTTTTTTTTTTTTTTTTGTTTTTTTCAGTTTAACATGGTAAGATCTGTTAGCATGATGAGTGCACCTTGACCAATCTACCTATCGGACCGGTCAAAGACAGTGTAAGAAATTGGTAAGAAATAAATTTCCCATTAGATGGGCCTAAAGGAAATAATATCATTTTCCATTAATTAAAGGGTTTTAAGGATTTTCTTGACGGTCTTCTCCTTAAGTTTTTTTTTTTTTTGGGCAAAATTCGAGCTCATATCTTTTAGATAATTTTAAACCGCTTAAATCCACTATATTTGTTTCAAACTGAAAAATGACTTTATTTTGCGAAATATCATCTATGCCCTTTAAAAATACGGAACAGTGCACTCTATGCATTGCAAAAATAAATAACGATGCATCGTGTATGTCATTCCTTCTAACACGTATTCCGATGTATCGGCTTCTCACTCCAAAAATAAAAAGAACGCTATTGAATGCTTAACACAATTCGCACAGAACCCTCTAAACTTCCAAAAAAACTTAAAACTTCAGGCGATTTAAAAGCAAGCAACATCTAACGATTTGAAAAAGTAAGTAAAAATGTCTTCGAAACCAGAACATAGCACCAGAACAAGGAAACACACAAAAACACGAAGTTGAAGAAGTTTCAGGTACGTAATACATTTTATAGATGTACTTTTTGTTTACAACTTTATGAATAGAGTGAAATCTGTATACATTTGCATAAAAATTCTGTTCGCGATGCATTATTTGAAAAAAATATAGTGTCATTGGCAAAAAAATGTTGCATCGCGTTCACTGAAAAAAAATGAAAACATTGTTTGTAGGGTTTAAAATTTTGAGCATCCCAATGCATCAATATGTTCATCGCGATGCATCATTTTTGTGCATCAGGTGCTTGATGCATTAATTTGTGCATCGTGATGCATCAATGTGTGCATTGAAATGCCTGACTTTGTGCATCGCAATGCACAATTGTTGCAACCTGTTTTACTACTTTTTGTAATTCTTAGATTATGTGATTGTAAACACAATATATGTGTTATGCAGATGCTATGACTAAAAATTCTGCCGGGATTGTATAGAGATCAAGTATGCAGTCCCTCATATGTCAGATTAAGAATATCAAATTCAGGGATGAGCATAAAACAACACTAAAAAAAAAAAAAAACTTTTTGGTATATCATAATGAGCATAAATGCTGATGATGTCGTCCGCGATCATTGTAAGAAGGACTATTCGATAATAAGGACTATTGTCAAATTCTACGTCAAGGGGCAATAGTATTTCTAGTTTGGGAGGAAAAGGATGAAGCTTCAACCAATAGATGCGAAGCTCATATTCAGCATAAACGATGGAGAGAAGGATATAAACATATCGTTTTACAAATTGGATTGCACCGATTTCCTCCAAAGGTACTTCCTGAAAAAAATATCAAAGGAATTAAAGAATATAAGATTGAAGCCAAAGTTGGTTTTTGATAGAATTAAGGAAATGATAGAGAGTCCGGATCAAGTAGTATCGAATGCGTCGCTAGCTTGACGATCCTGCTTGTTTTCGCGACCTTACTAGTTGCAACCAAAACATCCTATATACTGTGGGCCTACACAAGCCTTGTGTTTGATTTGAATACAATATCAACGTACAACTGGTCAAAACATGTTGTTGATTTGTTATTGGAAAGTTTGGAAACTACATTTGATGACCACCTAGAGAGATGCATGATGCTGCCGGTAACTTTAAGTTCATTTGGTATTGTTTTATGCAATTTTTGTGTATGATGCATGTTGATTTGATCATATTAAATTTGTTGAATTTCTCTATTCAGTATTGGTTGTGCAACCGACTCGCAAAACTTATATCTCAAGGTTTATGAATGGGATTTGAGGGCACTGTCAAGCGTATTGGATGAATCCAATTTTGTAAGTATCATGACAAATCAGGTGAGTTGTCATAAACCTTCTTAAAATGACACATTAGTATTATATTACAAATATCAACATTACACTTGCGATGCACAAAAGATGTGCATCAAGATGCATAAAATTGTACTAAAAAGGTATTATTTTTGTGCATCGCGATGCACAACTTTATTTTCGATGCACAATTTTTATTATGATTTTTTGCAGAAGTTTGATGATGTTCTCAATATAACAACAAATGATGAAAAGGAACTGCTTTGGGTAAAGAAAAACAATGACATGGAAAATCTTGGTGAGGCCTCCGTGGATCATCAACAAGATACTAAAGCTGTACCCAGGGAAACACCAAATAAGAGGGGTGGGGTGACTGATACAGTTGCAAGTGAATGTGTGACTCAAACACAAGACGGAAATCAATTAGAAGATGTGATCAGTCAAATAATTAAGCAAGAAAAAATTGAAAAACAACAAAAAATGGGGATGTCAGAAAGGACTAAGTTGAATACATAGAAGAAAAAGTGCAATGAGTCCAATGGAACGACAATAGTTATTGATTAGATGTGTTTCTTAGTTATTAAACTTTTTAGATACATTTGTGGTGTTATATTTTCTAGTATTTGAAAATATGTAAATATTTGAATACATTTTGTGGTGTTTTAATACTAATTTATAATTAATTTCATATGCAATTTTATGAATGTGTTTTGATTACATTGCGCAATATCTTTTTTTTTTTAACATTCCACTTTCGATGCACAAAATAGTGCAACAAAAAGTACTGTTTGTTGCATCGTGATGCATGATTTTTTATTTCCGATGCACAATAATAGAAAAATGAAATTAAAAAAAAAACATAACAAAAAATCAACCTTGTATAGCTTCTCTGCATGACCTAGAGTTGTGGTTACAAAGTTTGTGACATCTGCTACATATCATTTTCTTTTTTTTCTTGTTGATTCACCATTTGATGGGATCCTTGTCTTTTGAGACATCCGGGTAATCTTTTTATTATAGGTGGTAAAATGGTCTCACCCCCCTCGCAAGAATTCTGAGGCTCATACCTTTCCGTAGTTGCAATTAACATCAAACTTCCTTCGTAACACTTGATGTAATTACTTGTTAAGAAGTAATTATCAATCATATTTTTTATATTTTTTTCGGATCTCACAATCACAATAGTCGCGTGGCAACATGGGAATCCTTGAATTTGCCACTGATAGAATGGACATGTCCGCTTCCCCAAGTCAACCTGGATGCATGGATCGGATAAAACCTCGTATATTGAGTTGGGTGTCATGCGAATCTCTCGTGTGATCCCAATATTAATGTACTAGTTTCACTTTTTTTCCATCTTCGCACATAATAATTTATTCCATCTCTTTCCATTCCTAAGTCTCCTCCCTAAACATATATTTCATTATTTTCGATCTTATACAGTCTACTATGTGAGTGAGGGGAAGACCACGAGCCACTAAAATTCAATTGTTGAACGATTCAGCGGCATCATTTGAGGTCATTTTGGCGTACCTATTCTCGTGGCAATGTGCAATTGCCCACTTATCATATGAAATGGTGGCAAAATAATTACACAACCTGTCCCCCATCTTTTTTGAATATCTCAACTTTCTCATTAAACAGTCTAATGTTGGGGGCATACGCGCAGTCCTTGAGTCTTGAACACAAATTGCTGCGAAACGTGTTGTAATAACGTTTATCGGTAAACATTTCTTTCAAGTTCCGATAAAAGTGTACTAAGCAAAAGAAATGCTTGGAACTCCCTATAACACACGTACCATTTGTATCATTTATATTCACCCAATTCCTAAACCTCTTATATTGACATTGTCATTTCATGAGCATATATCATTCAAATATGCTTGCATTTGAGTTAGTTGTACACTTTTCATGTATACTGATATGTACTTGAAGTTTCATAGTTGTTTGTATTTGCATTGGTGAGCATTCATAGCTTCATTATATGCGGTTTGGATTATGTTGTGGTTGTTTCTTAAACTTGATTTGAGGTTGGTATCACCTTAGGGTGACTTGGGTATATTTTAGAATCACTTTGATGTGTTTAGAAGCCTTTTTATCCTGAACCAGCCCCTATGCAGCCGCATTGTGCGAGCTTGCCCAAACCCTAACTTTTTGGATTCTATGCGGCCGCCCTAGGCGCTCGCATAAGAGCTATGCGTCTGCATAGTGCTAGCTCTTTTAGAATCACAAACTTTCTGGAAACCATGCGGCCGCTTTAGGAGCTCGCTTAGGATCTATGCGTCCGCATAGTGCAGTCGCATAAGGTCGTACTCTGTTATTTTGTTTGACTAAATTTTAAGTTGTGTGACCATTTAATCTCCATCCAATGGCTGAGATTAAACTCGACCTTCGACCCTTTTTGACCAGCCTTTAGTTACTCTCAACCATGTGAGAGACTCTAGTACACTTCATTTCCTCATATCTTCTTCCATTGAAACTTAGGGAGCTTGTGTGGGAGATTGAGTGTGAGACTAGTGTGTGTAGATCACATCTTGTTGGGCTCTAAACCAAGTCCACTAAGTTAATTAATAAGTTTTGGCCTAATTAGATATTTAGTAGTTTATTATAGTTGAATAAATGTGAATCCTTATTATAAAAGGATTATTTAGAGGATAGTATTTCTTTAACCCAATCCTTGATAGATATGGATTAGCCTAGTTAAGGTACTATAAATATGTTGATATTGAAGTTGATTAATAAGAGTGAGAGCAAAATATTATCCTGCCCATATACTATTGCCGGTGTGCCTTGTTTCATCATGCAGCTGTGGAACGGTTTGGAGTTCCAGTACTTGTACATAAATTGATCACTAAACCAATTCAATCTTTCTTTCACTTTTGCCTCGGTCAGCGTGCACAACAATTTGGTATTTCATCTTCCGTAATCTCTTGGCCTTTTTAGGTGATTATTATATATAATACTAATAAATATATTAGTATTATTTTGGATTAAGTTAACATTTGGTATCAGAGCAAGGTTAGTTTGTGATCAAGATGGTTTGTAGCAAAGTTTATATGGGTCCTAAGTTTGATGGAAAAATTAATTTTTCCGATTGGAGATGTCAGATGTATAATTTTTTGGTTGCTTGTGACTTGGAAAAATCCGTAGATGAGGACCTTGTTGCAAATTCACATAAAACGGAGAAAGTCAAATCTGCCGAAGCACTTGATTATATTTACAATGCAGTTGAAGATAACATACGAAAAAAGATTATTAATTGCAAATCAGCATATGCTGCTTTTAATATTTTGACGACGACGTATGGTGGCGATGATAGAGTAAAGAGAAATTATTTGCAAATTTTGACAGGGAAATTTGAAAAATTAGAAATGGAGAAATCGGAGAAAGTTTCTGACTATATCTCTAGGGTGTGTGATCTTGCTTCAGATATGAAGGCAAACGAAGATGATGTTCCAGATGAAAGGATTTGTTCAAAAATCCTTCGTACGATGACGGAAGCTTTTGATGGTGCTGCCTCAATAAATTTGGCAATTAAAGATTTGAAGACGTTGACGGTGGCAGAATTAGAGTCCGCCCTTGTTAGCCATGAGTTACTATTTGGAGATCGTTCAAGAAAACGAAGAAGCCGCATTGCAAAGCCAAGTGAATTTGAAAAACACGAATGACGGATCGAAAGAAAGTGTTGGATCAAGTCATGGAGGCCAAAACCATGGTGGTAGAGGTCAAGGATACAACAATAGAGGTCGTGGCTACAATAATAGAGGTGGTCGTGGTTACAATAATGGAGGTGGTCGTGGCTACAACAACAGTGGTGGTCGTGGCTACAATAATGGTGGTGATCGCAGTTACAACAATGGTGGTAATCGTGGTTACAATAATGGTGGTGGTCGTGGTTACAACAATCGAGGCAGAGGCAATTACAACTCAAGTGGTGGACAAGGAGGTAATAATTGGAATCATGGAGGTAATAATACTAATTGTTGTTATAATTGTGGAAAACCTGGTCATAAAATTGCTGATTGTAGATATAGAAGGGAGAATAATGGAAACCATCATGCGAATAATTTTGCTGAAAATAATTTTGAAAATTCAGAAACTTTGCTCTTAGTTAGTAATTGTGAGAATTTAAAAGACAAAAATATATGGCTTTTGGATACTGGGTGTAGTAATCATATGTGTGGGAGCAAAGATCTATTTTCTGAATTGGATGAATCCGTTAGATCTGAAGTAAAATTTGGCAATAATGTAACTATTCCGGTGATGGGGAAAGGCAAGATCTCAATTTCGTTGAAAGATGGTTCTCAAAATTCTATCTCAGATGTTTTCTATGTTCCAAGTCTTCAGAAAAATTTATTAAGTATGGGGCAGCTTTCAGAAAAAGGTTATGATATGAGAATTTTTAACGGAGTTTGTAGTATTGGTGATAGTCAGAGAGGACTAATAGCAAAGGTAAATATGACTCATAATCGTTTATTTCCATTAAAGTTGAATTGTGGAAATTTATCTTGCTTTAGTTCTGTGATTCATGATGATAATTGGTTGTGGCACATGCGGTTTGGGCATATTAATTTTGGAAGTCTTAACTTTCTTTCTCGTAAAAAGATGGTTGAAGGATTGCCCGCAATTGATGTACCTAAAGGTGTTTGTGAAACGTGTGTTTTGGGCAAGAAACATAGAGATGCTTTTCCTACGTAAATCTTGGAGAGCAAAGAGACCGTTGGAGTTGATTCATTCCGATCGTGCTCGTTGAGGTTGCTTCTAATGGCGGTTGCAGGTATTTTGTCACCTTTATTGATGATTTTAGTAGGAAAGCATGGGTATATATTTTGAAAGAAAAATCTGAGGCTTGTGATATGTTTAAAAAGTTTAAATATTTTGTGGAGAAGCAAAGTGGGCATAAAATTAAAACTTTGAGAACGGATAGGGGAATAGAGTATCTTGTTTGTGATGATTTTCTTGAGAAGCATGGCATTGAGCATCAGTTAACTGCTAGATATACTCCGCAACAGAATGGTGTAGCAGAGAGAAAAAATAGAACTGTTATGGATATGGTTAGGTGTATGTTGAATTTCAAAAAAATGCCTAAGAGTTTTTGGGCCGAAGCAGTTGCATGTGCAATTTATGTTTTGAATAGGTGCTCAACAAGAAGTGTTCGTGATAGAACTCCAGAGGAGGCATGGAGTGGTCGAAGACCTTTTATTGGATATCTAAGGGTGTTTGGTTGTATTGCTTATGCTCATGTGCCTGATCATTTGAGAAAGAAACTTGATGATAAAAGTGAAAAGTGTATTTTCATTGGCTATAGTGATGTGTCAAAAGCTTATAAATTATTCAACCCTGTGACAAATAAAGTTGTTGTTAGTAGAGATGTGACTTTTGATGAGGTTGGTGTTTGGGATTGGTCTACTAAAGGGAAGGAAAAATCAAGTTTTATTCTTGCTCAAAATGAAGAGGTTAATGCTCAAGATGATGTTCCAACTCCTACAACTGCAGAAGAAGAAAGTTCAAGGCGTCCGCAGAGACAGCGTAACTTACCAGCTAGGTTACAAGACTATGTTGTGGGCAGTGATAATGATCCCACCGATGAAGAATTGGTGAATTTTGCTTTATTTGCGGATTGTGATCCTGTTAATTTTGATGAAGCATCTTGTGAAGATCATTGGATTCAAGCAATGGATGATGAGATTCATGCAATTGAGAAGAATAATACATGGGAGCTTACTACTTTGCCAAGTGGTAAGAAGGCAATTGGTGTCAAATGGGTTTACAAGACAAAGTACAAGCCAAGTGGTGAAGTTGATCGTTACAAGGCAAGGTTAGTTGCAAAAGGTTACAAGCAAAAGCCAGGTATTGATTATTTTGAAGTATTTGCACCAGTTGCTAGACTTGATACTGTTCGTATGATTATTTCTCTTGCTGCACAAAATAGTTGGAAAATTCATCAAATGGATGTTAAGTCTGCTTTTTTGAATGGTGTTCTTGAGGAGGAACTGTATGTTGAGCAACCTGCAGGGTATGTGAAAAAGGGCAATGCAGATAAAGTTTACAAGTTGAAAAGGGCTTTGTATGGTTTGAAGCAAGCTCCTAGAGCTTGGTATACTCGCATTGATTCTTATTTTATGGAGCATGGTTTTCAGAGATGTCCGTATGAGCATACTTTATATGTTAAATCATTGGATAATGATATTCTTATTGTTTGCTTGTATGTTGATGATTTGATTTTTACCGGTAATAACCCGAGGTTGGTGACACAATTTAGAGAGGCTATGATAAATCAGTTCGAGATGACAGATATGGGGCTTATGTCTTATTTTCTTGGAATTGAAGTTGCTCAAGTAAATGGTGGAATTTTTATTTCGCAGAAAAAGTATGCTAATGATATTTTGAAAAAGTTTAAGATGGATAATGCTAAGCCAATTTTGACTCCACTTGAGGAGAGGTTGAAATTAGTGAGAGATGGTAATGGTGATTTTGTTGATCCTACTTATTTTAAAAGATTGGTTGGGAGTTTGAGATATTTAACTTCAACTAGGCCAGATATTGTTTATGGTGTTTGACTGATTAGTAGGTTTATGGAGACTCCACGTCAATCTCACTTACAAGCTGCAAAGAGGATTTTGCGATATATCCGAGGTACGTGTAGTGATGGAATTTTTTACTCGAGTTCTAATGTCGTGGAGCTTGTTGGTTATACAGATAGTGATTGGGCCGGTGACATTGAGAATCGAAAAAGTACTTCAGGTTATGCATTTCATCTTGGTTCGGGCGTATTTTCGTGGTCTTCAAAGAAACAACAAGTTGTTGCTCTTTCTACAGCTGAAGCAGAATACATGGCAGCGGCGAGTAGTGCTACTCAAGCAGTGTGGTTGCGTAGATTGCTAAATGTTCTACATTTCAAGCAAGATGGTCCAACGAAAATTTTGTGTGATAACAAGTCAGCAATTGCATTGTCGAAGAATCCAGTTTTTCATGGTCGAAGCAAGCACATCGACATTAAGTTTCACTTTATTCGTGATTTGGTTCGAGAGAAAGAGATCGTTGTTGAGTATTGTCAAACTGAAGATCAAGTTGCAGATATTTTTACGAAGCCATTGAAGACCGAACCATTTTTGAAGTTGAAGAATATGATGGGCATGATCAAGTTTGAAGACCTTGGTTTAAGGGAGGCAATGTTGGGCCCTAAACCAAGTCCACTAAGTTAATTAATAAGTTTTGGCCTAATTAGATATTTAGTAGTTTATTATAGTTGAATAAATGTGAATCCTTATTATAAAAGGATTAGTATTAATTAGACAATCCTTTAGAGGATAGTATTTGTTTAACCCAATCCTTGATAGATATGGATTAGCCTAGTTGAGGTACTATAAATATGTTGATATTGAAGTTGATTAATAAGAGTGAGAGCAAAATATTATCCTGCCCATATACTATTGCCGGTGTGCCTTGTTTCATCATGCAGCCGTGGAACGGTTTGGAGTTCCAGTACTTGCACATAAATTGATCACTAAACCAATTCAATCTTTCTTTCACTTTTGCCTCGGTCAGCGTGCACAACAATTTGGTATTTCATCTTCCGTAATCTCTTGGCCTTTTTAGGTGATTATTATATATAATACTAATAAATATATTAGTATTATTTTGGATTAAGTTAACACATCTTCTCATCCAACCATCCAAATTTTGATCCAAGTCCATCAAAGTGTAGAGGGTGACTTGGGGACCAACTTAGAAGGCTTTGATTTGCATTTCATTAGTTTGATTTCCATATTCTAAGTAAGTTACTAATCCCCTTTATATGCTTAGAAACTATTGCATACTTGTTCTTAATTATACATGTATGACTTGTATACTTGGTATATTCATGTCTAAATGATATGTTGAGATGTATAACATGTGTTATGTGTTAAGTGTTGGGTTTGGATGATGTTGCATGTTGAATTTAAGAGCTCAACCATGGAATTAAACTAAAGAACTTATTAGAGACTTTAAATGGTGAAAATTGCATATAGCAATTATACCCAATTTTATGAACTTAAAGAAATGACACTAAAAGTGGATTTTTGGGAAGTTTATAATTCTCCAAATCATAAGTTAAGTTACTACGAAAATTAGAGTTCAATTGATATGGATTTCGGTCCTCCGAGTATGTGATACTGGTATGTTAGAGACTTGTAAATTAGCTCTAAGGTTGTGTTTAAAATTTTGAACAATATGTTTGATGATTATATGTTGTAGAATAATATAATCTACGTGATATTTGTCAAGTTCACTACTTTTGAACTTGACGGTTATTTGCATAAGTTGAGTAAGAATACCTACTTGTGTGTTGTGTAAGTCCAGCTGGCGTCGTCGTTACTAATGTTATGGTGGGACGACTTATAGTCTTTACAAATCAACGTTTGTGATCGCTATAAGTCGCCGTACCGGAGTTCACACACCCCTCTTCTGTTGGCCACATTTGAGAAGTAGCCCCACTGTTGTAACAATACGCATGACTTTGGCTTGCTAGGTTGAACCCGACTGGATTATGTCGGGGACGTCGATATTACGTACACGGGTATCAAGGCACTATTGGTTATTTGTGTATTGCAGGAGCTACACAAGGTTGAAGAAAGAGATACGATATCCTTTGTAACGTGATTTAAATACGAGCACTTATGTGTATATCAAGGTGCTAGTGAGATATGTGGTTTGTATATCAAAGATGATGATATATGTTTAATTGTGGTATATAAATGCTATTACCATGTTACGTTTATTAATTGAGCATTATGCCATATCATATAGTTACATTTAGTAACTTATTGAGTTTCGACTCACCCCGTTTGTTGTTTATATGTTTTTCCTTTGATCCGAGTCAGCCAGGGAGTTCGCGGTGAGACCGGAAAGGGTTCACATTAGCTTGCAGGTTGTCTTTGTTGGTAGCTCATGGTTCTTGTATCTAACTAGTTATTTTCTTTTGGCAAGGACGAATGGTTTTTGTGAAGTTATGTAAACTTTACAATGGGTAGTACTATTGTGGTGTCGTTTGTATATTCTTATGATAGCCGACATATGTATGTTGCGCTTGTGTATAACCTTGTTAGAAATTCAGTTTCTTTCCCAAGTATGTTGTAGCCCGTGGTTTATGTTTTTATTCCGGCATGTTGTGGCCGATGTTGTTGTTGTTATAGTTGTTTATTTTCCCAAGTTTTAGATTTGTGGTTTAGTTGTTGGGTTCCGGCTGTAGTGTCGCTGAAGACTCGTTTTATTTACATCAGGTTTTTATAAGTGGTGATTTATCGTAAGTACGAGTGGTTACGCCATGTGCTCTTCTTGTTGTTGTGTTGTTTTGGCGACTTGACCTTGAGATTTCGTATAGAGGTCTGGGTTGGGGCGTCACACTCCCAAACACATCGCATATTGCTTCCATTAAACTAACATTTCGATCTGATACAAACAACACTTCACGATCGATTTCTCCTTTTATCTTAGACAGAAACCAAACCCAATTATCCCGATTTTCAGAACTTACAACCGCAAATGCAAACTGGAACAGACCTTCAGCATATGAACAATATTTAATCAAAGTGTGCATCGCGATGTATATACTTGTACTGAAAAAAACTATTTTTATGCATCGCAATGCACAAATTTATATTCGATGCACATTATTCTACTTAATTAACAACATAACATTTGCGATGCATACCAATGTGCATCGCGATGCACAAAAGTGTATTACAAAAGAATTGGTATGCATCGCGATGCACAAAAGTGTACTACAAAAGAATTGGTATGCATCACGATGCAAAAAAGTGTACTACAAGAGAATTGGTACAATTACTATCACTGTTCTCCTCGTTACATTGTTGTGCATCGTCAAATAGATGTGTGGTGCAACTTTTTCTTTGCCTTTGTCAAGGTTTTGTTTATCGCAATGCAAGTTTTGTGCATCATCTTCATAAACAATTGCATCGTGTGTGTCTTCTGCAATCTCATTTCCATAATCCATTCTTTGTTAATCCTGTAACTCAAACCATTATCATTTTCAAACATATCAACTTAATGATAATAAAAACTAATAATTTTTTTGCCAATGTCACCATGTTTTTGAAATTTTCTTCATTGATTAAACAACAATTGTTGTGTGATCCTACAGTGTATTTCAAACTACAATTATCCGATTGAAAATTGGAATATTTACTTCTGATGCATTCGATCAACTCAGATAAACTAAAATTCTCTAAAACTTTTGAAATAATAGTATCTTCTCTGAATTTCAGCAACAATATGATAGCACTTTCGTTGGTTGAATCCATTGATTTTGATTTCACAATGAATTCGATATTGAACTGCTTTGATGTTTATTTTTGATTTAAAATATTTTTTGGTCCCTCGATTTTGACCCAACTTTTTATTTGGTCCTATTTGTTCAAAATATATTCATTTGATCCTATATATTGCAATTCTTGGTTAAATTTCCCGTCTTACCGTTACCGTTAAAATTTCTGTCCAATATTTCTGAAAATGCCCATATTGGGCTAAATAAAACCACATGATTTATAATTCAGTTTCCTATTCATGCTTCTATTCCATGTTGCATCTTCATTTAGTTGGGTTTTGATTTTATATTATTTTCTTTCTAAGTTATTCCTTTTGGGGGATTGAATATGTTTAAGCTTATCATAGAGTCCAAGAGAAAATTTGCATAACAGCATCGCCCAAAATTTGGCAGCACCACCTTAACCAACCTACTGGCATCACCAAACTCCATTGCTAGTTTGCCACTGCCGCCTCTACTTCATCTTGTCTTCCACTCCATGTAACATAATCCACCCAGCTTCTCAGTAACAAAATCAAAATTACATTTGGCTTCTTGCTTTTGCACCACTATCGTGCTCCCAAATCAGAAACGTAGGGCGAAAAATTCATCAATCAAACTCCATGGTTCAGGTAATACTACAAACGAACTTGAATGACAAAATTTTACCAAAATTTAAACGCACCAAAATTCATCAATAATATAGAATAATTAGCATATGAATAATCTCAACAAATAAAAAGAAGATGTGTAAGAACTGAAATTACTAATCCCATTTGTTCAGAACAAACAATTTGGCCCTTGTGACAAAACTCCACCCTATCCCTCTTCTAAACAAACAATTAAAAATGAAAATTATAAATTTAACCATAGGTTCATAGAAAGAGATGAAGAGAAAAGAAAAAGAGTTCAAGTCAAACAATCCCCTCGCACAATCCATATCCCCAGCTCGGGCATGAGCCGAAATCATAGTAGTCCACGCAAAACTATCTCTTTCAGGCATTTCATTGAACACTTATCTCGATTCAACAATTATACCCAAACTTGAGTAAAAATCAATCAAAGCAGTCTGAAAATACAGATGCAAACTAAAGCCAAATCTCCAAATTTGTTCATGAATAGATTCTCTTAATCTTAAAGCAGATACCAGCGCACGCTTTGACAATTGACGAAAATGTATAACTGCTAGGACAAATTTGAGCTTTCAACTTGTCTATATAAAACTCAAGAGCTCGAAATGGGGATAAAGAATGAACAAAGCCTCTTATCATCGCATTGTGCAAAAAAACGTTGGGGTTTCCATCTGGGTAAAGGCTTGAACGGCGTAATCTGTTAGATGAAATGTTGTAGACGCCGATGAACTGGTTCATCACGAAACAGTCTTGGTTTGAATTGTTCTTGATCGTGAAGGCATATAGACAGTCTAGCTGCCCAATTGGATCTCGAAATGATGAACTAACAGATTGTCGTCGCCTTCATTGGGCTTGATGAAGCCAAAACCCTTGCTGTCGTCACTTGGAAGCTTTGCCATGGGAGGAGAGAGGAAAAGAAATACACGGCTGTGGAGGCGTCCAATATTGTTAGGTTTCATTTAATTAGGGTTTAAAGGAAAAGAGGGAAGTTATTTTGACAACGTTCAACGGCATAAGGTAGTAAGGGTGTTGTATTTTAGCTTAGATTTGCTTGAATCCATAACCTAAGTCTAAGACAAGGTGACTAATGGGCCTGCGTGTCTGTTAGTGTGGCAACTTGTACTTAGGCATAACTTGAATAGCCTAGGGTTGCTATTTGTATAAGTCTTGAAGAAGATAGCCTATAGGACATCGGACGTCCTCTGCTTTAAATAGGCAGAACTTGGACCAGCAGTCTTCCTTTGGACATCGGACAAGCTCGTATCAACCAAGCTTCATCAGCAATGATTGAAAAATCCAAGAACATCCGATAGAGATCTGCCGAAGATGTGCCTCAAATCAGAAGACCTCATTAAATGCAATATAACGTTAACCTGCAACTCTCATTTAATGAAGGTTTCCATTCTAGGCAAATACTCAGAAAAGGACATTTCTTCTGCAAGCACAGACCGCCTATTTTTGGCAAAAAGTCAGAAAACAGACTGCAAGGTGCTGGACAGCCTATCAGAGGTCAACAACCAGATTAGAGCATTAATTGCTCTTAAAATTCAAATTAGAATGATCTCCAACGGCTTCAAGCTTCCTCCTGCATATAAAAGAAGACTTCATTGCTGCATTCAACAGTCTTCTACACCTCAACTACTCCAACTACTGAATCTCCATTATCTTCAAGTGCATTAAAGCTAAAACGTCCTATCTGTATACATTGAAGAGCTTCACACTTAGACGTCCAGTCCATTAAAGCTCTTCATTGATTGCAACACCTAGCTTTTCATAGCTCACGAGGATTGTATCTCATTGATATCAATTCTCCCACACAAACACTTGGTCAACAAAATTTTTGTACACTATCCATTAGAGATTTAGTTTGTAAAATATCTAGTGGAGAAACTTAGTACACGATTTTCAAATCCAAAGTTGACCACTTTGGTTGTGGACGTAGCACTTATTTATAAGTGTGAACCATATTAAATACTCTGTCTACCTGTGTGATTGTGATTATTTGTGTTGCTTAAATTTCCAGATTTCCAAACTGATGAGAACTACTGATCTTGACCTGTGAAGATCAGCCATTCTCAACTTGTCCTATACTTCTCTAGTCTTCCGCCTGCAAATCTTTTCAAACTTAAAGTGAAGTAGATTTTCGAATCAAATTTCAAAAATAGGAAATAGGCTATTCAACCCCCCCCCTTCTAGCCTATTTTAAGCAACTGTGGACCTAACAATTGGTAATTTGGGTAACTTAGTTTTATTTCTAGCAATATGGGCACTTTGGGCATTTTAAAAAGGCAAAACAATCGGGCCACTGTACTTTTGGGAAGGTTGCAATTTGACCACTAATTGTTTAAAAATGTTATTTGGGCCACCGTACTTCAGTTATCATGCAAGCGTGCCCACTACCACGTTAATTTTAAATAAAATTTCTATTTTACCCCTGTCTTTGTTCTAATCTCCCTTAATGAAGACATGGGTAAAATAGAGATTTCATTTAAAATTAACGTGTTGGAGGGCTCGCTTGCAAGATAACTGAAGTACACTGACCCAAATAACATTTTCAAAAAATAAGTGGCCGAATTGCAACTTTTCCCGAAGTACAGTAACCCAATTATGTGTTTTGCCTTTTAAAAAATATTAGACGGAAATGCTAACAGTAACGGCAGGAGGGATGAATCTAAGCAAGAAATGCAACGTATAGGACTGAATATGTTTTGAAAAGGTAGGACCAAATAAAAAGTTGGGTCAAAGTCGAGGGACCAAAAAATATTTTAAATCTTTATTTTTTAAGTTTTTTCAAGTTGATATGAATGAGAATTTTAGTAAGAAATCACAATGTAGATAAATGTGGGATTGAAAGGAGAAAATCAAGGAAATTGCAAAAACTAAAAATACGTGATAGGTTGTTACGGGGCAGGGAACAATTTATCACTTAAAAGAGACTTAAGCGGTTGAAAATAAATATAATGAACTTAAGCGGTTGATAATCTCATAAAGTGGACCGACTCGCAATTTTTTCTTTTTTCTTTACCCAATTTATGAGCTACTTGTGAAAATGTTTAGTTTCATCGTCCAATGTAATACACTGCTTTGGACCAATCACGATACATGATTTAATCTAATTTACACTCAAGCTGACCCGAACAATTGCCAAAGATAATGTAATAAACGAGGCTATTTTTTTGGAGACAAATAAAAGAAAAAAGCGGAATGAAAAATAAAAAAAGGAAAAAGGGACTTTTATTTTATTATTTTTTATATATTTTGAAGTACTCCATCCCTCCTTAAATTATTGTCTTGTTTGATCTGACACACAAATAAAAAAATTAATTTAATTATTAATATTAATATAATATATAATTTTCTTTAATATCCACGTACATATCGATCATAATTAAAATAAGAAAAAAATATGAGAATAAAATAGAGTAATATTTTAGCTCACGGGATAACTCACATCTCCTCCCAAATCCCTCTCAAATCGATCCCGCAATTAATACGGGAGGACATAGACTTTAGTAGTAAGAGAAATCTGTCACCTCTGGATGGGGTGGGCGCCAACGCCATTGTTAATTGATGATCGCCACCTTTCCAATCAAAATCAACTCACAGAAATATCATCTCCTCCAATAAAAACTACTAACAAGTTTTGCGTTTTTTTTGCCACTACTTGCTCTTTAATGTTCTGCAATGTTTCTCCATTCTTACTTAAACGTACTTCAACCACTCTCTAAATTTTCATATTGGAAACCCAGTTTGTTTGAATTCTTGATTACCCAGTTTCCGAAAAATACAAATCTGCAATCATTTAAGATCATCCTCCACTCATATTTTACTTGAAGAGGAGTTCATTTATGCTATGTATGTATATTTTTAGATTTATCCATGTTTAGAATTGTTTTTTTTTCCTTTTTCCTTTTTTATTTTCTGATTTTAGTTCCAACATTTGAAATTGGTTTTGATGTTTATCAATTTTTGATCTTATACTTTCCTGCTTACTTGGAAACAGAATCTCAGAATTTCTTGATTTTGTACTTTTATTTATCTAAGTGCGTGCATGAATTCACATGTTTGCATGTTTGTTTATTGTTGGAAATAGTTGGCTTTATAGTCCACGTTTTGGTATCTGCATCTGACAAATATCCTATTTCTATGCCTATGAATCTACTGCAGCTTTTGAAATTTAATTCAGTGAATTAAAATCTTGGGGCTGAAGCAAAGGAACCCAGAAAGTTATATTTTCTGGGCATGTGACAAAATTCAAGTATTGTATCACAAAGGGGTGCAATTCTGAGTGGTGATAAAAATGGCGGCAATGCTGGCCGGAGATGACCTGGTAATGTCGATGAGCCGGCGAATGAGTTTAGCATCAACCAGCAGCAGAAGGAGTTGGGTCTCAGTTAGTATGAGAGATGCTTTCGCTGCTCCCGGTGGAGATGTTTTTCAAAGGAATGCAAGGGAGGATGATGAGATTGAGCTTAAGTGGGCTGCCATTGAGAGACTCCCTACTTATGATCGTTTGAGGAAGGGAATGTTGAAGCAAGTTCTCGAAAATGGCAAAATTGTTCATCAAGAGGTTGATGTTGCCAATCTCGGCCTACGCGACAAGAAGCAACTTATGGAGAGTATACTTAAAGTTGTTGAAGAAGATAATGAGCGGTTTCTTCTTCGGCTTCGTGAAAGGATTGATCGGTTAATTACATTCCATAATAGCTTTACTTCTGGGCATAAAACCCTTGATAACTCCTTCCGGTCCGTTTGACTTTTTTGAATTAAATTGACTGTGTTTCAAATGAAAATTTGATGTATATATATATTTTTTTATCTTTTTTTCATAATCATGAAACACATAATTCATAGTAGTTCTTTAGAACTACGAATTAAATGTTTTATGATTCAAAAGTAAAAAAAATATATGTCAAAATTTTATTTGAAAACAATCGATTTGACTAAAAAAAAAAAAAAATTTTAAACATGACAGTAGTTTAAGGACGGAGGGAATATTATTTTATGGATCTTGTTAATTTGTGCCTAATTATTTTGTGGAATATTTGATATGTGCTAAATAGGGTTGGAATTGATATTCCCAAGATCGAAATCCGATACAACCATTTGTCAATTGAAGGAGATGTTCATGTTGGGTCAAGGGCACTTCCTACACTTCTCAATGCAACCCTGAATACCATAGAGGTAGCTAATTCTTTTCTTAGTTAGACTAATTACTGGCAGCTATTTATTAAAGGAAAATTTTGTGTTCAATCCCCATAATTATTACCTGCTGAGAAAGGAAAGTTTTAGTTGCAATCTATAGTACTACTTTCATGGGATGTTGAAGACTTAACTTCTTACTTACTAATTTGTTCCGGAAGGAAATGTTTCTGGGACAACTGATTCATTCATGTATTGGAACTGTCCCATTTTGAATGGTAGTATATGATAATCGTTTCATTTAAATTTGTTACCAATAGGGACTTCTTCAAGTCATCCGGCTCGTCCCGTCGAAGAAAAGGGCGGTCAAGATACTACAAGATGTTAGTGGAATGGTGAAACCGTCAAGGTACGCTCATGTGGTCGATGCTTTGCTAGAATCTACCACAAAACTCAAAACTCTTCTCTTGGAGTAGTTATTATTGGCATGTCACTTTTAATTGATCTGTTTTCGTTTAATTTAAGTGAATGATTACAAGATGTTGGTGGTGAGTGATTACCAATTGAAACTTATAAAAGAGAAAAAGTGAATTATTTGTTCTCATTCCAGGATGACACTTCTTCTTGGGCCTCCTGGATCTGGAAAGACTACATTTTTGAAGGCACTTGCTGGAGTTCCAGACACGGATCTAAGAGTCAGCGGAGAAATCACCTACTGTGGTCATCAAATGTCAGAGTTCATTCCTCAAAGGACTTGTGCATACATTGGCCAACACGACTGCCATCATGGTCAGATGACTGTAAGAGAGACACTTGATTTTGCAGGACGTTGCTTGGGAGTAGGAACTAGATATGATCTCCTGGCAGAATTGTCAAGACGAGAAAGAGAGGAATGGATCAATCCAGACCCTGAGATAGATGCATTCATGAAAGCTACTGCAGTGGCTGGTCAAGAGTCTAGTTTGGTTACAGATTATGTTCTCAAGGTTTGTCTCCCAGCTGAACTTTGTGCGGTTGTATGTCCAGCCAAACACATCAATTTAATTATACGTCAATGTACAGATACTTGGATTAGATATATGTGCTGATATAGTGGTGGGTGATGAGATGAGAAGGGGCATCTCTGGTGGACAGAAGAAGCGTGTCACTACTGGTATGTGAAAAGCTTCACGTTTCTAGTATCTGTTTACATGGTCATTTCTTATTCCTTCCATTTTTATCTATCGATATATAATGGCACAACAGTCAATTCAGTTCTGTTTTTATGCTGAATGTAGGAGAAATGTTGGTAGGACCAGCAAAGGTTTTTTTCATGGATGAAATTTCAACTGGTCTGGACAGTTCCACGACATTTCAGATTGTCAAGTTTATGAAACAAATGGTTCATATCATGGATGTAACTATGATAATCTCTCTTCTCCAACCTGCACCAGAAACCTTCGAACTTTTTGATGACATTATACTGCTTTCAGAGGGTCAAGTTATCTACCAAGGTCCACGTGTAAACGTTCTTGAGTTCTTTGAGAGTATGGGATTTAAATGCCCTGAAAGGAAAGGCGTTGCAGACTTTCTGCAGGAGGTTATGTCAAAGAAGGACCAAGAGCAGTATTGGTTCAAAAGGAATGAACCCTATGAATATGTTTCTGTCCCCGACTTTGCACATTGCTTCAGCTCATTCCATGTTGGGCAGAAGCTTTTTGATGACCTCGGCACTCCTTATGACAGAGAGAAAGTGCATCCCGCTGCATTGGTGACTGAAAAGTATGGTATATCCAACATGGATCTTCTTAAAGCATGCTTCGACAGAGAATGGCTTTTAATGAAACGCAACTCTTTCTTATACATATTCAAGACCACTCAGATTACGATCATGTCGCTCATTTGTTTCACAGTGTTCTTTAGAACAGAGATGAAGCATGGTCAATTACAAGATGGAGTCAAATTTTTTGGAGCACTATTTTTCAGTCTCCTAAATGTGATGTTTAATGGGACAGCTGAGCTTGGGCTGACCATTATGGGTCTTCCTGTGTTCTACAAACAACGAGATTCATTGTTTTACCCCCCATGGGCTTTTGCTCTTCCCATTTGCCTTTTGAGGATCCCTATTTCTATTCTTGAATCAGTTATATGGATCGTTCTCACATATTACACTATCGGGTTTGCTCCTTCTGCTAGTAGGTATGTGCTTGCATTACTCAGTCTTCAATCCACTTAAGAAGTTTTCATGTTAGGGATGGATAGAACATTTTGCTTCAAGGCTTTCTGTGAACATATGTTCAAAAAGAGCTGGTTACTAATTGTGTATCAAATTCTAAGACTTGCTAGAAAACATTTCCAACTTAAATCTTCAGGTTTTTCCGCCAATTGCTGGCCTATATTGGTTTACATCAGATGGCTTTGTCACTTTTTCGCTTCATTGGTGCACTTGGAAGAACAATGGTTGTTGGAAGTGCTGTTGGTACCTTTTCACTGCTCTTGATTTTTGTCCTTGGGGGATTCATTATTGCTAAAGGTTGGTATTTTGCATCTTTATACTTGATAATTCTTACATCACTGTGAGCTGATAGAAAACAATTGGCTTGATGGATAAGATATTTTTCTAAAAATATTATCCCCATTTCGCTTGCAGATGATATTCAACCATATATGATTTGGGGCTATTACATGTCTCCCATGATGTATGGACAGAATGCCCTTGCCATGAATGAATTTTTAGATAAAAGATGGAGCGCTGTAAGCACAATAGAATGTTTGTAAACAAGCTTTGATTTTTATTATGTTAGAATCCCATTTGATTATCTCAAAATACGTCATTTTGTTTAACAGCCCAATCCTGATCCCAGAATTGCTGAACCTACTGTTGGAAAGGTTCTTCTCAAGGCCAGGGGCATGTTTGTTGATGAGTATATGTTCTGGGTTTGTGTTGCGGCACTATTTGGTTTTACGCTTCTCTTCAACATCTTCTTCATTCTTGCTCTGACGTATTTGAATCGTAAGATTTCATAATGTTAACCTATCTCTCCTTTAACAATGTAAGACGTAAAGTTCTGCTATTTACTACTCTTTGGTTAAAATTGCAGCTCTCGGAGATTCCAGAACTACTGTTACAAATGAGGATGACCAACATAAGAAGAAGAACCCATACTCTAGAACAAAGGCAGCCACTAGTCGTTCAGAATCTATGGCTCCATTAAACGAAGGTTCAATGCTGTACCATACTTTTGACTCTTGTGTAATAACTGGGTCATGTGATCTTCTTACAAGGAGGTTTCCGCTTATGGTTATATGAAATTGGTGAACATTGAACTTCTAGTTCAGTGTTTGAGTTCTGCAATGAACAAGCTTGCAATATCTTTTGTTCTCTACCCTCTAAGTGCCAACTTATCAACCTCGCCAAGAACTAGCCTTGAAATTTGGAAATCCAGTGCAAAGTATTCGTCATGTTTGGGACTTCGATTTATGCAAGGTGGTGACCATTAGGATCAATAAATGATGTTTTATTAGATTTATGCTTGTAGGAAATTCCACCACAGATGTTAAGCTAATAGAAAAAGCAGCCTAGTTGGAGACATGAAAGTGGAAAAAAGAAGACTTATATGTTAACAAAGACAAAAGAAGTTGCAAATTGTTATATGTTGCTAGATAGGGTTAGTTCTGTTACTTGCTTCTCCAACTCAAATTGTTAAACACATAACGTAAACCTGGTCTTCATTCTACAACTTCTGAGACTCAATTTAAAGGACTTGGCATGTTTCCATGTTTGCTCCACCAAAATGAGGCAAACCTACTTGTCTGTGAACTATTACTAGATAAAATGAGTTGTCATCTGCAGAACACGTCATGATCTACTTGGTTATTTCTCGTAGTCTTACATATGAGCAGCAGCCTATGATTATACAGTATAGTTGACATACAACTGGAAGGCATGAGAGATAACATGAATACTCAATTTCTTATATTTTGACTCATACAAATTGAATGGTTACAGGCTCATGTATGCAAGTAAGGAACAGTCGAAAACGTGCCAATTCTAACAGAAGAGGAATGGTGCTGCCGTTCCAGCCTTTGTCGGTTGCATTTGATCACGTCAACTACTATGTTGATATGCCTGCTGTAAGTCACTTGCGCTTGCTTACTGACTGTGATGACTGATCAATTTTCTTCTTTTTTTTACTACTGGTAGTCGATGTCAAACATTATGAGAGACTATTTAGATGTGCGTCAATAAAAATTGTAAAAAATCATGTACTCATGTATTCTGGTGGCTTACTGGCTTTGGCATAAGATGTTTACTGACTATATTTTCTTTTCTAAAATGTTCAATCAGATCAGGAATTAATCTACTTAAGTTTGGAATGTCTATGGATTAAGTCATAATCATAAATTTTAAAATGAAAAGTTTCTCATTGCCATTAGTTTTGGTTTTTCATCAGGAAATGAAAAACCAAGGAATTGGCGAGTCTCGTCTCCAACTGCTACAAGATGTTAGTGGTGCTTTCAGGCCTGGTGTTCTCACAGCATTGGTTGGTGTCAGTGGTGCTGGGAAGACCACTTTAATGGATGTGTTAGCGGGAAGGAAAACTGGTGGTTATATTGAAGGGACTATCAGCATTTCTGGTTACCCAAAAAACCAAGCAACTTTTGCTCGTGTTAGTGGTTACTGTGAACAGAATGATATACATTCTCCTTACGTTACTGTTTATGAATCTCTTGTATATTCTGCTTGGTTGAGGCTTGGTCCAGATGTGAATAAGCGAACACAAAAGGTAAGGCTTCTGAATCTCTTTCCTTGTAACTTTGTTTGTCCACACATATAACAGTAGTCTGATTTTTATGACAATATGCGAGGGATTACTGTTCATGTTTCCGTACTGTAGATGTTTATCAAGGAAGTCATGGAGTTGGTCGAATTGACCTCCCTAAGGAATGCTCTAGTTGGCCTTCCAGGAGTAGATGGTCTCTCAACTGAACAGAGGAAGAGGCTTACAATAGCTGTTGAATTAGTTGCTAATCCCTCCATCATATTTATGGATGAGCCCACATCAGGATTGGATGCTAGAGCTGCTGCAATTGTAATGCGCACTGTGAGAAACACTGTTAATACAGGGCGAACTGTTGTCTGCACAATTCACCAACCGAGTATCGACATCTTTGAAGCTTTTGATGAGGTTGTTATGTGTTGCACGGTTCTAGTTTTTGTTGGAATCATATATTTCAATGACTCTTGAGAATTGTTGTCTAAACTAAACCTACTGCTCACTCTGCAGCTGTTGTTGATGAAGAGAGGGGGACAGGTCATCTATACTGGACCTCTTGGACACCATTCTCAGCTGCTAGTGGAATATTTTGAGGTGAGTACCTTTTTCCAGTTTTTATGGCTAATATATCGTAAGCGCACATCAATTGGAATGTTATCCCCGACTATAACGATGCTCAGTCAGTGGTCCCTCTCATAGCTAATACAGTTGCAACTTTCAGTCCATTCCAGGTGTTCCCAAGATTAAAGAAGGTCAGAATCCAGCTACGTGGATGCTGGATATCAGTTCGTCTGGAGTTGAGGGTCAACTGGATGTTGACTTTGGAGATATTTATGCCAACTCTGATCTATACAAGTATGTAGCACTTCTTTCGCTTAATTTTTTTCTTTATAATCTTGCCCTAATTTAAATGAAGCATCTTCTTCCTCTCTCTCTCTCTCTCTCTCTCTCTCTCTCTCTCTCTCTCTCTCTCTCTCTGACTCAGGAGGAATCAGACTCTGATCAAACAGCTCAGCACTCCTGCACCAGGGTCAAAAGACCTATATTTTCCCACCAAATATTCCCAATCCTTCTTTAACCAATGCAAGGCTTGCTTCTGGAAACAACACAAGTCCTATTGGAGGAATCCACAGTACAATGCTCTTCGGTTCACAATGACAGCAGTAATTGGTCTTCTAGTTGGAGCTATCTTCTGGAAAAAAGGGCAGAAAATGTGAGTAAACCTATATCAGATTAATTGGACTACATGGACTACAAATACAAGGAATATATTGGTGCTTGATCATTTGTATGCTACTTTCTAACAATTTGATATTATGCCAGAGACAAACAACAAGACCTATTAAATCTAGTTGGCGCTATGTATTCTGCTGTTATGTTTCTTGGAGGAACCAACACCTCTGCCGTGCAATCTGTTGTGGCAATTGAGAGAACTGTCTTTTATCGAGAAAGAGCAGCAGGGATGTATTCAGCAGTTCCGTATGCATTTGCTCAGGTACGAGAAACAAATATTTCTTAAAAAAAAAAAAAAGAGGCCAATTATTTTCAAGTACACTTGTAGCAAAGCAACTGTAAAGTCTCTGTCTATATATATGTATGTGTGTGTGTGTGTGGGACTTAGCCTCATGATAGAATTGATCAAAAGCTAGCTTTGCCTTCAAAGTGAATGAAGGCTATATGGTCTTCCATATGATCGAAGTCAAAATACTGATCACATTTTAGGGCCCAACCCTCAATAAATTAAATATGTGGCTCGGATCGATCACCATGAAAAATGATGCTGCTGATGGAGGGAAAATCATTAAGTGTTCTTTGAGGTAGATAACTAATAGTCTAATACGGTCCTCATATATACTGTTTGGAGCTTATGACAAATTTTGACTTCTTTGTCCAACAAAAGAGGGGAATTGGGCTTACTGTAGAACTAATGGGTAAGTTAGCCTTCATTTTACTATTACCAATTCTAAATTATCAATAGATATTCATTGAGTGTTCTTACATTTCTCCTAATTCTGCAGAGCATAGGATTAAACTCTCTACATTATATTAAAAGGGTCCCCATTTGAAAAGTGGAATATTTTTAGTACCCTTGAAAGTAGTCATTGTACCATTTGATGTATTCAGCTTGTTTTATTTCACACAAGAGGGATACATTTACAAGGATCCCCATTTGATGTATTTAGCTTGTTTTATTTCATATATGAGGGTTACATTTAGAAGAAAAATGAGAATTGCAAGTTTATTTTTTTGAAATGAGAATCTTAGTCTAAAAGGGTAGTAAAAAATCTTCGAGTGGAACAGAGGGAGTGTTAAAATTCAATAATATTGTGATGCGCTTCTGGGGCACCCGAGTAAGAGATATTCATATAACAGGGACATGTATATTCGTCATGTACTCTTGATCTCACTTACCCTATATCAATACAGAAACCAAAATCAATTTGGATATTAGGCTGGTAAACAGTATCCACACGAGTCACCCAAAAATGGACGGTAGTGGTCAAGAATATTTTCTGATCACAAAAGGATTACCAACTAATTTTTTATTCATCTTTTTTCATGCAGGTGGCCATTGAGATCATTTATATTGGCTTGCAAACTGTTATTTATGCTCTTCTACTGTACTCAATGATCGCATTTGATTGGCAAGCTGATAAGTTCCTCTGGTTCTACTACTACATATTTATGAGCTTCGTCTATTTCACACTTTACGGGATGATGCTTGTAGCACTCACTCCAAGCTATCCTATAGCTGCCATTACAATGTCATTCTTCCTCTGCTTCTGGAATTTGTTCTCTGGGTTTTTTATCCCCAGAGTGGTAAGTCACCTAACCGCAAAACCTGAATTAGTACTTTGCATGTTTAACAAAGGAAGTATTGCAGACATGGAAAGCAAATTTCCTTCTACACACCAGAAAGATAATCTGATCGTTAAAAAGATTTAGAGTCATCATGTGATGCAACCAGTGGCAGAAACTTTTGTAACCAGTGGTTACAGTGATTTAATCAAATTTTTCTTAGCACAATTCAGAGGAATAAAACCTATGCTCAAGCCAAATAACATTTACAAGTTCTACTCATGAATGGTATTAACTTTATACTTCTTCAAAATTTGCAGCAAATTCCAATATGGTGGAGGTGGTATTACTGGGGTTCACCAGTGTCGTGGACGCTATATGGCCTCATTACCTCTCAAGTGGGTCAAAGCACAAACCTAGTTGAGGTACCGGGACAAGGCTCCATACCATTAAAGGATTACATCAAAGATTTCCTTGGTTTTGAATATGGTTTCCTTGGATATGTTGCGCTAGCGCATGTTGGCTTCGTTGTCGTCTTCTGCTTAGTATTTGCTTATGGCATCAAGTTCCTCAACTTCCAAAAAAGATAACGAAATCATGGAACTCGATCAATTTTTGGAGTGCATACGTTTCCTTACGAAAATAACATATCAGAAACAGAGTCAGGTGTTATTTTAGTTTCAACTATTAATATTATCATTGATACTATTTGTAAATCTTGTGTTCATATATCAACGATATGATTCTTGTTTTAACAGAATATTGTAGATTTCATTGTTTCGTATTTCTCCTTTATATTGTCTGCTTTTTCTGCCACCATCAACTGTTCATCAGAGAATTATGCAGAAATGGTTAAGTTATTGTACTGTCTATGTACCATATTTGCGAGAAAAGTCAGTTTGACATATTGTAACGACTCGAACCTAAAGCCCCGTCCGCCACGTGGCCCCACGCATAGCCCATGCCCGGTCCGCCACGCGGCTCCACGCATAGTCCACGCACTGGTCCACTAAGCACCTTGTGTCAACTGGCCCACCACAAGTCACCCAAAAGTCCATAGATAGGTTGGTGTCCAGTGGTAGTGGGTGGCCACTTATAAGGCACACATAAGTCCCACATCTACCCGATGTGGGATATTATAATCTCCCTCACTTGAATCCTTGACGTCCTCGTCAAGACCCAAAGGAGGCCCAAAGGATCGGCTCCCCGGGCGATGTGTTGCAACACATGTGTCCCACATCTACTCGATGTGGGATATTACAATCTCCCCCACTTGAATCCTTGACGTCCTCGTCAAGACCTAAAGGAGGCCCAAAGGATCGGCACCCCGGGCGATGTGTACCCAAGGGAGGTCCAAATGATCGGCACCCCGGGCGATGTGTTCCAACACATTTCTACCAAAAGGAGGCCCAAAGGATTGGCACCTCGGGCGATGTGTTCCAGCACATTTTCGGTCGGGACCCCGGGCGATGTATTGGAATCCTTGACGTCCTCTCCTCGTCAAGACCCAAAGGAGGCCCAAAGGATCGGCACCCCGGGCGATGTGTACCCAAAGGAGGCCCAAATGATCGGCACTCCGAGCGATGTGTTCTAACACATTTCTACCAAAAGGAGGCCCAAAGGATCGGCACCCCGGGCGATGTGTTCCAACACACATTTTCGGCCGGGACCCACTCTGATACCATTTGTAACGACCCGAGCCCGAAACCCAGTCTACCACGCATAGCCTACGCACTGACCCACTAAGCACCTGGGTCAACTGGCCCACCACAAGCTACCCAAAAAGTCCATGGATAGGTTGGTGCCTAGTGGTAGTGGGTGGCCACTTATAAGGCACACACAAGTCCCACATCTACCCGATGTGGGATATCACAATCTCCCCCACTTGAATCCTTGACGTCCTCGTCAAGACCCAAAGGAGGTCCAAAGGATCGGCACCCCGGGCGATGTGTTCCAACACATTTTCGACTGGGACCCGCTCGATACCATTTGTAACGACCCGAGCCTGAAGTCCGGTCCACCACGCATAGCCCACGCACTGGCCCACTAAACACCTTGGGTCAACTGGCCCACCACAAATCACCCAAAAGTCCATAGTTAGGTTGGTGCTCAGTGGTAGTAGGTGACCACTTATAAGGCACACAAAAGTCTTATAAGTGGCCACCCATTACCACTAGGCACCAACCTATCCATAGACTTTTAAGTGACTTGTGGTGGGCCAGTTGACCCAAATGCTTAATGGGTCAGTCCGTGGGCTATGCGTGGCGGACCGGATTTCGGGCTCGAATTGTTACACATCATTTTCTTTTCGGTTGGTAATATGATTAGTACTGTAATATCTAGTACTATTTTAAGAAATTTCTCTCCTAACAAAGCCGGCGGTAGCCTCACTGGTTATGGTTGTTTCATTAAGAAGGAAATGAATTGTTGAAATGGCACGAACTGAATTTGTTAATCAGAGTAAAACTTTTGAGGCGCTTGTGTAAATGTAATATATTTACATCGTTGGTGTATCAAGATTAAATCTTTGTAATAATTATATGGTAAAATAACCTGTGTGTATCATAAAATCATTGAAAACATTGTGTACTTGATCAAGTTTAAGCAGGATGCAGCTTTCACTATCCAATTATCGAAAGCCCCGAAAGGTGGTTTCAAGCAATTGATCAGTTGATCCATAGTGAAGCTCTTTCTGGGCCTCTAGTTTTTTTTTTCTTTTTTTTGCTATAGTTTGAATGGAGAAGTGGTAATCGGGTTATCCCTCAGGGTCCACCGATGGAGGACGAGTTCAATCCTGTGATCGTAGCTTTTGAACCAAAGAAAAAAAAAAAAAAAAAGAAAGAGGAGAAACTTTTGGCTTAGTATGCAACTTATGGGTGCCAAAACATTAAAAGGCTTCTATAAACTATTGACTCGTTTAAACTTTGAAATAAATGGAGTTTGATTTGTCTAGCTACCAATTTGATACTGAAAGAGGCATTTTTCTTGTGTTTGTGAAAATATTTACTCCAATATGTGATGGAATTTGTTGAATATAGTAATAGTTTTAGTGCAATGTAAAGAAAGTACAAACAAGTTATAAAGTTTGACTTGTGAAATAAGACCGTATTTCGGAGGGAGGGAGTATAAAATGTGTCCTTTGCTTGATTAACTTCCTTGCCAATAATGACATTTTGATTGCCAATTTTTTCTTTTTTTTTTTAAGAAGGTTGGAGGGGACATAGACCTTACCCCATGTCTACCACACTCATCCATTTCAGCCCTAATCTCTTCTGTATCAGATTCAGCGAAATTTAACGTCACAGCTTTGAAAATCTTTTCTTGAATTAAAACTCCTTTCATTTTTTGTTGCCAAATAGAAAAGTCCAATTTTCCATTAAAAGGTTCCAATTTATAAGACGATGAGTTAACCATTTTTTAATACAACACAGAACAATATAGTAATCAAATAATTCCACCAAAATATCCACCAACAAATCCAAACAAAAAATATAGCAGACACAGCAGATAATAAAACAGGCAAGCATGCAATTAAACTCAACACTATATTTTAAAACAGTTAAAATCAAGGAGTTAAAGAGAATGGCTCACCCAGAAATCCTTGACTAGGATTTCTAATTTTTGATTGGATTTGAAGGACCACCGTACCGTACGCGAAGTCAACCCGGTTGCTTTGATACCACTGTTGAGTATTCTCATCGTTCACATACACGGAGTGGAAGCACAAATATAGATTAAATCAATAAACCTAATACAAACCAACTAGAGGATCTCACCGAGACGCTAGCTCAAGGATTACAATAGGGGTGGGGATAACACAATATCTACCCTATGAGAATTACCCTACAGCTAATCTAATCCCACTTTTTGTAACTTGCAAAATACTAATAAGTTAGTATTTTAACAAATAGAAATAACAAATTAGAATAGTAATAATAATGAGAAGACAGTAAGAGAAACTCTCGCAATTAGGGGTGTTCAGTATTTGGTTTCATCCGAAAACCAAATCGAAAAATCGATCATCCGAACCGAACAATCCAAAACCGAATTTGAATTTGGTTTTTTTTTTGGTTTGGTTGGCAAAACCAAATTCTAATATGGTTTTTGGTTTGGTTGTTGGTTTTGCATTTCAAACCGAAAACCAAACCGAAAACCAAATTAGAAAAAATATAATAAAATTAAATATATTATTATTAGTTATATAAATAATTAATATTCATAATTATTGTAATGTGTCGCAGAAATAATACAAGTGACAACTCAAACAAATTTCGTGAATGTTTAGTGAAAAGAAAGACCATTAGTATACTAATGTGTGGAATCCAAGACTTCTTTTAAGTTAAAGTGACTAAGTATAAGTAATCTTACATTTTTAGGGATATTATGTAATTTTTTTTAAAGTTTTAATCTTTGTTTTGGATGTTTTTTAACTGATAAATATTTAAACTTTGAATTAAATTGTAGTTTTAACATTTGTTTGGTTAAAACCGAAAACCGAACCGAACCAAACCGAATTCGAATTTGGTTTGGTTTCTTGGTTTTTTATTTGGTTTGGTTTGGTTTTTGGTTTTAAGGTTAAAATAACAAAAATCGAACAAACCGAACCAAACAACTCGAACAACCCGAAAACCGAATCGATGAACACCCCTACCCGCAATGGTGTCATAGGCCAAGGCCTCAACCGAAATCAACAAAGGCTCAGATTTCCCTTTCTCGACCAAGTCCACCGGAATGACCTACAAAGAGAACACAACACAGTACAAGGTGAAAAGCCCAATCCCGTTTTTCGACCACTATTCTGGCAGCCCCAAGCCACTGCAATTCCGGCAACCCAGATAACCCATAATGTCTCTCACAACCATGTCACAAGCACTAGCTCCGTTCTCAATCACCGGAATTCACAACTCCGAAAATACCACCAAACCCTCTCACACACACACACACCTCACACAATAGTACACACAGTGAGAAGGAGAGAGAGAATACTGATTTTGTTTGCTTTAGAGAGAGAGAGAGAGAGAGAGAGAGCAAACTTGTGTCATCACCAGGAGAGAGAGAGCCGGGGATAATATAAGGGGGAGCATTGGAAATTGCACCAGGTGGGGGAAGAATCAAAGGGCCAGTCAACAGGGGAGAAGTGAACGGGCAAAGGAAGAGAAACATGGGAGACTTTCGGTTTTGCACAAGGGCCTGCTGGGCGTGTAACACCCTGATTTCCTCCTACGTATGATTTTCTTGTATTATTGTATGATTGACATGTTAAACATTATTATTATACTTGTTAAGTAGCATGTTAATTGATTTATGCCTTAATTAGTTATTTCATTTCATGTCTACGAGAATTGCTATGTTTATTACATTGTTGGGTTTGTTTCGGACTTAGTTTGAGCTTTGAATCATCTTAGGATGGTTTGGGAGTGTTTGGAATCACTTTTGGACAGCCTAGAAACATGTTAGACTGAATCTGGGAGTTATGCGGCTGCATAGTGCTAGCGCGCATAACCCCTCAATTCTCTGGAATCTATGCGACCTCTCTATGCGCCTGCATAGAAGCCATGCGGCCGCCTTATGCGTCCACATTAAAGACCAGAAACTTATTTTTGGACTTCATTTGAGTGAAGATTTGAACCAATTGTGTGGCTTTCCTTGAGCCACATCACCACCTCCCTTATCTGATTTTTAAGTTCACTTAAATCAAGTGGAGAGACTTGTTTCTCTCCATTTTCCCCTCTCATTTCCTCTATTAGTGTTTTTAGGTGTGTGTGAGAGCTTTAGTAAGATTGGTGTGTGTGTTTGAGTTCCCGAAGATCGAACCACCCGATTGACGATCCGAGACCGTCATTGTGTTGGTGTTGAGTAAGGGAGCAACTTGTGTGGCGTTGGCTTGATATTCGGTTCTAGGTAAGTTACTAAACTCCCTTTTGTATGCTTTAAGCTTTGATGTGTGCTAGATCATCAATAATCATGTATGACTTGCTATATATGTTGTTTTCATGTACAAATTTCTAGGTTGAGATGAGTACATTATACTTGTGCTATGTCTATGTGTTGAATGATGTTGGATGAACTAGGGTTTGAAACATTAACCTTAGAATTTGAATAAATAGAGAACTTGAGACTTGAAATTGGGTAATCTTGCATATAGCATTGAAACCCTAATTTTACGAACTTTAGCAATGACTCCGAGAAGTTGATTTTAGGGAAGATTATGATTCCCCAAACAATATGTTAAGTTAATACGAGGTTTAGAATTTGATTGATTGAGATTCTAGTCCTCCGTGTTTTAGTACTGTTAAAGTAGAGGCTTGTAAATGGCTCTACTGTGTTGATTAGGATTCTTGCAAATATGTGTTGAATGATAATCAGTGGTAGAATAGAATAATCTATTTGTCATTTGTCAAGTTCACTACTTTTGAACTTGATGGTTATTTGCATTAGATGAGTAAGAACATCTACTTGTGCATTGTGTAAGTCCAGCTGGCGTCGTTGGTTGAGTAAGGTGGGACGACCTATAGTCTTCACAAATTAACGTTTGTGATCGATATAAGTCGCCGTACCGGAGTTTCACACACCCCTCTTCTGTTGGCCACGTTGAGAAGTAGCCCCACTGTTGTAGCAATACGCATGACTTTGGTTTGCTAGATTGAACTCGATGGTATTAATCGAGGACATCGATACTACATACACGGGTATCGAGGCACATTTGGCTATTTGTGTATTGCAGGAGCAACGCAAAGATGGACAAAGAGATACAATATCCTTTATAATGTGGTTTATTACGAGTACTTATGTGATCATCAAAGTGCTACGTATGATTTATGTGAATTGTATATCAATGATAACATTACATGTGCAGTTGTGATATATACAAATGTATTATCATGTTATGATTACCAGTTGAGCATTATGCCATGACATATAGTTGCATTTAGTAATTTATTGAGTTTCGACTCATCCCGTTTGTTGTTTATTTGTTTTCCTTAGATCCGAGCCAGGCAGGAAGTTCGCGGTGAGGCTGGATAGTTTTATCGTTTAGCTCACAAGTGGTTTTTTGCTTCGTAAATCCTGGAGTTCTTTTGTTATTAGTGATAGACATTCTTTTGGTGAGGACGATTGGTTATGTAAAGTCATGTAGACTTTACTTTGGGTAGTGTTGTTACATTGTCGTTACTTACTATTCTTTTGGTAGCCGATACGTGTATGTCGAGCTCGCATACTCTATTATATCTTTATTTCAGTTATCTTCCCAAGCACGTTGTAGCTTGTGGTTTATGTACAGTTGTTCCGGCATGTTGTGACCGAGGTAGTTGATGTTATTAATGATTTTTTACAAAATTTATACTTGTGTTTTATTAGTTGGATTCCGGTTATAACGTCGCCGATGATTGGTTTATTTTATCCAAAGTTTTTATTATTCTGGTTTTGTGGTAAGCACGGGTTGTTGCGCCACGTGCTTTTATTAATTGTTATTGTTATTTGCTTGTTGTTTTGGCGCGTCAACTTTGAGATTCCGTATTGGAATCCGGGTTGGGGTGCCACAGGGCGGGCTACCAAGGAAAGTGGCTATGGGTTGGGCCTGGGAATAGGTTGCCCATTTGGGCCATCCAATATTCCAACATATCCCAAAAAAAAAAAAAAAGTTTCTCTTTTCTTCATGGTTTGTCCTAAAAAATTTTTTGACTAATTTTAAAGATAGTAATAGTTTTAATGCAATGTGAAGAAATTACAAGCAAGTAAAGTTATAAAGTTAAAAAATTTGACTTGTGAAATAAGATTATTTTTTGGACGGAGGGAGTATAAAATGTGTCCTTTGCTTGATTAACTTCCTTGCAAATAATGACATTTTGATTGCCAAAATTTTTCTTTCATAAATAACTACCCGCATATATTTATATTGTACTATTTGTTATTTTTTAGAATTGTTATAACTAATTGTCCAACTCCCACTACTTAGAATCAAATTAAAAGGAAAAATATTGAGTGTCACGGTGATACAATTCGATAACCGTGCAAATCATTAGCAACTTTACCGATGTGGTCAACAAAATTAAAGATAAAGTTACTTACTGACGCATTTCATTGTTATTTGATAGTAATATCACGTAAGTAGTATCACCAATGACTACTTATAATAAATATACATTAGAGGACATTTAAGAAGTATATATGTTTAAAATACAGATTTGTTCAGATACATTATTAGAGAGAGAGAGAGAGAGAGAGAGAGAGAGAGAGAGAGAGAGAAGTAATTTAATCGTAATTATCAACAAAATAATTAATTAATAGAATGATGGGTGGGGGTGGGACGGTTGGGGAGTAGAGAGAATTAGTGAGGAATCTGTTTGGCTTGTCAACTTTCTTTAGCATGTGTTTCTCAAACACTGGGTGGGACCATTACATGCCAACCACAATTACTAATTTAGAAAAGGGATTTAGGAGGCATTAGTTATTAATTTAGAAAGACCAAAGTTAGTAAGTTACCATGAACAGTATTCCATGTGACTTATTTGGATGGGAACAAATTAACGGATGAAAGTGTCATCAATTACATTGAACAGGTTATTACTTCAATTTTGAGAAGTCCCTTCTGCAGGTATATTTATTTGTCTTGTCCCTCTAGATTTCAATTTTTTTATGTTAATTTTTATGTAAAGTTTTGTTCTAATTGCATGCTAATCACTTTGTTGAATTTGAAAGAACTGATTAAATTTTTGGTACTAATTGATTTGAAACTTGCAGCTTCTTGAATTGTGGGCCATTTTATCGGGAATTTGCAGAGCAACAAAAGAAACCTCTGCTAAGTATGCTTCTTCCCGTTTTGCAAGTAAACTGGAGGCTTCTATTTGGGCAGCAGAGCAACAAAGTGAATGTAATGTATTGGGTTTACAAAATAACAATTTATATATATATATATATATATATATTTTTTCTATCTTCAACTTTGGTCCTTCTAAGAAATGTTGTACTGCTCCCATGCAAGCAAACCGGAGGCTTCTATTTTGGTTTAGGCAGAAAGTTGACTTTTGGCAACATGTACTTTTGTTTCTTTTCTCCCATATCCTTAATTGTGTTGTTAATAATATATAGTTCATTTTACCCATAGTCTCTCTCGTTTTTTTTTATTTTATTTTATTTTTTATCATTATCTTAAAATTTATTTATTTGCATATGGTGTTAAGGAAATCAAAGTTGTTATGTCATTATGGTTTTGTCCATCTCGAGGTGGATAAATCAATAATTAACAAGACGTTAGTTTCTTATTCTGATTCTATAAGCATTATTCTTTACATATCATTTTATTTTAGAGATATCCATGTAAATTGTAATGATTCATTAGCGTGGGAGTGTTTTTTCAAGCTATTTAGATAGTTCAATAATTTGTCTCAAGTATTAGTTTTAGGAGGTTATTTCTTCTTCATTTTTTGGTAACTTCTATGCAATGCAGTTTTGTAATCCTATTAATTGGAAAAAAATATTCTCTCCGTCCCTAAATTATTGTCTTCCTTTCCTTTTTCGTCCGTCCCAAAATAATTGTCTTGTTTGAAACTTTCCTTTTTAGAACATCACTTTTACTATTTTACCCTTACTTTTTCTTCCTACTTTAATTATGAGCCACATACACATGGACATTAAAGGAAACAACACACTTTTTCAATACTATTCCAATATTAATAATCAAGTCAATTGAGTTTTCTTAATCCGTGTGCCGGGTCAACCCAGACAATAATTTAGGGACGGAGGGAGTATTATCTTTGGCAAAAAAAGAAAAAGAAAACAGAAGATCATTAATGCACCACTTGTGTTATAATCATTTTGGTGTGCTTAAATATTTTTATAATTATCATCAAATTCAATGACATTAATATATTTTTTAATAATTAAATTTTTTCAAACGTGAACTCTTTCGGTAGTTATTAATCAATAAAAGAGTACAATAACTACTTAAGAGTTTAACACCTCACATCATATGATAGTCATTGGTAATAATTACAATTAATAGGTATTGACATTCAATCGTATTGCCTAGACTTCCAAAAGTTACAATTGCTAAAAGAGTAGAAATATATTATCCTACTAAAACTTTTCTAACCACAGAATGATCTTTAAACTTACTTAAAAAATATAATGATATTTAATTCTTAAACAATTTCTCTTTGTTTAGAAAGAGGCGACTATCATAATTCTTTAATATGTCTCATTGTAAATATTTTATATTGAATTTTGTAAAATTTTTTCAAGTATATGTCTAAAATGTCTATATTAAGTGCAAAATGAAAAAAACAAAAACTCTAACAATTTGATATCATTAAAGGATATTTTAAAAATAAAAAAAATGTATAGTAACAACTATATAATCATATCTGTATAAAAATTAATAAAAAATAATTATTCTGAAACGAAAGTACTATACTAAACGATTACCAATTTGCATATATTAACAAACTTTATATTTATCAGACGTTAAGTCAACAAACATTTATAATTATAATGTTAATTTTTTATAAAAATATTTTTGAAATGTATCAATTACTTTAAAAGTCAAATTGCACCTGTGCAAAGGACGGGCACCATAACTAGTAAAGGGAAAAAAAGAAAAAAAAAAAAAATACTCCATAAATACGCCAATAAAAAGGAGGATGATAAAAAAGAAACTTCTACCCCCAAAATTACTTAGTCTACCCATTTACTAAGTCTACCCCCCTTCAAATATTATACCTCCTATATTACTAAGTATACCCCAATTTTTTTTTTCCTATTTTACCCTTTAACAACCTATTTTTTTCCAATTCAACTTCAACCCATCTCTTTCTCTTCTTTCCCCCTCTTCTTCTCTTCTTCTGTTTCTCTTCTTTCCCCTTCTCCGGTTCCTCCTTCTCTCCACCCCTGCCCCTCTCCCTCTCCCCCTCCTACTCCTACTCCTACTACTCTGCTCCCTCCCCACTCAAAGCCAAATTGATTACGGATGATAAAAAAATAAAAAAAGCCATTTTCAATCAACAAGAAAGAAAAGAAACCTCAACTTGCTCTCTAGTGGAATTAAATATAGGAACATTAAAAATGGGACTATAGTGGTTTTGACATCCAACAAATATTCAATTTATTTATATTTTTCTTTTACTAAGCAAATTAAATACTCGCTAATAATGGAGAGAAATATTCAACACATTTCTATTGTTTTTGAAACACACATTTTGGTTAAATTTTTAATAATTTTTGAATTTTTTGAGGTAGGGGTACTCAAGAAACCGGGGGTTGGTGGGAATAGCACTGCCCTTTGGGAATATTGGCCAACGGCCATCCACAAAACAAGAAGGAATAACAGAACATGTTGCAACATCCCCATTCATGTGGGGCACCACATGTGTATTCCTTCCAATATATGTTTAATAGTACTTTATCACACTCCTTAATTAGCTAGCAATACTCATAAAAAAGAGAAAATAAATATTGATAAAATCCTTTGGTTTTATTGAAAATGATAATGAAAAGTGAAAGTGTTTCGTCTTCTACCAATGACGATGTATGTACGCAAGAGACAAAATTAGAGAGATAGAGAATCAGAGATGAGAATTTTTTTGTCTTTTTTTGGGATGCATATATGGCTCAGTTGATTAAAAACAATACTATATATGCTGAGTTTATTAATAATATTTGCTTAAATGCATTAAGAATTTTTACAAAATTATATCGATCGTAAAATATTTAAACACGATCTATAATGAAAAGTGATGTCTTAAAAAGAAATTTTTTTAAACAAGACAATTATTCTGAGACGAACAAAAAAAAAGAAAGGAAGACAATATTAGGTACAGAGGGAGTAGTATTTTGAAGGCATTAAAAAAAAAAAAAAGTAGATCTCATATCACTACATTAACATTACGTTAACATGTGAAATCGTTACTGTACGATGATTAAAAAAAAAAAAAACATAAAATGACTCTTTTGTTAAAATTCGCGTAAAAGGCAAGAGGAGGATACTTGTTTTGAAACTAGAAGACTAAAATAGGCTAACGTGATAACCATCTTTTTCTTCCATATCCGTCTCAGATTCGATCCCGCTATTAATACAGGAAGTAAGACTTTAGTACATTTATTATATTATTATAGTTTAGAAGAAAACTGTCACTTCTGTTCTGGAGATGATTCATGGGATGGGATGGGATGGAATGGGCGCCATAGTCAATTGATGATAGCAACCTTCTCCAATAAAACTCAATTCCAAAACATTTTCCCATCTCCTCCAATAATAGTACTAACAAGTGTTCGTTTTTCTGCCACTACATTCTTTTTCTGCGGCATTTCTCCATTCTTACTTTAAACTTGCTTCTACGGCTTTCTGAATTTTCATATTGGAAACCCAATTTTGTTTAATTTCTTCATTATCCAGTTTCCAGACAATTCAAACCTCCAATCATTTAATGTCAACAAGATCAACTTCCACTCATATCTTACTTGAAGAGGTGTTCATCGTTTCATGTTATGTATATATTTATAGATTTATCTATGTTTAGGATTGTCTTTCCTGATTTTAGCTCCATCTTTTGATTGGATTTCATGTTTTTCAATTTTTTTGATGTTATTATTTCCTGGTAACTTGGAAGAGAATTTTTGAATTGCTTGCTTTTGTACTTCTGTTTAATCTGTGTGTATGAATTCACATTTGTCTGTGTGTTAGTTTGTTGTTGTAAATAGTTGACTTTTCAATCCACCTTTTGGTTCTGCATCTGAATATATCCTATTTCTATGTCTATGAATCTCCTGCAGCTTTGAAATTTAATCCAGTGAATTCAAATGTATTTGATTTGAAGCAAACAATCCCAGAAATTTATATTTTCTGGGTGTGTGACAAAATATTGGGACTCAAGTATAGTATCACAAAGGGAGCAATTCTGAGTGGTGATTGAGAGGGGGTTAAAAATGGCGGCAATGCAGGCCGGAGACGACCTGGCAATGTCGCTGAGCCGACGAATGAGTTTAGCATCAACCAGCAGCAGAAGGAGTTGGGCCTCAGCTAGTATGAGGGACGCATTCACTGCTCCTGGTGCAGACGTTTTTCAAAGAAGTGGGAGGGAGGATGATGAGGTTGAGCTCAAGTGGGCTGCCATTGAGAGGCTACCTACTTATGATCGGTTGAGGAAAGGAATGATGAAGCAAGTTCTCGACAATGGCAAAATTGTTCATCAAGAGGTTGATGTTGCCAATCTCGGGCGGCACGACAGGAAGCAGCTTATGGAGAGTATACTCAAAGTTGTTGAAGAAGATAATGAGCGGTTTCTTCTTCGGCTTCGTGATAGGACTGATAGGTGAAATTACATCCCATAATGCTTTATTTCTGGTATAAAACTTGTGATATTATTTTACTTGTCATGACTTTTGTGCAAAATTTGATATGGCTAAATAGGGTTGGAATTGATATTCCCAAGATTGAAATCCGATACGAGCATTTGTCAATTGAAGGAGATGTTCATGTTGGGTCAAGGGCACTTCCTACTCTGCTCAATGCTACCTTGAATACCATAGAGGTAGCTAATTCTGTTCTTTTTTAGACTAAATACTGGAAGCTATCTATTAAAGGAACATTATGTGTTCAATCCCCATAATTATTACCTGCTGAGAAAGGAAAGTTTTAGTTGCAACATATAGTACTATTTTCATGGGATGTTGAAGACTTAACTTCTTACTTTTTTGTTCTGGAAGGAAATGTTTCTCAGACTATTGGTTCATTCATGCTCTGAAACTGTCCAATTTTTCAATGGCATATGATATTCATTCATTTAATTTTGTTACCAATAGGGACTTCTTCGAGTCTTCAGGCTTGTCCCGTCGAAGAAAAGGGTGGTCAAGATACTACAAGATGTTAGTGGATTTGTGAAACCATCAAGGTATGCTCATGAGACTCTATATTATTTAGCATATGACATCTTGAATTACTTTTCTTTTTCTTATCACCTTTTATACCACAAATCAAGACTTTTCTCTAATTTATTGGCATGTCATTTCTAATCGATCTGTTTACATTTAACTTAATGGTGACTGATTATAAATTGTAACTTTATAAAAGAGAAAAAGTAAATTATTTGTACTCATTCCAGGATGACACTTCTTCTTGGGCCTCCTGGATCTGGAAAGACTACCTTGTTGAGGGCACTTGCTGGAGTTCCAGACAAAGATCTAAGAATCAGTGGAGAAATCACCTACTGTGGTCATCAAATGTCAGAGTTCATTCCTCAACGGACTTGTGCGTACATTAGCCAACACGACTGCCATCATGGCGAGATGACTGTAAGAGAGACATTTGATTTTGCAGGACGTTGCTTGGGAGTAGGAACTAGATACGATCTCCTGGCAGAATTGTCGAGACGAGAAAAAGAGGAAGGGATTAAACCAGACCCTGAGATTGATGCATTCATGAAAGCTACTGCAGTGGCTGGTCAAGAGTCTAGTTTGGTTACAGATTATGTTCTCAAGGTCTGTCTTCCAGCTGAACTTTTTTCTGTTGTACTTCCAGCCAAACACATCTAGCTAATTATACGTCAATGTACAGATTCTTGGATTAGATATCTGTGCTGATATAGTGGTGGGTGATGAGATGAGAAGGGGCATCTCTGGTGGACAGAAGAAGCGTGTCACTACTGGTATGTGAAAGGATTCACTTTGCCAGTATCAGTTTAGATGGTCATATTTTATTCTTTCCATTTTTGTCTTTTGATTTATAATGTCACAACAATCGATTCAGTTCTGTTTGTATGCTGAATGTAGGAGAAATGTTGGTAGGACCAGCAAAGGTTTTTTTCATGGATGAAATTTCAACTGGTCTGGACAGTTCCACGACATTTCAGATTGTCAAGTATATGAAACAAATGGTTCATATCATGGATGTAACCATGATAATCTCTCTTCTGCAACCTGCGCCAGAAACCTTTGAACTTTTTGATGACATTATACTGCTTTCAGAGGGTTTAGTTGTCTACCAAGGTCCACGTGTAAACATTCTTGAGTTTTTTGAGAGTATGGGATTTAAATGCCCTGAAAGAAAAGGAGTAGCAGACTTTCTGCAGGAGGTTACATCTAAGAAGGACCAAGAGCAGTATTGGTTCAAAAGGAATGAACCCTATGAATATGTTTCTGTGCCCGAATTTGCACGTCGCTTCAGCTCATTCCATGTAGGGCAGAAGCTTTTCGATGACCTTGGCACTCCTTATGACAAAAAGAAAGTGCATCCCGCTGCATTGGTGACTCAAAAGTATGGTATATCCAACATGGAGCTTTTCAAAGCATGCTTGGATAGGGAATGGCTTTTAATGAAACGCAACTCTTTCTTATACATATTCAAGACCACTCAGATTACGATAATGTCAGTCATTTGTTTCACAGTATTCTTTCGAACAGAGATGAAGAACGGTCAATTACAAGATGGAGCCAAATATTTTGGTGCACTATTTTTCAGTCTCCTAAATGTGATGTTTAATGGGTCAGCTGAGCTTGGGCTTACCATTATGGGGCTTCCGGTGTTCTATAAACAACGAGATTCATTGTTTTACCCCCCATGGGCTTTTGCTCTTCCCATTTGCCTTTTGAGGATCCCTATTTCTATTGTTGAATCAGTTATATGGATCGTTCTCACATATTACACTATCGGGTTTGCTCCTTCTGCTAGTAGGTATGTGCTTGCATTACTCAGTCTTCAATCCACTTAAGAATTTCTTATGTTAAGGATGGATACAACATTTTGCTTCGAGGCTTTGTTTGAACATATGTTCAAAAAGAGCCAGTTACTAATTCTGTATCAAATTCTAAGACTGGCTAGAAAACATTTCCAACTTAAATCTTCAGGTTTTTCCGCCAATTGCTGGCCTATATTGGTTTACATCAGATGGCTCTGGCACTTTTTCGCTTCATTGGTGCACTTGGAAGAACAATTGTTGTTGGAAGTGCTCTTGGGACCTTTTCACTGCTCTTGGTTTTCGTCCTTGGTGGATTCATTGTTGCTAAAGGTTGGTATTTTGCATCTTTGTACTTGATAACTCTCATAGTAGAATGAGCTGATACATAACAATTGGCCTAATGGTTAAGATATTTTTCTAAAAATACTATCACCATCTCTCTTGCAGACGATATTCAACCATATATGATTTGGGGCTATTACATTTCTCCTATGATGTATGGACAGAATGCCATTGCCATCAATGAATTTTTAGATAAACGATGGAGCACTGTAAGAACAATTGAATGTTTGTAAACAAGCTTTCATTTTTATTATGGTAAAATCCCATTTGATTATCTCAAAATACATTATTTTATTTAACAGCCCAATCCCGACCCCAGAATTGCTGAACCTACTGTTGGAAAGGTTCTTCTCAAGGCCAGGGGCATGTTTCTGGATGACTATATGTTCTGGGTTTGTGTTGTGGCACTATTTGGATTTACGCTTCTCTTCAACAGCTTCTTCGTTCTTGCTTTGACGTATTTGAATCGTAAGATTTCATAATCCCAACCTATCTCTCCTTTAACAATATATATAAGACGTAGAATTCTGCTATTTACTACTCTTTGATAAAAAATATGCAGCTCTGGGAGATTCTAGAACTATTTTTACAAATGAGGATGACAAACATGAGAAGAAGAATCTAAACTCTAAAACAAAGACAGACCTGGATAGGCGTTCTCCATTAAACGAAGGTTCAATGCTGTACCTTACCTTTGACTCTTGTGTAGTAACTGGGTCATGTGATCTTCTTACTAGGAGGTTTCCATTTCTGGTTATATGACAAATATGAAACTGGTGCAATTGAACTTCTAGGTCAATGTTTGATTTCTGCAATGACCAAGCATGATATCTATATTTCCTGTTCTCCACCCTCTATGTTCCAACTTATCGACCTCGTTATGACACTAGGCTTGGTGATTTGGAAATCTAGTGCTAAGTATTCGTCATGTTTAGGAATTCAATTTAAGCAAGTAGGTGATATAGGGCTCAAAAATTGAAAATCTATTATATTTATGCTACTGAAAAACTCTATAGATGTTAAGCTAACAGAAAAAGCAGCCTAGTTTGGAGACTCGAAAGTGGAAAAGGAAGACTTTGATGTTAACCAAAACAAAAGAAGTTGCAAGTTGTTATATGATGCTAGATAGCACTAGTTCTGTTTCTTGCTTCTCCAACTCAAATTGTTACCCCACATTACATAAACTCGGTCTTCATTCTCTAGCTTCTGAGACTCAATTCGAGGACTCAATAGGTTTCCATGTTTGCCCCATCAAATGAGACAAAACCTACTTGTCTGTGAACTATTGTTATAGTATATAACAAATTCTCATCTGCAGAACACGCCATCATCTACATTGTTATTTCTTGTAGTCTTACGCATGTGAAGCAGTTTAAGATTATACAGTATTGTTGACATACAACTGAAAGGCATGAGAGGTAGCATCAATACTTAATTTCTTATATTGTGACTGATACGAACTGATGTGTTACAGGCTTAGATATGCAAGTAAGGAACACTCGAGAACGTGCCAATTCTAATATTGCAGAGAATCGAACTAACAAAAGAGGAATGGTGCTACCGTTCCAGCCTTTGTTGATTGCATTTGATCACGTGAACTACTATGTTGATATGCCTGCTGTAAGTCACTTGCGCTTGCTTACTAATTATGATGATTGATAAATTTTCATCTTTCTTATACAACTGGTAGTTGACGTCAAACATCATGAGAGACTATTTAGATGTGCATCGACAAAAATTGTATATAATCATATACTCATTTGTATTATAGTGGCTTTAGCATGAGATATTTACTGACTATATTTTCTTTTTCCAAAATGTTCAATAAGATCAGGGTAATATCTACTTAAGTTTGAAATGTTTATGGAACAAGTCGTAATCTTAAATTTTAAAATGATAAGTTTCTCAATGCCATCAGTTTTGGTTTTTCATCAGGAAATGAAGAACCAAGGAATTAACGATTCTCGTCTCCAACTGCTACAAGATGTTAGTGGTGCTTTCAGGCCTGGTGTTCTAACAGCATTAGTTGGTGTCAGTGGTGCTGGAAAGACCACTTTAATGGATGTGTTAGCTGGAAGGAAAACTGGTGGGTATATTGAAGGGAGAATCAGCATTTCTGGTTACCCAAAAAACCAAGAAACTTTTGCTCGTGTTAGTGGTTACTGTGAACAGAATGATATACATTCTCCTCATGTTACTGTTTATGAATCTCTTGTATACTCTGCTTGGTTGAGGCTTGCTCCAGATGTGAATAAGCAAACACATAAGGTAAGGCTTCTGAAACTTTCCCTTGTAACTTTGTTCCTCCTCCATATACAGTAGTTTGAGTTTCATGACAATATGCAAGGGTTGATTATTATATATGTTTCTGTATTGTAGATGTTTGTCGAGGAAGTCATGGATTTGGTAGAATTGAACTCCCTAAGGAATGCTCTAGTTGGCCTTCCAGGAGTAGATGGTCTCTCGACTGAACAGAGGAAGAGGCTTACAATAGCTGTTGAATTAGTTGCTAATCCCTCCATCATATTTATGGATGAGCCCACATCAGGATTGGATGCTAGAGCTGCTGCAATTGTAATGCGCACTGTGAGAAACACTGTTGATACAGGGCGAACCGTGGTCTGCACAATTCACCAACCGAGTATCGACATCTTTGAAGCTTTTGATGAGGTTGTTATGTGTTGCACGGTTCTAGTTTTTGTTGGAATCATATAATTCAATGAATATGGTAGAATCGTTGTCTAAACTATACTTACTACTCACTGTGCAGCTGTTGTTGATGAAGAGAGGGGGACAGATCATCTATACTGGACCTCTAGGACACCATTCTCAGCTGTTAGTGGAGTATTTTGAGGTGAGTACCTGACTGTAACGATCCTCAGTAGCCAGTAGTCTCTCTTAGAGCTAATATAGAAAGCAACTTTCAGTCCATTCCAGGTGTTCCAAAGATTAGAGAAGGTCAGAATCCAGCCACATGGATGCTGGAGGTCAGTTCTCCTGGAGTTGAGAGTCAACTGGATGTTGACTTTGCAGAAATTTATGCCAATTCTGACCTGTACAAGTATGTAGTACTTCTTTCAATTATATCTCCTTTCTCTTTTTTTTTTAGTCTTGCCCTTAATTTAAATCAAGCATTCTCTCTCTCTCTCTCAGGAGGAATCAGGCTCTGATCGAACAGCTCAGTATTCCGCCACCAGGTTTCCATGACCTATATTTTCCCACAAAATACTCCCAATCCTTCTTTAACCAATGCAAGGCTTGCTTCTGGAAACAACACATGTCCTATTGGAGGCATCCACAGTACAATGCTGTTCGATTCTTAATGACAACAGTAATTGGTCTTTTATTTGGAGCTATCTTCTGGAAAAAAGGGCAGAAAATGTGAGTAAAACAATATCAGATTTAATGGGCTACATTTACTAGGACAATACTGTTGCTTGATCCTTCATATATTAACAATTTGATATTATGCCAGGGACAACCAACAAGACCTATCAAATCTACTGGGTGCTATGTATGCTGCTGTTATGTTTCTTGGAGGAACCAACACCTCTGCTGTGCAAGCTGTCGTGGCAATCGAGAGAACTGTCTTCTATCGAGAAAGAGCAGCAGGGATGTATTCAGCACTCCCATATGCATTTGCTCAGGTAAAAGAAACTTAAATATTACTTTTGGATACCCTTAGTTTATTTCCATTTTTCAGATCATTCATATTTTTGAAAGTGGTGAGAGGGCTTTTGTCCTGATTCCTACAAACAGAACAAAGAAAAAAAAGTTATCCTAAAATGGCTATTTAGTTTTTGAGTTCACTGATCTCTCTCTCTCTCTCTCTCTCTCTCTCTCTATATATATATATATATATATATATATACATATATATGTTTGTGTGTGTGTTTTGGGGGGAAGGAGTGTGTGGAAGCTAACATCTCTATTTGTCAACAATTATCCTTTATCCCATATTTCTTAGACAAATGCCCTGTATAGGGAGTTTGTGCAACTCTCAGTTTGAGGGGTATCACGGCATATTGCTTCCTTCCCCTCTCATTTTTTACTCATCACATGTTGCTCAGCGATTATACCTATCACCATTGAGATAGATTCAAGCAGCAATAGTTGAACTGCCAAATTGCTAGTCTTCATACTTACCCAAAATTATGCCTGCTAATAATTCTAGGTGTTCTTATTATCATCAGCTAGACTAGAGATCTTCTGTAACTTCTTGGCTGGATTCAACCAGAAATTAGCCAGAAATCAGAAATGAAGAGTTGACTTCAGATGTCATAACCAAAGATGTTCAGAGTTCTGGAGGATAGAAGTAGCTTTTAGCATTTTCCTGTGTGTGTGTGTCACTGATAGCTAACTCTAGTGACTAACTCCGGCGGTCGAAAACAACATTACAGTATTGATTGAAAATCAACTCAACTCAGCCTTTTTCCAATCACTTGAGGTCGGCTACATGAATCCTTTTCCACCATTCGATTCGGTCCCAAGCAAGGTCATCACACCTCATATCTTTCTTTATTACGGATGTCTATGTTAATTTTGGTCTTCCCCTTCCCCTATTTATAGTCTGGTTGATATTGAAAATCAAACAGAATTAGGGCCAGGTTTTGTTAATTGGGAAAAGACGAGTACATGAGAAGGAGAGACAGAAAAGATATCATTGCATTCAGATCCTTCCCAGCCTTTGGTCCTCTCAATCAGAGTAAATAATTACAGTATTAAAATGAATGACAGTTGTCAGTTGATGGAGCTCACAAGTTGACTGTTAGCTATAACTAACTATAACTATAACTAACGAACAACTATATCCACCTCTCTGACCAGCAATGCTTCCCACCAACAGAACTTCAAAAAAATGAAACTCTTCCTACCCATAGGCGTGCCACTCTGATGCCTCGTTTTAAAATAATTAACACTGCTGCTACGAGCGCTAATAGAGCATTCTGTTGAAAGCCCCAATCTATTACATTGCCTTCCTCTTCAAAAGATCCTTGTCCTCAAGGATGGAACTGAAGAGATTGAGCAAGAATCACAACTGGGTCCTCCCATTTGGCATCTGCAAGAACAGGATTCGGTCATGGACTCAAACATTTGAGGTACTGCCTTATTTCCCATGTTGACCAACCTTCTAGCAAGAACTGCCGCCTGCTGTAGCTGCGGTTGCACTCTTGACCAAGTTTATTAATGTTGTTTCGTGCACCACCTGGTCCACCTTACTGCCTAATTTTTTAAATCTTTTATTCTTTTTCTTTTTGAGTAGAGAAACATGAAAGAATGGATCAATTTGAGACCCTCCAGATGATAAGCTGCCTTTCCAACCCTTGCCAAAACATTAAAAGGTCCAATTACTCGGAAGAAAGTTCGAGATTTTCGCTAATGGCTATATTCAATCCTATAGGACTATGACTTAAGATACACTGTATCCACCACTGAGAATTCCCTCTAAAGTTTGATTTTTGTTTGAATAGGTCTTGTACCTATTATGAACATGCTTACATGCAACATAATTTCCTTAGGTAGCTTGTTAAGACTTAAGAGCATCTCAAGTTCACAAAAACTCATCCACAACATTGACTGATACCATGTGAAGCCTTAAAAGGACTCATCCCAATGGCTATATGTGCAAGAGCGATGACATTGTACCACCACTCTGCCAAGGGCAGCCATCTAACCTACTGTGAAGGCCTGTGCGCTGTCATGCCCTTAAAAAGGCCTGTGAACTGGTAATGAACTTGGTGAGTTCTACAGGTTCGAGGTCCCAGAAGACCTTCTGAAGTCAACCTGTAGAACTAACCAATTTCATTACCACTTCAGGTCATGCCGTGAAGACATTCTGAACTCAACCACTCTATTCCAAGCATTTGTAGTAGAACGGTCCACTGAGATGGATTAACTTGAATCAACCATTCTCCTCCAAGCATTGCATCACACTCTCCTAAAGTCCACAACTTCATATCAGCCTATTTTTTCACCTATGCATAGTCCACTGAAACCCTGGACACATGTTATTGCTCACCAACTTGTTTCATCTACTACTGTGATATAGATCTGGAAAATTGTTTGTAGAACCTCAATCAATTAGGATACGTATAGGTGTTTTACCTACCATTGCTTTCAATTTGTGCGTTTTTGAATACACTACCTACCAATGGAGCACTGAGACTGGCATGTCAGACTTTTAGCTATCTCATGTATTTCCTATACCGCTTGGATAGGCTCACATACCTACTCATCACTTTCTTCTACTTGTAGCTTGTACAACTTGGACTAGCATTTGTGACCTGGAATACAAGGTTCCTCATAATAAACCCATAAATCCTTCATTTCTGTCAATTAACTCAGCAGTAGTGGGCCTAGGTCTTGATGTAGCTGCACTCCTTGCAGCCGAGGTGGAGTATTTGTTTCTATAGTCATTGGTGCGAGATCTAGTATCTTTCCCCTTCTATTTGGGCTGGAAGTTAGTGTAGCTTCTTCTTGCCCAGCCAAGGAAAAGGCATAGGTTAAAGCAGCTTGATTAAGCTTAGATACAAAGTATTCTTCAGTCAAATCTTTTTTCTTCATATAATCCGCGTCCTTAACTCTTCAAATTGAGCCACAGAGTCATCTACCATTCCAAGTTTGTAAATTTATCTTGAGGCAAACTGTTTGGAGTTTATGACAAATTTGGACTTTTTTGTCCAACAAATGAAGGGAAATGGGCTAATTGTAGACAACTAATGGGCAAGTTATCTTTTTATATTTAGGAATTATTTTCAGTTACCCTTTTTTGAAGAATGTTAATTAATACATTCCAAAACCTATGTAATTAACAGTTGGCTTGATTGGAATGCCAATGACCCTTTGGTTGGATGTTGTGAAACAATACCTAACGATAAATCCCTAACTTTCGATCTTCTTCTTCTTCTTATTGTTTTTTTTTTTTTTGGGTTCAAGTTGTTGTTAATGATCTTAATATAGTATTATTAATTTAATGATTCAAAATTTGAAATTAAATAAGACGATGTGCGAATCTAGGGGATAGTCACTTTTCTTCAGGGTGAATTCTCCTGACATACATCTAGATCGATCTACACACGTAAATTCTGAATCTATCCAACTCTCATTGTGTTAGATTCAAAACCTATTTTTGGACATTTTCTTAAAATAAGTTAAAATAAATTTATTGAATACTAATGACTGTCATTCCAGCAAAAGAAGTAAATTACTTATCATTAGATATTCATTGAGTTTTCTCACACTTCTCCTAATTCTGTAGAGCATAGTATTAAACTCTCTCCTTTCTATTAAAAGGATTCCTATTTGAAAAGTCAATATATTAGAGATAAGTTACTACCCTTGAATGTAGTCATCTTAATAAAAATACATCAGCTTGATTTATTTCATATATGAAGGATGCATTTAGAGAAGAAAAAAAAAAAGAAGAGAATTGCAAGTTTATTTTTCGAAATGAGAATCTTAGCCCAAAAGGAAGTCAAAGTCTTTGAGTAGAATGGAGGGAGTGTTGAAATTCAATGATACAGACTATACAGTGACAGGCTTCTAGGTATCCGAGTAAGAAATATTCATATCGTGGTTACATGTATAATCTTCATGTATTTTGTCATCTCACTTATGCTATATCAATAGAGAAACCAAAATCAACTTTGGATATTAGGGTCAAGAATATTTTCTGATCACAACTAAATCATAACATGATTACCAACTAACTTTCACTTTATCTTTGTTCATCCAGGTGGCCATTGAGATTATTTATATTGGCATACAAACTGCTATTTACACTCTTCTACTGTACTCAATGATCGGATTTGATTGGCAAGCTGATAAGTTCTTCTGGTTCTACTTCTACGTATTTATGTGCTTTGTCTATTTCACACTCTACGGGATGATGCTTGTAGCACTCACTCCAAGCTATCCTATAGCTGCCATTACAATGTCATTCTTCCTCAGCTTCTGGAATTTGTTCTCTGGTTTTCTCATCCCCAGAGTGGTAAGTCACCTAATAGCGAAAACTGAATTAGTTATTCGCATGTTTAGCGAAGGAAGTATTATTTTTGCAGACATGGAAAGCTAATTTCTATCTTCACACCAGAAAAAATATTGTGATCGTAAAAAAGATTCAGAATCATCATGTTATGTAACCTATGCTCAAGCCATAAAATACTTATGAGTTTTACTCATGAATGTTACCTAATTTAATATTTTTTTCAAAAATTGCAGCAAATTCCAATATGGTGGAGGTGGTATTACTGGGGTTCACCAGTGGCGTGGACGTTATATGGCCTCATTACATCTCAAGTGGGTCAAAACACAAATCTAGTTGAGGTACCGGGACAAGGCTCCATACCAGTAAAGGAATACATCAAAGATTTCCTTGGCTTTGAATATGACTTCCTCGGATATGTTGTGCTAGCGCATGTCGGTTACGTTATCCTCTTCTGCATTGTATTTGCTTATGGCATCAAGTTCCTCAACTTCCAAAGAAGATAACGGAATCTTGGAACTCAATCAACTTTTGCAGTTCATACATAGCTTTGCTTACAATAACAGATCAGAACCAGATCAGGTGTTATTTATTTTCCACTATTATATTATTTATTTATTAATTATTATTATTATTATTATTATTATTATTATTATTATTATTATTATTATTATTATATTTGTAAATCCTATATATGTTCATAATACATCAATGATTATTGTTTCAACAGAATACTGTAGATATCATTATTTGGTATTTCTCCTTTTTATCATCTACGTTTCTGCCACCATCAACTGTTCATCAGATAGCATTATGCAAAAGATTCCTCCCAACTCTGTGTCTTTTGGCACTTATTTCACATTAAATAGTCGTATGGTACAACTCTCCTTTCGCATTAGGTTATTGTACCGAATATGTACCATGGTTGAGAGAAAAAAGTCAGTTTGACATATCATTTTGTTTTCGGCTGGTAATATCTTGAAGAAATTTCTATCCAGAAAAAGCCGGCAGTTGCCTACTGGTTGTGGTTGTTTCGTTTAGAAGGAATGGATTGTTGAAACGGCATGATATGTAAACTGAATTCGTCAAATGTCTAAAAATTTTAATCAGAGTAAATTTTTTGAGGCGCTTTGTGTAAATCTAGTGTGTACATCAAAGATTAAATCTTTATAATCATTATATAGAACAATCATTAACTGATGGATCGTATAATCATTGAAAACGTTATGTGTACTTGATCAAGTTTAAACATGATGCAGCTTTCAATGTCCAAATACCAAAAGCCCAAAGAAGGTAGCAAACAGTTGAGTTGATTTATGGGTGAAATTTGGGCAGCTCCCTTTTACACAATTTTCATCCACTTTAGTCCATTATAATTGTTTTAAACTGAAAAATGATACTTTTGTTGTGAAATATTATTTATACCCTTAAAAAACACAGAACAACACGCTATGCATCGCAACACAACACATCGCGATGCACAAGCACAATATTACACTTGTGATGCACAAAATTGTTAAAAATCTTGCATGCGCAAAAATTAACAATTCAAAATCGCATCACGTCGTTCTAAAATTAATGCATCGCGATGCACAAATTGTCGCGATACACAAAAGTATATCACGATAACATTACACGATGCATCGCGCATGCACAAAAATCATGCACAACATCATACTTACGATGCATCAAAAGTGTGCATTGCGATGCAAAAAATTGTAATATTTTTGTGCATTGCGATGCACAACATTACACTTGCGACGAATTAAAGTGTGCATCGCTATGCACAAAATTGTACTAAACAAGTACTATTTTCATGCATCGCGTTAGACAATTTTTTTTTTGCATAATATGTTTTGAATATTAGGAAATTAAAGATTAAATGAACTCTCCAAGACACTTCTAAAAAGGTGGTCACTTTCTTTTGAATTTCTACATTGGGATGGGGCTGGAATTTGTTTCCCTTTCGGGGGCATTGCCCTCGAACCCCTACGAGGGCCCCCCCCCTCAACCTCTGCGACCTGACTAGGCAGGTTGATTCCCGTTTCGTTGTGGCAGTATTCAGCGATTGACGAATAATATTGATACAACAAAGACACAAATAATTAAAATAATTTTGAAAATTATACTGATCTTTTTTTTTTTATGATGAACTGAGCATGGAAAGAAACTAGAGAGAGAGAGAGAGAGAGAGAGAGAGATAAAGACTATAGTAAAGTAAACAATGATTGGAATAGAAGGAAAAATTTAAAGAAAGACAATGCTTAAAATATTGTTTATGTGACGCCCCGACCCGGATCTCTATACGAAATCCCAAGCTCGAGTCGCCAAACAAGACAACGAAACACAAACCCAACAAGAAAAGCACGCGACGCAAGAGTTCGTACTTACACGAAAACAACAATAAATTAAAACCTGATTGAACAATAAACAAATCTTCGACGATATTACAGCCGGAACCTAACTAATTAAAAACCACAAGTCTAAGACTTAGGAAACAAACAACCATAACAACAACCCCCACGGCCACAACATGCCGAAGAAAACATAAACCACGAGCTATAACATGCTCGGGAAAAAAATTGAATTAACTACGAAGTTATGTACACAAGCACAACATACAAGTGTCGGCTACCAAAAGAATATACAATACGACGCAACACAACACTACCCATAGTAAAGTTTACATAACTTTACATCACCAAACGTCCTTGCCAAAAAAAAAATAACTATATCTATAAACAAGCTCCAAGAGCTACTAAACCAAAAGACAACCTGCGAGCTAAACGTGGTCTTTTCAATCTCACCGCGAACTCCCTGGCTGGCTCGGATCTAAGGAAAAACATATAACAACAAACAAGGTGAGTCGAAACTCAATAAGTTATTAAATGCAACTGCATGGCATGACATAATGCTCAAGCGATAACAAAACATAGTTATATCATTTACATACCACAACTGAACATGTTATATTATCATGAGCAATGCTACACACACCAAAGAAGTACCAAAAAAATTACACCAAATGACATGGCTGATGATGTGTATCATGGGTCCCCCTTCTAATTTACTTACTAACTCAATTTATTTACATCTTAACACTCCAAGATAGTTGAGGGGTCAAAATGAAAAATAAACAAAACAAAACAAAACAAAGCAGCTTCTCCAGTTGAAGTTGAACGGCGATTGAACTGAGAGGGGAGAGCTTCGCCGGCGAAAGGGACGGGCAACGGGCGGACGACGATAGTGAAGTGACGAAGCAACCGGAACATCGTGACATACAGTCTCACACCTTCAATCGAAAAGGTATTCTTCATTTTTCAAACCCTAGAAAGTTAAAAATTGGGGTTCCAACGTTATGGGCTACAATTCCGCTTCTTCTCCCAAGTGCAAATGACATTTCGACAACATCTCATTCCACGAATCTCCGGTCTCCTTCATTTTTCACACCCTAGAAAGTTAAAATTGGGGTTTCCTTTAGTTGATTTTTGAATGATTTGCGGGTAATGTTAGCTTGATTAAGTGATACCGTGACGTCCATGACAATGAAAGATTATAAATTATTTGATAGTTATATGATTATTTTGGTATCCAAAATTTGGGTTTATGCCCAACTTGGGTTGATTTCAAATTGGTTATTGCCTTATTGGTGTGATAATTTCATTCTATTGTTGGTTGTTTGGATTTTAGAGATTATGATCTGTGAGTTGGTGTGAATATCAAATTGGTATAAATTTCAAAATGTATTGTGACTATGTTTAAATTTCAAATTGGTTAGAAATCCATGAGTTACCTAAGGTCACTTGATATCTAGCATATGATTATGTACAAGATTCGATAATTTCATGCATTTGATTCCATTTCATTTGATGTTTCTCGATTCATTTATGGGCTATTTCATGCATGCTGTTCGTGATCGACTAGGTTATGTTGAAAACAAAAAATATTTTGCTGTTCGATTTGGGCTACAGGCAGAACTAATAGAAGGAGATGACCTTCATACGGTGGTTGTTGCTATGGCCTTTGCTCAATAGCAACAAGAAGCTGCTTGACACTACGTAGAAGCTGTGTTTGTTTGATTTTCGATGAACCAACTACGTGGCTCTACTAGTCCGACGTGTGCACTTTTGTACAACTAAGCGTTTGATTCATTTTTGGCGGTTATTATGGGTTCAAATGAAATACCCAGATGGAGAATTATGAAAATGTCGGTTGTTAATAGGTGAGCTTGAAACCATCTTTTCCTAATCCTTTACATGCATGCACAAGTATACGCCATCTCATGGTGCCGATTTTGTGTCTTTTAGGTAATGAAAGCTTGAGACCAAGTAAAACATCGGTTGACAATCCATATCCTAATACACTTTTTTTGGGGTAGAAAAAAAATATTGATGGAAAGCTTGATGATTGCTACTAGTTTGATACAACACCTTCAAGTGTTGCATCTATGGAAATTACGGTGAGTCTCCCCTGTCTTGTAGTTTTTTTAGGTATCATAAAAACCGACATATGGATAAAAACATAATTTAGTGTGTTACAGCTAGAATTCATGTTTGAAATTTCTAGTAATTTTGTATTTCTCTCAACTTCTTCCTTTCATTTCAGGATTTGCTACACATTCAAGTATTGATCGAGATACTTTTTGACATTCAAGTTTCTAATCCTGTACCTTAACAAGTAAACATTTTCATCTAGTTTTCAATTTAGTTAATACTCATGCTACACATTATTATTTTTGCTGATGCTCAAGTTGGTTTATCGACATATTTTTGCAGATGCTCAAGTCGGATAAAAACAGAATTTTGTATTGATCGAGATACTTTTTTGCATGTGGTCGAGACCTCTTTAGTATCCATTCAAGTATCTAATCCTGTACCTTAACAAGTAAACATTTTCATCTAGTTTTCAGTTTAGTTAATACTCACGCTACACATTATTATTTTTCGATGCTCAAGTTGGTTTATCGACACATGTGTAATCACCGGAATTATTCATGAACAGATATCAAGCCTTCATTCGACTTGATGACACTGCATCTGAAAAACTCCCTTCCGAAGGATAGAAATAGATGCATCAACGGCTAATTGACTTTTAAGGACAGGAAATCGCGCCCTAAATACTCTTTTTCTTGTAGTGTGAAATTCAACAGATTTACGTTGGAAGTGAAGTTGTGGATCGTCGGAAGTTCTTTAGACGAGCATTTACATCAATAAGCCGGAGCTTTCTAGCTACTGTTTCTAATTCATAAAATTGGCTTTGTAATATGTATGATGATGGTGCCTGTTGAGAGAAGATTTGGGGTGCACTAACTGTTATTGTGCTCCCCCCCTCCTTCCTCTTTTGGATCAACTTTTGTTTAGTAAAAATTTGTTCAGATTGTTTGTTCACTGTTATTGTTGTAACTGTTTGTTTCAATGTTAGAAATTAAAGTATTCCATCTACCTTATATGAAATACTATTCATTTTCTTCTACTAATGGTAGGGCTTCTTCAGTTTGATCCGTGTTTTTCATTATTGGTTATAGTTGGTTATCTTTTCTAACATTACGTGCAACAACCAACATTACAACAGCTAACATTATAGTAAGATTATATCAATCATAAGCTTCGGTACACCAAATTAAAGACAATAACATCAATATAAATCATTTATCAACCACGAATTCATTTTTCATTTTCACAAGGATGAACCCAAAAGATAAGTGGCATCAAAATTAAAGCTTCAGCTCTACGGAGTAACTACCGAGTAATATCATGTCCATACTACAATACGAGACAACTATAACTAGTTCAAAATCATTAATGCCTACATCTAGCTCATTCAATCTTCAGCCCTAGACATACCATCACCTTGCCAACTCGAGGCGTCAAAAAAAAAAAACACTTGTTAGACTAGAAAGCCAGTAGCACATACAAGAATTACAACAATATAAGAAATTAATTTAAGACACTGTTGTTGATGGTGATCTTTCATCGAGAAAAGTAATCCCATTGTTGAGTAAAGCGCAAGGAACTTGTCCACTTGAATCCACAAGACTAACAATATTCTGGATCCCTTGAGTAATTTGAGACTCTGCATTACATGTAGTAGATAACCGAAATTAAGAGAAAATAATTTATAGACTTGATAGAACTTACTAAAGAGGATCTACACTAAATGGACAAATGAAAAGGAAAAAAAGACATTTAAGGAGATGAGGTCAAAAAAAGGCGGACCCCAAAAATTACTTCCTTGAGTTGCGTTACATCACCAGCTTGCTCGTCCTAGGACTTGGATAGGTCTATAGAAGTAGAAAGTTAGTACATCCAGTTATGAATATTTATGTGCAAGTATACATACACACATATACCGATTGCCATACCTTTTACATACCTTCTTTCTTTTTGGGTATTTGTTTCTTTCTCCTTCGAGTCTATCTTTTTTCCTTTTTCTTGCTTTCTCAACTTCTTTTCAACTGTCGACTTTAGCCTCTTAACTCGGTGGGCGCCCTTTAGTACGTACCAATGGAGAAAGAATCTTTTTGCTCTCATTTGATTTCCTTTTACCCACAATTTTTGAATTGGATTTTGGAATATTTTGGTCATTCTTAGAAAGATCCTCACTTTTAGATAGCTTTTCCTTTAAAGTCGCTATATCACCATTCACCAAATTACATTTGTCTTCGACTCAAATGCTAAGTCTGCGACTTCAAAAAAGCTTTGCACATCATATCATATCGACGTCCTTCTTCGGATGAACTCCAATCACTATAACTCACTCTAACCTTGGTATGACGTCTCTTCACATCCTTCCTCCATCTTCGTAAAATGTATTTAGTTGGAATGGAGTAAATTCTTTCCTTGATAAGCACCGCAACAGCATGCCTACACAATATGCCTTGAAATTCAAACAAGCGACAATTGCACTTCACATCACATTCTTCATTTCCCTCTTCTTTAACTAAGCAAACCTTGAACTCTGTCCTCCTCAAGTTTTCACCAACTAATATATCCTCTGTTACATCATAATTTATAATTGCTCCACAAGAATATGAAGGGCCAATTTCACAATACATCTTCCCTATTAACTCTACTTGAAATTCTTTGAACTTTGATGTAGTATAAGCTTCTTGGACTTGTTTTTCCATAAGATAGATTGTTACAACAGGAATACATGAATGGAATGAATTAGCATCTTCTTCCTTTTCCTTCCTCACTTTACTCCTCAATGCATGCTCATATTTTTCAACAAATTGCTTCAGGGTGGTTTTTGAGTTAACATACCCATCAAAAAAGGAATTCATGCTTTCGCTCCGTTGTGTGGTAGACATGCCTGCCCAAAAACAATCTTTCACAAAACAAGGGACCCATCGATGTCTCTCTTCATATAACCCCATCAACCACTCATTATTCTCAAGCTTATATTTCTCTATCATTTCCTTCCAACTTGCTTCAAACTCGATACTAGACAATGAATCATAAACACTATTCTGAACGGCATACTTAATAGCTTCATATTTATTGTGCCCCCAATTTTTCAAGTAGCTTTTTCATTATATGCCACAAGCACCATCTATGACGAACATTTGGGAATACAAACAAAATTGCACTTCGCATAGCTTTATCTTGATCGTTATTATGGCACTTGAGCATGGTTAGACATGGATGCAAGCCATGATTTGAACAACCATATAAATGTATCTGTATCTTCTCTCGAAATTAAACCACATCCAAGTAAAGTTGATTGTCCATGATGATTTACTCCCACGAAAGGAGCAAATGGCATGTCATATCTATTTGTCAAATATGTCGTATCAAATGTCACGACATCACCAAACTCTTCATAGGCCGCCCTACTCCTTGCATCTGCCCAAAACACGTTCTTTAAACGATTTTCCTTATCTAAATCAATCACAAAAAAGAAATTAGAATCTGTTGCTTGAACCTTCATGAAGTAATTTTGAAGTGCCTCCGCATCACCACAATTGAGGTTCGCCGTCTTTCTTTTTCAATGAAATTTCGAGCATCTTTCTCCAAAATGTCAAATTTTCATGACCATTAGCCTCAACAACTAAAGCATTTATACTCGATTTACTCTTATCCCAGCATTAGCATGAAGTAGCAGTTGTCTCTTCACATGTGGTTTTATTTTCCTGTTGCTCCTATGCAAGCGTGTTTTCCCTGGACTTAGTGAATGATTGTGCTCAAGTACAACTCCTGTCACATGCCACTTGCCATCTTCATAGAGCACTGCCCTAACCTTAGCTTGACACTTCGTTTTGGTAATCGGACGTGGCCTCAAAATGTTCTTTCCTTTGCTTCTCGACTCACCACCACGAAAGCATACAATTGTGACGTATCTCGTAATTTGATCATCTCCTCTTGTTGAGGATCTTTTGCTTACACTAAAACCTACTTTTTTACCATAATCTCGGTAAAAGTTCACAAGGCTTTCAATGCTGTCAAATGACATTCCCTCTCTAGGCTCTTCAATTTTCTCATTCAAGGAAATAACTTCGAACTGCTTTTTTTCCTCGTTCACCTTATCTTTTTCATTTTCAGCTTCTTCCTCAACAATTTCTATACACGTATCCAATGAAGTATCACTATAAATTTCTTCAATTTCTGCATAGTTATAAACAACATATTAGTAAAACATGTAATAGCTCATTAGTGACTAGTGACTAATTTAAAAAAAAATAACAATCACAATAGGAATATACAACTTATTAAAAACCAAGGTTACTTTATCATTGGAAGTACAATGGGGTTCACCAATCTAGATCACGGGAGATTTTTTTATTATTATTTTTATTTTTCATAAACCAAGGTTAATTTCCATTGGAAGTTAGTGGAGACCAGCTTTAAGTCTATGAATCTTTCAATTTCATTCATAATAGTCCAAAAATAGGGTTCAAAATTCAATTCGTACATACACGTGACAATCCATCATATATATTTATAGCATTACTCATATTTATAATAACGTGTAGGCGTTGTATCTGGAAGATAGAGACCTGGAGATTCGTGGAATGAGATGTTGTCGACATTGTCGCCGCATCGGAGAAAAGCGAAATTGTAGCCCATAATGTTGGAACCCCAATTTTTAACTTCCTAGGGTTTGAAAAATGAAGAATACCTTTACGATTGAAGGTGTGAGACTGTATGTCACGATGTTCCGCTTGCTTCGTCACTTCACTATTGTCGTCCGCCCGTTGCCCGTCCCTTTCGCGCCGGCTCTCCCACTCGGTTCAATCGCCGTTCAACTCCAACTGGAGAAGCTACGTAGATTTGTTTTGTTTTGTTTATTTTTCATTTTGACCCCTCAACTATCTTGGAGTGTTAAGATGTAAATAAATTGAGTTAGTAAGTAAATTAGAAGGGGGACCCATGATACACATCATCGCCATGTCATTTGGTGTAATTTTTGGTACTTCTTTGGTGTGTCTAGCATTGCTCTATTATCATTCATATACGATTCACGTAAGTCACATAACACTTTGATGTTCACATAAGTGCTTGTAACTAAATCACATCATAAATGATATCATTTCTCTTTCTCCATCTTTGCGTTGCTCCTGCAATACACAAAACAATCAACGTGTCCCGATACTCGTGCGTGATGTATCGGTGAGTCTGAAAATCTATCAGACCTACTTAGCAAGCCAAAGTCATGCGTATTGCTACAACAGTGGAGCTACTTGTCAGCTGTGGCCAACAAAGGAGGGGTGTGTGAACTCCGGTACGACGACTTATAGCGATCACAAAACAAATTCGTAAAGGCTATAGGTCGTCCCACCTTGATTAAACAACAAAGCCAGATGGACTCAATGCAATGCACAAGTTGGTATAATACTCTTTTTATGCAAATAACCACCAAGTTCAAAAGTGATGAACTTGATGAATGTTAAGTAGATTATATTATTCTACCAAGAATCACCATCAAACATATTGTTTCAAGAACTTTAAACAATCACTTTAGAGCTAAATTACAAGTCTCTAATTTACTAGTACCAAATACTCGGAAGGTCAAAATCTATATCAAACGAACTCTAATCCTCGTAGGAATTTAACATGTTGTTCGGTGAGTATTATTCTTCTCTAAAATCAACTTTCTAGATTCCTTACTATACTTCTCAAACTTCGGGTATATTTGCTATATGCAAAATCTCCCAATTAAAGTCTCATCTTACCTTCTTAGTTCAATTCCATGATAGAGCACCAAATTTGAAACATACAACATCATCCAAACCCAACATTTAGCACAAGAACATGTTACAAACCTCAACATGTTATTTAGACATAAAAATACCAAGTATACAAGTCATGCATGTATATTTAAGAGCAATTATGCAATAATTTCTAAGCACATAAAATGGTTAGTAACTTACTTGGAATGGGCACTTAAACAAACCAAAGATGAAATCAAAGCCTTGTAGGTTGGTCTCCTAGTCCTTAGCAACACAATGGTGGTCTTGGATCAAAATTTAGTTGGTTGAATCTTGTAGAATCAAAATACACACACTAGTCTCACTTTTTCACTACACATACTCTCACTAGCTTGCATGGATGAACTTGGAGTGAAATGGAGAGTAACTAAGTCTCTCAAGATGTTTAAAGGGGTGGAAAAGTCTGGTCTCAGGCCTAGGGGACGTGGCTCAAGGAGAGCCTTTCTTTTGGTCAAAATTGTTAAAGAAAAAAAAGTCAAAAAGTCTACCGGGTGTCTATGCGGATGCATAAAGCGGTCGCATAGCTTCTATGCGGGGACATAGGACGGCTGCATAAAATTCAGAGAATTTAAGGTTGAGTGCGAGCTCACATAATGCGGCCGCATTGGGCCATGATCCAAGCCAAAGTGTTTTCAAGCTGTCCAAAAGTGATCTCCAAGCATCCCTAGCCATTCCAAGTTGATCCTAACTTCAACTAAGTCCCAAAACACTCTCATAACTCCACTAAAACAGCTTGTAATAAATCAATGGTCACAATACATGGAAAAATTATACAAATAACTAAAATAACATAATTCCAAATCAAAGCTTGAATCAACAATACGCGACACAAATAAGCATAGATGAATATTTCTAACATGGTAAATGGTAATAATGCAACTAAGTAAGCACATTAAACATAGGAAGCCTGAGGGTATTACATCCTCTTCCCCTTAAAAGAATTTAGTCCCTAAATTCTTTACCAAGTTTATCAAATAAATGAGGGTACTTCTCACGCATCTCAACTTCGGTTTCCCAAGTAGCTTCCTCAATATCATGATTCCTCTAAAGCACTTTGACAAGAGTAATTCGTTTGGTTCTCAACACTTGTTCCTTAGTATCAAAAATTCTCACCGGTTGCTCTACATATGACAAATCGAGCTCAAAGATGATGTTCTCATACTCCAACACATATGAATCATCCTTCATGTACTTCCAAAGCATCAACACATGAAATACATTATGAATGTCCGATAAAGAAGGCGATAAGGCAAGTCTAATGTTCCAACCTTCTCAAGTATCTCAAATGGACCAATATATCTTGGTGATAACTCTCCTTTCTTTCCAAATCTCTTAGTACCCCTACGTGGCGATACCTTGAGAAACACATAGTCACTCACTTGGAACTCAAGATCCCGTCTCCGGTTATCAGCGTAGATTTTCTGTCGACTCTGAGTTGTAAGTAATTTATCACGAATTAGATTTACATTCTCAGCCGACTGTTGTACCATTTCTGAACCCCAAATCTTAGTTTTACCAACCTCATCCCAGCAAATCGGTGATCTATATTTCCGCCCATACAATGCTTCATACGATGCTATTTCAATAGTTGATTGGTAGCTATTATTGTAAGCAAACTCCGTTAAAGGTAGATATGAATCCCAATTTCCCTTGAAATCCACCGTGCACGCTCGTAACATATCCTCGAGAATCTGTATCAACCTCTCCGACTGCCCATCTGATTGAGGATGAAAAACTATACTAAAATTCAATTTGGTTCCCATAGCATCCTACAAAGCTCGCCAAAACCTCGACGTGAATCTCAGATCTTTATCTGACACAATACTGACCAGCACTCTATGTAGTCTCACTATCTCCTGAATGTACAATGCCGCCAACTGACTCGAACAATATGTCATCACAATAGGGATAAAGTGAGCTGATTTTGTTAACATATCAACAACAACCCAAACTGCATCAAAACCCCGACGAGTATGCGGCAACCCTGTCACAAAATTCATTGTAATATATTCTCACTTCCATTCTGGAATCTCAAGTGGTTGTAACAAACCCGCTGGTCTCTGATGTTCGGCTTTTACCTATTGACAAATCAAACATCTAGAAACGCACTCTGCAATTTCCCGTTTCATACCACTCCACCAAAACTATTTCTTCAAGTCCCTGTATATCTTTGTACTCCCCCAATGAATAGTATATCCTTTATGATGTGATTTAGTTACAAGCACTTATGTGAACATCAAAGTGCTATGTGACTTACGTGAATCGTATATGAATGATGATTTAACATGTTCAGTTGTGGTATGTAAATGATATAACTATGTTTTGTTATCGCTTGAGCATTATGCCATGCCATGTAATTGCATTTAGCAACTTATTGAGTTTCGACTCACCCCATTTGTTGTTATATATTTTTCCTTAGATCCGAGCCAGCCAGGGAGTTCGCGGTGAGATCGGAAAGACCACATTTAGCTCGCAAGTTGTCTTTTGGTTTAGTAGCTCTTTGAGCTTATTTATAGATGTAGTTATTTTCTTTTGGCAAGGACGTTTGGTGATGCAAAGTTATGTAAACTTTACTATGGGTAGTGTTGTGTTGCGTCGTATTGTATATTCTTTTGGTAGCCGACACTTGTATGTCGTGCTTGTGTACATAACTTCGTAGTTAATTCAGTTTCTTCCCGAGCATGTTGTAGCTTGTGGTTTATGTTTTCTCCGGCATGTTGTAGCCGTGAGGGTTGTTGTTATGGTTGTTTGTTTCCCAAGTCTTAGACTTGTGGTTTTTAATTAGTTGGGTTCCGGCTGTAGTGTCGCCGAAGACTTATTTATTGTTCAATCAGGTTTTAATTTATTGTTGTTTTCGTGTAAGTACGGACGGTTGCGTCGCATGCTTTTCTTATTGGGTTTGTGTTTCCTTGTCTTGTTTGGCGACTCAACCTTGGGATTTCGTATAGAGATCCGGGTCGGGGCGTCACAGTTTAGGTTGTTACGGGGTCAGTTTTGAAATAATTTGTCAATTTATCACTTAAAATCGACTTAAGCGGTTGGAAACAAAAAAAAATAGAGTTTATGTTCGATGCACAGGTACAGAAACGAGATACTTACAATTGTATATTTGTTTAACTTTAAAAAAACCCGCACACACATACGCGGAATAATTATAAAACGGGTGGGGATAACAGTATAAACAAATCACGTGGGTGCTTAATTATTAAGACTTCGAAGCGTCCTTGGCACAAAGCCTAGCTCACAACCTAATGCATATATATCAATATATAAGTATAAGTAATGGTGCTTGCAACAACAAGTCTTATGAACGAAGCGTCCTCGGCACGAAGCTTAGCTCAACCGTTACGGGCGTAAGAGTTTAGGCTCAGCCCCTTTTTCTCAGAACAAGTCCACCAAATGAGTTCTCGAGACAATCCAAAGCACAAGAATCCAAGGGAGTACACGCTCAACCCAACCACAGTGCTCAAGGAACAAGGCAATCGAAGGGATCACTCAAAGCAATGGTTCACTTACCAATCAACCCACCCAAACCCGAACCCAAGCTAACACACGGCCAAGGTTATGCTTACCGAAGGTTATACCTTCAAGAACAACTTAAGGGACTCTCATACAGGGGTTATTTTTGACTGAGAAGAAGAGAGAGGGAGAGAGTGCCAATTTGGGTATCTTAGGTGTGTTTTAGAAGGGAGGAGGGGGGTTTATATAGGGGGTGCAACGGCTGCTAGGGCAGCAAGGAAACTTCCTTGGAAGCTGCTAAGGAACCCTAGGAGTAGGGCGGCAGCTTGGAGAGCATGAAAGGGCCAGGGTTGAACTTGGATCCAATTAGAAGGTTGTTCACTTAGGGCCTTCCATTCTAACAATCTCCACCTTAGAACAAGTACTGGTTCAAATAAGTAAACTCACAAGACTTTATATATAAAGGGGTAGATCATCGTCGCCTATCCACAGAATTTGTTCCAACACTTAGAAGGAACAAAAACAGAAGCAAACACTAAGGAAGCAAGAAAACAATCTTTACTTGCTAAAACACATAAAGTAGAAGCAAGAGAAGACACCATAGTTAACACAAATTCCGATATGGATTTTAGGGCAAATACTAACAACAATGACTTTAATCACCGGTGTCAAGTTTCAAGATATCCAAATAAGCCAAAAAATTTGACACGGGCAAGCATTTCGTGCCAATATCAGCAGGATTGAAATTGGTCTCAACTTTCTCAAGATAAACAATGCACTTAGCAACCACATCACGAATGAAATGAAACCTAACGTCTATGTGTTTAGTTTTATCATGGAAAACAGGATTTTTACAAAGTTGTATACCAGATTGACTATCGGAGAAAACTACCACTTTTCCTTTCAAGAAACCAATTTCATAAATAAGACCCTTAAGCCAAATAACTTCCTTTAAAGCTTTGGTAATGCCACATATTCAGATTCGGTGGTAGACAATGCGACAATTGGTTGCAATTGAGACTTCCAACTTATGTAAGACCCAGAAAGAGTGAAAACATAAGACGTAGTAGATTTCCTATTGTCTCTATCATTAGCATAATTAGAGTCAACATACCTAACCAATTCAACACCATTTTCAGATTTTGAAAACTTAATAACATAGTTCAAAGAGTGCTTTAAGTACCGAAATAACCACTTCAAAGCTTGCCAATGAGGTAAACCTAGGTTAGACATGTAACGACTTAGGCAACTAAGCGCATAAGCAATGTCAGGGCGAGTGTGACGACCCGAGTCCGAGATTCGATGTTGAACCCCAACTCGGAGCGCCAAACCGAAGAAAAAAACTAAATAAAGCAAGCCACAAAAGCTCGAAACCAAAACCAGAGCAGCGGAAAACTAAAAACAAGGCAACGGAATAACAAACGAACTTGAGCCTCAAAGCTCGAATAACAAGAATCCCAACATATAATAATAACCTCCACGGCTAAACAAGCGCCGGAGAACAACAACATCTAAAACACCACGAGACACACGCTCGGGAAAACCATAAGTAAAATGCCAACGGGCACACGGCCACAACAACTAAGAAAACTGGAATTATAAAAATTATACAACCGGCACGACACCACAAGTCGGCACCAAATACAAGTCTATAAAATACAAGAATCTCTACCCGACATACTAAGTTTATATAACTCGGTTTAACCCACGATCTCACAAGTACGAAAGTAAATATAAAATACTAACTAGATACAACTAGAGGATCTTGAACTAGAGCCTCACTGCGCCGAAACGTATCCCGCAACTAAGGAAAACAAATATGGAAGGGATGAGTCGAATGACCTAGTAAGCTACTAATGAAACAATATGGCATGGCATTATGCACACAAGAATAGCGGGATAATAAAACGGGTTGTAGCACGTAAGACAACCAACCCTATATTCACGAGAGGCTCGAAGCCGCCAACCGTCATGCACCGGTTGGAGACCACGACCAACATTCGTTATAAGAAGCACATAAAGCTCAAAGTAAACACATAGAGGTGGATACGGTGGATTCGAGGTACACCTTCGAAATCCCTTAAAACACTTCCGACCTTATCGCTCCATGAAGCCGTAGTAAACGATCGTACCGCCGCTCCACGTAACTATTAAGGATGCCCCCGCGCTATCCAACAAGATAATAATGATAATAGATTTCTACGCTCCGCTCCGAGAACCATACTAAACAAATGCGCGCCGATGCTAGACACATCTCCCAACGTCGAACAATGAATAGAAATATATGATTGTGCTGCTGCTGTACACAAATCACAAAGGGACCGGTGCTCATATCCCGAAACAAACATATGTACCTGATCGCGACCCGCACGATCTACAGGTACCCAATAAATAATGTACCCGATCGCGACCCGCACGATCTACAGGTACCCGTTGTGGACCATTTTCTGTATCCACGTCGACGTATCGCTCGATCCCCTACGACCCGAGACAATACGGCTCTAGCCACTTATAGGTATCACAAGGGACCGGTGTCCGTATCCCAATGCATACAAAAATGTCGACAATACACGCCGTTTATTCCTTTCAACTGTGGACTAGAGAAACCCCTACCGTGGCCAACGGTAGGGCGAGGCCCCCATGTATTGGCCTCGGCTATTACGAAGCCCCCGCTCTGCGATAACCGAGCGTTAATACACCTCCAATGCACATATGCACTGGACTCGATGCAATGCACAAGTAGATGTTTACTCATGCCAAACTAATCTAAGTGTGTTCTATTGAATCACAACTTAATAAACCAAATCATGATGTGTTCTACTGAATCACAACCCAAAGAAATCAAATCATAATGTGTTCTATTGAATCACATACTAAATCTACATAATGTGCTTGTAATTATTAAACACACAATCAATCATCAAAGTAGGATGATTGTCCTATTGCTCACTAGAACAACCACACATACACCAAGTCATTTTAGTCCGCACTTGCTAGACTCCACAATCATAATACATGTAAGCCTACTCGTACTTACAATCATAATTCAACGTGCTACTAACACGCGCACTTAGGATCCCTACGGTATCCCACGATCACAATACACTCCATCTCATGCATATATATTCGACCTCATTTCTGTCGTATATTATACATATAGCGACTCCCTACAAGTCACATCGCCCAAAATGGAACGATACCAAAGATGTGTCATACTACCTAGAAAATAACTAACTCGTCATCCGACGATTGATACTATTCGTCTCATATAAAATGTCGCGCACTAAGGGGGCATGACTGTACGATAACACTTAAGGAAAGACCAAAAATGGATAATTAACCCTTGCTAAGGCATAAGGTTAAGTCGACGATTCACCGCACATCAAGGTCAGTAATGTTTGACTAAGTCAACCCAAGTCGAGTTCTATTACGTCATGATCTTAACAATTCGTCATCCCACACCGTAGGAGACTGTAATATAACCTACATTGGTTTATACTACACATTACCACATTACACGACGTATAATCTCTACGTCTTATACAACTCCGCTAGAGTTGATCACCAACAACTAAACCTCAGACGAATCGTAGTATCGTCCCTAACTAACCGTGCCAACCACAATAACCAACGTTCGGGGTATATACCACCCGTATAATTATCACGAGTCATCGCGAGAGTACTAACGATAAAAGTCTCAAAGAGCTACACATGCTCGGTAGAACTAAAACAAGTCATCGGTGACTATAATGTCGGAACCCAACTATAACGTAAACCCACGAGTCTATAACTCGGAAACAACAACAACAACAACAATAATCACAACACAATCTCGAGGAGTCTCTACTACTCGGAGACAACAATCGTCACAATAACAGCAACAACGGGTGCACAATGAACTCCACAAGTCTCTAATATTCGGAGACCACAAAATCAACAACAATTCATCTATACACGTCATTTAACATGCTAGAGTATCACATTGAACAAGTATAGCATGTAGGGAGTTCATATGCACATAGATAACACGTAAACATCGCGATACTACTCTACGATGCTTAAAATCTAAGAAGGAGATTAGTAACTTACAAAAGTAAGCAAGTTCCCCACGAAATCAAAAGGGCTCTGAGTGGAAATGCACTCTTCTACGACCTCAACGCCGCTACGGAGTCCAATCAATGATCCCAAACTCGAACTAAGCTCGAATCAAACATCCTCTCTCTCAAATACCACTTTCTCTCTCTAAAATGTGGGAGAAGAGATGGGTTTGTGATATACTAACAGATCGGACGATCCCTTCAATTAGAATCGTTCCCCTCGTCGCTAGCTACGCTCTGGCGAAGACGGCTCGTAAATCCGACTCCGAACGAACGAGATATCGCGAATTCTTCCTCTTCTCTCTCTCTCTAGACTCTCTCTCTCAAAAATCTGGGTTGAGGATGAAATGAGGGAGGAAAATGGAGTGTGATATTTTATTAATACCATGGGTAAGTGTTTGGTCCAATCCCGGGCTTGTTTGAGCATTTTAAACCACTTAAAAACACGAAAAACCGAGAAAAGAACGAAACCGACGAAACAGAGGTCGGCGGCCGCCTAGGCGCTCACCCTTCCTCCAGAAACCAAAATCTGCCACTTGAGCGGCCGCCCAGGCGGCCGCGCTCTCTTCAGATTCTCCGACTTTTCTGAATTTGATCCGAAACGCTCCCGAAATGTCCCGAAATGATCCTAGGTTGATCCTAACATCAAATCATGGTCAAACATACTCGAAACACACCCGAATCATCCCGCGTTGGGGCACGAATGATAACGAACATAAATCTCACACGTACAACAAGTCAAACACGCGAAATGAATCTTAAACTAACTCAACTTACGGGTTAATGACAAAGCGAACGTGCTTGTCGTTTGCGGACAAATCTAGGCCAAGGTTAGGATAACCAACCAAAGGGGAAATGTAACGTATACGAACGCTAAACGAAGTCGAGGATAGTCTCGAACGGATATAGGAACAAAGTGCAACTCGCCATGAGTTAAACACGTGTCAAATATGGTTCTCGATCTAACACGTCACGCTTAACAAGCAAGATGCCTCACTTTCCGAGGGTTTTAAGGTCAATACCGAGAGACTACGAGTGAACCCAGAATGAAGTTGGGTCGGGGTATTACAGCGAGTACTAACCATTAAGTACATCACAGAACCTATGACATTGGAATAGGGAATATTTTTCATTTGATCCATCCCAAAATCATTTTTAGGACACTACTCTTTACTAAGCACAAAATGGGCAGCAAGTGGAACATTCACAGATTTAACATCTTCCATGAAAAATTTACTCAAAATCTTTTCAACATATGAAATCTGATTTAAGTAAACAACAGATGATTTACGATCCCTAATTATTCCTTAGGCCACCTGGATGCCAAGCACATTCTTATTAGAGTTCATCATGAAGAGGATTACCAAAGATTATGGATTAAAGACCAATGGTATCTTGGTCGATTTCCTATGCGTGTATTTAAATGGACACGGATTTTCGCCGGATGTGGAAAGTTCAATTGTTCCAATGTGGTTTTCAATACCGGGACTTCCGTACATCTGTTCCATCGTGCAACCCTACATGCTATTGGTAATATGGTTGGGCGAACCTTGATGATTGATCAACATACCGCTAATCTTACGCGTCCTAGTTTGGCTCGGATTTGTGTTGAAGTCGATCTTCTAAAGCCAATCCCCAAAAGAATTTATATAGACTGTGGTAATCAATATACTGGATTCTGGCAGGCCATAGAGATGGAAGGCATTCCACGCTATTGCAAACATTGTTGCCGCCAAGGTCACACGGAAGAGTTTTGTAAAATCAAGAACCCTTCGATGTCTTCAAAAGCCATTGATCTGCCAATCCTCCGTATACATACGACTGGTGACTACATCTCGATCTTGGTGCTCGGTCCGAAACACGGTCTTGGTCTTTGTTATTGCAACTCGATGGACGCCAAAGAAGACCACATCTATCACTCCCACGGCGCCAGGACTTGGGTAACTACGAAACTCTTGTTTCACCGATAATATTAATGTTAATATTCCTCTCCTCTCGTCCAAACATTGATCGGTTAAGGCTCCCATTAATGATCCCATAATGCATGAAGATGCACCGCACGAGAGGCTCACAAAGATAATATATCTTCTCCTCTAAATAATGATCATGTTGATATTACTAATTCAGCTCTTGTTCTACATAAAAACAACGCCCGAATGATCATGGAAAACTACCGGTTTGACAAGTGATGCTTTGCCTTTGGTTTCAATGTCTATTAACACTTCTCCAAACAGATTTGCGCCTCACAGATTTTGATGCAGATGTTAATAAAGGGTATGAGGTGTGTATGAATGATGGTAATAATGAGAATAAAGAGCAAGTTCGGGCCGGCGATCCATCATGTCTCGATGAATCCGGCTCGAAAGATGATCGGGATATCGGTATGGCCTTGTTGTGCACGCTCTTAATTTGGATTCTTCGTCGGCTCAATTGGTAAACACATAATTTCTCCCGAATTACAAGGTCTAAAGCTCACACTTCTTCAAATAATTTCCATGTCATTAACATCCTTTTTGGAATATTCGGGAGTGGGTAATGACCCATCCATTGGTCGTTTGAAACATCTCATTAAGTTACACAAGATTTCTCTCATTGCTATTTATGAACCTATGATAGGCTTGACCATATTATGAGGATTTCTCGCAGGCTTCGCTTTAATTTTTTCCATTCTAATCCCAATAGTTCTATTTGGCTTTTGTTAAATCTGCTTTTGTCAAGTTTTGCGTGATACTTCTCGGCATTCTGCTCGATCAAGCACTTGGCCTTCTACGGTTCTCATTTCTGTATTTATGCAGGCTGCGATTCGGATATTCGACAAGATCTATGGACTGATTTGATCGATATTGGTTCTTCTTTTCCCTCCATACCTTGGTTAGTTGGGGGAGACTTTAATATTATCCTTTCTCACAGATGAAAATTTTGGTGGTTACGGATGGGACCGATCCGGTGCCCTTGATTTCCATTCTTGTTTGGCGTGCTGGTCTTTCGATATGGGTTTCACGGGAAGTAAGTTTACCTGGTGGAATTCCCGTGGCGGTCAAGCTATATTTCGGCGAATTGATAGAGTTCTCGGCAATAGTCATTGGCGGAATAACTTTGTGGATACCAATGTGGAACACCTATCTCGAACTTGCTCGATCACTCTCCGTTCTTTGGTTCATATTATTAAGGATCGTATTTCTTCTTGCTCTCCCTTTCGGTTCTGAATATTTGGACTCTTTCGGCCTCTTGTTCGGGAAGTCGCGTCTCCGGTTCGGGGAGACCTCTATATCGTTTACTAAAAACTTAGTAATGTGCGTCATGCTCTTTCTTCTTGGAATCGCAATATTTTTGGAAATATTTTCCAGCACCTCCAGCGTGCAGAAGATGATGTCAAAGATTGTGAGCTTATCTTTGAAACTGATCCCTCTCTTGAAAATCGAGCAGCTATGACTCTGGCTCATGCTAATCTTAAACGTCAGTTAAAACTGGAGGAAGATTATTGGAAGCAAAAAGCCAGAATTAAGTGGCTTAAGGATGGAGAAGGTAATACCAAGTTGTTTCATGCCTCTGTCCAACAGACTCGCCGTCGTCTTCACATTCATTCTATCAACTCTTCTGATGGTACTAACCTTACTGCTATAGAAGATATCAAACAACACGCAGTGAACCATTTCCAATCTCAACTGCAAGCCTCCCCCACTGTTGATAATGAGCTTTTGGATGTTATCCCAAATCTTGTCACTAGTGATATGAACAGTTCTCTATCTAACATTCCCTCCATGGATGAAATCAAAAGTCTTGTTTTTCTATGGATGGAGATAGTGCTGCTGGGCCCGATGGATTCTCTGGTAAATTTTTTTCTTGCTGCTGGGATATTATTTGTGATGATTTTTACTCCGCCATTTTGGAATTCTTCTGCGGGTTTTCTCTTCCCCGTAGTTGGACTAGTACTTTGATTATTACTATCCGAAGAATGACAATCCATCCAGTTTCAGTGAATTCCGGCCGATAAGTTTATGCAACTTCTGCAATAAGGTTATCTCCAAGATTCTTTCTGTCAGATTAGCCCCTATTTTGCCTACTATTATTTCTGAAAACCAAAGTGGTTTTGTCAAGGGTCGGCTTATTCATGATAATATTCTTTTGGCTCAAGAGCTTATGACGCACCTTGATAAAAAGGTCTCGGGATCTAATGTGCTTATCAAGCTTGACATGGCGAAAGCTTTCGACAGAATTTCTTGGCCTTTCCTTATCAAAGTTCTCCGCCGTTTTGGTTTCTGTGAGCTCTTTATTGACTTGATATGGCGTCTGATCTCTAATAATTGGTTCTCAGTTCTAGTCAATGGTGCTCCTACGGGTTTTCTCTTCTTCGTGGTCTTCGTCGGGAGATCCACTCTCTCCTGGCTTATTCATCATTGCTGCTGAAGTCCTCAGTCGAAGTCTAAATGCTCTTCACACGGCTCATTCTAATGTTGCCTTCTCCTCTATTAGCGGGTGTCCGATTATTTCTCACCTCGCCTTTCGATGATATTATTATTTTTGCAATGGTAATCGCCGCTCTACGGATCGTCATAAGACTATTTTATCTAAATATGAAGCTGTTGGGACGAGTGTATCAATGCCTCCAAGAGTAACTTCTCTTGTAATGCTCATTTGGATCCTTCAAGGATCAATATATATCTTCTATCTTGGGGTACTCTCATACGGCTTTACCTATCACTTATTTGGGTTGCCTCTCTTTGCGGTAAAAAGCTCAAGAGATACTTTGATCCGCTTCTTCTCAAGATCCGTAATCGGATTGACACATGGATTGGTAACTTTCTTTCTCAATTTGGAAGGGTCATTTAATTAATCATGTTCTCCACTCCATTTCCACTTATTATTTAGCTGCCCTTGCCCCTCCAAAATCTGTGCTTCTTAGCCTTGAGCGACTTTTCTCCAACTTCTTTTGGGGTCAATATGAGGGTCGCAATAAAGCTCATTGGATTGCTTGGTCGACTTGTTGTAGACCAAAGATGGAAGGGGGCCTTGGTATTCGCTCGTTATCGGATCTTTCCCGTGCTTATTCAGCTAGCTCTTGGTGGCGATTTCGCACTCAAAGTTCTTTATGGGCTGCTTTATGAAATCCAAATATTGTTTGCGAGTGCACCCTTGTTTAGCTAATCAAAGAGGTTACGTAACATGGATGCGTATGATGGAAGTTAGACCTCTTGTTGAACCCCATTTCTGGTTGGTTGGTTGGTTTGTGCTCTCCATGGCATGATCTTTGGCTTGATGATGGCCGCTTTCTAAACCGCATAGTTATGAGGTGGGCGCTATTCGGGATACGTTCACAGATGATTCCCGCCTCACAGTCTTTGCCACGGCCTGTTCGCCAAGTCGATTTGGCTCGCATTCACGCCAAAGACATCCTCGGCCGGCGTCCCGACAAGCCTGTTGGACTCGCAATTCATCGGTAAGTTCTCAATTTTCTCGGCTTGGGACTGCTGCGTAATAATCATCCCAGTGTTACCGCTCGGTTTATATGGCACAAAACATCCCGCATCAGTTAGTTTTTTTATGGCGGCTTCTTGATATCGTATTCCTATTGATGAGGCTATTTGTCGTAAGGGTGTTCATCTTGCCTCTAAATGTCGTTCTTTGTGAGGGTGGTTTTGTTGAATCCTTCCACATGTTTTTATTTCTAGCAAGATAGCATTGAAGCTTGGAAGTGTTTTAACATGGAATATGGAATTCTTTTTCGACCTTCGTCCATTTCCCAGAGCTTGTTTCTCTTGGTGGTTTATGCCAAAAGCTAGCATTCATCACATTGCTCTTCTGCTTTGATTCTTTGGAGGCTTTGGAAAAATAGGAATTCTTGGATCTTTGATGGGCGAGGTTTTTCTAGCTCTCAACTTATTCGGGATATTCGAGCGGATCTCTATCCGATTGTTCTTGCTTCGATGAATTTATCTAGCTCTCGCCCTAGACTTATTCGTATTATTTCTTGGACTAAACCTCCTCCTTCTTATCTAAAACTCAATACGATGGTGCTTCTAAAGGTAATCCTGGTCTAAGTGGTGGTGGAGGTATTATTCGAAATTCTAATGGTCATTTTATTCATGCTTTTGCCTCGTTCTATGGAGTTTGCTCGAATAACTCGCTGAAGCTAAAGCCCTTCCGCAAGGTCTCATCGGCTTCGAGACAATGGATACGGGGATGCTATTATTGAAATTGACTCTAAGATTATCTTCGATTGCATCATTTCTCAATCTTCTCCTCCTTGGACCTTTGGAATATTATTCGAGAATTTACGCTATTCGAGCGTCTCAATTTCAATTTCATCATTGTTATCGACAGGCTAATAGTGTTGCGGATAAATTGGCTAACTTTGGCTGCACTTCTCAGGCAAATCATCAGTTCTCCTCTTTTCTTGATCTTCCCTCTAACATAAGAGGTCACATTGTTTTAGATGCTCAGGGCATCCCCTATCTTCGTCGTTAATTTAGTTTCCTATCATGTATTTCCTTTTCGAGGCTCGGCTCCTCCGTCCTCCCATTTATAAGGGCCAGTGGTTGTCCTCCTCAAGTTTGTACTTATTTTTATTATTAATAAAATCTAGCGGTATATTTCATTTCTCAAAAAAAAAAAAGTAATTTTTAACATATTCAATATATTTGGAACTAGGAATAAGAAGCATATCATCCACATATATGAGCAAGAGAACATGCACATTTGTATCATTCTTGAAATAAAGACAATGATCATAAGCACTCCGCTGGAACTTTAAATCAAGCATACATTGATCAAACTTTATATTCCACATTCGAGGAGACTGTTTTAAGCCATATAATGATTTCTTTAGCAATCAAACATCATCAAGAAAACGTTTATCCAAATAATCCTCGGGCTACCTCATATAGATTTTTTTTATTTAAATCACAATACAAAAAAGCAGTTTTAACATCCATTTACCCGATCAAATTGAGCAACTAAAGCTAACATAATTCTAACAGTTGTGAACTTAACTATCGGAGAAAAGATTTCAGTATAGTCTATACCCTCCTTTTGAGTAAAACCTTTAGCCACTAATCTAGTCTTGAATCTAACAGAATCAGATTCATTCTTGACTTTATAGAGGCATTTGCAAGCAACGGTAGAACTGTTTTTAGGTTTAGGCATTAAAGTCCAAGTTTCATTAACATGCAAAGAATTCATTTCATCATTCATAGCATCTATCCATTCATTACTGTTGGCAGATTTCAAGGCTTGATTGTATGTCTTAGGCTCAAAATTATCAATAGATTCAAACACATTAAAAACAAATGAAGTCATATGAAAATCATCAAAACGAAAGGGTTGCATAATTTCATGTCTAGGCCTATCATAACCAAGATGATAATCTTTCAAATCATTAGTCTCAGAAATTTCATTATGATCATTTTCATTTACTTCATTTTGCTCATTAAGTTCAACATCAACATGCTCATTTTCAGAATGTCAACATTTTCAGGTTGAGTACTAGAACTAGCATCAAAAGGACTTGACCTATAGGAATGCTCCACCATGTTAGGAGTAGGGGGAGGAACAGGTTCATTAGGAACATGCAAGCAAGGAAATTCAGTTTCATTAAAAATAACATCTTCAGTACATCTACCATTTAATGGGATAGAGGGTGACCTATTGATAAGATAGGCGGCAGTCAAGACTAGCTCACCCCAAAAAACTTTTAGAAAGACCTGAGGTAGCAAGCATGCTCCTAACCCTTTTAAGCAGGGTTCTATTCATACGTTTCGCAACACCATTTTGCTGAGGTGTATATGGCACAGACTTATGCCATCTTATCCCATTTTCAATACAAAAACTATCAAATTCATTGTTGCAAAATTCAAGCCCATTATCAGTCCTAAACACCTTAATTTTCCTTCCTGTTTGATTTTCAATCATGGTTTTCCAATTTTTAAAATTTTCAAACACATTAGATTTATGTTTCATTAAAAAACACCCAAACTTTTCGTGAAAATTCGTCGATAATAGACAGAAAATATTTATTACCACCTTGACTGGGCTTACTAGAAGGGCCCCAAACATTAGCGTGCAAATACTCAAGGATTTGGTTAGTAGAAGAAGAGTTTGATATATGGAGAGAAGGAAAATACAATCTTTGGTGTTTGCCAATCACACAAGATTCACAAAAAGGCACGCAAGATAATTTATCTTTACCAAAAACTCCATTTTTGTTTAAAATTTTTTAGCCTTTACTACTCATGTGTCTTAGTCTTTTATGCCATAAATCTGTTTTATCTTCTTTAATAAGATTTGCACAGTTTTCAAAAGACACAGGGACATCATAACAAACATACAAGTTTCTTCTTTTTTTAGCTTTAACAATTACTAAAGATCCCTTTAAACTTTTCATAATACCCTACCCCATTTACCCTCCAAACCCTCATCTTCCAAAGATGCACAAGAAATAAGACTGTTACACAAATCAGGAACATGTCTCACATTTTTCAAAGCTAAAACATAACCAGAACTAAATTGAAGACATACATCACCAATACCAGCAATTTCACATTTTTTTCTCGTTTGCCAAAGAGATAGACCCATTTGAACTTTTTTATATGAAGAAAACAAGTTTTTATATGGTGTCATGTGATCCGTGCAAGTAGAATCTATAAGTCATTCATCTTTGCATGCAATGGCAAAATCACAGAATTCACAACAGAATCAGTTACCATAAAAACATCAAGGTTTTCACTACTAGAAACCAAATTGCAGTCACTTTGCTAGTTTTGATTTTTCTTGATAGGGTTCGTACAATCTTTTCTATAGTGACCTGGCTCACCACAGTTATAATATTTCCTATTATGTTGTCTAGATTTAGACCTACTCTTACCTCCATCCACTTTCTTGTTCGAATTTTGGTTTTGATTTTGGCTATTTTGTCCATTGTTCCTATGGAGTTGCCTTCCTCTCGCCATATTAACCTCACTGGTGTGTGATTTAGCCTTATTAGTTTTCAAATCTAATTCCTTGCTTTTTAAGCTGTTAATCACCGTATCAAGAATAATTCCATCCCTACCATACTTAATAGTAGATTTAACATTAGCATAGGAATCATGTATAGCATTTAAAAGCATAATAGGAGTATAATCATTGATATTTTTATCCACGATATGCTTAATATCTTGAACAAGTTTGGTAAATACATCCACATTTTCATCCATATCTTTGTTAAGATCTAATTTGAACCTAAAAAACTTTTCAAGAAGATATAATTTACTAGTCAGAGATGAAACAAAGTAAAGTTCTTCCAATTTTTCCCAAAGTTCTTTAGCAGACTTTTGTTTACCAACTTTTCATAGCACAGAATCAGACAAGTTCAAAATGATTGAGGAATAAGTACATTAATCCATTTCAGTTCTAACTTCTTGTTTATCATACTTGGTATAAGTTTGAGTCACTACTTTGAAAACTTTTTCTTTAATCAAAATTCCTTTCATTTTTGTTACCAAATAGAAAAATTCGATTTTCCATTAAACGGCTCAATAGAATAGGAGTTCATAAAAGACATGATTATAGAACACATGGAACACAAGATGAAGCCAAAAAACTATCATGGAGATGAAGAAAAAACAAAAAACAAACACACTTACCTAGGAACCCATAACTAGGGTTTTTAGAAATTCGAATAGAAAAAACATACCGTTCACCGTACGACTACAAACCTTGCTCTGATACCACTGTAGAGTTTATGTTTGATGCACACGTACAAGAACGAGATACTTACAATTGTATATTTGTTTAACTTTAAAGAACCCACACACACATACGCAGAATAATAAAATGAGTGGGGATAACAGTATAAACAAATCACGTAGGTGCTTACTTATTAAGACATCGGAGCGTCCTTGCCACAAATCCTAGCTTACAACCTAGTGCATATATATTAATATATATGTATAAGTAACTGTTAAAATATGTCTCAAATTCATAAGGATTTTGGAATCCTATACAAACTAGGATTGTATTAATTAATCCTATAGTTAATTAGAGAAGGTTAAACAATTTTATACTAGTTGAAAAAGGATTCCTTTATTGACATGGATTAAGAGTCTTAATCCCAATTTGTTAAGGTTTTTTTAGGGCCTATATAAAGAGGTGATGAGACGTCAATTAGAGACAAGACCAAAAGTGAGAGAGAGACACAAATTGGGGAGAGACGGACGACGAACACAGTTGGTGGTCGAGGGTCTCGAGGTCTTGGCGATATTAGACAAAATAGTGCGTGGCTATTTTGGGCTATGAGAGGTGTGGTACTCTGTGTGATCGTGTCAATCCTTGTAACCCTAGTCCTAGGTAGGGTGAGTACATTGAAAACTCTCTATTGTAATTCCTCATCGTTTATAGTGGATTTGTTGCTTGCCTTGGAGTGGATTAAACCACGTAAATTCTCTGTTCCCTCTTTTGTTTAATTCCGTTATATTTTCTATTTTCTTGCCATTATTTTTTCAAATACTTGGTACTTTTATTTTCGACAAATTCGCTTCCGCATTGAAGATAGAAACTTGGAATTCTTAATCCAATAATATCCTCGTTTTTATAACAAACTGGTATCAGAGCTTTGGGATAGTCGAAATTATGAATCAAAAGATTGGAGTTTTGAAGATGGGAGACGTTGGAAATTCTACGTAATTCCAATTGGAGAAATTTAACGGAAGTAATGACTTTAGCTTGTGGCAAGTTAAAGTTAGGGATGTGTTGATCCAAGCAGATCAAGAGATTGCTTTGGAAGGAATGGAAGCAAAACCCGACGATATGAAGGATGAGGTGTGGAAGAGAATTGATCAAAAGGCGGCTAGCACTATCCGGCGATGTTGCGCAGATAATGTCCTCTACAACGTTATCTCCGAAAAATTTGCAAAGGCATTATGGGAGAAGTTTGAGAGTCTCTACATGGGGAAATCTATGTCAAACCGGTTGTACCTAAAGAAGGAGTTGTTCAACTTCACGATGTCTGAAGGTACAAATATTCATGATCACTTGAATGCTTTTAACAAGATACTTTGCGAGTTGGCGAATATCGGTGTTAAAATCGAGGATGAAGATCAAGGTTTAATTTTGCTAAAGTCTTTGCCACCATCTTTCAATCATTTAGTTACTACTGTTATGCATGGGAAAGACAAGCTTACTTTGGGTGAGGTACAAACTTCATTATTAACTAATGATTCTATGAACAAGGGTTCTAAGAATAATGATAATAGTGATGCTTTGTATGTGGGAAGCAAAGTTAAACATGTTAGAAATTCGTCCGGTGAAAGTTCAAGTGGTGATGAGAAAAAAAAGAAGACTTCCAAGATAAAGTGTTGGCATTGCAATGAGATAGGTCACGTTGTTCGTAATTGTCAAAAACTCATGGATGAAGTGAAGAAGGAATTGAATTCTAATGCTAATATTGTCACTTTCGATGAGGGTGGTATTAGCAATGACGAGAATAGCGGTGATGTACTTAATGTGACCGTGGGTGGTAATAATCTACGGACTGAATAGGTTCTTGATTCCGGTTGTTCTTTTCACATGTGTTCCAATAGAGATATATTTTCCACTTACAAGAGTGCAAGTAGTGATGTATTTTTAGCGGGTGATTCTTCTTGCAAGATTGAAGGTGTTGGGACAATTAAAATCAAGACTCAAGGTGGAGTGAAAATGCTAACTGAAGTTCATCATGTTCCTAGCTTGAGGAGGAATTTAATTTCATTGGGTTCTTTGGATTCGAAAGGTTGCAATTACACAGTTCGTGATGAAAAGATGAAAATCTTTCGTGGTGGTCGTTTTCTCATGAGTGAAAACAAAAAGGGCAACTTGTATTTACTACAAGGGAGTGTCATTTAAGGTGGAGCTCATGCTATGTTTTAAAGTGAAGATGCTAAGTGTGAAGAAATTGGAAGTATTCGGTTTGGTAGTATTTCATGGAGCGAGTTCAAGGGCCGCTTGAACTCGTGTGTTCGAGATCAATTCTAGGCACCCATGGTGGGTGCACGACGGGCAAGCAACAATGTGGATAGACGATTGATGGAATTTGAGCCAAGGTGGAGATTTGTTAAAATATGTCTCAAATTCATAAGGATTTTGGAATCCTATACAAACTAGGATTGTATTAATTAATCCTATAGTTAATTGGAGAAGGTTAAATAATTTTATACTAGTTGAAAAAGGATTCATTTATTGACATGGATTAAGAGTCTTAATCCCAATTTGTTAAGGTTTTTTTTAGGGCCTATATAAAGAGGTGATGAGACGTCAATTAGAGACAAGACCAAAAGTGAGAGAGACACAAATTGGGGAGAGACGGACGACGGACACAGTTGGTGGTCGAGGGTCTCGAGGTCTTGGCGATATTAGACAAAATAGTGCGTGGCTATTTTGGGCTGTGAGAGGTGTGATACTCTGTGTGATCGTGTCAATCCTTGTAACCCTAGTCCTAAGTAAGGTGAGTACATTGAAAACTCTCTATTGTAATTCCTCATCGTTTATAGTGGATTTGTTGCTTGCCTTGGAGTGGATTAAACCACGTAAATTCTCTGTTCCCTCTTTTGTTTAATTCTGTTATATTTTCTATTTTCTTGCCATTATTTCTTCAAATACTTGGTACTTTTATTTTCAACCGATTCGATTCCGCATTGAAAATAGAAACTTGGAATTCTTAATCCAAGAATATCTTCGTTTTTATAACAGTAACGATGCTTGCAACAGCAAGTCTTATGAATCGAGCGTCCTTGGCACGAAGCCTAGCTAGCTCAACCATTACGGGCATAAGAGTTTAGGCTCAGCCCCTTTTTCTCAGAACAAGTCCACCAAGTGAGTTCTCGGGACAATCCAAAGCACAAGGAATCCAAGGGAGTACACGCTCAACCCAACCACAGTGCTCAAGGAACAAGGCAATCGAAGGGATCACTCAAAGCAAAGGTTCATTCACTAATCAACCCACCTAAACCCAAACCCAAGCTAACACACGGCCAAGGCTATGCTCACCGAAGGTTATACCTTCAAGAACAACTCAAGGGATTCTCACACATAGGCTGTTTTTGGCTGAGAAGAAGAGAGGGGAAAAGAGTGCCAATTTGGGTGTCTTAGGCATATTTTAGAAGGGATGAGGGGAGGGGGTTTATATAGGGGTGCAAGGGCTGCTAGGGTAACAAGAAAGCTTCCTGGGAAGCTGCTAGGAACCCTAGGAGGAGGGCGGTAGCTTGGAGAGCACGAAAGGGCCAAGCCTCGATGGGCCAGGGTTGAACTTGGATCCAATTAGAAGGTTGCCCATTTAGGGCCTTCCATTCTAACAAAAAATGAGGTCGTAAAACGATTGGAAATCTGTGGAAGGAGACCACCAGCAATTAAGCTTTTTTTCCGGGGCCTGTAGTTTTTGGGTATTGACATAGTTTGAAGGAAAAATTGTGGGCTGGTATCTTTTGTGAAATATTCAATCGCTTAAGTCCACTATATTTGTTTTCATTCACTTAAGTCCCTTTTAAGTGATAAATTAGCTATTTGTTCCAAAACTGTCATCGTATTAACATGTTATGCTTTCAAATGTATTTTGTTCATCGTCATGTGTGTGAAATGTGCATCGTCAATATATTTTGTGATTTTTATGTTAAAAATGTGCATCGTTTGCCATATCAAGTATAAAATGTACATCGTGTACATCGTCAATGTAATTTTGTGATTTTTGTGTTAAAAAATGTGCATCGTCAAGTATTTTGTTGTGCATCGTCAAATATAACAGTACTGTTTGTTCATTTTTTTGTGTGTAAGAAATGTGCATCGTCAAATATAATTTTGTGCATCATCAATTATAATAGTACTATTTTCAATATAATTTGTGCATCGTGAAGAGAGTTATTATGTGCATCATCAAATGTACTAACTGTAAATTTATATTTTTTCCCCTAATTGTCCCTGTAACAATCTATCACGTATTTTTAGTTGTGCGATTTCCTTGATTTACTCATTTCAATCTCGTATTTATCTACATTACGATTTCTTACTAAAATTCTCATTCATATCAACTTGAAGAAACTTTAAAAAATACCAAAATAGTTCAATATCGAATTCATTTTGAAATCGAAATCAATGGATTCAACAAGCCAAACTGTTGTCATGTTGTTGCTGAAATTCAGAGGAGATACTATTGTTTCGACAATTTAAGAGAATTTTGGTTTATCTGAGATGATCGAATGCATCAGAGGTAAATATTCCAATTTTCAATCGGATAATTGTACTTTAAAATACATTGTAGGATCACATAACAATTTTTGTTTAACCAACGAAGAAAATTTCAAAAACATGTTGACATTGGCCAAAATTTTATCAGTTTCTATTATTATTGTTAATGTGTTTGAAATTAATATTGGTTTGAGTTACAAGATTAATAAAGAAGGGAATTATGGATATGAGATTACAGAAGACGATGCAACTGTTTATGAAGATGACGATGTACAAAACTTGCATTGCGATGCACAAAACCTTGATAAAGGTAAAGGAAAAACTGTGCATCGTGAGAAGTACAAGTTGTACCAATTTTTCAAGTTCTGAAAGCGATGTTGAAAATGTCCCAACATCGTGTCCCATCAATTTTTTCGTATTTTTATGTACATCGTGTTGTGTTGCGATGCATCATTTTTTGTGTTTTGCGATATATAGCGTATATTATTCCGTATTTTTAAAGGACATAGATGATATTTCGCAAAAAAAAAAAAAGTCCTTTAGCGATTGAAAATAATTATAGTGAACTTTAGTAAATTAAAATTATCTAAAAGGGATCGATCCAAATTTTGCCCTAGTTTGAACTTTGAACGGAGTAGCATCGCGCTTGGTATGCAACATATAGATGCCAGAATGTTTTAAAGGCTTGTGTGAGGACGGTCACATGTAAGTGTTACTGGGCATGTCTAAATTTACTGTTGACTTGCTTAAACTCGATTGTCTATAAATTATAGGTTGAAATAAATGAAATTTGATTTTTTTTTTTTTTTGCTACCAATTTAATCTTGAAATGGCTACCGGTCAATCCAATACTAATACTAGATCGAGCTCGTGGTTTATGGCTTCGACTTGGAAAAACACCACTCCAATCGGACCGAAGCTCACGAGCGAGCCGAATTCCACGGCCATATCGAGCTCGTCACAGTATTTTGAGCCGAGCCAATTTTCGTCCATACCTGACTAGGCAACTTGCAAGTAACCCAATAAACAACTCGAACTTGCTCGACTCAGGTTCGACCACTATTGTGGAAGACACCCCTCTTGAATTTTGGTACTTTTCGTCGTTGATAAAGAAAGAGTGAGTCATTGCTACTCTACGGAGGGAACGAGAGAGATGGATTTACCTATTGAATCTTGAATCTCTTAATTACAGATTGATTGTATGATACACCTTTGTGTAAAAAATTTAAAATCTTAGTTGAACCCATTTGAATGATGTCAAACTTTGATAGTTCATTAATTAAGAGATATAATTCAAATAAAATTGAAAGTTGCAATCCAGCGCAAGTCATACACTCACTATTCACACACGATTTTTGTAAAGGAAGAAGAGAGAGACTAGGGTTGCATTAAAGGATGATGATGATATTTTTGTAATTTGAACACAATACTAAAATGGGTAAGTAATTTTTCAGTTAATAGTTTTTTTAGACTAAATATTTTGGTCTCTCTAACTTCACTTGTCAATTTTTATTCGTTTGTTCTTAAACTTTTTTTTTTTTTGTTTTATTCATCTGGCCCCTCATCTTGTTTTTTTCTGCCCCTTTTTTTTTTATTCGTCTGGCCCCTTCAACTGTTAATTTTCTAATTTATTCTTAAAAACAAAAAGACCAAAGTAGCCTCAGTGATGTCATTAAGTAATTTCAACTTATTTTAAACAAATTGATTTCAATTTCTTATTTTAACGAATTATATAATGTATAAATTTGTAAAACGGCAAAACTAGATAACAAAATATTGTAATAAATACAAACACTATAAAAAACAAAAACAAAAGAATGAGCAAAGTAGTAGAAACAATCGAATCGGTAACAATTTTGCACATATTCTTTTACTATGTCTTATTTTGATTTTTGAAATCAGTATTTGGAGAATAATCGGTCCCTTCCCTGAGTTCACTCCGTTATATTAGTTGGTTAAATTTCCATTTAATTACCACATTACCTCCGATTTGACGCTTTCGTTTACCTACATAGTAATTGTTGGTGATCACTTTAAAAAGTATTCTGGTGATCTGTCGATGACCACGTATGCAGCTAGTATGTAGGTAGGATGTCCCGGCTCTCAATAGGCATAAGTGTTAGTGGGACTTGTCCTCCGGTAGATACATGTGATGAAAGAAAGCACCGTTAGGGAGCTGGACGTTGGTCCAGCTAAAGCCCTCTGGTGGGAGATCGAATCAGTGTATTGGTGAAAGTTATGGTCTTCGGTGAGGATTCAGGCTGCTCTTAGAGAGTGAATGCATTGAATGTGTTGGAGACTTGGTAGTTGTGTGTGTTTAATTTGAACTTAGGTCATAAATAAAGGCAATCACCTTGTATTTATATTGGAAGAATGTTGGTTTGGGACAGGTGGGCCTGTCAGGTGTCAACCTTGGATGGGTAGTCACATACTCATTTATTGCAGCCGCAATCTGCATTGATGAGCTTTAAAGGAGAAGTGACCTGCATTGATGTAGAAGATAGAACTTTCGCTGGGAGACGTGCAGATCTTCTAGAAGCAGCTTTATTTAGAGAGCAAGTCACTCTTTCAACCAATAAGAAGCCGGTTTGTGGCCCCGGGATGACGTAATAGCAGGTAGGCCTTAAATGCGACAGTTTTCGTTGACTATCTTCAGTTCCCGAGATGGAGACCTCGGGGTCATAATATTGCAGCCTGGGTCTAGGATTTCGTAGGCTCCCAGATTCGACCGGAAGCCATCTTTAAGGATCGGGATCCTCGGGGAGGTCGAGCCAAGATGATGGGTATAAATATCCGGGATCCGAGCTATAATCGAAGCTCGGGATCGTGATGAGCTGTCTTCCGAGCTCCAGCTAAACATGGCCACGTGTCCCGCTTGTGCCACGTAGATGCAGAATATTTTAGTATCTTCAGTTGGCTAAAATGTATTTAGAAATATGACAGTTACGTGTTGTGTTGACAATGGACAAATTAACATTATACTCCCTCAGTCCCTAAATTATTGTCTTACTTTTTTTTTTTGTCCATTCCAAAATAATTGTCTTATTTGAAATATAAAACTTTTACCATTTTACCCCTATTTTTTCTTTTTACTTTAATTATGAACTACATGCACATTGGCATTAAAATAAACTATACAATATACCAATATTAATAATCAAGTCAATTGATTTTTTTTAATTTGTGTATCGGGTCAAACAAGACAATAATTTAGGGACGAAGGGAGTATTTTTTCTTTTGTTTATTTTCTTATTTATTTTTCTTTTCTCTTCTTCTTCTCATTTTTTCTTTAAAAAGTCGCCTAGTCACTGGGCAGAAAGTTAGTTGGTTAAATCAAAAGGCAAGTTTAGTTTAAGAATCGAAATAAAAAATAAAAAAATTACATTTTTGACCATTGTATTATTTTAAAAATATCAATTTGATCACCGCATTATTTAACATGCTAAAATGACCACTACACTAACAAACATGCTATAAATTGAATATACTCGGTTAGTCCAGTCATGCTTTTGTGGATATAGTGAGACCCATCCATTGTCAAAAAATTACTGAGTTAGAATTCCATCCATCCAGCCGGGTTTTGAAGGAGATATAACACTCGCTTACTTGTTTTGGAGAAAGTTTAGACCGCCAAAATCACGAAGAATAAAAAAAGTGCATGTGTGATTGTTATTACACGTCCTCGCCAAATTATAGTTTGTTGTTTCAAGTTTCTTCTATTTTGTTTTTGGAGAACTTAAGTAGTATACACAACCTAGCTAGAACAAGAGAGAACCCTAAATTTTAAAACCTCAATTTTATGTTTGAAAGAATCTTAAACTCATAAGCGAAGTAGAAGTAACTGAAACTTGTTGCTGAGCTTAAGATCCTTCAACGCACATGAAATTCGATCGGCCCACCTCTCTCAATGATTGCACACAACCCATCTTTTCTAGTTTTGACAGTCGAACTTCCTCCTAAACAAGTAAGAGAGCATTGTATCTCCCTCAAAACGTAGCTGGATTAATTGGAATTCTAACACATAATTTTTTTGGCTAAGAGTGGCTCTCACATGGACACCCCAGTTTAACTAATTTTTTAAATAAAGAGTAACGAATTAAACTTAATTTATAGCGTGTTGTTAGTACAGTGATCATTTTAACAAATTGAATACTATGATGGTCAAATTTATATTTTTTAAGTAGTATGATGTTCAAAAAAAGTAGTTTTTCTATAAAAATTAAAATAATACTCCCTCCATTTCAAAATAAGTGTCTTTTATTTTATTTTGAGACGTTTCAAAATAAGTGTCATTTTTTCTATTTTTACCGAGATTTTTTTGAGTAAATTGTATATAATATATTTATTAATTATGAAATGTGGAAAGAAAAAAAATAAAAGAACTAGTTGATTTGACACTACTAATAATTACTTTAGAAATAATAACAATTGAGAAAAATTGCATTGAATTAATTACTCCCTCCGTCTCTAAATTATTGTTTTTTTTTTATCCGTCTCAGACTAATTATCTTGTTCGAAAATTTTCCTTTTTAGGATATTAATTTTACCATTTAACCCTTATTTTTTCTCATACTTTAATTATGAATCACATACACATAGATATTAAAGAAAATTACACATTATACTAATATTAATAATTAAATTAATTATTTTTTTAATTCATATATCATGTCAAATAAAACAATAATTTAAAAATGGAGGTAGCACTTTTTTAATAAAATGTGTGTAAAATCAATAGAACCACTTTTTTTGGAACTGACTGAGTACAAGTAAATAAAGTAAAGTTTTGGAACCTAATTATTACTCCCACTTATTCAAATAGAAACATTGCAATTCCTTGCCGGCACTTCCCTCTCTACGAAATTAGAGTCCTGTACTTCATATATAAATGCCGGCCGGCAGAGACTCCTATTATGTCATCTTCTCAACTGCTCTTTGCGCAGAAAATCCATCCATATGGAGTTCACCCACCACACAACCATGCATTTTCTTTTGGTTTGTGCCGTTCAGGCACTTCCCAGAATCCATTCAAGAGAGAGAGAGAGAGAGAGAGAGAAACAAAAAGTCAAAGGAGAGAGAAAGCAACAGCATAGCAAAGATTTTCACAGACTGATCCAATTGACTAAAGTTTGCATTTTCCTGTCACTATCCCCCGTGCTTGCTTTCTCTACACTCAGACTTGACCAAATCAGTATGTCCCCATTTCATTGTACGAGTATTACACATTTGATTTGATTTGATTTGACTGATTACCCAGTTCCCAAGAAAGACAAATTTTCAAGCTTTTATTGTTAACAGAATCCCCTTCTACTCATTAGTTTCTTGTTGCCATATGATATCATTCATCCAATCATTTTCTCTACTTTTACTCCATTTCATAGTAAGATTCATTTCTAAAGTTTTTTCATGCTGTTACTGTAAAAGGTTTTTATATTTGTTTCAGTTTTTTCCAGAATTCTGTAGTGTTTGGGAACTTACAGATGTTCATGTTACACAGATGTGTATGCATAGATTCATTTATGTTTGTTATTGTAACTTTGAAACCAGGTTTGATTTTTATCAGTTTTATGTTATAAAATCCGGGCATCTTGGAAACAAATTTCGTGAATTCCTAGCATATTGGAAACAAATGCTTATATTATTATTATTTTTCTTTCTAATTTTGCACTTTCTTTTATGCATGTGAGTATGAATTCACGTGTGAGTGTGTGTGTGTGTGTGTGTGTTTCGTTGTTGTTGGGAATAGTTGCCAACTCTTCCTTTTGGTATATTTCATCTGATAATATCCTATTTCTATGTCTGAATTTCCTGCAGGTTGGATTCTGGGTCGCTGTCAAATATTGGGTTGAAGCATAGGATCACAAAGGGTAAAAGATTGGGTTGGATTCTGGCCGAGTCAAGACTCGGCAATTTCTTGAATTGAAGCAAGGGATCCAAGAAAGTTATATTTTCTGGGTGTGACACAAAATGTTAGATTGAAGCATAGGATCTCAAAGTCTGCAATTTGGAGTGGTGACTGAGAGTGGGGAAAAGAAATGGCGGCAATACAGGTCGAAGATGACATGGCAAGGTCAATGAGCCGGCGAATGAGTTTTGCATCATCCAGCGGCAGAAGGAGTTGGACCTCAGCTAGTATTAGAGAGGCTTTTGCCGCCCCCGGTGGAGACGTTTTTCAAAGGAGTGGGAGAGATGATGATGAGGCTGAGCTAAAGTGGGCTGCCATTGAGAGGCTCCCTACTTATGATCGGTTGAGGAAGGGAATGTTGAAGCAAGTTTTGGATGATGGCAAAATTGTTCATGAACAGGTTGATGTTGCCAACCTTGGACTGCAAGACAAGAAGCAGCTTATGGAGAATATACTCAAAGTTGTGGAAGAAGATAATGAGCGGTTTCTTCTCAGGCTTCGAGATAGGACTGATAGGTGCTAATACAATCCATAATGCTTTACTTTTGCATGCTTTAAACTTCTGATAGTTATTTTAATTGTTATTCTTTTGGAAAATTTTTCATGAATAAATAGGGTTGGGATTGATATTCCCAAGATTGAAATTCGATACGAGCATTTGTCAGTTGAAGGAGATGTTCACGTTGGGTCAAGGGCACTTCCTTCTCTGCTCAATGCTACCCTGAATATCATGGAGGTAGCTAATTTTGTTTCTTTGTTTCTCTGGATTGGATTAACTTACTATGGTTTATTGTTAGAATAATTGCTGCCAAGTATCATTATAAAGGAATAATTTGGATTCAATCCCCATATGTTCTACTGCTGGGAATAAATGTGTTGCAACATACTACATTCTCATTTATAGCATAGAGGAAGTTTTATGTAGCAACATACTGTAAAGGAAATTGTGTTCAATCCTCGTAAATCATTCTTCATTTTGGAAGCAACCATTTCTCGGACAAAAGATTCATTCACGTATTCATTTCATTAAAATTTGTTACTAATAGGGACTTCTACAAGTCTTCAGGCTTGTTCCATCAAAGAAAAGGGTGGTCAATATACTACAAGATGTTAGCGGAATTGTGAAACCATCAAGGTATGCTCATGAAGCTCTACATTCTTGTATGCATATAATCTATTGAATACATTTTTTCTTATCACTTTGTTAAATCAGAAAGTAATTTAAAAGTCACAGTTTTGAACTATGGAAACTCATGCACTGGGCCGTCCTTTTACTTTCTAAAATAAGAAGCTTTGCAAGAGTCTCCCATTAATCAAGAGTTTTCGTACGTGTCAACATGGCATTGCTAATTTGTCTGCATTTTATTAACTTAAGGGCGACTAATTTCCAAGTGCAACTTATAAAAAGAAAAAGTAAATAATTTGTACTCGAATTCAGGATAACACTTCTTCTTGGGCCTCCTGGCTCTGGAAAGACTACATTGATGAGGGCACTTGCTGGAGTTCTGGATACAGATCTAAGAGTCGGTGGAGAAGTCACCTACTGTGGTCATCAGATTTCAGAGTTCATTCCCCAAAGGACTTGTGCGTACATTAGCCAGCACGACCTCCATCATGGTGAGATGACCGTACGAGAGACATTTGATTTTGCAGGACGTTGCTTGGGAGTAGGAACCAGATATGACCTTCTCGCAGAATTGTCAAGACGAGAGAAAGAGGCAGGGATTAAACCAGACCCGGAGATAGATGCATTCATGAAAGCTACTGCAATGGCTGGCCAAGAATCTAGTTTGGTTACAGACTATGTTCTCAAGGTTTGCCTCCCAGCTTAAATTTCTTTCTATTTTGTACACTTGTACTACTAATGAAGTACATCAAATTAATTATGCATCAATGTTCAGATACTTGGATTAGATATCTGCGCTGATATAATGGTGGGTGATGTGATGAGAAGGGGTATCTCTGGTGGACAGAAGAAGCGTGTCACTACTGGTATGTGAAAAGCTTCTCCTGTCTGGTTCGATTTACATAGACTGTTTCTTACAAGTGCCATCAAATTTTGTCAAAACAGTCAATGAATATAGTTTGTATGTTGAATGCATGCAGGAGAATTATTGGTGGGACCAGCAAAAGTTTTTTTCATGGATGAAATTTCAACTGGTCTAGACAGTTCCACGACGTTTCAGATTGTCAGGTTTATGAAACAAATGGTTCATATCATGGATGTAACCATGATAATCTCTCTTCTGCAGCCTGCTCCCGAAACCTTCGAACTTTTTGACGACATTATACTTCTTTCCGAGGGTCAAATTGTCTACCAAGGTCCACGAAAAGACATTCTTGAGTTCTTTGAGAGTATGGGATTCAAATGCCCAGAAAGGAAAGGAGTTGCTGACTTTCTGCAGGAAGTTACTTCAAAGAAGGACCAAGAGCAATATTGGTTCAAAAAGAATGAACCATATGAATATGTTTCTGTACCTGAATTCGCACATCACTGCAGCTCTTTCCATGTTGGGCAGAAGCTCTTTGATGACCTTAGGACTCCTTACGACAGAAGTAAAGTGCATCCCGCTGCATTGGCAACTCAAAAGTATGGTATATCAAACCTGGAGCTTTTCAAAGCATGCTTGGACAGAGAATGGCTTTTAATGAAACGTAACTCCTTTTTATATATATTCAAGACCACTCAGATTACTATCATGTCCGTCATTGCTTTCACAGTGTTCTTTAGAACGGAGATGAAGCATGGTCAATTACAAGATGGAGGCAAGTATTATGGTGCACTATTTTTCAGCCTCCTAAATGTGATGTTTAATGGGGCAGCTGAGCTTGGGTTGACCGTTATGAGGCTTCCTGTGTTCTATAAACAACGGGATTCATTGTTTTACCCCCCATGGGCATTTGCCCTTTCCATTTTCCTTATGAGGATACCTATTTCGGTTGTGGAATCAACAATATGGGTCGTCCTCACTTATTACACTATTGGCTTTGCTCCTGCTGCTAGTAGGTATGCACTGACATCATTAACTCTTACAATCTACTTAGTAGTTTCATGCTTAAAATGGGGACAACATTTTGCTTTAAGTCTTTGAGTGAACATATGTTCAGGAGAACTAGTACTCAACTCAATTTAACTCCCCTTTGTCCCAATCAGTTGGGGTCGGATACATGAATCCTCTTTTGTCATTGTGTTATGTCCAAAGCAAGTTCCTTACTCAACCCACACTCACTTATATCCTTCTAAATTGTCGCTCCTTTTCTCCATTACAGTTGTTGATATTGATATTATCACCCTTCCTAACTAGTTCTTGGTCTAATTTGCACATGCCCCAAACCTTCAAAAGCTATTTTCTCTCATTTTATCTCCTATTTGGGGTTACTTTCGGCTACACTCATCTTATTAGTATGCGTTCTCTTAGTTGCCCAACATTCTATTCCATAAAGTAATGTGGGCCTAATAGTGGTTCTATTAAACTTCCCTTTGAAATTAATGAGTAGATGCCTATCACATCTCCCGACACACTTCTCCACTTCAGCCAACCTGATTTTATCTTATGACTACATCATCTCCCCCTTGACCCCCTTGATTAACAATTGATCCTAAATGGTGATGTTCAAAGTAACTAGTGAGGAAGTATTTATCAAACTCAAACACTGACTAGAAAACTTTTCCATCTCAACTTTTCAGGTTTTTCCGCCAATTATTGGCCTATATTGGTTTACATCAGATGGCTTTGTCTCTTTTTCGCTTCATTTCTGCACTTGGAAGAACAGCGGTTGTTGGAAGTGCTCTTGCTTCCTTTTCACTGCTCTTGATTTTCATCCTTGGTGGATTCATTGTCGCTAAAGGTTGGTATCTTACATTTTTTGTGCTTCATACTCTCATAGCAGAGTGAGCTGATATATACATAACACTTTGAGTAATGGTCTTGATATTTTTTTAAAAATATACTCGTTTGCAGATGATATTCAACCATGGATGATTTGGGGCTATTACATTTCTCCCATGATGTATGGACAGAATGCCATCGCCATGAATGAATTTTTAGATACAAGATGGAGCACTGTAAGCACAATGCTTGTTTGTAAACAACTTTCGCTTGTGTTATGGTAAAAGCCCATTTGATAATCTTAAAGTACATCTTTTTTTTTTAACAGCCCAATCCCGACACTAGGATTGCTGAACCTACAGTTGGAAAGGCTCTTCTCAAGGCCAGGGGCATGTTTGTGGATGAGTACATGTTCTGGGTTTGTGTTATGGCATTATTTGGGTTTACGCTTCTCTTCAACATCTGCTTCATTCTTGCTTTGACGTATTTGAACCGTAAGATTCTCATAATGCTTACCTATCTCTTTTATAACAATGGATCAGAAGTTCTACTATTTACCACTTTTTGAGTCAAATGCAGCTCTTGGAGATTCTAGAACTGTTGCTCCAAATGAGGATGACCAACAGAAGAACCCATACCCTAATACAAAGGCAGCCGCACATAGGAGTTCAGCATCTATGGCTCCATCAGATGAAGGTTCAATGCTGTACTGTGCATTTGACTTTTGTATAATAATTGGGCTGTGAGACCTTACTAGGTGTTTTTCCAGTTTTTATCGTATGACATATGACATTGGTACTCGTTTAATGCTTGGTTGTGCAATGAATATTGAATAAGCATGAAGTATCTTTTCTGTCCTAGTGCAAACTTATCAAGCCTGTTTTGGCCTAGAAAAAAAGAAACAATAAAAACTCATTTTTACACTTGCCTTGGTGCCTTCTCAATGCAAAATATGCATCATGTGTGGGAACTTGATTTAATCAAGCGGGTGGCTGTAAGGCTCAAGAAACGAAATTTTATAAGATTTTTTTATTAAAAAATCCACAAGAAATGGGCAAGTTTTGGAATGCACAAATGCCAGGGAGGGATGGAGTTCAACCTGCCTTGGGAGTACAGCAAATACTAGAGGCGCCGCATTGTCGTCTATGCGCGCTGGAAAAATTGCAAAAGAAACTTAAGAAAATAGTGCAGGTTACTAGGCTTAGATTAGCAACTTGGAACATTGGAACCGTGTCTGGGAAGGGAATGGAGTTGGTAGGTACGATGATTCAAAGAAAGATTAGAAGTGCTTGTAGTAAAAAACAAAATGGGTTGGGGGAGAGAAAGCTAGAGAAATAGAAAATACAGGTTCTAAGTTTTAGTACACAGGAAAAAGATAGACATAGAATTGGCATTGGTGTAATACTCCCTCCGTTCCAGACAAAGAGTCCACTATACTATTTTAGGTTTTTCTACCCAAAGAGTCCACTTTAAAAAATTATGCTTACAATCTCCATAAAACTTTCAACTTTACCCCTCACATGTTGTACAAACATATTAACTAAGCTAAAATATTTTTGTAATTACGATCAACTTCAAGACTACTTATATATCCCTTAATTATTAGACTTTTCAAACGTGGACTCTTTGGGTGGAACAGAGGGAGTAGTTGATAAGAATTCGAAAGATTTGTAACGGTAACTAGAATATGAGATTGACTCATATTTACAAGATTGGTAGTTGGGTAAAATATAATTAATCTATATCACCGCAATTAGGATTACACCAGCACACCACTGCAGGTCTGGAAGATTCTAGAACTATTGTTCCAAATGAGGATGACCAACATAATAATAAACAGCCATCATACCCTAGTACCAAGGTAGCCACAGATAGCAGTTCAGCATCTACAGCTCCATTATACAAACGTTCAAAGCTGGACCATTGAACTCCTAGTTGAGTCTTTGTTCCTGCAATGAATACCCATCAAGCATCCTTTTGTCCTTTACTCTCCAAGTGCCAACTTATTAATTTCCTTAACACGCTAGCCTTGGTGCCTTCTCAGTTCAAATATTCGTCTAGTCTAGGAAGTTGATATACACAAGCAGGTGGGTAAGGCTCAAAATGAAGCTTTTGAGATTCACGAATGCCAGAGAGGGATGTTTAAGCTTCACAAGCTTGCAGAAAAAGAGGCCTAGTGTTTTTTTTTATCAAAAATAAGTTCCTTTACTTGCTAATGATAATACTTCTCAGAGTCTATATACATAGTATGTAAATCAGTTCATCGTTCTGTACCTTCTGAGACTCAATTCGAAGGACTCAAAATATTTCCTTGTTTGCCCTGTCAGAGTAAGACAACAATTACCTTCCTGCGACACTTTAATATATATAACGAGTTCTTAATTGTAGAACATGACATGGTCTACTTGGTTATTTCTGGTAGTCTTTCATATGTGTATCAATGACATACCACTGGAGAAAAGGCATGACAGAAGACATCGATACTCCAATTTTCTTTTATTGTTACTAATAAAACCTGAATGATTACAGGCATTGATATGCAAGTAAGGAGCACTCGAGAACGTAGCAACTCGAATATTGCAGATAATGCAACTAACAAAAGAGGAATGGTGCTGCCCTTCCAGCCTTTGTCACTTGCATTTGATCACGTGAACTACTATGTTGATATGCCTGCTGTAAGTCACTTAAACTTTTCTTGAAGTATTTTGGACTTGCCCTTCAGTGTGTATCTGATATCAGATAATTAGAGTTCACAAATAGAGTCCCATATAATCCACAAAATCTTTCACCGGAGAGATTAATAAATTTATCTGTTTTTACTCATACTTGCTTGGCTGCAGCAGGAATACTTAGTAAATAGCTAGCGAACCATTGCTAGTTGGCAGCAAGCCTTTTCTTGACAGAAGGGTAACTAATAACTGTGAGAACCTTGTTTCGAAACACCGAAGGTCGTTGGAACAAAAAACAACGAGTTTCTTAACTTGAGTGCGTGGAATACACTTGTGGCCTCAAAATGTACTCTCAATCAATATAAAGCAAGAGGCGTCACTTCTGTTTATCAGGGAAACGGAAGAAAAACCTAGATTATATGGGTTCGGGGGCTAATTAAGTTACAAGTTGGGAAGGTATGAGGCACCCGACTCGCCCGACTGTTCTCAAGGTTGCTAATCGTGCTTGAACTCCACATGGTCGGTCTCTCGTGGATGGTTCTCGGTATACATGGCGTGTCAAAGAAGCACAAAACTATGGTGGCTTCGCAAATACAATTTGAGTCACAAAAGAATTCAAAACATCATAAAGTGGGAAAAGATGACAGGAGGTCAAAGACTAACTACCTAGGCCTCGATTAGTCAAATAGGGTCAAGAGGAGTTTGACCCTACAACTAATCACCAAAAGAACACAAAGGCAGGCTTAATCAACATTTGAAATGAAATCTAGCCAGATCTTAACATGTGAATGAACATAAGAAACTTTTAATCATGGTGTTCTCTATAATGAGCTTATCATTTCAATGTTTTGACCTAAGACCTCTCACATGATCACAGGTACCATAAATGACTCAATCTTGACATGAACGAGCAACAAAAATAAGCACATTGTGTTAGGCCATGGATTCAATACAAGAACACATAAAAAAAAGGTCCCAATTAATGGCCCAACGATGAACAAAACTTTATTAATCTTCCCGTCCTTGACATGAGGATGAAAACATAGTTGGATAGTTGAATCGTGTGAGGCTCAAAATGCCATCTTTTTCTCACATATGGAAGGGATTAAAACAATGAGAAATGGGAGAGGGAGACACTTTAACCATAAATTGTGAAGGAGTACTTTTACTATAAGTGAGAAGGCATACTATTGAGCTTCAATTTTGTACACATTCTCAATGGAATATGAATAAGAGATCCACTTTATTTAGGGATTATGTAGGGGGAAATGGGGGGATCCAATGTGAGCTTCAAAGATGACCCTTTGAGACACTCAAACAATGCTTTTCCAAGCCTAGTTATCCTCTTGGGAGATTTGCATACAAGTAATTAACATCACATCTTGAAGATGAAAGATAAACTTTAATGATTCAAAGAGAAACCTTTACATGACTATATTTTGAGAAATCAAAGGAGTAATACAAATGTACTGCAAGCTAAGGATTATTGGATGTTTACATTATAGAAAGATAAAGAAGGGTAAAGATCTAATACAAGATTACAATATCAATCTATCAGCTCACCTAAAATATTACCTTTTCAAAGATCAAAGGAGAAATCAGTAGAAAAGGATGGATAGTGTCTAGTGCGGCACCAAGTATTTTGGTGCAGTGCCAAGTGCTTCTCAGCCCACCAATTTTGACTTTTCTTTATTTGTACCTAGGCCCTGCATGTCCTTTTTTCATGTTTTGGTCCTCCTTCAACATATAAAACATCTCATTAGTACAATTTATTGAGAATATTGATAGTGTAAATTTCATTGTTTACGGGTCAGAGATTGGGGTGTCTACAATAACCTATTAACCCTGACTTGTGGTGCCAACATAGGTACCTGTGTCGGATATGGTTACGTTCAAAATCAAAGACACGAGGACACGGCAATATACATATAACATCTAAATAGATATATTCAACATACATGAATATAAATACTTCTAAAAGCTCTCAGAATTACTTTCTTACTGTCATTTCTAACATATCTTGATTTGATATAGATAACCAAGACTTGGAGTGAATGTGGCTAGTTAATTTGCCTTCCACGAAACAAATTCGTACTGCATTTCAAGGAACCTTAATTTCATGTGTTGACACATGTCGACCCCGAGTTCGACTGAGCTATTTTATGTAACTTTCAGTGCCGCCAAATCATAACCTACTTAGTATAAGCATAGTAACCTTGATGGCTGATCAAATATTCTTCTTTGTTTACAACTGGTAGTCGACGTCAAACATTTTGAGACATTATTAAAGATGACAATCGGTTAAATCATGAAAGATCAGATATACATTTGTTACTAAAGTGGCTTTAGAAGCATAACATATTCACTCATACATCTTTCGTTTTTTAAGAATGTTCCATCATACCAGGGTAAGATGTTCATAATGAAGTTTGGAATGTTTATGGAATTAGTGGTAATCTTAAATTCATAATGAAAAGTTTTTCACTGTTATCAGTTTTGGTTTTTTTTTTTTTATCAGGAAATGAAGAACGAAGGAATTGATGAGTCTCGCCTCCAACTATTACAAGATGTTAGTGGTGCTTTCAGGCCTGGTGTTCTGACAGCATTAGTTGGTGTCAGTGGTGCTGGGAAGACCACTTTAATGGATGTGTTAGCTGGAAGGAAAACTAGTGGGTATATTGAAGGGAGTATAAGCATTTCTGGTTACCCAAAAAACCAAGCGACTTTTGCTCGTATTAGTGGTTATTGTGAACAAAATGATATACATTCTCCACATGTTACTGTTTATGAATCTCTTGTCTACTCTGCCCGGTTGAGGCTTGCTCCAGATGTAAATAAACAAACACAAAGGGTAAGACTTCTGTCACTTTTCCCTTATAAATTTGTTCCTCCTCGTATTTCCTATATGATCATATTTTCTTGATAATATCTCACAGTATTTTCTTAAATTGCACTTTGTCTCCTAGTGATCTTCACTTTTTTGTGTTTTAGCGGTTTGTTTTAGTAGTAGTAGTTTAGTGCTTCATTGAGTTACTCCTAATGCAAAAGTGCTGATGAATATGGTGTCCAACAAACTGCAAAATCGCACTTATACTTTGTCTTTATTGAAGTTTTGTCGGCTCATTCTTAAACAACTTAAGCTTATAGAGCAAGTGGTCTCTTGACGGTATATGAAATCATTTTTTATTGGATTCATGTATTCTAGCTTGCATTTGGTCTCCCATTATGTTTCTTAGTTGTGGGCATTGAGTTGTGGTTTTGTTGCTTATAATGATTAACCTTGATTTGTTTCTTTATGGTAGAGGTTACTTGTTAGAGCGAGTGTGTGTAAGCTTGATATACATTGTTGCCTCCATTTCTTGCAGCTTAACCAAGAATTTGTCACAGGCTTAAAGTTTTAGCCACAGCTCTAGCAATTCGAGCAACACTAAGGAAAGTCCCTTCAGCCTTCGTCAGCCTTTCCTCAACTCTTTCTAGCCAACGAACTCACATGTCATCACAAAAGTCGTGTGTGGCGCTTACGCAATAGGCCATCACACACACGAGGCACAATGTCCAAATGAAAGAGTAGTTTATAGTAAGAACAAATAATGCTTAGAAGTGATTCAAGGTTGAAAGTATCAGAAGTGATTTGAAAAAAATGAGAACCTCCCCATTTATAGGCTTCCTCCTCATCAAAACAGTTAGGTTAATCCAATCTTAGGCTAACAATTTAACTTTAGATCCTTCTATACAAATATCTAAGATAATACTCTATTATATCCAAGAATCATCTACACAACTCTAGAGCACTCCATAGTATACTAGGACAAACTAAATTTGACACGTTCATGAACATTCTGTTCACTAATGCTTAATACGATTCTGAAACATCCTCCCTACCTAATTGTGATGCCCTCATCACAACCGTTTCTCTCGTTCAGCCTGTTGCACTCATCCGTCCACAGCCCAAATGTCATTTCGAGCTGTAACCCTTGATAAAATCTGTGGCAGCAAGTGCCTTGCATTTGCCTTTTGTTACTAGCGGAACCATGCATGTTCCATGTCACCTTAAAGGCATCATTATCACGCCAAGATACAACATGGGTATAGTGCTGTATTTGTTAATAAAGTTATGCCAATCTCCCTGTAACTCATCTTGATGATGATGAAGTCTACATCCATTTTGAATCTGCTTTTGAGAGTCCCTGCCCTTGACCATATTATGGGTTTGTCGTTCCTCTTAATTGACGACTTTCAACCAACCTTTGTCCTTGGTTAGCTTTTAAGTCCTAGCCATCCCGCTTACATCGATGCCATAGAGACGTGTATCATGCGCATGTCCACTAAGGGTTGCACAAACTTACTTTCAAGTTCCACATTTGAGTATCCATGTCTCTCTCCTTGTCCTTTGGGCCTTGGCCTTCCTTGACCCTGTCCCTGGCTTGTTTCTATATTTTTTGCGATCCTTGTACCCACATCTTCGGCATCCATGACCCCATGCTTTACTATTACGCTGAACATTTGCATTAATGGGTTGCCGCTCGCTGTCAGATACGTCAGCTCCCCATTTTCTTTCACCTTTCACCAAGGCATGTCCTCCCATGTGGGAAAATTCTTGCCAAGTGATCTCCTTTACTCAAAAATCATCCATTTGATTGTCAATCACCTTTCTTGCCCTATTTGTCACCACCCTTGCTCGACTTGGACGTTCTTGCATTGTCCTTACCTTTGTTGTTGTTGCAGTCTCATCGTTACACCAATCGTCATTCGTTACCCTTGGTGTGCTACTACTATTCTTGCAATCTCTCCCATGGTTCGCATGATCCGTCGTTGGTAACTATGGCTGCTACTCTGGAAGTTCCTCAAACATTCAATGTTGAATCCCTTCGTTCTCGTCTCTATACTTCCCAAAATTAGAACTCATTTATGAAGAAGCATAATTTGTGCCCCCTCTGATACCTTGCAGACCTCGAATTTGAGTGTTGAGTGCTCCATATGTACTTTTGATGCTCCATTTTTGCCTAACCTGCCTTAAGCAATCATGGCTAAGTCCTCCACGCTCTCATGGTAGAACTGTAACTTCAGTTCCCTCTTAAACTCTTCTCAAGTCCTTATAGTTCACTGTCGTCCTCACTCGAGAGCATATATATATCCTGTGTCTCTAGGTACGTCATGGATGCCTATACCAGCTTACCATTCTCGACGATGTTGGGTGCTCCAAAGTATTGCTCCAATGGCCAAAAGAAGTTGTGTATCACCCAGCCGTCCCCCCGTCACATGAATTTGGTTCGGGCATTTTCTTCTTTATCTTCAGCATATACACTTTTCTTGCATTCGCTGCCCTTGCCAAGCCCCTTCGACAAGTTGTCAACTCCATCTATAACCCAAACACTTTCCAGCTGTCTATAGTTCAACCATTTGTGAAGCCAGATCCCTTTGTTGCACCTTCTTAGGTCCTATTGTGACATCAACCTTATATAGGATGACGTATTCTTACCCTTCAACCATGCCGTCAACCTTGCTTTCTAGCTTTCCTATCTTGTCGACAACAATAAGCTCACCCGCACTCTCCTTTTGGACTTCACAATACCTCGTGGAACTTGTGTTCCACACTGGGTACCGTGCCTTAGACGCCCATAAGCTCTTCTTGCAAGTCACTTATGGCCCAATTGGTAACCCCTTGCTAATCGACAGAAGATTTCCGGCCTTGGGATGTTGTCTGTGATTATCTTCTGACCTAGCCATACCGTTTCCCTTATCAAGAACCGACCTTGGTCTTATACTTGGTAGCCTTATCAACCGCATCTACCCAATATAGGCCACTTGCATCACATACAAGGCACAACTATATTGCACGAAACCAAAGAATGCTTACAAGTGATTCTCACGTTCATAAGAAATTTCCCGACACACCTATTTAGAGGCTTTGACCTCTTCCACCTCTAGATTCTTCTATACAAATATCTAGAATATTTCTGCTATCTCAAGTATTTCCACCATTCTAGAATCCTCTAAAATACTCTACTGTAGACAAGAATAATCTTGACTACTCTAGAACACTCTAGAGTACTTTGGGACAAACTATAATATTCCAGAAGACTCTCGGCATGTTCTGAACCATTTCATGCACATGTGCTCCATGCAATCTCTAACTGTCTTACCTCGTTCTCACATGGCCATCTAGTTAGTACATGTGGTAAACCTCCTCGGTGTGGGATGTGACAAATTATTGACTTTGAAGTACGTGCTTACAAGAGCTAACCCTCAATTTTGTTTTTTTTTTCTTTCCATTTTCACTTCTTCGTCATGTGTAATAATTGAATGCAAAGAGATCTTGAATTTATTTTGCTTCAAAAAAGTTATATTTAATCATTATTCTTAGCATTTGCTTTCCATATTTTATTACCTCATTATTTTGTCATGGTCACATATGTCTAGGTACTTCTTTCACTCAATGTGCAATGATTGCTTATTGTAAATGTTTTCATGTAGATGTTTGTCGAGGAAGTCATGGCGTTGGTCGAATTGAACTCCTTGAGGAATGCTCTAGTTGGCCTTCCAGGAGTAGATGGTCTCTCAACTGAACAGAGGAAGAGGCTTACAATAGCTGTTGAGTTAGTTGCTAATCCCTCCATCATATTTATGGATGAGCCCACATCAGGATTGGATGCTAGAGCTGCTGCAATTGTGATGCGCACTGTCAGAAACACTGTTGATACAGGGCGAACCGTTGTCTGCACAATTCACCAGCCCAGTATCGACATTTTTGAAGCTTTTGATGAGGTTCGTTATCTGGTGCAAGGTTCTTGTTTTGGTTGGTATCATATAGTTCCATGATGACCGTCAAGTCGATGTGCTTCATTTAAATTAACCTTAATACTGGCTGTGCAGATGTTGTTGATGAAGAGAGGGGGACAGGTCATTTATACTGGACCTCTTGGACACCATTCTAAGCTTTTAATAGAATATTTTGAAGTGAGTACCCTTTCCAAGTTTTTAAGGCTAACATATAGTGAACTCACATAAACTGGAATGTCATTCCTAACTATAATGATGCTAGTAGTTAGTAGTCACTCTCACAGCTAAGGCAATAGCAACTTTCAGTCCATTTCAGGTGTTCCTAAGATCAGAGAAGGGCAGAATCCAGCTACATGGATGCTGGAGGTCAGTTCTTCTGCAGTCGAAACTCGACTTGATGTTGACTTTGCAGTAATTTATGCCAACTCTGATCTGTACAAGTATGTAGCACCTTTTCTCTTTAGTTTTTTAGTTTTTTTTTAATCTTGTCGCAAGTTTAAGTCAAGAACTCTCTCTCTCTCAGGAGAAATCAGGCGCTGATCGGACAGCTCAGTACTCCGGCACCAGGGTCACAAGACCTGTTTTTTCCCACAAAATACTCCCAATCCTTCTTTACTCAATGCAAGGCTTGCTTCTGGAAACAACGCATGTCCTATTGGAGGCATCCACAGTACAATGCTGTTCGATTCTTCATGACAACAGTAATTGCTCTTCTATTTGGAGCTATCTTCTGGAAAAAAGGGCAGAAAATGTAAGTAATCTTATACACTGTGGTTGGGGACACCGAAAATTACACAAAAGTAGTGTGTCCTAGGAAACTTGTTTCTACATGTGTGGACACACAAAATTAGGGTTTCTAGAGAGGCTTGAAAATTTTGCTCCATGTAAAGCAAACAAATTTCCAAATGCCCTTGAAGGTTTTATTATGTATATCAAATCATGATATGTTAAAAACAGATAGTATGAAAGTAATTATTGAATCTTTTAGAGATAGGTCTGTGTCTGGTCTCTTGTACTTTGAAGGTCGCATGTCCGACACCCTTTGTTTATGTCGACACTTGTGTCCGTGCCAACAATCATAGCTTAGATCAGATTTAATGGTCTAAAATTACAAGGAGAATATTGTTGCTTGATCATTCGTGTGCTGTTTTCTAACAATTTGATACTACGCCAGGGACAAACAACAAGATTTATCAAATCTAATGGGCGCTATGTATTCTGCTGTCCTGTTTCTCGGAGGAACAAATATCTCTGCTGTGCAGGCTGTTGTCGCAGTCGAGAAAACCGTCTTCTATCGAGAAAGAGCAGCAGGGATGTATTCAGCATTTCCTTATGCATTTGCTCAGGTAAAAATAACAAATATTCACTTTGCATACCTGATTTGATATCCATTTTTGAGGAAATGGATTGAAGATCATTCTTATTTCTGAATGTGGTGAGCGGGTTTTTCTCCTGTTTATAGCAAACAGAGGAGAGAGAGAGAGTCTGAGAGAGAGAGAGAGAGAAGTTTGCCTAAAATGGTCAATTGTGCAATTTAGATGCATAAATATATGTACATTTTATGCACCCTCCAGTAATTTGTACCATATCCATAATTTTTCTATACAACCATTGGATATAATAGTAACAAGTGTCTTGCCAAAAGAAATATGAAGTCATTGCCAAAAGAAATATGAAATCATTTAGATATTAGTTAGACAATCATTTGGTGTTCTCACACTTCTCCTAATTATAGGTAGAGCATTAGATAATACTTGATAAATTACTACCCTTGAAAGTAATCATCCTAAGAAAAACATCAGATGTATTTATCTTGCTTCATTTCATGGATGAGGTTAAGCTTAGAACATAAATGGGAATTGCAAGTTAATCTTCAATCATCTTTTTTCATGCAGGTGGCCATTGAGGTCATTTATGTTTGCATCCAAACTTTTGTTTACGCGATTCTGCTTTACTCGATGATCGGATTTGATTGGCAAGCTGATAAGTTCTTCTGGTTCTACTTCTACGTCTTCATGTGCTTCGTCTATTTCGCTCTTTATGGGATGATGCTTGTAGCCCTCACTCCAAACTTCCATATAGCTGCCATTACAATGTCATTCTTCCTCACCTTATGGAACTTGTTCGCTGGTTTCCTTGTCCCCAGAGTGGTAAGTCAGCTAACCATAAAAAGCTTTAAGATAGTATTTCGCATGATTAGTTAATGAAGTATTGCATGCATGGAAATAAAACCCATCTTCTCAAAACTTTTTTAACAAAGTGGTTACTCATTTAATCAAATATTTCTTTTAGTACAATTCTGGGATCAATGCCTATGTCAAGCTAAAACCCAGCATTGGATAAAACTGACTGACAATTTTTTGGGTATGGCTATGGCGGAAGCCTGAATTGTCATCTTTCTCTTGTTCACTTGAATAGCTCGAGATCAGAAATTGTTGTGACTAATCTGTTTTTTTTTTTTTTTTGAATAATGAATTTATGTCTTGTTATTCATCAAAATTCAACCATTAAAGTTAGTACTAAACAAAAGTCAAAAGCTCACATTTGTGCTAAGGACACCCTTTAAATATTCTTATTTTGGAAAGGTTTTATGTTTTTGATGAATTTTGAATTCCAATGCAACTACCGTGAATCTCCAGGCAATTTTTTTCTATAAGTGGATACCTAAAGTTTAACCTTTGGGCAATGCTAGACAAACCCAACAAAATAGAGCTTTGAGACTAAATGTCCTCAACAATCCTAGATGGCAAAGTACAAAACGGACCCCAAATATTCTTCCAACTTATGAGGATGATTGGTCCGGGCACCACCACTTGCTTTTGAGGCTAACTAAGTTGTTTATACTCAAGGTTGGAAGGAACCTAAAGAGTCTCTGCACACACTTGTTTCAAAGAAAAAAAGAACGAAGAAATGAAAATACATGACTTCCCATTATTTATAAGTTTTGCTCATGAAAGATCTCTGATTTTTATTGAACATATGCAGCAAATTCCAATATGGTGGAGGTGGTATTACTGGGGTTCTCCGGTGGCGTGGACATTATATGGCCTAATTACCTCTCAACTGGGTCAAAACACAAATCTAGTTGAGGTACCGGGACAAGGTTCTATACAAGTGAAGGAATATATCAAAGATTTCTTAGGCTTTGAATATGACTTCCTCGGATATGTTGCGCTAGCCCATGTTGGCTACACTGTCCTCTTCTGCTTTCTATTTTCGTTTGGCATCAAGTTCCTCAACTTCCAAAGAAGATAATGAAATCTTGCAACTCAATCAACTTTTGGATTTGCTTACTGTAACTGAACAGAAACAGAACCAGGTGTTTTACATTTTTCACTATTACTGTTATCTGTAAATCTTATTGGTTGTTAATCATATGTTTTAATGATTATTGTTTTATAGAAAGCTGTACTAATTTAGTACATTCCATTTCTTATTCTGAATATCTTCTTTAATGGCTCTGCTACTATCAAGTAACATATATTCCATAGTTGATCAGCAGAGCATTACTGAAATGACTTCATCTCTTAGTTATATGACCTTTTATGGTTAAAATTATATTGCTCATCAGACGAAACTCAATTATTAAAGTTAGAATTAGACAACAACAAAAGTTGCCCGATTTAGAGAACCCATATGTTTTGTTTATAGATTTTGCAATGAACAGATAAGGAAAACACACAAGAATCAATCTTGATTTTTTTAAGTATCATATAAAATAAGCCCGAAAGAGAGAAAAAGAAAATGCAGAAACGACAAATGTGCATGGGAAAGTGAACATAAAAGCGTTGACAGTATGGTATAAACTGCCAGCATTTCTATACACCTTGATGTTGATATTTCTGTGTATATAGTATGCTCGATCTAAAGAACATTCAGTTTCATAAATCATTTTCTCTTCTTTTCTTTTCTTTTCACTTTTGAGTTATCTAGAACGAGCTCAATTTAACACAATAAAGTTCATCTGATCACATTACTTATCAATGCATGATTCTTTGTACTTAAAAATTCAGAAGGAAAGACGAAATCTAATTGACAAACAGTTACCTTACCGGAGGCCTGGATAAACTTCGAGCGTAGTGAATCCTTAAAGATCTTCCTGCACATCGTACCAAAGGCCAGCGGCCACTTCTTGCATCGTTCTAGCGAGCTTTTAATTGCCTTGCAGTGATTGGAGCTGATATTCTAGAAAAATCTGATGAAAGATTTGATATTGGAACTAAGTCAAAAGGAACAACAAACGACCAAAACGTCCAAGCAGTAAAGTGCCAAAAGACTAAGCTTTCAACTTCACAGCTGTTTGTGTAACAGGGACTTTATCCATTTGAACAACTTTATTAGAAAGTGAGGACAGAAAAGTGAATCAATTTTTAAGTAGTTTAGTTAGCAATAATCTCGACATCTTACAAAAGGTAGAATTTGCTTACGAAGTCAGAGTTGCCTGACTACACAAAACTCTCTATGCCAATCTTTGTCATCACTCTCCTTGCATTGTTACTGACATCACCTATTTATATTGCTTGTAAAATCCCCATATCAACAACCTCCACCTTCCCACCCATCTTCAAATTGTGCATACGTCGAAGTCCCAAAAATTTTGAAAAAAATAATCATCTACATACATTTCTCATCAAAATTATTTTTATTCATATACATTTGTTTTTTTAAGTGGTTTGCAACATCTCTCTGGGTATGTTTTCTTACGAAGCTTTGTACTTCTATTCGTTATCTTTTTTTCTTGTGATAATGCATGGTTGCATGGTACTCGATGTTGATACGGTTGAACTTGTAACAGGTTCAGTGTGAAGTCAGCGGATGTTCAAATTTTTTGGTGTTTGAGGAGGTGAAAGAAAAGTTCATCGCTTAAAAAAAAAAAAGGGGGGGGGGTGAAAAAAGTTGTTTTCTGGTTAAAATGGCGTCAGCCTTGACCGGAGATGACTTGATGAGGACCATGAGTCGGAATATGAGTCGAAATATGAGCCGGAGAGCAAGTCTTGCTTCAGGCAGCAAGAAAGGTTGGGGTGCAGCTAGTCTCCGCGAGGTATTTACTGGACCGGGAGGTGATGTATTTCAGAGGAGTGGGAGAGAAGATGACGAGGAGGAGCTCAAGTGGGCTGCGATTGAGAGGCTTCCAACTTATGATCGCCTGAGGAAGGGATTTTTGACTCAAGTTTTGGATGATGGGAAGATTGTTCGTGAAGAGATTGATGTTGCCAATCTTGGAATTCAAGATAAGCAGAATCTCATCAAGAACATACAACAAGTTATCGATGATGATAATGAGAGGCTTCTGCAGCGGCTCAGAGATCGGATTGATAGGTGACATATCATAAACCCCCGTATTTCAGAGCTTTTGGTCTGGCAGTCTTATATTTTTAATTTTTATAACAACTTCAGTTTCTTAATTAAAGCCCTACTCTATTGGATAACGATTATTTCTGGGTTTTCTTGGTTATTGAAATCTTTAAGAGACATAATATATTTCTGATGAGCAGGGTTGGGATTGACATTCCAAGAATCGAAATCAGATATGAGAACTTATGCATTGAAGGTGATGCATTTGTTGGCGACAGAGCTCTTCCGACTCTACTAAACTATACTATCAATTCATTAGAGGTAGGTTGCTAAGCTCTTCTATTCTGTTGCTTGATGATAGTTTCTTTTTGCTGTCGTTTTAAGTCCCAAGCACACTTGTGACATCTTTTTGTCTAGTAACTGACTTCTTTCTCATCTCGTTTGCTGCTTATTTATCAATAGGGGGTTCTTGGATTTTTAAGGCTTTTCCCTTCGAAGAAAAGGGTTGTCAAAATACTCCATGAAGCTTCTGGAATTGTGAAACCATCGAGGTGTACATTCATGAAATTTTACTTCTGGTTCTGCAAACTTCCTTTCTACTTTTGTTGACAAAATCTCTGTTTTTCAGAATGACCCTACTTCTAGGGCCTCCAGGCTCCGGGAAGACCACATTGTTGAAGGCACTTGCTGGAAAACTAGAGAAGGATGTAAGGGTATGTATTCCTCCATGACATACAGCTATTAGATCCATCAACTTTCCAAGTCTTGGTTACTTCTACTCCTTGAATCTCACTTTGTTTCTCTTCAAATATTACTAACAGGTAACAGGAAAGATTTCTTACTGTGGCCACGAAATGAATGAATTTGTTCCTCAAAGAACTTGTGCTTACATTAGCCAGCATGACCTTCACCACGGTGAGATGACTGTCAGAGAGACGATGGACTTCTCAGGGCGTTGCTTGGGAGTCGGGACCAGATATGAAATGCTCGCAGAATTGTCTAGAAGAGAAAAGGCAGAAGGAATTAAACCAGACCCCGAGATAGACGCATTCATGAAAGCCATATCGGTGGCTGGACAAGAAAATAGCCTGGTTACAGACTATGTTCTTAAGGTCAGTTTTCTCCTCTAGAGCATTCAAATATTTTTGGTCGCTATCTCAATTTCACTCATTGAACTAACTGATGGTATTGGATGGCAGATACTTGGATTAGATATTTGCTCGGATACTATGGTGGGTGATGAGATGCGAAGAGGTATCTCCGGTGGACAGAAAAAACGTGTCACCACAGGAGAAATGTTGGTTGGTCCAGCAAAAGTATTTTTCATGGATGAAATTTCAACTGGACTTGATAGTTCTACCACATTTCAAATTGTCAAGTATATGAGGCAGATGGTTCATATCATGGACGTGACGATGATAATCTCTCTTCTTCAGCCTGCACCAGAGACCTATGACCTTTTCGATGACATCATTCTTCTCTCGGAGGGGCAAGTCGTGTATCAAGGTCCACGAGAAAATGTTCTCGAGTTTTTTGAGTACGTAGGATTCAGATGCCCTGACAGGAAAGGGGTCGCAGATTTCTTGCAAGAAGTTACTTCCAAGAAAGACCAAGAACAGTATTGGTTCAAAAAGAATGAACCTTACCAATATGTTTCAGTTGATGATTTTGTGCATCACTTCAACTCTTTCCACGTTGGGCAAAAAATTTTGAGCGTACTTAGAGTTCCTTATGACAGAAGTAAAGCCCATCCAGCTGCACTGGTGACTGACAAGTATGGTATCTCCAATAAGGATCTCTTTAAGGCAGCATTGTCAAGGGAGTGGTTACTGATGAAAAGGAACTCGTTTGTGTACATCTTCAAGACTACCCAGATTACGATCATGGCATTGTTTACTTTCACTGTGTTTTTCAGAACTGAGATGAAGCATGGTCAAATTGACGATGGAGGCAAATATTATGGGGCACTGTTTTTTAGTCTCATTAATGTGATGTTTAATGGGATGGCCGAGCTTGCATTGACTATCTTCAGGCTTCCTGTTTTCTACAAACAGAGAGATTCCCTGTTTTACCCTGCTTGGTCTTTTGCGCTGCCTATATGGCTCCTAAGACTTCCCCTCTCACTTATGGAATCAGGAATTTGGATTCTCCTCACCTATTACACCGTTGGCTTTGCTCCTTCTGCTAGTTGGTACGCATTTTCACTTTGATCCGTAATCATCTTGATTAATGATTGTTTTTTGGTGAAGGACATGAAATTTTTGTTAACTTTAGTCCCCATCTTGAAAATCTTTCAGCTTTTTCCGTCAGTTGTTGGCATTCTTGGGCATACATCAGATGGCGTTGGGTCTCTTCCGTTTAGTCGCAGCACTAGGAAGAACACAGGTTGTCGCCAACACTCTCGGAACCTTTACATTGCTATTGGTTTTCGTTCTAGGTGGATTTATCATTGCCAAAGGTTAGTGTTGTTACCTTTTGAATGATCAGAACGTTATTCTTGTGGACAAAGTTTTTTGCTATTACGTAAAGTGGTTTCCTTGACTGTTTCATATGTATAATGGTAAGCGATTATAATCTGTCTCCTGCAGATGACCTTCAACCATGGATGAAATGGGCCTATTATCTCTCTCCAATGTCCTATGGACAAAATGCTATAGTCATTGTTGAGTTTCTTGACAAGAGATGGAGCACGGTAATGCTCACAAATAGTTGACCATTTACCATAGTTTGAATGTCTCTATCTTCTTTATTTGATTTATCTTGAGATGGTTCATTCCCTTTCTTTCGCAGCCCAACAACGACCCTCTGTACCGAGAGGCTACAGTCGGAAAGGAACTATTGAGGGCAAGGGGAATGTTTACGGAAGGCCATTGGTATTGGATATGTGTCTTAGCACTCTTTGGATTTTCTATTCTCTTCAACCTCGCCTTTGTTGCAGCATTGACATTTTTGAGTCGTAAGATTGAACATTTCACCCTAATCTCTCTTTGGTAATTAATATGACAAACAGACAGCACCAAGGGCAGTTGATTTAACTATATTTCGATATGCAGCTATGGTAGATTCTAAATCTATTGCTGCTGATGAGGATGAGAACAAGAACAAGAACAAGAAGGCACCATTGCCTAGAACAAAGTCAGTAACGGACAGGAGTTCAGCATCTACCACCCCAATGTTCGATGGCATTGATATGGCAGTAAAGAACACTCCTGAGCAATATTACATAAGTGAAGCAGAGACTGCAACCAACAAAAAAGGAATGGTGATGCCCTTCCAACCCCTGTCACTCGCATTTGACCATGTCAATTACTTCGTCGATATGCCTGCTGTAAGTCTCTTCTCCTCAGTATGTGACTTCCTATTGAAATCAGTAATATAAATCATTCTCACTAGAATTTGTGCATTATGTTCCATTCACCAGGAAATGAAGATCCAAGGAGTCGAAGAGGACCGTCTACAACTCTTACGAAATGTGAGTGGTGCTTTCAGGCCTGGTGTCTTAACAGCATTAGTTGGCGTAAGCGGTGCTGGAAAAACCACCCTGATGGATGTGCTAGCTGGAAGAAAAACTGGTGGATACATTGAAGGAAGTATCAGTATATCTGGTTATGCAAAGAACCAAGAAACCTTTGCTCGTGTCAGTGGCTATTGCGAACAGAACGACATTCATTCTCCACATGTCACTGTTTATGAATCTCTTTTGTACTCTGCATGGCTTCGTCTTGCTTCTGATGTCAATGAGGCAACACGAAAGGTTTGTTGGTTCATCGCTCGACCCATATACGTTCCTTTTCTTTCTTAAATTATGTTTAAGATAATGGAAAAATAGTTGATTATGCTATTCATTCTGTGCCTTCAGATGTTTGTTGAGGAAGTGATGGAACTGGTAGAGTTGAGTCCTCTTAGGAACGCTCTAGTTGGTTTACCAGGAGTAGATGGTCTATCAACTGAACAGAGAAAGAGGCTCACTATAGCCGTGGAGTTGGTTGCTAATCCTTCCATCATCTTCATGGATGAGCCAACATCAGGTCTCGATGCTAGAGCTGCCGCGATTGTGATGCGAGCTGTCAGAAACACTGTAGATACAGGACGAACTGTTGTCTGCACCATTCACCAACCAAGCATAGATATATTTGAGGCATTCGATGAGGTATATATTCCTCTTCTTTTATGGTTTTACATAGTGGAGGCTCATGGGGTGACCTTGTGGTAGACCTAGAACTTCATAAAGCGTTAAGTCTCAGGTTCAAGCCCGACCTACACCCCCTTAGGTTTAATAAAAACATATTAGAGGCTCCAAATTGTGTTTACTCCATAGAGTCTGCCGCAGCTAAAATCTCGATTTCTTGCAGCTATTCTTGATGAAGAGAGGTGGACAAGTTATATATGCTGGGCCTCTAGGGCGCTATTCTCATCTGCTAGTAGAATATTTTGAAGTGAGCCCTATTTCTCTACTTCTTTTCATGCTTTGGTGACTCAAAATCATCGTACTCACGAATTTTTTGTGCAGTCTATTCCTGGGGTTACCAAGATCAAAGACGGTTACAATCCTGCTACATGGATGCTTGAAGTCAGTTCTGCAGCAGTCGAGACTCAACTTGGTGTGGACTTTGCCGAAATTTTTACCAACTCTGATCTGTATCGGTATGGGAAACAGAAATTATCCAACTTGACGAACTTTATCGTCCCTTTCTCAGTAATATGAACTTATGTTCTCTCTTACTCTCCTGCAGGAGGAATGAGAAGCTCATCAAAGAGCTGAGCACTCCAGCACCAGAATCCCAAGATCTTTACTTTCCTACACAATATTCCCAGCCCTTTTTTACGCAATTCAAGGCTTGTTTCTGGAAGCAGCATTGGTCGTACTGGAGAAATCCACAATACAACGTCATTCGATTCTTCATGACAGCAGTTATCGGTCTTATATTTGGGATCATTTTCTGGAAGAAAGGAGACAAAATGTAAGTTTCATACAGTCAAACTTTTGATGAACTTTGCATCCGTAAGAATCATAGCCTTACATAAACTTCTAATTCCAACAGGCACAAACAACAAGACCTTTCAAATCTAATGGGAGCTATGTACGCTGCTGTTCTGTTTCTTGGTGGAACAAATACTTCTGCAGTTCAGTCTGTAGTGGCAATAGAAAGAACAGTCTTCTATCGTGAAAAAGCGGCTGGAATGTACTCACCATTGCCTTACGCATTTGCACAGGTAAATAATGTAACACGTAAAATCTATTCAAGAAGGTTCATTCCCAATTTACCAAGAGATGACATTAACGAAACTTACATCTAATTTCCTCCACAGGTATCCGTAGAGACCATTTACGTTGCAGTCCAAACTTTCCTTTACAGTCTTCTCCTTTACTCGATGATTGGTTTTGAATGGCAAGCTGCCAAATTCTTCTGGTTCTACTACTATGTATTCATGTGCTTTGTCTACTTCACTTTATATGGAATGATGCTTGTAGCTCTCACTCCAAGTTACCAGATTGCTGCCATTGTCATGTCGTTTTTCCTTAGCTTCTGGAACTTATTCTCCGGTTTCCTCATCCCAAGAATGCTAATCCCAATCTGGTGGAGATGGTACTACTGGGGTTCTCCAGTTGCATGGACAATCTATGGACTCATTACATCTCAGGTTGGCGACAAAATGGACTTAGTCCATGTACCAAAGCATGGTGAGATGCCAGTGAAGACTTACCTTAAGGAATTCCTCGGCTATGAGCACGACTTCCTCGGATACGTTGCCTTGGCTCATGTCGGTTGGGTACTCCTTTTCTTCGTCGTCTTTGTTTATGGCATTAAGGTCCTCAATTTCCAGAGGAGATAAGGACACCTTCAAACAGTCGCAATTTTTGTTTGCCAGAGCAGCATTTGTTTATGGCAGGATAATTATTATATCGATTATCGAACACTTTACTCCAGCACGAACAAAAAAGAAATGCTCTGGCAATTTTATACTCGAAATGAAGAGTTGCTTTGTATTTATTTTTTATTTTTATTTTTCCATTTTATTGTATATCAGCAAAGATTAATCGTTCCATGTTTGTTATTGGTTGTAATTCTTGATGCAAAATAAAAGTTTCTTTATTTCAGTAGATGACCATATTGTTTTCTTCTTTTCTGTATTCCTTTTACATCGTTGGCTTTTTTTTTTTTTGATTCTTTGTATTATAATCTGTAGCTTCCTCTCCAACATCAAATATAATCTTTTGAAAAACTATAGCAAATTAGCTTTCTCACTTCAATATAACTGGAAATCGCTTCATCTACTACATAAAATCAGCCATAAACCAGAAAGGCATGCAGCTCATTTCATGAGTATGTTGGGTACGCCTTAACATAAAAAGGAAAGCTCATTTTATGTGAATGCCCATTCACGAAAAGAGATAAAACGGGATTATTTTCTTGGCTGCAAAACCAGACAACGGAACGTCCAAATGGAAACTAGGCTCGAAAATTTTTCTAATTATTCTCAGAAAAAGATTCGGGAGCTATATTGAATGGGTCAAGACCTTTAAATTGTGAACTAGAGAAATTTTGCGGCACAATACTTCATTGAGCGGTTTCAAATTGCAGCAAGCAGGGGGAATCACAAGTTTCTGACTGAGACAGGATCTATTCCTTTGGTTATAAATAGGAATCCAAACAAGTCTTCATCTTCGCCTCTTGTTAGTTTTGATGCTGGCCTAAAGCTCACTTGTTTCAATTTTTATGGGCCAAGGCTAGCATCTCTTCCACTCTCACTTTGTCTAATCCACCAATTCATCTTGGTTGATTCTCATCTCATCTTATCCCTTCTGATCTCGTGTTTCTTCTTGTTGGATTTCTAACTGGTTCTTGCTGCATTGAGCTGTGAGGTCTGATTCAAAGTGTCCAAACTGTTCTGAAAGGTGAGAAAGTGTAAATCATTGAAGAGAGAAAGGAGATACCCCTGTTCAACCAGGAAACTACCTGATTGCAGATAAGGTTGCTGATTTGTTGCATTGTTATTGAATACTGTGAATATCACCGTTGCACTCAATATTTACTCTGTTGGAGTGGAACGCCCGGGGTCTCCTTTTAATCTTCTTCAAAGCTCATTGCACACTTTTGCACTTTTTGTAACAGACCCAATAGCTCAATGCAACAACAATGAATGCTTTTGAATCCAACAAGAAGAAAGACAGGATGGGAAGGGATGGAATTAGATGACAGTAATGGAGGCTAGATCGAAGGAAGCAATTTCAGTTGAAGCAACTGGGGATCCAATTACAACGATTAAAACATTGTACGAATGGTGTGATTGGAGAGAAGATTTAGCTATTAGTATGTTTAATGAACTGAGAGCTAGTAGGCATGGTGGATGAACTGCAATACTTTCTCATAATGCCTTTCAGTTTGTAGGTTTTGATGGTTAGATGTAAACAAAGCTTCTTCTTTTGTGTTTTCTTGACTATCAATCTATGGATAAGCTCTTTGAAGTATTGAGTTAATTTTGAGACATGGAAGTAGATTCTTCATTCAATCCCTAATAGGGCGGGAACGGAATTGAATAAGGGAGAATGGGATCGGGAACGAGAACGAGACAGGAATGGGAATGACAATGCACTATCACATATATATATATATATATATATATATATATATATATAAAATAGTTTTGGCAAAAAGTGATTTTTTTATTTATCAACTTGTCAATTTATAGTTACAAATGAGAGTTTAAAACCTAGAGAAATACAATGGAGGATATACACAATCATGAATAGAGATATGCTAAATCACTTAATCAACTATCTAAATTATAGAAAAATAAATGAAAAAGAAAGTAACAGAAAATATTCTAACGATCTGGAGAATCATTGGGATCCTTTGCAATCTGGAGGTTACAATTTGGAGGATCATTGGGATCCTTTACACGCCCCCGCAAGATGGACGGTCCGTGAGTGAGGCCAATCTTGGAGATGAGAGAGACAAACCGAGCCCGTGAGAGTGGTTTTGTGAGTGGGTCGGCAAGTTGGTCTTTGCCGGATATATGTTGAACACGAAGGTTTCCAAGCTGAACTTGCTCTCGTACAAAGTGGAAGGCGAGAGCTAAATGTTTCATATGGGAGTGAAAAATGGGGTTGGCGGAGTAGTTGGTGGCGCCAAGATTGTCACTGAACACTACTGGTGGTGCTGAAGGGTGGATGCCGAGCTTAGCTAAAATGTTGCGAACCCAGAGAAGCTCGGCAGTGGAGGCAGCAATGGCACGGTACTCGGCTTCGGTTGAGGAGCGAGCAATAGCTCGTTGCTTTTTGGAAGACCAAGTAAATGGATTACGACCTAAGTAAACAATAAAACCGGTGGTGGAGTAGAAGTCGTCTTTGTCCCCTGCCCAATCGGCATCGCAGTAAGCATGGAGAATGGGTGGGGACTGTTTGAAAATCTGAGTGCCCAGGTGGATGGTTCCATGAAGGTAACGAAGTAACCGTTTGAGAGCAGACCAATGGTTTTCTTGTGGGTGGTGAAGGAATTGAGCTAGCTTGTTAACTGGGAAGGCAATATCCGGTCGAGTGAGAGAAAGATATTGGAGGCTTCCTAGGATGGCTCGGTATTCAGAGGGATTGCAGATGGGAGTACGAGGGTGGGCCGAGAGAGGAGGGTAGGTGGACATGGGTGTGGGGGAAGGTTTAGAGTTGTCCATGTTATGACGGGTGAGGAGATCGCTAATGTATTTTGTTTGAGAGAGGATGATGCCATGAGGATTGGGTGTAATCTCGACTCCAAGAAAATAGGAAAGAGGACCTAGATCCTTTAGAGAGAAGCGAGAGGCAAGATGATCAATGAAGGTTTCAAGAAAGGAGGTGGAAGGACCCGTAATGACAATATTGTCAACGTAGACTAGAAGAATAAGGTGGTGGGAATTTTTGAGGAAGGTAAAGAGAGATGGATCGGCAATAGAGGGGTTGAAGCCGAAGGAGATAAGGAATTGTTTGAGGGCGGTATACCAAGCACAAGGTGTTTGTTTGAGGCCATAGATGGCTTTGGAGAGTCGACACACATGAGAGGGTTTTGTGGAATCTTGGAAACCGGGGGGTTGTGACATGAAGACGGTTTCAGAGAGGCGGCCTTGGAGGAAGGCATTGTTCACATCAAGTTGGCGGAGGGGCCAACCATGGGTTATGGCTAGAGAAAGGATGAGACGTATAGTGGCTGGTTTGACTACGGGACTAAAGGTTTCAGAATAATCAAGGCCGGGTCTTTGGTGGAATCCTTTGGCAACAAGACGGGCTTTATATTTGTGGATGGTGTTGTCGGGGTTGTATTTGATACGGAATACCCATTTGCACCCAACAATGTTTGGTGCTTCATGGGAAGGAACTAAGGACCAAGTTTCATTACGCATGAGAGCGGTGTACTCCTCATACATAGCTTTGTACCAATGAGGGGTAGGAGGGCCTGTTTAGTGGTGGTGGGAAGGGAGGAAGGAGAGGAAAGGGCTGTGAGATTAGCATACTTAGGATTAGGTTTTCGGATGCCATGGGAAAGGCGGGTTGTGATTGTGCGGGTGATTTGGGGCTGATTTGTGGTGGCTGGAAGTGGCTCGGCCTGGGCAGTTTGGTTGTTGTTGTTGCTTGGGTCGAAAGAGGTAGAAGGGAGTGGGTTGGTGTCATAGGCGGAAGTAGGAGGGGGGTGGATCTGTGGTTCGGTAGTAATAGGAGAGGGAGGTGGCGGAGTGGGATTTTGAGCAGTAGGCTCGGCTGGATGATGTGTGGGCTGTGGTAGTATAATAGGGATAGAAATAGAACACCATTCAGAGGGGGTAATGGTTTGAGAAAGAGCAGGGCCGGCCCAAGGGTGAAGCCACTAAAGCCCTAGCTTTAGGCCTCAAAAACATTAGGCCTCACCAAAAAAAAAAATATATTTATTTATTTTTTATGAGAGGAGTAACTCTTAGTTTTCCTCACCACTTATTAATAGTTTAACAACTTATGGATTGAAAATTTTGTGTTTTATTAGACATGACTATTTGGTATGAGATATTATTTTTGTGATAAACTCAATAAAAATAGGCAATTAAAGAATATTTGTATTGATGTTGAACAAGAATTAAAAGGTCTTATTTCATTTTTTGAAAAATATGGAGAAAATGGATTTGAAAATGCTATAATTTCGGCCAAAAAATTGCTATAGAAATGAATGTAGAACCTAAATTTCGTGAAAAACATACTATTCGTAGAAAGAAATAATTTAATGAAATTATTGACAATGAAATTGTAAGATTTCTAAAGAATCATTTAAAGTTGATTATTTATTGTACATAATAGATAAAAACAATTTAAAATGTATCAAGATATTTTTTATTTTCTAATTAGCATTGAGAAATTAAGGTCATTGGACAATGAAAATAAAAGAAAATTGTCTTAACCTTGAACTTTCATTAAAATATAATGATAATTCTGATATTGATGGATTAGATTTATTTAAACAACTAAAATTTTTAAGAGAAATTGTACAAGTGAAATATGATACACCAATTAACATACTTAATTATATAATAAGATTTGATTCTTTTCTAAATGCGTATATAGCTTATAGAATAATGTTAATAATTCTCGTAACTGTTGCTTCAACAGAAAGATGTTTTTCAAAACTAAAATAAATAAAATCTATCTAAGATCGACAAGGTCTCAATAAAGATTAAGTGGACTAACTTGATTACCGACTAAAAAAGAATTGTAATATAAAATTGATTATAATAATTTAATAAGTGATTTTGTATCTCTAAAAATACGAAAGATAAATTTTAAATAAAAATACAATTTTAATAATAATAAAAATATTTATTTTAAAAAGGCCTCACATTAAAGTTTGCTTTAGGCCTCTACAAGTCTTAGGCCGGCCCTGAGAAAGAGTGGGTTTTGTGGTGAGAGAGGTGTATGGAAACTCTGTTTCGATAAATCTTACGTGGCGTGAAGTGTATATTTTGTGAGTTGTGGGATCAAGACAATGGTAGGCACTTTGGGTGGGGGAATAGCCTACAAAGATGCACGGGGTTGACTTGGGAGCTAATTTATGAGGTGTGTAGGGTTTAAGCCATGGGAAGCAAAGGCACCCAAAGCTTCTTAATTTTGTATAGTTCGGAGGGGTTTGAAAAAGTCGGAGATATGGTGAATCATTGTGGAGGGTGGGAGTGGGTAATCTATTGATGAGATAGGCGGCAGTTGTGAGAGCGTGGGACCAAAGAGAGAGGGGGAGTTTTGCATGGGATAGAAGGGAGAGAGCGGTTTCAACAAGATGTCGATGTCGCCTTTCGGCAAAGCCGTTATGCTCGGGGGTATGGGGTGAAGTGGTGAGGTGAGTGACTCAGTTTTGAAGCAGAGAGGGAGTGAGTTTTAGGTATTTACCACCATTGTCGGAGAAAAATTGAATGATGGGTCGGGAAAAGTATTTTTCTACGATAGCTTTGAATCGAGTAAAGGTGGCGAAAGTGTCAGATTTATTTTTGAGTGGGTATAGCCAAGTATATTTGGTAAAATGGTCTACGAATATCACATAATATTTGTAATTGTCATATGAGTAAAGTGGTGAAGTCCACACATCAGAAAAAATGAGTTCAAGAGGAGCATGAGTGACAAGAGAAGAAGTAGAGAATGGGAGTTTGTGGCATTTATGAATATTGCAAGGAGTACAAGAATTGAAATTACCAGACGGAATGCGTAAAGAAAATTGCTTGTTTAAATGGGAGACAATAGGGGGGAGGGGTGTCCTAGTCTATGATGCCACGATTGAAGAGATATTGAGGTGCTTAGATGAGCTTGGGGCGGTTGAGAATGCCAGAGATAGATACCACGATCAGTTGTTCCGTGGAGTAGAATGCGGTGAGTCGAGATTTCCTTAATAAGAAAGGAAGAGTGTGAGAATTCAGTGAGGGCATTATTATCTTTGCAAAATTGAGAAACGGAGAGAATATTTCGAGTGATGGAGGGAACATGCAAAACATTATTGAAACGAATATTGGAGTGGGAACAAGAAATAGAAAAACTACCTATATTGGCAATTGGAAGGGATGATCCATCACCAATAATGATTTCATCGCTTCCATCATAAGGGTGGTGAAGGGAGAGAGTGGAGAGAGTATTTGTGAGATGGTGCGTAGCACCACTGTCGACTAGTCAAGAAGTCGGAGATGAGGAGTGAGGGGCAGAAGCCGTGTGAGCTTGGGGCTGATTTGGAGTGTGGGTGTTACGGGCGGCGGCCGGAGGATGGGGTGGAGGAAGACAACACTTGGATAGTCGCGTTTGAATTGACGACACTGAGAGATCACGTGTCCAACAAACCGACAGTATTGGCATTTGCCTTTGAAAGGCAAGGAAGAGGAGTAGGAGGGGGTGCGGGTTTGAGGTGGTGTGGGCAGAATGGGTAGAGGATTCGGCTGGCTTGAGAAATGGCAAGAGTGAGCATGGTGGGATGGGGAGGGTGCATGGTGGGATGGGGAGGGTGCATGGTGGGCGACATGGGCAGACATGGGAAGGATAGGTTGAGTGGGTTGTTGTTTTAGGGAGAGCTCATGGTGAATGAGCTTTTCATGAAGAGCTTCGAAGGTGATGGGATTGTCTCTAGCACGAATGGAGTCGATGATTGGTTTGTAAGAGTCATAGTCTAGGCCTTTTAGAACTTTGGCAATAACGTCTTCGGAGTCCATGGGTTTGCCTAGAATTGCAAGTTTATTGGTGCATGATTTTATGGATTGCATGTAGTCTGTGATGGAGAGAGTGGATTTGGTGATAGAGTCGAGGTGGTCTTTTAGTTGAAGAATATGACCACGCAAAGGGTTTGCATAGGTCGTTTTGAGGATATCCCAAGCTTGATGGGAGGTGGTGGCTTGATAAACAAGGGTTGCTTGATAAACAAGGGTTGCGACTGATGTGTCAAGGGTTCCTAAGAGGGCACTAAGTATGAGGCGATCTTGCCTATTCCATGTACTTAGAGCAGGGTTTTTGGTGTCCTTGCCATCAACTTTGATGGTTTCGGGAGGGGAGGGATGGGAGCCATCTACGAAGCCGAGGAGGTCCAAACCGAAAAGAAGGGAGGTAACCTGGGAAGACCAGCAGAGATAGGTGAGAGGTGTGAGTGTCTTGCATTGAGAGAGATTAACAAGTAGAATGGGGTGGTTTGGTTCGGCGGTGTTAGGGATGGTGGAAGAGGACTGATTTGCCATGGAGAAAAGGGTGGTGGGCGGCGGAAATAATAGGGAGGCAGGAGGGATTTGAAAATTTTGGATCAATTAGATCTGATACCATAAAATAGTTTTGGCAAAAAGTGATTTTCATTTATCAACTTGTCAATTTATAGTTACAAATGAGAGTTTAAAACCTAGAGAAATACAATGGAGGATATACACAATCATGAATAGAGTTATGCTAAATCACTTAATCAACTATCTAAATTATAGAAAAATAAATGAATAATAAAGTAACAGAAAATATTCTAACGATCTGGAGAATCATTGGGATCCTTTGCAATCTGGAGGTTACAATTTGGAGGATCATTGGGATCCTTTACATATATATATATATATATATATATATATATATATATATATATATATATATGATTAAGTATTTTTGAGAGAGTCTGTTTCCACTATATATTTTACTTATTTACTACGTTCATTAATGATTAATAAAATCATTTATTGTCGTAATGCAATCGCCCATTAAATACTTACCATGATGAAGTACACACCTAATGTCGAGTATATATATATATATATATATATATATATATATATATATATAATTCATGTCGCCCCTTTGAATTTTTAATGTAAAAAACTTTTAAGATGTATAATTGTCAAGCTACTGTACAATAATTCAAAACATTCTTTAAACACGTATCTATTAATTTTTTTTTTTTTTTTTTTAACCAGGTTTAATCCTGGGGTAGTAGTCCTGGTCCCTCATTGCTACTACCAGGAAAATCGCGGGATGTGCCCGAATGATACGTGTTTAAACACGTATCTATTAATGGATTTACCATTCAAGGTTTTTTATTATTATTATTTATTAGTTCATGTCACCCCTTTGCCTAGTTTATTTTGTCATTTGCATTTTTTTTTTTATTTGTAAGCGATAGAAACTAAGCCTATGAATTATTCTCCTTTAGTTGTTTCATTTATATATTCTAATTTTGTGCATATCAAAATTATTCATTTTATAGTGCATGATTAAATATAATTTATTTGGAAAGACAAAAAAAAAAAATATTACAAAGGGAAGCAAAATAATAAGTGAACTTTGGAAAATAGTTTTGATTTTTCATTAAGGTGGTTTGAAGGGAAATTGTGTCAAGATATTGATAATTTAATTGGAATTTAATGATTGTAGTGAATAAGCAAATATTGTAGTGGAAATAGACTCCCAATAGTTTATGTATTAGTATTTTAAGAAGTTCGGTGATCATTTTTATCAAAGAAATTTATTGTCATTTTGTTAGAAAATAAAAGGTTGCTACGAATTTGATGATGATTTTTGAATTTGTAATAGAATTATTTATCCAAGAAACAGTTGACAATTACTATGTTATATTCCTTCTTTTGATCGCTAACTTAGTTTGGCTTGGAATAGCAATTCAGCAATATAAAAAACTAGTTATATGTCAAAAATTAAAGTAATTATATCTTTCGTGTTTAGTCAAAAAAAAAAAATCTTAATAACTGGGAATGATTTTAAATCGGGCGGGAATGGGAATGAAAAATTTGTTCGGCGTCGAAAATAAGATTGTCCTTAATTTCCCATCACAGGAAAGATACAAGAATGAGAATGAAAAAGACATAGTAGTGAGGTGGGAATGGAAATGCAAATCCCATCGCATCCCATCCCATTGCCATCATCACAAGATGTAACTAAAGTAAGTGCAACCATTAACAGCTGATAAGTTGACGCCTTGCAGCATCATCTAATTTTCACCATGGAAAAAAGTGAACATGAATTCAGCATCCCTGTTAACTTGGTAATCCACCATGCTTAACCGACTGATATAAGCAAGCACAAAGAAAAAACACTCGCATGTTCAAATCCAATCTAAAACAAGACTCTGCTCCATGCTAGAAATACACACACATCTGTTGGTAGCAGTAATCAGCTTCTGCATCATAATTTCTTTTAAAAAGTATATACCACTTCAATCTAAACATCAAAACTCCAATTACATTCTCCGGAAACTCAAATTCCTGAAAAGCAAATAAGGTAACAACAAAAGGCTCGGAAAACAGAATAAATACAAGTTGCAAAGTTTCTGTCCATTCCAACTACCTACAGGAAACTGGGAAAGATGCATACTTTCTAAAACCCACAATTTTCATCACTTCTCCGCAAGACAGTTATAGGTAAGATTGGCAGCAACACCTCCATATACTGTTTTCTCTCATTCAGGCTTGACAGGAGCATCAACAAGATCCTGAATCTCTTTCTTGCTCTTAATTAAACACTTCCTCTTGGTATCATAGTCTATTTTATTCAAGTCTTCAGCAATTCCCATGTATCCATACAGCACAAGCTCGTTCACTTTGTCTTCCTTCACTTCTTCCCCACTGGAGCTGCTCTTGCCCTTGCTGGAAGCTATTTGGTTAAATTCTTTTCTTCCATGCTTGTTTTTCGCAAAGTACCCATGAAGCTTCTCTGCATCTTCCAAGCCAGAAAACGTGCCCAGGTACTTTACCACCATGGCGGACCTCCCAGTTCTAATTTTTCCACCACCAAAACCTTTACCTGCCAGTAGAGAATGTGAAAACAGAATCAAAGGCAAATTTTGAGGAGTGGTGTAAAAGAGCAATATCATTTTTTAGTCAACTTTCTTACTATTGTAGCAACCTGGCCAATATATTTCAAATCATTCATAAATTCAATCAAGATCTCTTGGCACCCGAATGTTTGCTTTACGAAAAATTTCGTTAGTGGTGTTCCTTTCCCCACATAATTGAATCATATAGTGTCTTAAAGGCATGCAAAAATTGGTCTGAATATATCACCTCTAAGAAAATCCTCAAGAGCTTCTACAGTGATAATGCCCCGCCCTTCCAAATCATTGTATGGGACAGAGCTGTTATGAATTACAATAACAGGAGGCCAGAGAATAAGATCCTCTTTCTGAGCCAAAGCTTCAGCACTCGAAAGGGGCACTGGAAACCAGGTGACTGTGTCAGGGACTACTGCAGTGCTCCACCCCAACAGAACACAAATTGCCTTGAGGAGACCCAAGTGTTGTGCCCTCAACCCAACCTTGTGAGACATAAAAGCATGTGTCGCCAAGCGTTGAGTGTCCATGAACTCTTTTGATAAGCTGAAAGAACACAGATATATTGGCAATTGTCAAGTGAGCAAATAGAAGCATACATTGCTTTCAGGCAGCACGTATATCACACAACTGGCAGCAAGGAGTAGAAACCAGATATTATAACAGATAAGAACGTGTTTTTCTACTTCCGAAAAACAGTTTTCAACTGAATAAGAATTCTCAAACTTAATAAACCATTTCCGAAAGTTTTTACCTATCAGATTTAGGTAAAAAGGAGAAAAGATGACAACAGTTCTGGCCTGCCAAGCCCATGCAAAAATAGGTTGATTCATATAACCCCTTAAATCTGTGTTGAGAACAAGAAGTTGCTGCACATTAGGGCAGGCAAAAACCAGAAGATCTGAGGGTACATTAAGTCCAACACTGTTCTAATTCCTAATCAAAACAAGTTAACCCAAGGAAACATCATCAAGAACCACACAATCCTAGACAAACATTCTACAGACATATCAGGACCGATAATTGCCTTTACTCAAATTAGCTTGAGCCGTACCAACAGAGCACCCAGATCCCACCCCTACCTATTGGACCCTTGGTGCTCAAATCTGCCAACAATTCCTGGGCACTTGTGTTTACACTTTACAGATATGTAACTTATCACAAGAGAGTAAAATAAGCGCCAAATGCAATCGATTTTGTCGCCAAATGCAACTATATTTTGCATAATCTGCTCACTATCAAATGAGTTGTTCCTCAGACAGTTGGCATTAATCAGATCATGCAGAGAAGAACCATACAAAATATTTGTTCCTCGGACATGTGATTCAAACACATGCCTATTCATCAGTTATGCAGAGCTTCTCGTCTACTCTGACAAACGAAATCATACCAATATATGTGTGGCATAAAGCCAATCCAAAAGTTGCCCGCAGAAAAACGGAACCACAATGCTCAAGGCTTGTAGGTACGCGCTCACTTCCGTGTCTTAGTATCTGACATTACATACACAGCTGATGGTATCTCCCATGCCATGAAAAACTCATAGAATATAGTTTAACACTATTGAATTGCTTCTATGAATGCAGATCACATCTTCAAGCATTTTAAAGTTCAGCAGTCCTACACCTGAAAAATGTATAGACTTTTCTAATGTTCCATACAGAACGAAGCTCAAATATTCAATATTCAACTAACTCAATAATGACTGTACTGCATATTAAAACATTCTGGGGAACAATTCATATAAAAAGACACTCTATATTCAATATTAAGTAACAAAATGACACCTATATAATTAGAAAAATTATCCAAAACTATTCTTCATGGTAGACAATCAATAATTATACCACCTAAAAGGTAAAGTACAAAAGGCTCCCCATGTACAGCCTTAAACTCAATTAATGAGTGCGATTACACATGTATTTATTCACGTGTATGTGTGTGTGTGTGTGTATCTTAGAGCTGTACAAGCCTGTTCATCTCCATTTATTTGTGCTCAGAATTGAATTAAAGATCACGGCCTTTGGCCTTCCAAATACTTGGCATATGCAATAAGAGTTTATTTTGGGAACCCTTAAATTAAATAAATAAGAATTTCTTTTTCTTTTGATAAGTAATAATATGTGTGAATTTAAATCTGCAAAATAAAAAGAAGGGTAAACTTCAGAAAGCTCCCCTGAACTATGTACGGTCAGTAAATCCATCCCTAAACTATTGACTCAAGTGAGTTAGTCTACTCGACTCAGTCATGCTAAAGGAGCTAACAGAAAATATCAAAAGTCAATATTGCTTCTATGATTACAAATCAGTCACTATTGACAGCAGTATGAATCTCAATCTCCCTGCTCCATCCTCCTCTCAACCCGCAGTTACCATCCCCACCCCACTCCACACAACGCCACCAAACACCACCATTTTCCTCACCTTCGGTACTCCACAACAACCCACAATTGTTGTCAGGCATTCATTGATCCATAGACGTATGCCGCCGCCGCGTCTATACTCGTCTCCTAACTCTATCGACCCCATCGCAGACCATGTTACCGCAACCAAGCACAACCATCAAACGCCATAACTATTAAAAGTTTCAAGGGCTTGAGAATCAAATTCTGGTGAGTTTTTTCAGAGTCCTGATTTCAACGAAATTCGAATTCTCGAGCGGTTAGGGTTTTAATTTTCACAAATTTTGGGGTTTGGGATTTCATTTGACAACCCATATGGATTTTAATTTTCTTGGTTGGATACACAAAGTACTAAGCTTAAATTCCTTGAATTTGCAATACCAAATCAAAAATAGAAGATTGAACTGTTTTATTTTCTTCCCCTGAAAGTTCTTTATTTTTCCATCTTATGCTGCAATTTGGTCATTGCTAATTAGACTTTATATTTTGGGAAATTCGGAAACTTTTCCTTCACAATAACTTACTATTGAATTTGTCAAAAAACAAAAACAGAAAAACAAAACAAAACTCTATATTCTGTGTAGCTTTGTGCCCACCAATTCAAACATAGTTGTCTTCCTTAATTTGAGTTTTTCATGAGTCAGTTCCTTCTCCACAGATTACCTTTAGCTTTTTTGGTCCTTAAATTCCTTAATTTCTTTACAAGTATTGTTGATTGTGATCTATGAAGTTGAATACATTGATATCCATTGCTGAGTTCATGAGAAAAGGGAATTTTGCTAATATAAAAATTAAAAAAAATCTAATTGATAATGTTTGTGATTGAGATTTATGAAGCCGTGTTGAATGTATGGGTTAAATGCAGTGATTATGTTTGTATTGTAGTAGTAAAAAAAATTCCGGGCTCCTATTCTCTTTTTGAATATGGTAGAGATGTTAGATGAAAAGACAAAGAAGTGAGTTTGCAGGTTTTGTTTTTTGGATGAGCCGTTGAGTGGATTAATGGGAGTGAGTTTGTATGTTAATGGACATTTCATGAAATTTTTCAGTAGAAAAGGGTTTATGTGGATTGTGATTGCGCAGGGTGGTAAGTTATGATGATTTTGTAGTAGATCAGCTAGAGAACCGCTACCAGCTTGGGAAGGGAAGAACATTTGGCAAACCTTAGAGGAGTAAAAGTTGACTTGTTGACATAAAGGACATATCGGAGTAAAGATGGCATTTTGATGGCATGTTATTTTCTGTTAATAACATCGAACTAACAAATCGATTGATTTATCCAGGTGTGACGAAGAAGGTGTCAACCCGCCTGAGTCAATAGATTAGGGTACCCGGTTAAAATCAAGTCATAGTTTGGGGGGTTTCTTCCCCTCCATGTTATGAATCATTTAAGAATGTACAATCAAGCAGGATTCAATAGCATCGTGAGCAGCTCCCCACTATCCCTCATTATGTTTGACATTCCCAGCAGTTTACTGAGGACACCAAGTTAACTATGAAAGGCTCGCAACTCTTGATAGTTTACCCTTTAGATCAAGACAAGCCGAAAAACTCACTCTTCACTAATTGCATATACAAGAAAAATCACTTTTCTGTCAGCTAAATAAAAAATTATTCACTATCACACATTAGTGGAGACACAACCATCATAAAGAGCTAAAAGTAGCCAACAGTATAATAACCTAATTGGTAGCTCAGCAGTAAAATCAATTATTTAAAGCATGCTACCAAAGGCTTTTAACTTACCAAGAGACAATTACTTTGCCACCAAACTTGCAGAAATGGTAAAGGTGAAGATATAGAAGTGTATGAGCATCAATGCTTCAAAAGTTGCCTAAAATGGAGAATACAAAGAAACAAAACTAACTACTTCCACTCTGTTTGGTACATGGATTTCATGAAGGAAAACGGAAATTGGAAGAAATAAGGCTTCTGTAATACTTTTCACCCCAAGTTAACTATGATCCAACTAAAATTCTTCAAATATTTTTGAATTTACATGCAAAAAGCAATTCTGTTCCCAAATCCCCATTCCTTTTTTTCTAGGGTAAACTTCAAAAAACCGCCTGAAACCCCAAACTATAAACTTGAGTGAGTTGCTCCACTCGACTCAGTTGAGCTAAGCTAACAGAGGTAACGGAGGAAAAGTAAAGACAGAAAAACCCGTCATTATTTTTCACCAAGAAAGCCCGAAAACACACAACTATAGTACGCGCACGACCACAGCAGACACACAAAAGCCCCTCTCGATTCCACCGATTTATCTTCAAGACCATCACCATCCACCTCCATCATTGGAAGCATCGTCCTCACCGCTGTCATAAGAAGCGTCGACTAGCAACCGCTATCAGAGCACACTATCGCAGCAATTGTAGCCACGTCAGTGAGAATCATCCCTCCACCTCGTCGACGTACGCTATCATCTGTTAGATATCGTCTCAATAGCAGCGATTCTTAGATATTCTCGCACGATCTCGTAATACATTTCATGGTTTCAACGGAAAAAACCTTCTCTAGGCCCATCAAATTTTCTTCCTGCACGAACCAGGCAGTAGATCGAAGAAAACCTATCTCTGGGTTGTACAATTTCTTAAATCTCTTTGGTGAGTTTTCAATTTGATTGAACTCAACACAGACCTGCTATCAGAGAAAGTTTGCTAGAAAAGAACTCGTTGAGGGGTGATTAAATCCAAGGTCGAGTTGATTCAATCTGGTTGTATTTATGGTTTTAGTATCATTGGTGTCTTGAGACTTTGTGATTGTATTTTGGAGAGGGAAACAGAGGCGCTGGGATAATAAACAGTGGCATGTGTCGTGCCTTCCAATTTGTTCGTCGAGTTTCCAATCAAAATTCAATCTTTGATGGATTGTTCATAGAGACTGGTCTGCAAAGGCCATAAACGAGCACTCAAGGATTATAGAGCTAGAAACAGAACTAGGAATGGAATTCGGGGGTTTATGGTCTAAAGAGCGTGCATAGTGGAGTCAAGTGCATAGCGCATGTCTAAATGCATGTGTATTCTAGTTAGTTGACTAACAGTCCACTAACTGGGGCTGGTTTTTCCGGGTATGACCCCAATAAGGGTTCAACCTGTCCGGATCAATAAAATAGGGTACTGTGTTAAAATTGAGTCATAGGTCAGACTATGAGTTTTTTGAAGTTTACCCTTTTTTCTATCTATCCAATTTCATGGTAACACCAGGGTATGCCAGAAGAAGGGGTCAACCCACCCAGGTCAATAAATTAGGTACTGAGTTCAGAGGAGTTTTTCGTACCCTTCTTTCTATTTATCCAATTTCATGGTAACACCAGACAAAAATGCTAGGATTCATCTAGAATCTCATTCCCTTTTCCTCACAAATTCGATGAACCAAACACTGCCAAAACTTCAACAAGCATCAAATCACAAAGTAATTATGGCCTAAAAGATCTCATGACATCACACAGATGACTCCTAGAAGACAAATACTATAGTAAACTTTGATGTTATGATGATGGTCTGATATGAATGGAAACCCCATAAAATGGGTTTCAACCGAAAGCTGCTTCCCAAACATATATATATGCATATATATATATATATATATATATATATATATATATATATATATATATATATGTATATATATATATATATATATATATATATATATATATATATATATATATATAAAAGCTACTGGATACGTCTAGCATTATCCAAGCTAGTAGCCTGCCACAACATTGGTTAATTTTCGACTCATCCAACGGTCAATAAAACTTAATACAGTAATATAAACGTCAACTATTGACTAATCCCATACTTAATTAATTTTCTATTCCCAGTCCAATCTGACTCAATAGCCTCCTTTATGAATTATTGATTTTTTAGAACATTTAGTGCTCAGTCTTTCACCAAATCATCAGAAGCTTCATATGATTCCCATGGTCCCTGAAAAACATTATAGTGAATGCATGATTTCCCTTTTGTTTAACCTACTACTTCCTATTCTTCATCAGGTCTACTGTCAGATTAACTTTCAAACTTTCATAATAGCTTAGGGAAAGGAGGAGCAGTTTGAAAGAAGTAACACATATTGGAATTACCAAAAGATTTTCCTCTGAGAAACGTTTGAGGTGATATTAATTGCCAAGTGACATAGAAACCTACAATTTCAGACTGGGCAACAAGCCGAATTGCCTGAAAGGAATATCAACAAATAGCATATAAACAATTCTAGCATTATAGCTTGTGCGAGTGTTCCTATCACCAAAATGGAACGCACATATCATCCAGTAAACAGCCAGGGGGAATTTTATCCTCTAATGGTTGAAATATTCTTTTAACCTACTCCATCTCCCACCAAAAATAACCAGAATCTTCATCAGATTTCCATAATCCCTCAAAGAAAGAAAATATTGCACCAATTCCCATTTGTTTTACTTTTTGGTCAGCAGGCCTGCCATTAGATTTCCTTCCAAATCAACTTAGTAAAAGGAGGTGCTGGCTGAGGGAGGTAACATATATTTTCAACCAACAGCTATGAAAGCTTGAACAAATTTTTCCTCCAAGAAAACACTTCAGGTCTGCCATTCAGTATGGACATACAAAACTTACACCTATACACTGGGCGACAAGTCCAATTGCCGCAAGAGAATCTCAAATATTAGCTACTAACAGTGCTAGCAATCAAGGGTTAAAAATGTTCACTTCTATCCCCAAATTCGATCCCACATAGCAGCCCCTTAATACCAAATAACAACTATGGTACTCGCCCTACATCTGAAATGCTCAAAGGTTATTTAATTAAACTTGAAATGAAGCAGTTTCTGACAAAATGTCAATGGGATGTGGATGTGCACAGGTTAATTGAACTATTGATTCCAAAATTGGCCCCGACAACCATAAACGTGAATTTTAACAATACGTGAAACTGCAGGTAAATATAATATTCAGGAGGTTGAATGTTTCGAGGAATGGAGTAAACTTTACATCTGACTAATATCCTGAGTCCCTGACATAGTTTTCCACAAAACCAAGCCACAGATAATTTGAGAAGTTTTCCACAAAACCAATCCACAGATAATTTGAGAAGTTTCCATCTTTCAACGTCCCTATAAGCTGTATAAACCCACCAAACCATTAATTTGGCATTTCTAACCAAAGTTGACTCAGAGTGTGCTCCCACCCCCACCACAAATCCAAAAGAATAATATATACATACACACAAACACACACACACATACATATATATATGGAGCAAGTCACTACAGGCCCTAGGTCCAGTATAACACTTATGATAAGATCTTCAAGGTTGGCCGGTACCAACAGGCTAGCAGCAATGATACCATAAGAAGAGGCCAATATCTATAAATGAAAAGAAACGCTCCACTTTAATGAAGAAAATCGTAAAGAGAAGACAGACCTTCTGCCACAAACGATGCAGAACAAGCTACCTGCCCTTCCATGCTCCTGGTATCTTTTCCGAACACCTGGATTATCATTCAACTTTTTGGTGAAAGATAAGAAGAACTTATGCACCAGCTGCTGGAACTCCTCAGAATCCTCAGGTGGCTCTGACTTCGCAGAACTCACCCAATCCTCTGACTGCTCAACTTCAGCTTCATGTGCATTCACGTCATTGTCATCTTTACCTCTTATCCAAACATTTTTCCATTTGGGCAGAACATGTTTCCTACTGGGATGGTTCGAATTATAACAGCTAAGAGAACCAGGTTTTGAATGACCTTTTGAGTATTTGCTACCATATTTATACGATTTAGTGGAATGATCCTGCAAATGCTCCTCTTGATCATGAGACGAGAACCAATCCTCAGATGTATATTCTTCATCGTAATCCCCATCATATGCCCTCTCTACCCTTCTGTTTAACCCATGCACATAACCCCTTCTTTTAGATGAAAATGGACCAGTGGCATCTAGACTAGTAGTCCACTCGTCATCCCTATCATTTTGATCCTCCCTTCTACCAGAATTATTCCATTCACTTGGCATAAAATTTCTAGAAGTACGATTGTTCATTTCTTCATCCATTCTGTACTTCTTCATAACCCTACTGGATGGGTCATAATTACCCAGCTCCTTCTCTTCAATTCGGTGAGTTCTTTCAGGAAGTCTATGCAGTTCTGTGTCATATGAGAAATCAGGGGAGCTTCTCACTCTTTCCTTGTACGACTCTGGGCCCACATCTCTTTTGAAATCATAACCGGTTCTTAAATGTGAGATTTCACGGTCCCGTGACATACCCAAGTATGGAATTTCTGCTTCTCTCGAGATTTTCCTCCCAAGTTCAAAGTGAGCATTTGTGGAGTCCAGGTACTGCCCACCTTGTTTTAGTGCAGCTGATGATCTACTCAAACCAATGTAATTTGAATCTGTTTGCTTTTCATGAGAATGATGGTCCCATAAGCTGTGATTGCTTAGATTTCCGCGAGAATATTCAGTATTATCTAAGCGGTCTGTAATAGGGTCGCCCATACTTGGCCTTAACAAATCTCTACGGCTGTAATCCATTCGCTCACGTAAATCCATCCTTCGATAGATCTCATCTGATGGATGCACATAATCATCACTCTCCCTTACGATAGGCTTACGATGTAAATAATGCCGATGCTCAGACCTGGCAGGACTAAATGTGTCCCTACCATATCGTACCAGATCATCCTTAATTTCAACATCAGGATCTCTTCCAGTGTTTACAATTTGCCTTGGTCCATATCCAGTGTGGCCCAAAGGTTCAGTGATTTTAACAGAGCTCTTTGGATAGTCTTCCACAGGCAAAGGCACACCACCTCGGTAGGAACTTGGAAAATTGGCCCTCGAGTTTCCAGCAGATGTGCCAGCAAAATCCTTGAACTGAGGCGACCCTGTCAAATCCTTAGATTTTGATGCTGTTACATTGGAATAAGGATCATCCCTCAAATGAAAGATGGATTTCTCTCCTTCTCGATATGGTTCCCTGGATGATAGTTTATCCACTAAAAAAGGGTCTGGATACCGAGCTCTCTGATTTAAACCCATATTTGCAGATGCTGATGCAAAATTACCCCCACGCTCTTCATATTTTGAGGTGGGTCCCACATCAGCTGCCAACCTGTACATTCCACGGCCTGGACCATCTTCCAAAACCATTGAGTTCTGACCCAACATCCCATGCCGACCACTATCGAGTCTCCCTCCATCGAAGTCCTCTCTGATAGCTCTAGAACCACTATGTTTAAAATCATGGTCATTCTTCCTACCAGAACCAACATCAAGATTCACGCCCATACCCATACGATCAATAAATTCATACCTTCCGTGCACCTCCAAAGGTGGAAAATCCCTATCAATAACCCCATCATGCCGAGGCCCTCTTTTCACATCTCCATATGGAGGTGAGCGGGACCGTAAGTGATCACCTCTATTTACACCCACATCCCAACCATAGTTCCTCCTTTCCAAGGAATCGCTCCTCCGATCCCCACCCAACACCCTCTCCATTCTGCGAGGGCTTACACTCCTCCTGGAGCGAGTCACCAAGAAATGGTCTGGATCCAAATCAGTTTGTCGGTCCCTTCCAGTTGAAGATGGTACCCCAAACTCTTCATGTCTGCGATATTGCATCTCTATAACCCAACAAAACCCAATTATGCAATACTACCAATGTTATCCAATAAGCTCTGATAAACAAACCCTTCAATATTCAATAGCAAATCAGGGTGTCAAAGCCTAGATAATTTATCGATAACAGAGTGAAGGAGAGTGATGGCTTTTACAGAAATTTGCGATGCATAATCAAATTCATTCAAAACCCTAACCCTAGCCCTAACAGTGGCGTACGATCACGATGGATGATCGAAAACACTAAACATAGACCGGAGCTAAAGCAATATTTTGATCAAATTTGAGCTTATCCATACACCAGATAACCTAAATATGGAATGTGATTCATTGAGAGATAGAGAAAAATCAAAGGAGACATCAAACCTTTAGCTTAAAGAGTGAATTTTCCGAAGCCATAGAAAGTTGTTTGGTTTTCTCGCTCTCGAGTAGATCAACAAATGGAGAAGTGCGCTTGAATTTGAACGATTTTCAGAGCGGCCGTTTCGTTAATCGGAAGAGCTTGTTTGTTTCGTTAATCGGATAATGTAGTTTCGATCGTGCAGGGCTGCGGCCCGTTACCACCACCTTTCGCTTAATTACATTTTTCACCTCGCAAGTCGCCGCTGTCACTAGATTTCACTTTTTCCACTCCCTAATTATATGCCAATGAACTTAATCACCTTGTTCTATTTATGTGGCTCGTATAAATATGGCTCGTATTTGAAAGGTCATTCTCAAAATACACGAAATGAGTGTGAAGGGTGCATTCCTAGACTCGTCCGGGAAGGTGAATTAAGTGGAGATGTGCACAATCAGGACTGAATAGACCACCTTACCGATCGAATCCAAAGAAAATGTGTGATTAAGTCCATGTTGTTTCTAATTTCTAAAAAAATGCTTCTTCCATGCATGGTTTTTGCTTTTTTTGGTCTCTTTATTAGGGATATAAAGAGCCGAATCCAGCATGAATGGATGACAAGTCGAACCTTCGCAAGTTCGAGTTGAGCTGTTGGCAAGGAAAAAAAAAAATTGGTTCACTTAAGCTCACAAGGTACTCGTGAGTAGCTTGACATCGTGCTTATGAGAGCTCATGAAATAAGGAAGAACCCACTATTGCACATTTATTTAAGCTACTCAAGTGTGCGCCCAAATCCAATCAAATTTGGCCCAATATTATTGAATTGGAAAAAAACTTAACTAATGGTAGGACACATAATTAATTCAACAATAATGTTAGATTTACAATTAGTTCTACTACTATGGTAACAACTCTGCTTTAAAAACGCACATGCACCTCACATGAAGACAAAGATGTTATCAAAGTTGTAAAAGTTGTTGTAAACCTAGCATTTTTGTTAGTTCAAAAATCATGAGTTTTATTAAAGAACAAATCGCTTAGCTAATTCCTTAATCTCTTGCAATCTAATTCCTTCATCATCTCCAGAGCATTTTCTTTCAAACTCAATGTTTTTAACAAAGGAACTAAAGATTCTTTACCAACCATCACTTTAAGAGGTCGCCCATAATCAAATCACATCAATGGTGTCCTAAGTCCAAGATCCTCTGCTAAAGCATTACTCCCTTGGATAGGAGGAATGATGGTAGAGTTTCATGAACACTACTTAAAATTTACAAGCTCAATCATAAGATTTTTCTTACACTTTCACTTCACGATTGATATGATATAGAGACGAACACTGTAAATATGCACAATCTTGAATTTATACAATGTATACAAGGTGAGTCAAACTCGGGACGACTCAAATTGCAAGTAAATAAGTTGAGCCCCCTCAAGCTCAGCTCAAATTTTTTGGCAAGTTGCAAAAGGAGGCTTGACTCGACTCAACTAGAATCGTTTAGGCTCGTTGAGTGGAATTAAAGCCTTACTCTCTGCAATTACCTTTAATAATATTTTATGTGGTGTCAACTTTGTATTGAAATCATTAATTAACTAAATGTCTCCACACTCATAAACTCATTGTACTATCTTAACCTAATAGGGTAAACTTTAAATCAACACCATACAATATGTTTAAACGTCATCATACTCCTTCAAACTTCTAAAATAATTGAATGAATGAATATTTTTATTTGTTGTTGTCGTTCATATAAATTTAAATGATTAATACATCAAAATAGTTCATCTCATCTCATTCCATTTTACCTTCTTTCATAATGATGGCAATAGGAAAGGGTATATGAGAATCTCGTGCCACCCTATCCCTAATAGGATCGGAATGGAAAACGAAAAAATGAAAATAGGAAAATACTTGTATTCTCTTAGGGGACTGGGAAATACATGCCCTATTATACAAGTTTTATTTTATATCTTATGAAGTTCATTAATTAGCTAATCTCACTATACAATGTATGACTCTTTTTGTTAAAAACTAAATATTTTTGGAAACTTTAATCTAGAGCTCTTACAATTTGAAAAAATAAAATAAAAATCATGATTCTAATCGATCTATTTGCTATATATAAGACAAGACTATCACATCAATTATAAGTTAGCAAAGGTAATATCCTTCGTACAACTCTCTCTCTCTCTCTCTCTCTCTCTCTCTCTCTCTCTCTCTCAAATGCCTCATTTCTTCTCTCTCCCTCCCTTTCACCCACGAACAAAAACCTTTAAATGATATGATATCATGATCACATGCAACCATCATCTACGAGAAACTACCCTTGAAGCCACTACAACTAACAGGCAACAGTTCTCCAGTTCATACTTGTCAAACGGTGGTTATGAAAACCTTGTTTGGAGCCTCGATAGTCGTTTAAATAAAAAACAACGAGTTTATAACTTGAGTGTGTGCTATACACTTGGGCCTTAAATTGACTCTCAATCATACTACAGCAAACTTAAATTTTATGGGTTCAGGGGCTAAGTTACGAGTTGGAAAGGTGTTAAACACCCAACTAGCCCTTTAGATCTCAAGGTTTTTACATGCTTGAACTGCTTAGTCTTTCATGGTTGGTTCTCGGGTATGTATAGCGTGTCAAAGAAGTAAAAAATCATGGTTGTTCACATATATGGTTTGAATCACAAGATGGTCCCCAAACGACATAGAATGGGAGAAAGTAACATGAGGTTTAAGGCTAATATCCTAAGCCACCTTTAGTCAAGTAGGGTTAAACATAGTTTAACCTTAACCAGATAATAACAAATGAATCTCCAAGGCAACAAAACATGCTCAATCAACATTGAAGGAACTTCTAGCATGATCTTTCACATGTCAATGAACTTGAATGAGCATGACATCCCAAAACATGGAAATTTTTAGAATGAGTATGATACTTCAATCTCTTGACCTAAACCTTTCTGAAAGGTTGCTACATGCTTGAAATCATATAGTGGGTCAAAAATGGCGTAGTTGATCAAACGATAGCGCCAAAGAATAACATCTGAGTCAAGAGAAAAGTAAAATAAATAAACACATGAACGGAAGTGACAACTCTTTCTTTGTTTATTCAAAGTCCATTTAAGGCCTGAGTGTATTCCGTGTACTCAAGTTAAAAATTCGTCGTTTTTTGTTCAACAACCATTAAGGTTTCGAAACGGGGGTTCTGATAGTAGGGACCGATTGTTGCCTTAAAATAAAAACACAGATGAAGAATCCAAAGAGAGTTTCAACCTGGCTTATGTAGAAAATGAGTGGAAGAAGGCCACGAAGTCCCTTATCTCTCAATAATTGAGGGGGATAGTCTCATATCTTAAAATCTTCTTTTTGCATCAAGTTGGAAGAAGATGGCAAAATCTCGCCGAACCTTTTCCTGAGCATCTACAAAGGTAAAACTCGACTCGATTTCTTATCGTGAATCCTGATCTTGAAGATGAGCATCACCAGCCAAGGCCTCTTGATTAGGTATTTCCAGAATGACTCTTCCCTTTAGATCCAACTTGCACGCTTGTATCCAAAATTTGAAGTAGAATTACTATCGTTGAACTAAGAGCTTGATGTTTCCACAATATGCTTCACCAAAAATCAGCCAATAAGAGAGCCACTCAGCAATACAACACAAATAATCTATTGCTGAAATTATTCTAATAAAGAAGAAGGATAAATGATCGGAAGAGTTTGAAAGAAAATAAAGAATGTCAGACCAAGTTTTGTACTTTCCTCAACTCGCGAGGTCCAGACATCAAAAGATATAACTAGACAGAAAAAGAGGCATTTAACACTTGCCTATGATGATGTCGCTTGGAAAAGATATATACCTCATTTAATGCATGGACATGATGGATGTAGCACGTGAAGACCTCGAGTGGCCGAACCACCATGGCCCCTTGCTTTGAACCGACATTACGACGATGTAAATGATACATGGAAATCCCATTTGGACCAGATAATCCTCAGCAGATCCATATAACATAAAGATGCGTGAAACGACCATGTCAATAAGACTGACATGTTAGAAATTCCCAACTAATATCAACTATTGATGCATATGATGTTCGGGAACCTCATATGAGCAGGGTCAAGCTCGTCAAGATGTTAAGTTTCATCCATGAAAGGATGGAGGCTTGAGGCCTAATACTTATCATCCTCAAGAAAATCCTCAATGACAAGGAGTGGGATCATTAATATTATATCGAGCAGTGGGGTCAACAATGCCACTTTGACGTTTGCCTCAAGTAACCTAGTGAGCACGGCATGTCCAAGATGAATAACTGGGCACATCCCTTGCTCTCGACAATATGGCGCAAATGAACAACAATGTCACCTACTCAGCACGACTAGTATGCTCACGACACATGGTCCGAACTTTTCAAATATGCCAATACAGTGACGCTACATAGGCCAACCATCTATTATGAATAATACTGGAGCACAATTAGTGCTACTACATCACTGCGTTAAAACACCTTAGGGCATTTACTTTCTCTAAGTCTAACTTCCACAATGCAAGGTTTGAAAGTTTTGTAGCTAGATAACTCAACCAGAATACTCAATAAAGTATAGATGTTATCAAAGATATGATAACATCTACAGTAACAACAAGTAAAATGCAGCGAAATTAAATATTAAACAACACTTTGTTATAACATTTATCTACAAAATACTTGCAAATATGCCAATATGGCAAAAAGCTTTCACTTGTAAATATAGAACCCGTTACAAAGTAAAACAACTAGTGAAACTATAGAAATGTTCCTAACACAAGTAACTCAACTGTCTACCACTCAAGGATCTCACATATCCTATATATTGTTTAAGGACAACAACAGTGGTCAAAGAACTCTAACTCAATTTCAGAACACAGTTAATCGGATGTGACAGAAGATGTTGTAACGTCTTTGCTCACATTCACTTCGAGACAGTATGAGTGTTTGAAACTTTACTTATCTGAACTCTCTCTCAAACTTCAATAGTTTGAATGCAGTACTTGCTGCTCTTTATATACTCTTGAGAATTAAGAAAGAACAAACACTAAACGAGAAATGTTAGAATTAGTATAACTATTTACCAAATATATACTTCAATCAAGATATATCCTTGATTGAACCTATCTAAAGTCAACTACTATATACCATATTTATAATCAATCACCTGCAATCAAAGAAATTAAGAAAGTCAAAAATATTATCTAATCATAAATCAAGTTTCCGTGATGGATTGTAATTTTGGATTTCATAATCCAACAATACACTCCTAGAGGAAAATTAAGATTTTTAAAATTATATTTGTCAACAAATGTAGCGAAATCTTGTTTTCCAATATTATTCTTAGAGCCCGTTTGTTCGTGCGTTTTGGCCAAAACGCATGGTTAAAACGCAGCTTATTCCTTAACTTAGCGTTTCAGTGCTGTAGTAGAAAAAACTGTGTTTTCAAAACGCAGCTGCGTTTTAAAACGCTGGAATTCCTAGCTTTTTCTCAAAACGCAGATTTTAAAACGAAGTAGGGAATAAAAAGTTGCATTTTGATATAATATCTTAAACCCATTTATAAAGAAAAAAGCCGCGTTTTAAATAATCTGCGTTTTAGAAACGCTGCGTTTTCAAAGCGTAGCGTTTTGAAAACGCTACACCAAACGGGCTCTTAATTACTCATTACATTCCAAGAAAATAGTTCACTATTATATTTTGGGATATTTCATTGAAATGATATACTTTCAAAAATTGTGCATACAATCTCCACAACTCTTCATCTTCATCCTTCACATGTGATATAAATATATTAACTATGATTAAATATATTTGTAATTAGAGAAACTTTAATGATACTTTTATATCCATTAATTATTAAACTTTTTAAACGTAAATTTTTTGATTGAAACGAGTAAAGTATTTTCCATTAGCTTCATTCCACATTATGTACTTGGTTTATATGTCATGATACGTAAACAATTGATTAATTAAAATAGGTTGCTAGCTAGTGAAAGTAGGAATGACAATAGGACGGTTCGGGGGCGGTTATACATAATATCACCCCCATTCTCCAATTCAATTTTATAATCCATAACCGTCCCATTCCCTATTGGGAAATCAATTTGTTCCCTCATATTCATTTTTCACGGGTAACGGTTAATCAAAGAATATCTACGGGTAATTGGTCAAACTAACAATTTAATTTAAAACAATTTTATGATTAGAAAAAATACTCAAAAAGAAATTTTCAAATAACGTAGTATTTAATCAAGTTTACAAGACTTGATAAAGAATAATAATTCTACATAAAACTCATCATAATCATGTTCGTAAAAGTTAAAAAGTCTAGCTAAAAAAGTTGTGCACGCTAAAAATTCACCAAATATTAAATAATTAAGTGAGGAATGAACGACTAAGCGCACTAAGCAACAGATTCGCATAATTGCGAAAGATGTTTGAATTTTAGTGTTTTAAATTAAACATATATATACTTAAGTTATATGACAAATACTTGTATGAATATGGGTAAAATTATATTAGTATTAAATAAGCGATTCAGGTAACAGTTTGGGGAATGGGGCAGTACTACTACTATTATCAAAATCAAACAGTTTCCCAATTTTTCAACCGGTTATTCTCCATTACCCGCCCTATATCCAATCAAATCAATTAATAACCGTGAACTTCGATATCCAATCAAACCAGTCAATAACCGTTAACTTCGATTCAGCTTAGTTAAATTTGAAATTATCATCCCTAAAGAAGATTAGATGTTCTTTTCCGGGGGAAAGGTGGCATGGCACCGTCCTTGGCCATTGCTTTAGGCACACTTCCAGGGACACCTTGGGAACGAGGCGAACGGAAATCTTTCTTAGTTAAGATTAATTAATTAATTAAGATTATAAAAATGTGGGGTATACAAACGTAACCTGGGGCTGGGGAGCCCCCGTTTGGGACGGTGTCAAACAGTTAGTACTAATAGGAGTAATATATTCTATTAGTAGCAGTATCTTTCGTAGATCTCATCATATGGGTTACCAATTTATTTTATACCCACTATATCCCATAATTAGGTCATTTTTTATGTGGGTGCATTGGTTCTCAACCATTGACTAGCCCAATTAGCTAAAACAGATGAATTAATTGTATTCAATTTCTTTATACATATAGTATTGTATCAAGATAAGACATTTATAGTATTTGTTTTGACTTTTGTTTCTCATTGAGAAAAACCCATTCTAACAGAATTTGCAAGTTCTAACATGAACCAAAAAGGGAAGAACAAAAAAAAAAAAACAAAGCGGTGGGGGTGGAGGCTTGGGACGGTGCCGGCCTTGCTACTACTATCCCCGCACATCGCAAAAGAGTTGACAAAACTTATAATACTCCTAATACTAATTATATCATAAGCGATCACGAGTTCTTATTTAAATTTCAAACAAGTCAATCGGCTCTCAAACCTCCAAAAATTCAAGCAATTAGGTAATTAATTAATAGAGTATTAGTACGTACTCCAAGTCAAGAAAAATTAAATAATTAAATAGTCCTTGACTTTGTTAGCATTTTTGCTATATAAAGGATGCCCCCTGCCTCTGTTTCTACCTCAAAGATTTTGCCATTAATCACATTGCCAAAACATTTGCATACAACAAAAAGATACTTTTGAGAGACAGAGAGAGAGAATGATTTGCCTAGTGTATGATACATTTGGTGTGTCAACTTTTACCATTATTTTCTACACATTTATATGGATCCCATTCCTTCAAATCAAAGAGGCTCTTCTCAATATTGTAGTTGGCTCATCATCTGATGATTCCTCACAAAGCCACAATCCCCATAAAGAAGGACACTGTTTGGTGGAACTTTCGGCTACTCGATTCGAGGATCTGCAAGACGTCGTCAACCAGGGTTATGGGTGTAGATCATTCGATCAACATTGCTCCGTTTGCTTGGTGGAGTTCGAGCGTGAAGACGTGGTGAGTCAACTCAGTCGATGCAGGCACGTGTTCCATACGAGCTGCATTCAGAGGTGGATTGACCGGAACCAGTTCACCTGCCCGCTATGTCGATCGCTATTATTACAAATCCCATGCAAAGCTCCCCTACGTTGGTGATTAAATCCATCAAAGACTGAAAATTCATCTCTAAGGAACAAAACAGAATGCTGGAATCACCGGGATTAAGATTACAGAATATCACCTGAGGTCGAGACTGATGCATTTGAGATGGACGGAATTGCACGTGGGAATTTAGATAGTCAACTTAGTTTTCAAATTTTCATTTGTAAATTTTAATCCAAATCATAGACAGAACACTCCCCTGCTTTACCACTATTACAAATTACAGAATTATATTCCTTGTTACCAAATTTTATTACGATAAAATTACGATGCTTTAAGTTATAATCGCCTAGCTAGAATTTCAAAGTTATGTATATTAATGTTTGATTGCTCTTCTTAATTCAAAAATAAGAAAGAAGTTAAACTCTAATTATACACTGTTTGTTTTAGATATCACAATTTCGCCGTCTTTACGGTTGAGGAATGAATCGATATTTCTGGTTTGATTCAACTCAACCCAGCTCCGCTAATGCATGTGTCATATTTAACTTAGCAAACCAAATAGCTAGCATTCTAAGAAACTTGACTCATGGACTTGTTTAAATATCAAGGTCATTTTTATGAGGCCATTCTATAAGGATATGCAAATGGACTAAGTCGAGTCAAACCGGGATTAATTAGTTCAGTTGACATTGTCAAAAATGAAGCTAGGCTTTATAATTAGTACTCGAGTCAGTACGTATTTAAACTAATAAAGCTCGAGTAATTTTGTATTCCAATAGAAATAGTGTCCTTGAGCTTACATGGAGCTGAACCAATCAGTCTTTTAAACTTAAAATTTTGTGTGAATTTGGTTTGATTATCAAAAGATTTATGTATATATTTTTGTTAGTGTCATTTTCTGTCTACTCGTTGACACCCTTTTAACTATCAACGATGCTATCACCACGCTACGTACAATCACCGGATGTCAATAGAGTTTATATTATCTTTGGAAAAGTGTCCACTTTTAGGCTAAAGTTGGTAACTTCTGATCATGAACATCTAGGAACGAATGAACTTTTATTATATGTTGTTCCGATTCTATGCTGGAAAAGTGTTACATATTTGGAGTACATGAAGAAAATTTTCTCTTTTCAACATCAATATATAAATGTTGCGAAACCTTGTTATCGGAGCATATTATTGCTTTTCCTAATCTTGGTAATATTTTCTTGCTTCTTACCTAGTATATATGTAGTCTGATTTACGTGTGTGTATATATATATGTGTGTGTGTGTGTGTGTGTGTGTGTAATGAATGATGCTTAAACGGTTGACTGAAACGTTGACTACAAAAATACTTGGGGTGGTGCCGTCCTTGGCCATTTCTTCCGGCGCACTTGGAGGATGATTTTAGAAACATGCATGCGGGGGAATTATAAGCATTAAAAAGAGAAGACTTCACCAAGGGGGGCTGTTAGTGTTTGGGACGGCGCCTCCCCAAGCAGTTGCCATGCCGCAAATTATGACAACATTAACAAAAACTAGCTAGTCGTTAATTAGCACTAATAATATCTTATTAGTAGCACTATCTCCAAATTCCAAAACATCGCATCCCCTATTTTATCTTTGTATACTCCCTTATAATAAGATTTTGATGCATTGACTCTTAACAACCAATGTAAGAGTCGGAGTCGGAGTCAGAGGTTTTTTTTACCTAAAAGAGTATTAATAATTGTCGATTAACCTGTTGGCTAATATTGATGATTAATGTACTCAAGCAGGTTTGAATTGAAGGAGTCGTCACTCTTTCAATTAATGATTTTTTTTTTCTAAAGCAAGAAACTAAAATTAAATATAGTGAGATTCAAGAACTACGTACCCAAGGGGGTATCGGCCACCCGCCATTGCCCTTTACATAATACATATGTCATACGGCACATGTACGGGGCGGCTGTTTGGGATGGCGCCGTCTCGGACGGTTAGCGAATCTCATGGCACATAAAGAGTTGACAACCTAGTACATGTACAATTACAAACAAAATAATACTACTACTAGTTGAGGTCTCATCATTTGAGTCTACCAATTTTATATGGATCTCATAGACTATATGGGTACGTACATTGCCAAAAATTCACCAACAGACTAATAGTCCAAAGCAACAAACAAAAAGCCCATTTGACTCTACAAAGTTTTACTAGCTGCACCTTATATACAGAATCCCCTGCCTCTGTTTCTACTTAATTCACGATTTCCCCATTCACGCATTTAGAGATGTTAAATGGGTTAGCTAAAGCAATTTCAGGTCAGTCACTGGTTGTTATTTTAATGGGCCGTGAGCTAAACGGTCTAATTTTTTCGGGTTGCTAATGTTGCAACCTAACCCTAACCCTAGCGAGGTTCGGACTAAACGAGTCATTATCGAGCAACAACTAAAGATATAATATAATAATATTTTAAAATAGTGAATCGATAAACCACCCGTAACTTAGATAGTTTCTTATGTTTTTCATAAGAAATAAAACCTAGATATTTTTTTACATCGCTGTGTTATAATTTTCAACTTGTTTTTCCCAAAATATTTATTCACAAGTACACAAAAAAGTATGTAGTGCAAAGGATAAATATGTTTGACTTAGGATTAGAAGGTTGTTGGTTTTATTCTTATAGTGGTTGTTTTACTTATTTTCTAAATTTTTTACGTTTTAATTAATATTACGCGAGTCGACGAACTAACCCTAAAACTTAGCGGGCCAATCCTAACAGGTCATGGGTTAAATAGTTCAAACCAAAAAATCCTGACCTTAAACAGATTAAAAATATTTAACCCTAATCTTATTTTTTAAACGAATCAATCCTATAAAACGTGACCCTTTAAACGCCTCCGCACACACGTACCAAACAAATCCAAGAGCTGCAATAAGTTAAATTAGAGAGATAATGATTTGCCTAGGAGATATCATAATTTTGTCCTTGGATTATAGGTGAAAGAAGCATCCTGTTGAGTGATTTTAGGAATGGATAATTTTATGGCCCCATGTTGTAAGCTAAGGCTCTGTTTCACGGAAAATAATTTTTGAAAATTTTTTTGTTTATATTTTGATATTTGATAATATTTAAAAAAGATAGTTAATGTAAGATATTTTATAAGTCAATGGAAAATGAAGCATTCTTTTCAGAAAAATGACTTACGGATTCAATTTTCGTAAGTTATTTTCCAAAACTTGTTCATTCCAATTTTCTCCTAATATCACCTTTGAACATTTGGATGTGCTATATTGTCAAGATTTATGGAAACTTTTATAATATTGAAATATATACTCATGTTCATCCTAAAATAAATGTTCATCTTTATTCACGATCACAAATAAAAGTAAATATTCATTTTGAGACGAGAAAATAACAATAATATTATAGATTCAAGTAGTTGAATTTCAAAAATATTTGAACTTAATATTTCAATTAGAAATACTAAGATAGAGTGAACATGTTATATATATCGACCTGTTTGAAATTCTTTAGTGCGTTGATTTAAAATTTAAAATTATTTTTTTAATACTTTAATTTTTAAAGATAGTATTACACGGAATAAAATATTTGGTTGAAGAGTACATGAAGCTTCTGGTATAATGTTTAAGATCATAGAATTTTTAATTTGAGGCTGAAATTGGAGCCCAATATTACCTTTACACTACTCAATTTTAATAAATACCCCTTCGTCCTAAAATAAGTGTCTATTATTTCATTTCGGAACGTCCCACAACAATTATCTCTTTCTTTTCTTTTTCTTTTTCTTTTGTTTTTGAAATGTGTTTTCAAATCAATTATCAATTATGTTATTGTTATTTGTGACATTGAAAAGTAGATGAACCCTCATTGATTTAATACCACTAGTGATAATTGGGGGTTACTAGAGAAATTATTTAAAGTAAAAAAAAATTAAAAATAAGTGTATATTCAATAGGAGACACTAATTTTAGGACGAAGAGAATATAACTTTTTATATGTATTTATGTTTTTCGTAAAAAAAATTATATGTTTGCCAAACACTGGAAAATATTTTTCGACATGTTTTCAAAAGATTTACCAAACGCCTGAAAATAGAACCTTTTTTATTTTCCAGAAGCTATTTTTCAAAAATCATTTTCTGTAAGTTATTTTCCTTGAAACAAACGGAGCCTAACTTGCATGTACGTAGATACTGAAAAGAAAGACTCATATTTTCATATACAATTTGTTCGAATTGTTTAAATATAGAAGATAAACAATTCAATACTAGACATTTAAATGTTAATATGATTTGTTAATCGGATTGAAACCAGACGTTATGAAATCGAAACTGGAGAAACCAAAATTGTTGATATGGTTTGGTAACGATTTCTGATTTTAGAGAAATTAGTTATAATGGTTTAACAATTCCTATTAAGGTATATGTTCTTCTTTGCAATTTAATTAATAATTGATTAATAGTTTCTCTTCCTATCAAACATTATCTCTTCATATTTCTTTTACTATTATTAAAAGAAAAACCTTCGAAAATTCGGTCATTCTTATGGAGGGATGCACGTAATTGTCTTCCTTGTCGAGCAAACCTTTGAGCTCGTAAACTTTAGGTACCTGTTTTTTGTGCTATTTGTGAATCTGATGTTGAAAATAATTAATTGGCATATTTTTTTTGAATTGTCCCTTTGCTAAAAGCTGTTGGGGGGCGGCAAATTTGTTGAACTTTGTTCAAAGTTGTGTGGAAGGAGCTGAATCCTTTTCGCAATGGTTGTTCACATGTTTACAAAAATGATCAAAAATTATCTTGTCGATATTTTTGATGGTTTTGTGGAGCATATGGCAACACAGAAATGACAAATTATAGAAAAATGTGTCAAGACCAACTTCAGTTTCTATCTCGTTGGGACTGGATTTGCTGACTGCATAGAAAGGAGCTCCAATGCACGACCAAAGCACCAATGGCCAACATTGAAGTAGTGCAGCTGTTTTGCATTGGAAGAAACCCTAGAGTCCAACATTAAAATGCAACGTTGATGCAGCAGTTTTCAAGGAGCAGGGGTTGACTGATTTTGGAGCTATTATTTGTGACTCTTTCGGGGAGCATATGGTTTGCAAGATGAGTAAGAGATATAGGGTGCTGGAGGTTTGAGAAGCTGAGGCCGTGGCGCTGCTGGACGCCCTCTCTTGGGCAGGCTCGCTAGGGATCCAAGATATTATTTTTGAGTCAGACTCTCAAACTGTTGTTGAGGCGATCAAGTCAGAGCTATCAGATATATCATAGTTTGGGTCCATTATTTTCAGTCATCGACAATTCTTACATGAGAAATTACTTTTTAAAGTGGCGTATGTAAGGAGACAAGCGAATAAGGTCGCTCACACTATTGCTCGAGCATCCTATTCAAGTGCTAGTCCCACTGTTTGTTATGATGTTCCAATTTTCCAAACTGATGTTATTTTTATTGATTGTAATTCTAATGATAATAATTTAATACAATGAATTTCTTCCATTAAAAAAAAAAGAAAAGAAAAACCTCGTATCCTAAAATTGAACCAATCGCCACAAACTCGAGTCCAAAAAAAAAAAAAAAACAGTCACACTCAAGTTGTTTCTAGATAGTAGCAAGTGAAATGTCAGTTTCTATATACTTTCCGCCAGGCAATTAAGGATGGGACCACCACTGTTATGTTGATTGCGTAATTGATAACGGCATGGAAGAAGACGAATTTCATTTGCGTGCATAGCTTCTAGATAAGCTTTACTTCCCGACAGGAATCTTGACCTTCTCGATATAAACTTAACTAGTAATTATTACTCCATCCCTCCTTAAATTATTGTTATTTTTTATTTTTTTTTCTTAAATAATTATTTTATTTAATTTTTTTAAAAAAATTATTATTTTTATTATTTTATTTTTATTTTTTCTTCCTACTTTAATTATAAATTACATACATTTAGGCATAAAGAAAACAAAACACAAAACAAATATTAATAATTAAGTTAATTATTTTTTCTTAATTCATGTGTCAGATCAAATTAGACAATAATTTAGGAACAGAGGAAATATAATTATTTCTATGTTTCGTTTTGTTTTTATCTCATTTTGGAGTATATACATTCAATTATTTATATTATTATTATTATAAGTAATATTATGTACACCTAAAGTGTGCATTAAATATACACCAAAATTATGCTTAACATTTTTTAATTGGTCAGAGCTTTTAACTGGTAGGATCCACAAATTATTTAACCAATTAGAAGATGTTAAGTGTAATTTTAATGTACACTTTAAATACACATAACATCACTCTGCTCTTATTAATAACTCTCGAACACGTGGACGGATTAGTCTTTGGGATGGTATAGTATAGTTTAGGGGACCCAATCTAGTACTCTCGTGATAAAACTAAGAGCTCGATTGTTGTAGCGTTTTAAAAACGCTGTGTTTTGAAAATGCAGCGTTTTTAAAACGTAAATTATTTAAAATGCAGATTTTTTTTATAAATATGTTTAAGATATTATGTCAAAATACAGCTTTTTATTCCCTATTGCATTTTGAGAAAAAACTAGAAATTTCAGCGTTTTAAAACACAGCTGCGTTTTGAATACGCTGCTTTTTATAACGCAGCATTGAAACGCTAAGTTAAGGAATAAGCTGCGTTTTAACCCTGCGTTTTGGCCAAAACGCACGAACAAATGGGCTTTAAGTACCAAAATATGATTACGTTCCCAAGAAATTAGTGACTAGTGTTAGAGTCACTGAATAACTCATTAAATTTTAATATTTACTCCCTCTCTTTTAGGTAAATAATTAATTTTTAATTTTTTTGGATCAACTTAATTAAAATTTGACTAATAATTTACATAGATTTATTTATTTTTATAAAGTTATGAGAGTTGTACTCTATAGCATTGTTAATGTATTTTTAATTAATAAAATTTTATTTCCTAAAATACAAATAAAGTATGTAAAATTTTAATTTAGTTTAATCACATGTTAACTTTTAAAAAAGAAATTGAAAGAGTATTTTACTTTTTAATTGATAATAAAATTTAAAAAATATTTACATTTTTATTTGTATATCATTATACTTTTGAAATTATTATGTAATGATGAGCAATCATTAATTATATTCTCCCCCCACTAGATCAGACCCGTAACCCAATTGATTTTCACACCCACACAATGTAAATGTGAATATGTAAAAATGGGTGTCACTTAAGATTTATACATTTTTTAAAGAAGAAAAAATTCTCTAATGCAATTATTTACATCTTCCTTTACAATGTGCATTGGGAGTGAAAAAATTAATTATCTAATAACCAATAGGAAACAATTTAGTTGACACATTATATTCACATTCCTTCTCTATAATTGCATTGAAGAGTTTTTTTTTTATTTTATAAATGTATAAATTCTAAGTGGCACCTAATTTTTTCACATTCACATTTCCATTAGTGATGCTCTTAACTCATTATTACCATTACTGAAATATTGCTAGTGGGTGTTTTGGTAAATGATATTGATATGTGGCTTGTCTATAAACCACTTTTCACAAGCAAAAGGGAACAAAGGTCACTAAGTAGGGGTGTTGCCTCTTGCAAAGCAGTTTCGGTGTGAGAATTTGTAGGAATTATGTGAGAAAATCAATTAAGCTGAGGTTATGTTTGGCACTTAATGCCAAACTTTAGAATTAGAATTGGATGAATGATTTGAGCTTTATAAAATTTAAATTATTCTTCTAATTTTAATTTCAAATTTTAAAATTAAGCATCCAAACATAAATTGAGAGTAGGGAGTGAAGGTGAGACTAGAAGTGCATTACTTTCTTGAAGAGGGTTATTGGGGTTATAGTTTGTGCTTTGTAGGGTGGTGGGAAGGTAATGACAACGTATAACTTGTCTGTCACATAAAGGACAAATTAACAAGTAGAATTGAATGTTGATGGGCTCTGACCAGTGGTGCTCGACCCGGGCAACCATTACTAGACGGAGGTCTTGCAAACTGAAACAAATTGAAACGTGGAGTGTGTCTTAAAGATAAATTTTAAATTATGGTGCAAAGTGAGATTTATTGGATACTATGGGAGGTTTTTTATATTTTGGCTTTTTTTTTAAATGTAAATTTGAAGTATATTTTTAAAAAATTATAAAACACGTAATTCGTAGTATTTTAAAAGTACTACGAATTATGTATTTTATGATTTTGAAAAAAATAAAATAATATACGTTAAATTTGCATTTGAAAATCATCTTTATTTGACAAAAAGGCTAAGCATGACGATAATTTAGAAATGGAGGGAGTAATATTTTCGTGATATTACTCAATGAAATATATGCTAGTTTTAATTTATGCAATTCATGATATGAATTAAAAAAAGGGGTATTTTTGCATATGTAAGTTTAATTCTAAGTAGACGTAGTGGTAATTAATTTTAGTGGTGGAAATAGACTTTTTTATTTTTTTCTAAGGAGATTTATGCTTTTAGCGCCCGATCGTACTTCAGATATTATTGTTAAATCTATGTCTGGATATACTCCCTCCGTCCAAAAATAAATGACGTTTTAGAAAGAAAAAAAATGTGTCCCAAGATAAATGACGTTATAGGATTTTAAAAAAAAAATTACCTATATTTTGTCAATATTGCCCTTATTAATTATTCTCTAATTAAATGTTGTATTAGGAATGAAAAACATTTGTCTTTAATGCATTGAGGATATGAATAGATTTTTGAGAGAGAGAGATTGAAATGAATAAAGATGTGTTGTTCAAATTTTTTTAAAAAAATGTACTATGATTTAAAGAGCATCCGTTAAGAAGAAAGAGAAAAATAAGCATACAACTTATCAACAATTATTGCCATTAAATAAAGATAGATTAAAATTTTTATAAATTTTTTTAATCCGTTTACAAATTTTTAAAAAATCATTTATTTTGGAATTGTGGGAGCATGCATGTATAGCTCGGAAAGAAAATAAAAAGAAAAAATACCGAGTGAAACAAAGTTTACCTAAAAGTAAAGGAGGAGAGACCGAGAGAGAGAGAGAGAGAGAGTATTTGGATGAGATTAATTAGGACTTATTAGGAGGGTGGTGGGGCCTTGCGTCTGCATCCCACGAATACGAGACTAACTTACTATTAGTATATAAAGGACATCCGGTTCATTCATCCTCTCCATTGCAATCACAAAATTTCCATATAAACAATTATAGGACAAAGAGTGATCGAAGAAAAATTAAAATGATCATCTGTGGCGTTTCAGTTGCTCCTACTGTCATATTCTCTTGTATTATGTTGATCCCAGTTCTTCGAATCAAAAATGACCTCCTCAAATTTGTTCAAAGTTTCATCTTCTTCAGCACAATCCACCATGAATATTATGATTGGCATGAAGAACAAACATGCTTGTTAGATCTTCCGATTATTCAGTTTGGGGATATACAAGCTAGAAGGCACCGATCGATCGACGAAACGTGTTTCGTTTGTTCCGTAGATTACGAGAACGAAGACGTAGTGAGTCAACTCAGTCGATGCAAGCACGTGTTCCACACGAGCTGCCTCCAGAAGGAGCTTCAACGGAACCAATTCTCCTGCCCCTTCTGTAGAAATCCAGCCTTCAAACCCTCCACTACTTCTCCCTGCAAACACTCGTGACTGGTGACTTGAAAAAAGTGGATAAATCCAAGTATAGCTGCTAAGCCAAAATCTACGAAGGAATTTTCCATTTACCGCTATGATCGTCGAATTTAGTACATTTAGAGTTGGGCACGCTACTTTCTGTCCTTGTGAGAGCTAGTAGTGGGCTAACTCTTTTTAGACTAACTTCTGGCTTGTACAGGGTAATGTACTACTCTAACGGAAATGATTGTAATATACATATACCGGAGTATCTGTGTACTAAATTGTTATGATTAGCAACGCACGTACTAACGTCTAACATAGATTGTTAGACGCTAAATACAATATTCTTTAAAAAAATATCATTTTATCCTTCATTTAATTTAATAAATATTTACATCAAAATCTTTTCAATTTTGTATTTAGCGCAAATGGGGACCCTTATCCCCAGGGGTGAAATTTGGCATGACCGCTTAGGGGGGCTGCTCTTTTGGTGATTGCCACCTAGGGGTGACGGTTCTTCCAGTTATGGTCGTCTAGGGGTGATAATTATACCAAGTTTTGTTAAAATTTTAATAATTTTGTTAATTTTTTAACAAAAATATTAACTTTAATGGTTAAAAGCGTAAAAAAAAAAATTTAACGAAATAATTGATGAAAATGGAGGGTCACCTAATCTAGGTGGATGTTTAGCCACCTAAAAGTGGCGGCCTTGTCAAATATATATTTTTTATTTATAATATAGGTAAAATAATAAATTTATCGGAGAATGTTGTATTTAACGCTTTTTAGATGTTGTATTTAACACTACTCTTGTCTAAAAATAACACACTCTTGTCTAAAAATAGACATGTCTGTTCTAACTCGATTTTGTATGCTTTTTTTTCGGATTAAGCTTGATTAAGTAATCAAAAGATCTATTATATAGGCAATTATAATTTTTATTTATTGAAAAATTAGTAATTTTCTACGTTTTATATGCTGCTGTCTTAGTCTTACCCCACAATAGAGTTTATTTTTAGGCGAAATGTTATGAGTTAAGTACACGTTTCAAACTATGATTTCGTCAACTGAAGCCATTCTCTCTCTCCTTTTTTTTCTTTTTTCATTTTGGGTTTAGCAGTATGGTGTTCGTCTGGTAGACAAATCAGATTGCACGTATTTCGACTAATCCACCTCGTAGCGATACTTAGAAGCAATATATCCATGTCAAGCTAGACGTGCTCAAACGGTTTTAAATCGACGGTTTGAACCGAAATCAAACCGCCTTGAAAATTGTCAAAATCGGAACCGTGACGAACCAAAACTGTCGGTTCCACAGTTCGGTTACAGTTTCTATTTATCAAAAATAATAACCCGTCGGATCTTCTCCGGTTTCAAACCGCAAGTTCAATCCCGGTTCCAAACCGGCAATTTGAACTGCCAAAATAGCTAATTTTAAAATTTTTGAATTCCTAAATTTTTATTTTTCACTGTTTTTCTCCAGTTCTCTCTCTTTTTTTTTTATCTTTTTATTTTTCACTTTCTAAAATTTTATTGTAAGTTTTTTGAGTTCTCAAATTTTTGTTATTATTACAAAGTTTTTGCAAAAATAATTTATACTTGTAATTTTTTATAACCAAAGCTTTTACAATTTATAGCTTTTGCAAAAAATTAAAAAAAATATAACACTTTTTTGTACACTTTATAATAGTTTTTTTTTAAATAAAACAAAAAAAATTATTAAAAAAAAATGAAGAACTAGAACCGGCTATATACGGTTCGGTTACGGTTTATACAATAGCGGTTTGGCGAACCGGCGATTTGAACCGAAACCAGCGATTTAAACCGTTTGGGCACCTCTATATCAAGCGTATGGATTTCATTTCTCATGGCTTATTCAACGAGACTCAAATTGGCTAAAGACCGTGAAGTTTTTTTTAAAAATCCCACAACACTTATTGAGTCATCTTTGAAATTATTTATCTTTCTAATGTGTAGAGTCTTGAAGTGTGAAAAATGTTAATCGAATAACGCATAAAAAAAAATTTGATGGATTAATTTGATCTGGATCAATGAGAGTACTTTTGTAATATTTAGGAAAATAAAAAAATGTTTTACCTAATATTTCACTTATTGAAAATTGCACCCTTTTTCTTGAATACTAAATATGTAAAGGGTGAAAATGTTTTTTTTAATTGATATAAGAAGAAATAAATATTTTTTTATAAAATTTAGGGAACAATAAATTCTTTTGAGCTGAATCAGATTGATCCATTTAGTACACTCTTATGCATAAAGGGCCTAAAGGTAGACTTAATTTCCTGGTAAAATATTATGGTTTAGCTTTCTTTTAATGCAAAGCCCTTAGAGGGTGAGAACATGGGGATGTAACACAAAACAGAATAAATGTTTTCTAATTAGCTTGTATTTCCTTGGTTTTAAAGTGAGTTTATTTATTTTTTTGTCTTTGTCTATTTCATTCATGATCATGAACAAAATTCAATACTCATTTTATAGGGATGATAAAATATCTGGACCCGACTATGATCAACACCTAAAAAAGCGAGTTTTGTGAGTAATTTTAAAAATCTGTCAAGTTAAGGAGCGGATTTGAATTTACCCTGGCCCGTCCCCAAACCCGACCCAACCCTTATACATACACTACTATATTATCCTTACTAGTTACTTCTTCTGTTTCTAAATAAGTATCATATTTAGACTTTTTAAAGTAAAATTGACTATTTTTTAAATAAAAATATGACTTTTAATTATTTTTTAAAACTATAAAACATATAATTCGTAGTACATGAAAAGTACTACAAATAATATGTTTTATGATTTTGAAAAAAGAAAAAAGAAAATAGTCATCATATTTTTATTTGAAACACAATTAGTTTAATTTTAAAAAGTTAAAACAAGACACTTAGTTAGAAACGGATGAAGTATTATGTATAGTTTACTCTTCTTATATAAACTCTCGTAAGGGTGTTTGCTATTACCTTATTGAATTCATTTATTCAATTTTGTTAAAATAAAGAAACAAAAGATGTGGGTTAAAATATAATTTAATTTTAGTTTCCTTCGTTTTAATTTAAATAAAAAGTGTTTAGGTTGCTTGTTCGGCTAGTCAAAAACTAAGAGATGTAGTTTGAGCTTATAAGTTTCGCGAGTAATTATTCAGCAAAAACTTAGTAGGTTAAAAGTTAGAGAACTATTGAGTTAGAATAAAGAGTAATATTAAATGGATCAATTTAATTAAACTTAAAAATATTTATTACTCTCTAAATTTTATAAGAATGTATTTATTGTTTCATAAATTAATTAAAAAGATATTTTTATCCTTACATATTTATTACACACAGAAAAGGGTACAATTTTTAATAAAAAATATTTTAGCTGAAACACTTTTTTATTTTTTTAGATATTATGGATCAAATTAATTCATTAAAATTTATCGTAGAGTAAATTAGAAAAATGACAAATTCAATCCGAACCCGAAGTATTGCCATCTGTATCATTTTGTGTGATTATCACATTTGATTTGAAATCGAGTTTAGGACCATGTCCATGTGCAAAGCATTGCTCATCGAACATGCTAAAGGCTTCCATTATTACTCGAATAAATGTACAGCTTTATGATAGATCACACGTGTCAACATTTTGTAATCCGCAAGATCAGAGTAGGGTCCATCCAGTGAGCATAGAAACACGTAAGAATTAAAAATATCCTTGGAACTCACAATAACCGACAAACGCATCTGGCCGATTCTACTATTATGTTTGTAATGTACTAGATTTTGTGTCCGTGTCTATGGCACGGTAATAGTAAGAATTCGATTATTATATATTCGATGTTAACATATATTTGAATTTTTCTAAAGAGTGAATAAAACTTAATGATACAAAAATAATAATGAATTATAATTCATTTATTTCGTAACAAAACCAATAGTGAAATATTAATTCATCTATTTTGTAAAAAAACCAATAATAAAATATTAAAATTGAAAAAAAAAAATTTAATGTGCCAATCTCTAGTTATTAATCAAGACATCATCGTAAATCTTCCCAAGCAAGTCACGCATTTTTTCAATCAGCTTGTTCATAGCCTTGCGCAGCTTGATCTTATCGGACTTATTTGCATGGAGTTATCTGTCCATGTCCTCGCATTCCCACATATTTTCTCTAATGAATTCGGTTGAAGCCAATGGTTCTTTTCTGAAGCTCATCCCGAGTCAATTCTAATTCTCATTCTAACTGGTTCACCCTTTCATCAGCTTGTAGGAGAATGTCCTGATCGTTAGCAATATGCATATCATCATCATTTCCTACTTCGTTATTCTCTTCGTCATCAGAATGTTCGTGAGGATTCTCTTCGGGATCGTCCTCAGGATTCTCCTCCATGTCCTCTACAGGGTCCGCAACGATAGGGTCTTCAACATGACCGTACTATGCATCTTCCATTTTATAGGTAATCAAAAGATACGTAAGTCCCAAGATGATAATCTATAAATAAAATTCACTTGGTCATTAAGAAAAAAAAACATAGTAGGTTTATAAAATAATTCTAATTGAGGTTTTTTTAGAAAACTATTTAAAAGCATACCTTCTGGTATAAGGACTTTTGCCATAGGATGATTAACTCAACAGCGCGCACACACATACACACACAACAGCACACACACATTTGGCCAGTAGTTGTCTCTCACACAATTGCACACGTGAGAGTCAACCTTAATAATCCCAGCAATAAATCGATTCATATTAGTAAAACTTAATTCTATCTGTCTCAAGGATTGCACTTCACTCAAGCTGCTGCTGTATGACTTAAATATACAAATAACCATATATACGTAAATATTAATATAAATAAATATCCTATTTAAAAAATATATATATCCTATTTGCTCACCGATCACGGGGACGCGACTAAATATAAGAATTTGGATGTTATTATCTATTTTTCTGAGGTAAAAGTGGCAGTATACATAACAGAGTGTTCAAAATGTGCAAATAGTTGTTTTAAAGCAGTTTTATATTAGAATCGAGATGTTAAACATTCTTCCTTGCAGCATATCTAGTGTAAGAACCCAACCCATATCAACATATCCTTGTCCAAGTGCCAAATTTCCAATGAGGGTACTTCATGCATTATGAAGACTGCATTTAACATAATCTGAAGCTCCTCGAGCCTCCAAACAAAAGGATAAAGGGGGACAGGGACTCGCTGGCCTGCATACACATAACACAAGTATTTGGCATAAGGACTGTGGCGGTGCAGCTGACCATAGTGGTGTATTATCTACGCAGGAAAAACCAAATGAGAGCCTAAATCAAGATGAAACCTAGCCTTATTCAGTGTCCAACACGAAATAAAGCATTACCTATTCTTTTAGTTAATGGCATTTTATGTCAACCAATTACACCTTAAACAGACCTAAATACTGGAAAATCCAACTTATTTCTTGGTACTTATGCACATGACCTTTGGTTTAGATCACTCTAACTATGAACAACTCTTAACACTCTCTATAAAATTGCACAACCTACATCAGGAATAACAAATCTAATCAATATCCTTCCTACAACAGATCAAACTGCCTGTGCAAAGAATAAATGGGACCCTAATAAGTGAAACATTCCTACATCACCACCATCAAACTATTGAGGATTTGCAAAATCACCTTAACCAAAGGACTTCTCACATCTATCACAAAAATATCAAAGGACTTCAACCACATTTACTAATCTTTCCATTATTTCTAAAGGGAAATACTTTTTAGTAGATAACAATTTGATTCCTCCATTTTGGAAAAAACCAAATTGGGAAATACCCAAATTTCTCACATTTACTACAAAACCATCTCGTGAGGATAAATTTTGTTTACAACAGGAAGTAAACATTTCATTTACAGTACAGCATAATGATAAAGCCATACTGCAAAATTGAAGGAAACAACCCTAATAATAAAGAGATATTGACAAAGAAAAGGGCAAGGACTCACCAAGAACTTGGAGGACAGTTCTTTGCAATCACACAAACTCACACATACACACACACACACACACACACACACACACACACACACACACACACACACACACACTCTTTCAGGCCAATCCACAAGTTCAACTCTCAGGCTTTTTTCTCTTTTCTTTTTCATTTTGATGAAGTTACAAAAATCTATGGATTGTAGGTGCCGAATGAACCTTTGCCACGTAAACACTTTAGTGAGTTGGATCTATAGCGTTTGTATGTGAATAAATTCGAAAATCAAAAGAAATTTATAAGATTTACTCTCAGTAAACTCGATCTAATGGCTGAGTTGACACAGCGATAGAGAGGATAAAGGGAATAATGAACAAAGAAAGGGACGGAGGGAGGGGAGATACTTGAAAGATTTTTCGGCGGCCTCCCCGACAACGATCCCCTCTCTGCTACCGGTTTTCACCTCACGATTTTTCGGCAGTTAACGATTTTCTGGCGGCTCCCCGAGAACGATCCCCTCTCTGCTACCGGTTTTCGCCTCACGATTTTCCGGCGGCCTACCGGTTTCGCCGATTGATGGGTTTTTGCTTTCTTAGTTTCTCCGATTGATGGGTTTTGTAATTGAGTGAAGAGAGTGAATTTTTGGGTTTTGTAACTGAGTGAAGAGAGTGGAGAGAGTGAATTTTTGTGGGTTTTGTAACCACAATCCTTTAGAAAGTCGTAATAGGATTTGTGGGTTTTGAAATCTTTTACAAACTCGTAAAGGAGAGAGAAGGAAAGAGAGAGAGAGGAGAGAGTCAATGGTGGTAGGAGAGAGAGAAGGAAAGAGTCAGACGGCGAACCCGTAGAATTTTCGAAATTGTCAGTCATGCGTGTGAAAATGGGAGTAAATTACATCCGTTAGTTTCAGTAACTTAGTAAATCTGGGCCAATAGTTAGGTTTTATCAATTGCACACGTACTAACTGATTGTTATTGTATTATAGATAATAATAATCATAATGATAAATTAATCATAATTTTTAAAGCCTACACATCATGTATCACAACAAAATTTAAGTATTTTTGTTAGAAGTCGGAAGATAAAAGTGATCGACTTGTGCCACATGAGTGAAATTTAAAAGTTATAATTAATTTTTTACTGTATATTATTATCCTTTGTAAAATGAATCATATTATAATTATTGTGATAAAATGATTAAAAAGAATATTAAGTGTCAAATAGAGTATGTCATTTTGTTATAGCCTTTTTCTTTATGCCAGAGTAACAATAATGGAAAAGATAAATTTCTTACAAAGTACTTTGATTATTTGTTATTCCTTTTGTTCTAAACAAAGGTTTACTAATCTATTTTAAGATATTTAATTAAAGAGTTTATTCAACAACAACAAAAGAATTATGCTTCAATCTCCATAATTTTTTACTTTCTACATGTGATATAATCATTTTGACTATGATTATTGATTAAGCATGATTATGACATACTCTAAATAATATTGAAGTAATATATATTTCCTTCGTTCCAGATTTTAAATCTTCTATTTCACTCTCCGTCACACTCCTTACAATTAATTCTAGCTCTACACATATCCTTATAAGAATTATAAAAGAAAGACCAGTTAAAATAATAAGAACATATGTAAAGCTTAGATTCAATATGACAGAAAGTGTGTTATGGAATAAGAAAGAAGACTTGTAACCCTCCTTTTGCATCCAAAGAGCTCACGTTAAAAAGTTTAATAATTAAGTATTATATTAGTATCATGAAGTTAGTCATAATTACAAAAATACTTAAGCACAACCAAAATGTTTACAATATAAGTGGAGGATAAAGATGAAAGATTATAAAAAAGAAAATGATGTTTTCACTACATTTTTTTAATTTGCTTGTCCACTACAATACTAATTATTACATAAAATAAATATATATTTAGACAAAACTACCCCTTCATTATTTGTCCATATTAATTAAATTGACTAATAAAGTTACTTTTCTAAGTACTTGGTGACATTATTTTTTAAACCAAAACATTAATAAACAATATTGTTATTTTTTTTTAATTTTAAAAAATATGCTTAATCATTGATTAAGCATATTTTATAAAGTGAAAATAAAATACAAAATAACTATATTGTTCATTGAAGCTTTGAACTAAAAAATAATGTTAGAAGGTAATTAGAAAAGTAATTTTATTAATTAACTTAATTTGACAAGTAATAAATGGGTATTTTTGTTGAACATGTATTTATCTAATGTAATAATTAATAATATAGTGGATAAACAAAAGATGTAGTGAAAATAACGTTACCTTATGAAAATCGTAAACATAATTTCGAAAAGTACTAGACTCTTAAAGTGAAATATTATAAAATAAAATAATAGACTCTTTATCTAAAATAAAAAATATTACTTAATTATTAAACTTCTTAAATATAATTTTCTAGGTAAAACAAAGGAAATTATACAAACATAATCAATAATGGCACTTGACAGTAGATGTTAAAAAGGCTACGGTCCGTATGGTTGACTTGTTTAAACCGAAAAAATAGAGTTAGGGCTTAATATTTTTGGCCCGTATAAAATCAAGGCTTTTTAGGGTTGGCTCGCCAGGTTTCAGGGTTGGCCCGCCAGTCCGCGTAATATTAATTAGGCCGTAAAAAGTTTAGGAGATACGTAAAACAATCACCATTAGAATAAAACCAACAACCTATTAATCCAAAGTCAAACACATTTATCCTTCGCACTACAGGTCTTCCTTGTGTACTTTTGAATAAATACTGAAATATAAACAAATTTTTTGAAAAGAACTGCTAAGTAGAGTTATTACATTATTTATTTTGAGAAAAATAAGTTGAAAATTATAACACATTGATGTAAAAAAATATCTAATTTATATTTTTTTTGAAAAGCATAAGAAACTATAAAGTTATGAATAATTTATCAATTCACTATTTATAAATATTGTTATATTATATAATTAATTGTGACCCAATAGTAGTCCATTTAATTCAAAATCTGATAGACTTAAGATTAAGTTTATAATATTAGTGACTCAAAAAAATCAGATCGTTTAATTCGCAATCTACTAGGGTCACAATCCATTAGAATTTATCAAAAACCACTAGTACTAATCCATTAATACAGTACTATATTTGGACAATAATAATGAGGCGGGGTCATGGTCGCGTAAGCCTCACGTACGAAATTTCAAGATCTTCTAGACTTCTTTCTTGTAGTGGACGTGGTTGATTCCGCATATCAAGCTTATGTGTAATACATTCAGCCATATATAATAGTAAGGTTGGACTTTTTGTATATTACTATGTCGGTTCCATCCATAATTGATAACAGCAAAAGGAAGAAGACGAATATTATGTGCCAGCTCAGCTAGCTTCTAGATAAACTTTACTTTCTTAACAGGTCAGGGCAGGGCAGGGCAGGGCAGGGCAGGGCACTTGACCTTCTTCTTACCCTCTTCTCTTTTTGTTTTTATCTCATTTAGTAATACTACATACAATATTAATCATGCTAACAATATCCTCCATGTCACTACGAACGAATTAGCCTAAGCAAATGATTAAAAACAATTTTAATCACTTAATCAAAAAATATCAATTTCAAACTTTTATATATGTAAATAGGGACGGTTCTACCTGAATTGAGGTACAAAGCATAAGTGTATGGAAAATAAAATTAAGACCTAATGCAATTATTTTTATAACTATTTATTTATTTATTTAAAATGCACTAATGCTAACATTGAAATTTTATTACTCAAAATTGAGAAAAATATAGAAGAAGATTTGGAGAAATAGTCACCCACCTGAGTTACTTTCAATCTTGGTTGACCTTGGGGGTCCGCCTATTCTTGTTATGCTTTTCCTTGCTTTAAATCTTTCTTGATTTCGGTTCAAGTTTGAAGATGTGGTTTTTTTTTTTTATTTATCATTACTTTTGAATGCCAAATTATATTGTAGAGAAGTGATTATCTTTTACTGGAACTCTAAGTTAAATCAATTCTAATTAATGAGTTTAGTTGATTTGAAAAGGTTTTTTTTTCTAATTTTCAAACGATGTAAATTTTTTAATTTTTTATCATCCGTTATAACTTAGTAATAAATAAAAGATAAAGTTTTCCTATTTTCATGATCTAATAAAGTGGAGAGAATATGTAACAGCTAAAAAAAAATAATTACTAAATATAGTCTCTTAATTATCTCTCTCGATGTATAATTATATATTGAGACCTAAACTATGAAAAAACTAAGACAATTGTCTTAATAATAGAGCCGCCCCTGTACGTAAAAAACTAAAAAAGGATTTGTCCGTCGGATATAAAATTTGCAGGCCCCTCAATCTAGTACTCCTACGCTAAACAGTGCTCATCAACTTAATTGATTTTAGAATTAAGGATTAACATATAATTTGGTCCCTGAACTTGCTAATATTTCCTACTTAAGTTACTAAATTTGAACATTTTCTAATTTGATACTTAAACTAAGGTTTTGGGTGATCAGTTAGTGCCTCAACTGACGGCAGTCAGTTAAGGCGTTAGTTTTTTATGTTTAAGACAAAAATGCCCTTATTTAGTAAGTGATTAGGATCTCACGTGGATAACAAATGCAAAATATAAAAATAAACTTAAAAAATAATTTCTTTCTATTTTCTCTATACATGCCTTCTTCCCCACCTTCTTCTTCAATTTTCATACACTACTCTTTCTCCCTCTACAAACCCACAACCTCCCGTAACTCACCCGAGCACCTATTTTTGCCGGCGATGATGCTTCAAGAGAATTGGGGAAGAGAGAGCAACGAAAATATTGTAATTGACATCATCCACACCATATGAAAAACCAACCTACCCACGACCGACCTATTTTGAATCTCATCAAAAGGACCCAGATATGCTCTGCAATTGTTGAGGTCCAGTATTGTCCTTCGCCACTTCTTAATACACCCGGTGTTTAGAAGGACCAAGATCTGCTATGCAATAATAAAATATACTCTAGTGAGGCAACTACAAGAGCAAAACCCAGATCAATAATTCAAGGCAAGTTAACAATGCGAAAATAAATCTCAATAAACTTAAACCACAATGAAGCAAGTTGTTCAGTTTAATTTAAAATTAACAAGAAATTCACGAAGTCTTCATCTTGCTGTTTTTTACCAGAAATTTGTTCCATTTGTACTCCTCTCTCTATCTCCAATAGACCAAATCTGTGATTGAGAATTTCTCAATAGAAAGAGGACCTTATAAGACAAAAGTAGAAAGAAGATTTAGTGGGTAATGTCGTAGCTACGCTGAAGAACAAGATTATAAATCTACTTAATAATGGACAGGAGAAAGAGAGAGAGAGAGAGTTGGAATGTTCATAGACAAGTAGTTGTCAGGTGGACTTCCTTCACAAATCGGGGTTCGTGAACTCCAATTAATTTAACATTCCAACTCAGACGCAGAGATGGGTAAGTGGAAATGTGAAATTGCTTTAAGAAACAGAGAGATTGAAGCAAGAAATGGAAGAGGGGTTAAATAAGAGGGGTGCGTATTTAGTATTTGGATTTATTGTCCATGTGAGTTCCCATTCACTTACTGACCAAGGACATTTTTATCTTAAACATAAGAAACCAACGTCTTAACTGACTACCGTCAGTTGAAGGACTAACTGATCACCCAAAACTTATGTTTAAGTACTAAATTAGGAAATATTCAAGTTCAGTAACCTAGGTAGGAAATATTGTCAAGTTCAGAACCAAATTATATATTAATCCTAGAATTAATATCCAACTTACTTTTATTTTGTTATCAACTAGAGAGCACCCGTGCGAGATACACGTTCTATATCAATAAAAATTAAATTATATAGTAACTTTATAGATAAAAATGTAAGCAAATAATTGTAATGTATAGATTATGAGTTTGATATAATAAAAGGATTCAAATAATTAAAAGATATAAGAAAAAATAAAATTAATAATAAAAATCACATAAATTAAAACTTTTATTATAAATTTTGAAATATTTTTTTAAATACAACATTGGTTGTTAAAATACCCCTTCCATTTCAGGCAAAATAGTTTACTTTTAATTTTTTGTGATCAACTTAATTAAAGTTTGACTAATTGTAAATGTAGTTTTTAATGAATAAAACTTTATTTTTAAAAAATATATATAAATTATATAAAATTTTAATTTAATTTAATTATATATTAAATTTTAAAAATAAAATTTATTATAAAAATAAAAAGTGCATTCTTTGCGTGGGGGCGAAGGAAGAGTATCAAACATAAAAGTATATCTTATTTTCTTTCTTTATTTATTCACTTTTTTTCTATTGACTTCCGTACTTTCACTTTATTTATTTATTTATTTTATTTATTTTTTAGCAATCACGAGTCACGAGACAAGGTTTTTAAGAGCATCCACAGTGATACCACCCAATACTACACTCTAAACACCTCATTTTCTGTTCTAGTTTTATTTTTTCAACACCCTAAAAAATTATCAACTCCAATAAACACCCTCTATACAACCCTCTAAAAATTAAATCTCTTTCATTTTAACCAACAAATCTAATATATTATTAATTGTGGAGAGAGAGGGAAGATCATGTGCTGGGGAGAGCGCAAAAAATAAGCCACTGTTCCCACTAAAAGACTTTCTATATTTTGGGAGTAGTTTAGATAATTTTAGGGGAAGAGGGTGTAATAGAGTGTGTATTGTGGGATGAAGTATGGATAAAAAACTCTAAAAAGTAGTTTTAGAGGATTTGTAATTTGCTCCCCTCCCCTGTGGATGCTCTAAACAGGCAAAGAAAAGAGAGTATGTGGATGGCATTAGGAGGGTAATGGGTCCCACCGTTTTGTATCCAACAAGGCAAAAACACCCTTATATAAACGACATCCGCCATGTTCATCCTTCACATTGCAAAAACCCAAATTCTAAAGAAAATTAACGTTCAAACTGAGAGAAAATGATGATATGTGGTGTTTCAGTTGTTCCTGCAGTCGTATTCTCGTGCATCATGTTGATTCCAGTTCTTCGAATAAAAAATGACCTCCTTAAATTTGTTCGAAGTTTCATCTATTTCAGTTCAAGCCATGGGGGGCATGTTGATTGCTATGAAGAACTAACATGCTTGTTTGATCTGCCGGTTATCCGGTTCGAGGATCTACGAGCAAGGAGGCACCGATCCATCGACGAAACTTGCTTTGTGTGTTCGGTAGATTACGAGAACGAAGACGTAGTGAGTCAACTCAGTCGATGCAAGCATGTGTTCCACACGAGCTGCCTCCAGAAGGAGATGCACCGGAACTACTTCTCGTGCCCATTCTGTAGGAATCCGGTGTTCAAAGCCGCCGTCAATTCCCCTCGAAAGCACTCGTGAGTCATCACGCGCCTCCGTCTACGGTCTAACTCAATCGTGCATAGCAAAGTCTGCCATCATGTAAAACCGTTCAAACGGTCCAATCCTTGAAAAAAGAAAGGGTAAATCGAGAGTCCGAATTTGTACAACCAACGAGAAGAGAATTAGTACCACGATCGATTTCGAGTGTCCATTTGAACATGATTTTTAAGAGTAATTGAAGCTAACTCTTTAGATTCACTTTTCAAGATTGTACAGTGTAACTTAGTTTGATTCAACTTGCTTCTATATGTTATATTTGAATGTGACTAATTCAGTTAAGTAATCAAAACATGTTTTTTTTAAGGTAGCTCAGCCGTAGGGATGGAGTTTTAAAATATATATATATATATATATTGTAAGGTATCAAATTTGATCTTTTTTTTAGAAAAATAAATAAAATATATAAAAAAAATAAAATCAAAAGATATGGTCCAAAGTACATTGACAACCTCAACTTTTGGATTAGGAATTCAGGATAATATAGTTTTGCAAGCATTTTTTTAATCCTTACGCAATTGGCAACTCAGAAGTCTTGAGGGGAAAGGAAACGTCTCCTCATGGATGCACCTAAATCGCGTGGATGTGACGATGTGTACATATTTCTTTAATATTGATACATAGGGGTGTCAGTATTTGGTTTCATCCGAAAATCAAATCGAAAAATAGATCATTTGAACCGAACAAACCGAAACTGAATTTGAATTTGGTTTTTGGTTTGGTTTGGTTGGCAAAATCGAATTCTAATATGGTTTTTGGTTTGGTTTTGGTTTTGCCTTTTAAACCGAAACCAAACCGAAAATCGAATTAGAAAAAATATAATAAAATTAAATATATTATTATTAGTTATATAAATAATTATTAGTTATATAAAGTTTGAACAATATAATTCATTGTTTCTTTTTCAATATGCTTTTTGACATTTGTTGGTTTATTTAAATGTTCTTGTACTGAGTCGCACAAATAACACAAGTAACAACTCAAACAAATTTTATAGATGTTTAGTGACAAAAGAGGCCAACTAATGTGTGGAATCCAAGACTTTCTTCAAATTCGAGTGACTAAGTATATGTAATCTTACATTTTTAGGGATATTATATAATTTTATTAAAATTTTAATCTTTGTTTTTGATTTTTTTAAATGATAAATATTTAAACTTTGAATTGAATTGTAGTTTTAACATTTGTTTGGTTAAAACCGAAAACCAAACCGAAAACCGAATTCGAATTTGGTTTGGTTTCTTGGTTTTTTATTTGGTTTGGTTTGATTTTTGGTTTTAAGGTTGAAATAACAAAAACGAACAAACCGAACCGAACAACCCGAACAACCCGAAAACCGAACCGATGAACACCCCTAGCCTTAAGAAGCTATCAAATGGAATTCAGTAAAGCCAGACATAGCTGCAAAGTGATACCATCACGACCGGCCGCCACCACCGATCGCAACCTCTGACCTGGCCGCCACCACCACCGCCATCTTCGGTAGCCACCCCTACCACTGTCACCGACCATTGCCGCCGCCACCACATCCGACCGCCACCCCTCCGCCGTTAACTCCGGTATCCACCGCTGCCGTTAACCACCATCACTATATGCTATTTATTTTTTAAAATATAAAAAGTTTATAATTTTATTATTAGCAAGGTTTGTACCATTGTCATTTAAAATCACTAACCACTAATTTCACTAGGCTAGACATGACATTTGACAGTTTATTAAAATCTTATTTTAACTATAATCTAGAATTACAATTGAATTTTACACATTATCCAAACCATTGAATTGCTATAATTTTAAAAGCAAATTTCACGCTATTTAAATTTCATAAAATTTAAATATTTATAGAATTAAAAAATAATGTATTCATATGTACCCTAAATATGAATGAAATGACTTACAAAATTTTATTCACCACCAATGTGAGATCCCAAATTCTCATCTCAATACAAAGCACCTTTTATTAATTGAAACGGCAAATATAGCCTCGCTTTATCGATTGAAGTTGGTGAATAATGAATAACACGAGATTTATGGGATGCGCTGAAACTTGGCCAAGCCACACGGAGTGGCGTTGCGTTTTTTGGACTATAATTTTGGCAATTGAAGCCAACTTTCTTTTAATGTAGAGTGCTACTTCTTTGTGTCTGTGCCTATAGCACGGTGTCGGTATGGAACTGATTAATGTATACTTGAAATTTTGTAAAAGGTGACTATTCAATATATCAAAAAAACATGCCGCTTCGTCTATAAATCTAAAAAAATCACTTTGTTTTTACATCTATAAAAACATATTTTTAGTTAAAGACATATTATATATTAAATTGTATCGCACGGGTTGTATTTTGGTGATAAAAAAATATACTCCCTCCACCCCTAAATTATTATTTTCCTTTTCTTTTTTGTTCGTCCCAAAATAATTGTCCTGTTTGAAAATTTCCTTTTAAGAAAACACTTTTACCATTTTATCCTTACTTTTTCATCTTACTTTAATTATGGATCACATGCACATAGGCATTAAAGACAATTACACACTGTACAAATATTAATAATCAAGTCAATTTTTTTTTAATTTGTGTACCAAATCAAACAAGACAATAATTTAGAGACGGAGGGAGTAATACGTTATGGTATTGCTATTACCAATGGTTGAGGTGATGACTCTCAACCAATGATTGAGTCACTTCTGATAAACTTTCAATCAATCTTTACCCTTTTCTAAAATATGAGATACTAAAACCTTGTTAAGAAGAGAGCCAAAGAGAGATACAAAATCTAGAAGGATAAACTACCCAAATGGTCTCTGCAGAAGTTTACTTTTTCGAATTTGGTCCTTTTATGCTGCAAATAATCCTTGACTCAAACATTGTTCGGATTTGGTCCTTCTGTCAAGTGCCGTTAATTTTTTTCCTATTAAGTCGCACCATGTGCATCACACATGCATTTGGGCAAGGGCAAAAATGACATTTCATAATAAAACTACAGGGACCAATCATCTTCTTCCTCCCTCAAGTATGGGCTTCTTCAAACAGCAACTCAAATTAACAACAATCCCCAGAAGAACCACGGGGTTTCTCCCCATTCGACAATTCGCTGCCACTAAACCCTACTTCCCATCTCCATTCCCAATCCCAGCCTCAACAGCCCACTGGTTCTAGTTTCGTCCCCATTCGGCAATTCGCTGCCACTAAACCCTGCCCATCTCCATTCCCAATCCCAGCCTTAACAGCCCATTTGTTTTGGCTTTGCTAGTCAGTATCAGCTTTTCCAGTTTGATTTTAAATTTAAATTTTATTTTTCTTGCTTTTGGGGAGTGATACGGTGTTGTGTATATATATAGACATGGAGGGACATACAAAGTGTTGAAGAATTGGGTATTTGATAAGAGGGAAGATGCGACGGAAGATTCTCTCATGGATAGAAGGAGGTGGGTTTTTCGGCGACTTGAGAACTAGCTAGGAGGGTGTCACCGGAGGAGAGGGGAGAATTTGGGGGAGTGATTGGAGGTTGAGGTGGCCGGAGGGGGAGTAGAATAAGGAGGTTGAGATGGTGGCGATTAGGGAGACGCGGTGGAGGTGGCGTAGTCGTCTGGCGGCGGAGGTGGGGTAGTCGTCTGACGGCTGAGGTGGGATGTCATCCATGGCTTCTGCTGCTCAACTTTGAATTGTGTGTGTGTGAGAGAGAGAGAGAGAGAGAGAGAGAGAGAGAGAGAGAGAGAGAGAGAGAGAGTAAAACGTGTGTGTGTGTGTTAAGAAGCAGAGTAATTTCTTTGGGTTTAAAAAAGAAGACTGACATCAAATTTTTACCCTCACATGCGATGATATTTTTACCCTCACATGCGATGCACGTGAGGAGATTTAACGGAAAAAAAATTGACGGAATTAGACGGAAGGACCAATTACGTAAAGTGGTTTAGTACAAGGACGACTGGCATCAATTTTTTTGCAAAATGACCAATCTCGAAAAAGTGAACTTCTAGGGAGACCATTTGGGTAATTTGTCCAATCTAGAATAACCAAACTAAACATGTGTGTAGTTAATAAAAATGTGTTGTCTTAAAAACAGTAAACTTAAATTCATTATATTTTAAAATTAAAATATAGACAATTTTGATGGTACACTTTCTAATTTTTTACAATTGAATTTGGCTTCAATCAAACTCGATGGACACTCTTCATATATCTATTTACATGTGCCTACAACATCGATCCTTGTTTTAAAATCTAACATGATAAACTTACATTTGTATATGAAAATGGCTAATTAGTAGCTAAACTGCAACTTCGAGCAAACTTAATTGAACCCCCACTATGTGCTTTGAGATCTCTAGTTAATTGTCTCTCTTAAAAAAGGGCTTAGAGTTCTTGGTATAATTGGATATAGCAACTGTAACCACTTAAAGGAGGCGAAGGATCATATTCTGTGTTCATGTTGGCTAAGTTCTTCGCTCTCCATCATCCTGTCCTTTGACTCAACCCCAAAAAACAAAACTTGTCCATGTCCACTCAGTGACTTTCTTGGACGCCAAAGAATCGAAATAACTATAAGATATACAGCAGTGTAGGCTACTTAAAAACCTAATATTGCTACTATCCAACAAAAAACGAAAAAGAAAAATATAAATATAAACGAAAAGATAAATGTGTGATTTTTAAGGCATTCTAACAACTTTCACTAAAATTTTAATTTTCAATTTTCATTAACACACCCCCAACCCCTTACACCCCTAAACCACCCACCCCCTCCCCACCCCCCACAAAATAAAATAAAATAAAAGTATTTATTAGTGAGAGGGTAAAAGATTTATGGCCAAACCACCCGCCCCCACCCACCTAAATATATATCTCAAGAAGGCCTATTCAGAAAAAGAAAGTCAATGTTTTTACCATGCATTTTTATTTATGAATAATTGTTTAAGTATGTCAATATGTGTACAACCAAAAATCTTCATCTAAAAAGAAACACTTAGAAAGACTCTGTGCATTATATACTCTTAGCTCAAATTTTAAAAACTAAGAAAATAAGGAAAATTGTATTAGTGAGAGGGTAAATAATATATGTGTGATAATTAGAGCCAACCCCCCCCCCCACAAAAAAAAAAATGTTTATTAATGAGAGGGTAAAAGGTAAATGTGTAATTTTTGAAACTTCCACTAAAATTTCAGTAGGAAACATATATGTAGTTGAATAATATATAATTTTTTTATTATATATTTAATTTTGGTTTTAAAGGCTACGACCAGCAGCCTTTATTTTTTAATGCAAAGCTCTTGGAGGGTAATATGATAATATTTCGTATGGAAGGAAAATATAGTTTAAATATGGCTAAGAAAAGAGACAATGATGTTGAAAGTAGAAGAGGAGTGATTCTTTGGCTCGGAAAATGAATTTCAGTGGTATGTTTAATAAGATCGACAAAGGGAAATATTAAATTTCAGTGGTATGTTTAAAACTTGATAATTTTGGGACTTGTATGATTCATCCAAAATAGAGCTTCGAGCATTTGACCATGTACAAATAATGTTTGTTAACATTTTCGTTAACCCCCCCCCCCATGTTTGATCAAAAACAGAATTTCTAACATTTGACTATGTACAAATAATGTTCTATTCATACCACGCGTTAACATTTTCGTTACCCAGCCCCGTATGTTTGATCAAAAACAGAGTTTCTAGCATTTGACTATGTACAAACAATGTTCTATTTATCGCACGTGTTAACATTTTCGTTACCACGTGCAATGCTCTATTCATAGAACATGTTAACACTCACATTACTCCAGTAAATGTACAACTTGATGATGGACCACATTTCGAAATTGTGGAATCCACAAGCCAAAGTAAGGTCGGTCTCATTAGTCGGTTTATAAAGACTTTAGCTTTTAATGTACAACTTGATTTTAGAGTATAGTATGTCAAATCTAAATGTAGATGATGGACCACATCTCAAAATTCAAAATTGTGGAAATCCGCAAGCCAAAGTAGGGTCGGTCTGATTGCTCAATCTCACTATATAAAAGACATTACCTTTTAACGAGAAAAATGATAAAGAAACATACTTCATTTATAATTTTAATTTACAGCTAATATTAAAATAATTATGAATCAAATTTGTAAACAAATTATGTTACTTACTGTAGCATTATTATTTAATGTATATAGCAGGGCAAACTACACAAATGGTCCCTGTAGTTTTAGTGTTTTTTATATTTCGTCCTTACACCTCGCAAATGGTCCCCGTACTGACACTTTTTACACAAATGGCCCTTCCGTTTAACTCTGTTAATTTTTTACCGTTAAGTGCGCACACATGCCATTCACATGCATTTATCGAAGGACAAAGTAGTCATTTTGTCTTGAAAAGTACAGGGACCAATCTTGAAATATAAACATTAAATACACTTGAGGGTTCAACCACCTTCATTACTGCCTCAGTTGCTCTCACAGGAGCTCCATTGTTATTGCCACATGTGCAAAATTATTTACCCTTTACCGCCAAATTAATGGTCATACTGTTTGTTATTACTGTCAAATTTGCAGAAAGGCAACAAGAAAAAATTGATCCGTTACTCAGGTGGGTAGAATCATAATTTGGCTTCAAACTTGTTGTATACTCCAAGCTTCTTTGGTGGCAAGCAGGAGGATGGTCTTGTAAATGCCATAGAAAGCCTTCTTAAGAAAACAGATAATTGTGAATTGGCAGCCATTGATACACTTGCTTCAGCCTCTCACTCATTAATTATTTCCGTTGGGATTCTTCGTGGGAGACTGCTAATTGAGGATGCCATTGATGCGCTTGCCCATTTTCTCAAAATGTTTATATATATATAACCCTTTTTATGAACCACCCATATATATATATATATATGTGTGTGTGTGTGTGTGTGTGTGTGAAGTGTATTTCTTTCCTTCTTCACTGGAATGAATAAAAAAACTAGAGATCCTTTCTAGCTTGTTAGTGCGAGAGAGAGAGAAATTAATTGAACGATTAGTTATTGAATTCAAACCAATTTGTATTCTAGTTTCCAGAACAAGGGGCACATCCAGGGGCATTCTAGATCGAAACTAAATTGTATAGACCAATTTTTCTAAAATCAAAAATTAAAACCGTACCAGGGGCATTCTTTCGGGTTTGGCATTTTTTATTTTTCAGGTTCGGTTCCTAAGTTTGAGAGAGAGAGAGAGAGAGAGAGAGAGAGAGAATCAAAACCCACATCAAAAGCTCATCTTCCCATATTTAGATTTCTTGAACTTATACTTTTTTAATTTGGTTTCTTGAATTTATGCCAAAGTTGGGTAAAAAGGTATTCAATTGGACGAATTAACTTGGGATTTGTCCTGGTTTGGATTTTTAAAATCGAAGCAAAAGTGTTACGCGAGTTCACCATTGCCGGAAAAGATGACAATGGTCGGCCGGATTGTGAAGACAATGCATTTCTTTTTCAGTTAGCCCCCTTTGGGTTTCTAATTTTACGTAAAATTTTAGTATTTCACAGTTGGTCCCTGTACTTTCATAGGTAAAATGACAATTTTGTCCTTGTCCAAATTCACGTGAAGAGCAATGTCAAGACTTAACGGCCAAAATATGACGGAAGGACCAATTGCGTTCAATTGGTTGGTACAAGGACGACTGGCAAAATTTTTTTTGTACAGGGACGAAATGCAAAAAATGCTAAAACTACAGGAACTATTTGTGTAGTTTGCCCTATATAGTATGTCAAAAATTTTGTAATCCAGAAGCTCAAACACTAACTTGATATTAAAACAAACCGGTAAACACTTGTCATAGGAACAATTAAGAGCTAAATGCGTCTCTGACTCCAAGATTTAATTGCTTGGTTAGAGGGTTTTTTTTTTTTTCTTTCTTTTTTTGGGTAATGATTAAAAGAAAAAGAAAGAAGGTGATAGGAAAAAGAAAAAACTAGTGCAAGTAAAGAGAGAAAAAAAAACTTATCGCAAATCAAAAGACTTAATGGCGAAAGAAAACAGACTCAAAATATCTTTCAAAGCAATGACCGGCTGATATTTTTACGTTTGCAGCTTGTCCGTTAAAAGTATATATTGGAAGAGTAAGTCTCCTGTGATTCCGTCTTACGGATCCTAATTCACCACCCTCTCACAACTCAGTCATGAGCCACCAATACACGGTGGATCGTATTAGGGGGATCCGTGTTACAGAAAATATCCGTAAGCTAATCTTTTTAAAGTTTTTGCTATATTGGACTTATCGTCTTCGTTGCAACCATAGCCATATAAAACATACTTGATGGACGATTGACGGTAGCCTTTCGTATAGTTATATTGGGGATTCGAGTTGTGCCACACCGCCACTACCAGCCATGTTATAAGGGTAAAATATGAAATAAAAATTACTCTTGAATTCGACTCTATTTGAAATTGATTTATCTTATGTGTCTTATACGAGTTGACATTGATCAAGTGTTGGCTCGGTTTGCACCCCCAAGCATTAATCCCGTTCAGATTTGATTGTATACGCGGAGCCTGACCAAGAGATAAACGAGCCACTGGCTAGATGAAGCTTGCTTTTGGTAATCATGTTGGCCTTCATAATACAGTAACATTTATGGTCTTGACCTAGCACACTATAATCACATTACATGTTTGAATGTAGAGACCAATTCCTACGAGGTCCTTTTGAATTGGATAGTCATGCAACCCTATATCATCGACTGCCCGACGAATGCAAGTTTCGTTTGACCATTCAGACCATCTTTGCTAGGTCCATGCCATTAAGTCTCAATGTAATCCTCATGCCGTTTCAAAGTAGGTGTCCTCTTTTGTTAATTTTGGTGTTGTAATGGATATTGTCGTACTACCACCATAACTCAATAGGTTGGGCTTTAGTTTTGGAGACCCGATGTAACTTTGGGCTAGGTCGACCTAGCCCGATTTTAATACTTGGCCGGATGGGCTGAAAAAAATGACAAAATTAGTGTAAATTAGCCCATTTTGATGCGTCGGCCCGCGGGCTGGCCTAGCTTAGGCCGATATTGAGAGGGGTTGGGCTTTAATTTTAGAGGCCCAATGCAACTTCGGGCCGGCCCAGCCCAGCCCGAATGTAGAGCTTGGCCCGGTGGGTTCGAGATGGGCTGGGCCGGGCCGGTCCATTGCCAGCTCTACTAGGTAGTCACCGGAAATTCCACAACGGATCCACCGATATTCAAATTTTCAAAGTAAACTCTTCATGTACAAGTACCGTGACAGTGAAGCATTCTTTCAACAAAATCATTATTTGACTTCAATCATTAAAGAGATGAGACTAGAAAAACTATGAATTTGTATTTTGAGTGTCTCATCCAACTCGGTGACTCAACTTAAGTAATCAAGTATAACAACCGAGTCAACTCACTGACTCAGTAAACTCTAACTCAGTGAGTTAGGACAAATCTTCGAGCAATTAAAACCAAAAAAATTATTCAATTGCAAAATTGAGACCTGGCAAAGTGTGATTCAAACCTTTTTTATTTAATTGAAAAATCACACAATTATAAAAAAAAAAAAGATCTCATAGTATGATGATCATGAAAATTTTGTAATTTACATGGAAGTATGTCGGGATGAAAACCTTATGCGTTGAAATTCGATGAGCGCACAGAAGATGCGATATCCTTTAGAAGAAATCGGATTGAAGCCTTCAATAAATCGAAGATTTGAAGACGTCAATTGAACGAGACTGAGACTCGTATGATTTGCTCCATAATCACTTGATGAAGATCTGTCCATTGTTTATTGAAGGAAAGGAAATACCCCTCTTAAATTAGCTCCGTTAATCACGTTAACAATTCCGTTAAAAAATTAGATGGAAAGTTAATGGGAGGGACCACATTGGACTCAAATAGTAAGTACATTGATCAATTTTAGGACATTGAAAATACGGGGTGAAATCGGTTACTTAATGATAGTACGTTGATCATTTTTATAATTTTCCCATAAAAATACCTTTAGTGTCCGACTGTTCATGCTACATTATTGCAAGTGAACCAAGATACGATAGTTAACAAATGTTAATTTAATAAAATTATATAAAACCAGACACTTATTTTGAGATAAAGAAATTGTGAAAATTAAAGCTTATTTTTAGATAGAGAGGGTACCTTTTATATAAAATTTGATATTTTATTCCAAAAATTGGTATTTTTTATAGCAAAAAAATGTGCTTTTAAAAATTATATAATGTACTTTTCTCAAAGCTTTTGTACTATTGGATAAAGTGACTAATTTATTAAATTGTCCTAGTTATGTTTCTATAATTTTAAAAATTATTAATATATGATATTTTGACAGGACTATAGATTTAGATAAAGGTTTTCCTAAAAGTTACTATCTTATAAATTTATCAAAGTTACTAATTATGTAAACTGCCCAAATTAGGACCCAAAAAAAAAAAAAATTTTAAGACAAAAATTTAGAAAAAATCATCTTATGAGTATTTTTTTGTAAGATAAATTTTTCTGACCCGACCCACCGTATGTTGGAGTGAGCTGTGAAATAGTGAGACTCCACTTACGAATTAAAATCGAAAGATGGTCTTATAAGAGATTTACTATATTTCAAAAGGTTATTAATTTATTGAGTATATGTATGGTGGTTTTATGTAAATTTGGACAATAATGGTCCGGGCCATAAGGTCGTGTGATCCATACCAGGCCATTTCAAGTTATTTCTATTGTAGTAGTTACTGAATGTCGGTTTGCGTAGAAATTTCCACCATACACACTAAGGTCCGGAGATATTTATGTTTGATTACGTAATGGATAACGGCAAGGAAGAAGGCCCATTTTCATTTAGCATTGTTTATTGATTTGATTTTACTTAACAATCTAGTTTTAGACGTAATAATTAACATGCATGTATAAACATTAAATAAATGTCATTTGAGATTTTTAAGAGGTGACTCAGCGGTAAAGTTGAATATTCATAAAGTGTGAAGTATTAAGTTTGCGATCCGTAAGACTATTTTACAGGAAATCTACTTAAAAAAAATGTTCGTTCAAGGCTGTAATTTAATGATCAAAATAAAATGGACAATAGTAAAAATCCCGTGAGAATTGATATTATCACTTTGAATTTCAACTATAGTACACCATAATTACTTTATTTAGCAAATGTTTTATACTTGCAATAACACGATTAAAAAGTAAAGTAGTGATCACATCAAATACTGTTTAGGTGATCACGTTGAATTTACGTGTGCAACTAGTTGATTGGTAGAATGTCCCGACTCTCAATAAACAAGTGTTAATTGGAACTTGTCCACTGGATGATACTTGAGATGATAAGAAAGTCACCGTTAGGGAGTCGGACATGGTCCAACTAAAGCCCTTCGATGAGAGAATGAGTACAAAGGGAGAGAAATATGGTCTCTGGTCAGTCTTCAGACTACTCTTGTGAGTAATTACTTTGGAGGCTTTCAGAGATTTGGTAATTGAAGAGTAATAAATGAAACTTATGCTATAAATGAAAACAATCATCTTATATCTATACCGGAGGAATGTTGGTTGAGTGCAAGTGGGATTGCTAGATGTTAGCTCGGGATTGGCAAGAAAATAACCATTTATGAGCGCCGCCAAATTCATTGATGAGCATTTATAGAAAGGTGATGCCTTGTAGGTAAAGATTTATCTCTTCTTTGGAACCTGTGCAGATCTTTCGACCGTACCTTCAACTAAGAGGAAGGTTGTTGGGGAACCAATGAGATGCATATTAGTAGTCCCCGGTATGACAGTAGGGCAGGTTGACATTGAATGCGATTGTAATCGTTGACTTAATCATGACCCTCAGAATGAAGACATCCAAACTTGGGTTTATCAGCTAGGAAGCTTATCATGCAAGAGTGCGGAGCTTCTCAGCTCAAGGAATTGTCATACGAGCTGAAGCCAGAGATGTAATTTGAAAGAGCTAGAGTGGGCTTGTGTGTTCAATAGAGAGTTTAAAGATTTAGGAACAGTAGTGCCGGGCTCCAGCTCAAATAGTCCCACACCATGTGGCCCGACCACGTGTTTCATGCTAGGTAGGTATGTATCTTCAAGGACAAATAACACTTTTCTTTTATTTTCTCATATTATGAAAAATGTAAGTACGATGGAGTCTTTTTCAAAAAAGCACGTTCACACAATGTTTTCCTAACCCAAAAAAGTGTAAGAATTTTTATTTTTACTATTTCAGTTTCTTTTTTTTGAACTTCACTTTCTTCACATTCCTCAATGTTCACCTTTGGCGGAGTAATATTACTAATTTTATCAAAAGGGCGCAGTTAGATGAGATTAATTAGGAGGTGGGGCCCGTTGCCGATTACCGCAATTTGCATCTTCAAGGACAAATAACACTTTTTCTTTTATTTTCTCATATTATGAAAAAAGTAAGCATGACGGAGTCTTTTTCAAAAAAGAACGTTCACTCAAACGTTTTCCTAACCCAGAAATTGTGTAAGAAATTTTATTTTTACTTTTTCAGTTTCTTTTTTTTGAACTTCACTTTTTCACATTCCTAAATGTGCACCTTTGGCGGAGTAATATTACTCCATCCGTCCCTAAATTATTGTTTTTATTTTTTTGTTTGTTTTTAAATAATTATTTTATTAAATTTTTTTAAACATTACTTTTACTATTTTACCTTTATTTTTTCTCCTTACTTTAATTATGGGCCACATGCATAAACATTAAAAAAAATTACACAATATACTAATATTAATAATCAAATTAATTAAATTTTCTTAATCCATAATAATAATTTAAGGACGGAGTACTAATTTTATCAAAAGGAGGCAGTTAGATGAGATTAATTAGGAGGTGGGGCCCATTGCCGATAACCGCAATTTGCATCTCGAAACGGCAATATACAGTATATAAAGCACTTCCGCCTCGTTCATTCTTCACACCGGCAGAAAATAAATTCTAAACATCATACAGAAAAAGAAGATGATGATCTCTGACGTTTCAGTTGTTCCTACAGTTATATTCTCTTGCATTTTGTTGATTCCGGTTCTTCGAATCAGGAAGGACCTCCTCAAATTGGTGCGAGATTTCATTTTTTTCAGCACAATCCACCATGATGATGGTTGTCGCGAAGGACAAACATGCTTGTTAGATCTTCCGATTATTCAGTTTGGGGATCTACAAGCAAGGAGGCACCGATCGATCGACGAAACGTGCTTCCTTTGCTCCGTAGATTACGATAACGAAGACGTGGTGAGTCAACTCAGTCGATGCAAGCACGTATTCCACACGAGCTGCCTCCAGAAGGAGCTTCACAGGAACCGATTCTCCTGTCCCTTCTGTAGAAATCCAGCCTTCAAAGCCGCCACCAGTTCCCCTTCCAAGCACTCGTGAGGAGCCTCTCGATCGCTACCGTCTAAGTAATCTTTAATTTGATGATACCTAGCTAAGCTAAAGCGGCTAAAAGGTCTTGCAAAGAATATCTTCTCGATCGGGTTCTCTAGGTCTGAGTTCGTCGGGACAGTTTACGAGAAGTTTATTTCTCACGAATTTCCCACATGCATAGAGTCTGATCATCAGATGGAATATATTTTATCGGCTGAAAATGATTAATTAATCGAGTTGTGCATAAGCTAAGCTGGCGATGAACAAGATATTGCGTGTGACACTAAATATCGAAGTTTAGGATGAAGAAGAGAATTTTAAATTTACACTCTGCTTCTATATATGTACTGGGGGTACTTAGATTACGTACGTGGAGTAATATATGGGATTAGTAAATATTGTTTATGATTATATATCAAATTAAACAATCTTAATTTCTCTTGTCAGTAAATGGTACGTATAATCAAATTGTATGTTATATTGGTGTTGAGTTCAGTTGACAAACTCAACTTATTATGATCTACGATACTTGCAAGAAATTTTTCTTGTAGCAAACCGGCTCATGTGCTGTACTCTAAATCCATAGTCAATACATTCGAGACGAGACTCGAGATCGAATACATTAAACTCGAAATAAAAATAACATACTACGGAGTATATGTTAGCCTTTCGCAATCAGCAATTCTGAAGTTCCAGAAGAATATATAATGAGCAGCATACCTCGCTGTCACTGTACACAGTTATAGGATCAATATAAAATTTTCAGCAGGCGAGATGGCCGGCAAATGGATTCGCTGTTTGACAAAACCTGTACACAGTTATAAGATCAATATGTGTGTGTGTGTGTGTGTTTTTAAGACCATAATTTAAATTGGAACCCATAATTAGTAGTCCAACGGCCTCTGGTCTTGATCTGTTTTACTGACAATGCCTTTGTTATTTACTGTTAAGAAAAGAACAAATTAATATAACTGTTTCTCATTAAATTCCTTGAACATGGGGGTGTAATGTAACACAAAACTAGCTAAATAATTTTGACATAAACTTAGAAAAGACTGTTTTGCAGATATTTTTTTGTAAGACATATTATCTCGACCCAATTCATCGTGTATTGATGAGCTGAGGCTGTAAAAGAGTGGAGCTCCGTATTAAGACAGTATCACTAAAGATCTACTCATTAATTTTGGGATAGACTCAGAATTATTTTAAAAATGAGTTCTAGTCATTGACTCTGCAATAGAGACACTCGAATAAATATATGTACAACTTGATTCATGATCATCAGATGTCAATTTTAAGTTATCAGCAAGCAGGGTTAACATACGTTTGTTTGATTGGTCAATGCTTAGTAATCCGCAGGCCTAGTCTCTAACTTGACATTAATAAAAACAAGCTGGTCAACACTTGGCATTGGAGCCAGTAAGTAAGAATTACTAGAAGCAGGCTTATCCCAATATTAATTAGATTAATATCATATGAAATCCTTCAAACTGCCAATGGCCGTTAAACGAATCTGGTTGACGTTTTGGTTTTGCTACTTGTTTTGTGTTTGTTTGACTTTTAAAGAATATATTGAACATTGGTTTGAAGCTTTAACAATATAGTATATACTTAGAGCCCGTTTGGTGCAGCGTTTTTAATATGAACCGTTTTTAAAATGCACCTATTTTTTAAACGTAGATTTTTCAAAACGCAGTTTTTTTTTCTTATAAACGAGTTTGTAATATTACTTCAAAATTTAGTTTTTTTTTTCCCTAGCAGCGTTTTAATATATGCGTTTTGGGAAAAAATTAGAAATTTTAGCGTTTTAAAACGCAGTTTTTTTTGCCGCAACTTAAAACACAATTTTCGCATATAAGCTGCGTTTTATCCCTACGTTTTGGCTAAAACGCATGAACAAACAGACTCTTAGCCGACGTGACATTGACCACTTTCTTCGTATAATATGAGCAACTTACCTGGTTAATAATTTCTTTTCGTATTGTATTTGTGCCACAATTTATTGGTTTGTGATACTACGTTACTACAGATTCACAATTACACATCATCATCATCGTGATACTTAAAATTTACTTCCAATTGATGGGGAATTGAGGCTCACGTATACGTTAATTTTAGTGCCCCCGCTCGATTTATGTGTCTTACACGAGTTGTTGCTGATCAAGTCATATGAAGAAATCAAATCGCCTTTTCACCCGACCATATATAGTTGATGCATAACGCATGAACCAATGCTAATTGTTTATGTACGCTGTTTTTTTAAGTGTTTAAAATCACAATCTAGCTAGCTAGTGCACCAAAATAATTTATCAAAAATTATACATAGGATTCTGATAATTAAAATATTTGGTGGTTGGGTTGCCTTTCTCAACTAGTTTGACTATTCGATAGCACAATTAGATTATCAAAAGTTAAGTTGATAACCAAAGAGAGTGACAATCTATTATTGTTTGAATTGAAGGGTTTGACAAATATGTATCGTAAAGGTGTAAGTAATACAAGTATCTACTTTTAGAAAATATTCACATTGAATATGCTTTTTATTGCCAAGATTGTGGATATATATATATATATATATATATATATATATATATTTCCCATCTATTGATCTTAGTCCACACGAAATTAGCAAAAACAAGCAAAATCACTTTTCCAGCATCAACCAATTTTTCAAGACATTCTTGTCATTGCAGACACTACCCTGTGATCATAGTAACTTTGTATTGTTAGAATGAATAACTCGATTTTAGACGTACATAATTATACTGGTGTTAATAATTTCAATAAGAAAATAATACTCCCTCCGTCCTGGATAAATGTTTCTACTTTCTATTTTGGGATGTCCTAACAAATATTCCTAAAGACTTTTGATCTAACTATTCTCTATTATTCTTCCTAATATACCCTTAAAGCTTTATTTAATATAACACATCCTAAACAAACTCAATTATTTAAAGTAGTTGAACTCAATTAATGTTTATGGGTATTATGGTCAGAACACATTTTACAGCACATCATTAATTATATTTTTTAATTTTTGTGTTTTATCCACTAAAAATATTTATCTGGAACTAAAGGAAGGAGTACTCGTTACGAAAGGTGGAAAATTCTACTAATAAAAAAGTCGATTCTCGGAGACTATTATGTACAGAAATTGTCTATCTATAGTATACTAACCGGCCGGGTTGACACTTGTAAGAAAATCTTTTTCTCCCAAAGAAAACTAGACCACTGACTTCAAACTAATTAAAGCAAAATTCTAAACCCACGACCCCGGCTAAAGCCGAATCAAATTATTGAATATTATTATGCTTTAAATCCGTCTTGAATCTTAGTGGTAGACGAAGCCATAATTGAACTTTTAATGAATAATGGTCCCAGCAATGCCGTGTAGGAACGCTCGGTATCTTTATATCCATTAAATTAGTACTTCTTCCGTTCTATCACCAAAAGTTCAAGTTTGAAATATACTCCAATGCAATAATTAAGAAATATTTAGGTAGTATTGGTGTTGATCATAATTAGTGGTAGATTTAAAAAAATATTTTAGTTGAGTCACAAATTTTAATCATTACATAAAAATTTAAAAATCACAATTTATCACTGATCTCTACCAATTATTGCTACTGTAACCTAAAAATATTTGTGGCAGCCCTTTCATTACTAAGCCCAATCCCCAGGCCAATCCTCCTAGGCAGCTCGCTGTAAACATCCAGAATTCGTACCCCAATTATGTATTGTACAATAAATATAAAGGGTGCAAAACGTAAAAAAAGACGATTCCAAGGTTGAAACGCAAAAGAAATAACTTTAAGGCACAAAGATTAAATAAAATTGACGGGGGACCTAAAACATAAAGAATGAAAAATAAAGATTCAAAGTGTAAAAACCAAATCAAAGTTTTGGTGCGCCATTTCATTTCTTTGTGCACCGCGCACCGAAAGCTGTAAAGCTTTGGTGCGCTGTCTCCTTTTTTGGTGCGCCACACACCAAATCAAGCATTACCTCACAAGTCAAGCCGCCTGATTGCTGAAGACTGCTAAACGAAGTTTCCTCCTTGCTTGGGCCTGAGAGTATCACCAAAATATATCTCTCAATCCCTCCTATAAATACAACTTTCTCTTCCTCTCTCTCAAGACACAGAAGAACACACAACAACAACAATCACCCAACTCTCAGCTCTCTCTCACGATAGAAAGAAAGAAAAGAAAAGAAAGAAAAAGAGAGTTATCAGACTCTCTCCCTTTCACTCACATACACACACAAATACACAACACACACAACACATAAAACGTAAGTCTTCCTTTCCTCGTATCGGTAGCAGTGGAAGTACAACGGTCAGGCTACGAGCTATCTTGATCAAATATAACACAACGGCCTAAAATTTAGCCCAAATTCTGTAAAACGACAGAAGGTAATTCCTTCCGATCGTTAGTTTATTTATCCGTTTCAAATATATAAATACGTTGAATGAATTACAAATATGTATATATTCATTTCGGTACATTTAATATGTAAATACATGTAATATATCCGTTAAATTTGAGATTCGAAGCATCCGTTCTTATTTATGTAATTGATGTTATATATATATATATATATATATATATAGATACGTTTAACTAAAATTTTCATTTTAGTTATTTTCGTTGAAAATAAATATATATTATATTTATTTTGTAAATAATAAAGCATGTATACATTTTATAACATAAACGGAGATATAAATCTCGGTGATCCGTTCTCTTCCGTCACATAGTATAATAAACCCGTAACATATAAATTCGAGCATGCAATTATAAGAGACCGAAAGGGCGAGATGGGTGCATAAAACCTTCTCAACTCGTAACTTAGCCTCCGAACCCACAATCTCAGTTTTTCTCTCGTTTTCTATATAAACGAGGGTGACGACTCTGTATTTTTATCTAAATGTGTCATTCACATTTATCACATCATTATTTCGGGAGTCCAGAGCAAAAAGCCCAGTAACGATCTTCGAATCGGGGTGCTCACACCTGCCTATTGGCTTGCGCTAAACCGGAAGGAGCTTCTAGCTCCTTCCTTGATTGTTCCATGATGCCCTCATTTTTTGACCTAGAAGCCGTCATATATAATGTTTTTTCTCCCCCTTGTATCAGGGTGTAGCAAATAGATCTAGGGTTAGATTTTTGCTTGAAACAGAGGGAGAGAGTATTTTTTTGTAGATGATACCTAAGAGAAATTTTATACTTTTTGAAAGAAAGAAAAATAAAAGAGATTAGTAATAGATATTTTCAGGTTATTATTTTTTGTGACCTTCATTTTGGCTAAAAATAAAATAAAATATATGACTTTCTTTAAATTTTAGATACATTTTATCACTATAACAATATTTAAAGGAAATGAAGCACATCAATTTTCATCTTGATTACATTAATGTTTTTGTATAGGGATAATGACTTTACAAGTTCTTCGACTATAGCTGATTCCACCGTTAGTCCCTCAATAAAATTTTGTGCGGTTTTCATTCCTCCCATTTCAAATTCTCACGTTGGAAGTCTTCTTGATGGATGCCGTTAAGTTGCCCATGTGCCTCCCACGTCCGTTTGACAAAGGGCAAAAATGGAATTTCTCAACCCCTTTCATTGTCTCTCTTGGGCAAATACCGGTAATCTGAAAAAAGCCCTAATCAACGAGCAACAGCAACACAGCAGCAGCAACAACAACAACGTAGCAGTAACAGCAACGCAACATACAACCTTGTCTTCAACCCACTCTATTGAATATTCAAGAACTTTGAACTCAACTTTGAAGAGCTTCAACCTACTCAATTTTTGATTGACCATTTGAAGAAATTCTCACCTGGGTTCAACCACCACTGTGGTAAAAATTGTAGATCCACTCGATTATCGTTGCCAGAAGACTACTTCTATCTCGTGGATGATGACGACCATGTCGGAGGTTGGAAGACGGGAATAAAATATCTACTGTTTTCTAGAGCCAGATTAACCATCAACAAACCTCTACCAACAACTATTAAATCTAGATTTAGGTTGTGAAGATTGTTCATGTGGTTGATGAAATAAGAAAAGGTATATTGTAGCCTAACCCAATTTTCAGAGGATTTTTTGAAATGGATTTGGTATTTCTTGTGTTTTAATAAAGTTTCGAGTTCTATGGGAAAGTTGGTATATTCGTTCTCTCTATTTCGCTGGAGCAAGTGTGTGTGTTTTTTTTGGGATTGAGGTTTGAAGAAGGTGAAGAAGAGAATAAGGGAAATTCCATTTTCACCATTGTTGAAACGCACGTAGGAGGCACATGAACAACTTAACGGTAAATCACTAACGTCATCCATCAAAAGGACTTCCGGCGTAAAAATTTGAAGTGGTAGAGATGAAAACTGCACAAAATTTTGTTAATGTACTAATGGTGAAATCGACCATAGTCGTGGAACTTGTAAAGTCATTATCCCTTTTGAATACTATTAGTAACTTGACTATGGGAAAAGACCGTTACATTTTATTGATATGATGTAATATGTTACTTATCTTTTGACACTTAGCACTCCCTCTGTTCTTAAATTATTGTTTTGTTTGATCTGGCACACAAATTAAAAAAATAATTAATTTAATTATTAATATTGATATAGTGTGTAGTTTTCTTTAATGCCTCATTTGTATGTGGCTCATAATTAAAGTAAGGAGAAAATATAAGAGTAAAATGATAAAAGTGATGTTTTAAAAAGAAAAGTTTTAAACAGGACAATTATTTATGAACAAACAAAAAAAAAAAAAAGAAGAAAATAACTTAGGAACTGAGAAAGTAATACCTTTCAATCAAAATAAAACAGAACATTTAAAATTTAGAGCGATTATGGGACACCTCACGTCGTCACCCAAAATATTCATCAAATAAAACTTCAAAACAGTCTAATAATTTAGTGTCACTGTGTTACGAAATCGATTGTGGGTCCAGGTAGAGGATCGACTCCCCGGTGGTTAGGGCTTACTGCCCAACCTCTTACAATTTCCTCATTGTCCCACCTTTTATGTGTTAATAACCATTGAATTTTTATCCTATTTTAGGTGAAATTAAGTTGGTCATGGAATATGACATTCATTGCCAAGAATGTGGACACATATTTGCCTGTTCTTGTTCATTTGTACCGTTATTTTCAACATTTGAGATTCAATGACCGAAGAGAAGCCTCGAATTAACAAATGATGCATGACATTTTTTTTTTTTTTTGCTTCATCTGCAAAATGTACATATTTTTGTTCGAAAAATACATATATTCCTTTAAAAAACACAAGTTGTTGTTCGAAAAGTACATTTATTTATTTAAATCAGCTAATCCAAACAAATGGTACAAAAAAAACTTAATTAGGTGCCTTTCCCCATATTTGCCACCTACCTTATTCCCCACCAAAATAAGCAAAACAACCAATTTTTCACGACAATGTTGTCTTTGCAAACACTACACACTACCTTGTGATTAGGGTGACTGACTCCGTAGTATATGTCAAGGTCTCATTCCAAATATATTTGATTTCTGAATTTTTAATAACTAATTAGGTTATAGTTTTGAAATTTCTCCCTCTTTGGTTCATTAGCTTGCTCTCTATTTGATAGTAACTATGTTTTTAAATTATCAAACTTGTATTAGAAAACATTTAGATATGATGAAATATGATCAGTAAAGAGTATTAAGAGATCATTGTTTCTTTTAAGGGTTAAGTCAGTTCCAATTAGTGCTTATTTTGAACTAGGGGTGCAAATGAGTCGAACTTTTTTATCGGACCAATTTGATGTTTATGATAAATTTATTCTCTCTTTTCTTTCAAATTCACGAAGGTGCTCCCCATTAACTCAATCCAATAGATAGTTGAAAGGCAAACCTAAATTCTACACACACAAAGAAAAAGAAAAAGAAAAAAAAGAGGATGATTCTAAAGTAGTTAATCTATCCAAGACTTATCCAAAACTTGTTTCTGTTCAATTTATTCAAAAGCGTAATATAGTGTATTTGAATAAAGTGAGGTTAATTATTGTTGAGCCAAGTTGGATTGACTCTTAAGAGCATCTAGAAAGGTAAGGTAGAGTAGATATTCCCTTCATCCCAAATAAATAAATAAATAAATTTTCTTTTAGCTTGTCGAAAATAAAATTAATTTCATTTCTATAGGAAATAAATAGGCAAAATTCATATTTGAATCATTCAACTTTTTACCAATTTGCAATATTGTCACCAAAAAATTTAAAATATTATTTTTACCACTGAACATTAGTTAAGTTGCAAATGAGCTTATTATTATTAGGACGGGCGTTGGTTCAACGGTTAAACTAATGTAAAACACCATTTTTACCAATATCTTCGTCTTCATCTTCTCTAATCAAGAAAAAAACAAACATTAATCCTAACTTTAACCCATTTTCTTTCCGCCATATCCAAAGCCTTCAACTATTTGTTGTTGATGTCTCCACCAATTTACGAATAAAAATTGAATTATCATAATTTAAGAGCAAGAATTATCATAACTAAAATAAAAAAAAAAGAATTATCAAAATTTAAGAGCAAGAATCAATATTCACTCTATGAAACATAGTGGCTGCAATTTTTGCAATCACAGATCCAAATTTAAAAGAAAGAAAAAAGAAAAAAAATTTAAAAATCAGTCAAATTGAATTCAAAGCCTAATTTTGCAGCAAACAATTAAAACAAGTCCTAGCCTCAGTTTTGATTTCTCTTGAATCGCATCGAGCTTCATCCGCTTTTTTACTGGACAAATAAGCTACAATCGGATCAACGGAAAGATCCGAATCAGAAATAGGTTGGATTATAAACTCACGTTTTGAAGCCAAAATCCTTGCAATGAGCGGCTCAGGACTCCCAACAAAAGAGTGGCGTCCGGCAATGGGATGGATACCGAAAACTTGAGGAACTGGAGAGCCAAACTCAAAGCGGTCAATATAAACAAATTGGCCAATCTGCAAGCGGTTGATGAGTATGAGATTCGTGTCGCGTTTGTAGAGAGAAACGTAGGTGGAGCTGATAGAGTCAGAGAGTGAAATGTAGAAGCCGTGACTGGGTCAGAGGAGAGCGGTGGTCACTGTTGGCGCGTGCGGTGGAGTTCATGGTTTGGAGGAGCTTCAGGAGAATTCCTGGTGTGAGTGACGTCATTTGAGTTGGATTGGGAGAATCAGGGTTCAAGAAATGGGACAATATTTGGAGGAAATTGTTTTAGGGGGTTAGTAACGGAAATGTGACTGAGAAAACATGTCGAGGGTGTAGAATTTAAAGATGTTTGAGAGAGAGAGAGAGAGTATGTGTGTGTGGAGTTTGAAAAAGGGGAGACAGGGACGGAGGAAATCGTTACTAGATTTCAAAATTTAAAATTGGTTTATCTGAGTTTTTGAATTCAGGTGGAGGCACTTGACTTTTTTAATTCAGGTGATCACCGGCGACAACGTCGATGTCGGCGGTGAAGCCAATGAGGAAAACGACGATCGTGACCATGCCGGTGCCGGTAATGATGAAGAGATGGCGACGGGCGATTTGAGTGTATGTGTGAGGATTAAAAATTGATTTGATTTCTAAGGGTTCTGAAACAAAACAGAATCAATGATGAATTGTGTTTAAAACACACATAAACACACATATGAGAGAGAGAGAGAGAGAGAGAGAAATTGAATGCAAGGGATATAGATACAAAGTGGAGAGAGAAAAGAGAAGGGTATAATTGTCAATATTGAGTGGCAAAATAGAAATTTGACTCAAAATTAACGTCTGAATCTAACGCCCGTAAAAAAATGGGCTCGCTTGTAACCTAACTAATGTTTAGTAGTAAATATAACATTTTAAAACTTGTGGTGATCACATTGCAAATTGGTGAAAGTTTGAGTGGCCCAAAGGTATGAACATGGAAAGTTAACTTCAAAAAAAATATTCCTCAAATGAGACTATTTTTTTTAGAACAGAGGAAATAAAAGATTAATGTTCTTTTAAGTTTTTAGAAAGTCCTTAAAGGGTGGTGGTAGAGTTGGGGCTTTACAAAGTGTGAGCTATCAAGTTCGATTTTTTTCCATGCCCCCTTAAGGCAAGTCCAACAAGAGGGATCAAATTTAAATTTTGATACCTATTGAAGGTCCTAATATTTTCAATAGTAAAAATAAAGTGTACTAAATTTTGTATTAGTGTTAAGAGAGGTAGCAAAGTTGCTACCATGTAAAAGACTTCACCAAATTTTAAATTTGAACCATATGGACATGGACTACCATTGAAATTTCTTTTAGGACAAAAAAAAAATGTAAAGAAAATTTTCTGATAAGCTAAAGTAGCTTAAAAATAAATGTTCACAAGGAAATGATTCCTTCAGCGGCTTGATCGAACCAAGCCTCCGCAATTTCAGAATCTCCCTGTCGAATGGCATGTTCTCCCACAACCATAGTACGATACCTATATATAGGGATTAGGGAGCAGTTAGTTTGTTTTGTGTTTTACTATGATTTTCCTTTTACTCTTTAGCAAAATCTATATTTGGGTCACTGTACTTTAGTTGGCTTGTACTCAAGTCTATTTTTTAAATGAACGTTAATTCAACCGTTAAATTAAAATAAAATACCAATTTACTCATGTCTTCATCTTTTTCATTTTATCTACGGAATTGAAAAACTTGCCACAACACTTATGATTTCTCAATGCACATCAGTTGAGCTCTTTTGAATGGAAATAAAAAATTAACACAAAACCAGAACCACCAACAACAATTTTCAAACAAATTGCCTCAGTATAATGTATGATATGAAAGATCTTATTTGTAACTGAGAAGACTTTTCCCCTAATTTCAAGCCCTAGATGAATTTTTGTTGCAACCGTTGCGTGTTGAAGAAAACATAGTAGTTCGGGGGTGCTGTCACAGAGGCTCGCCGGCGTTGTCGAAGACGACCGGAGGTGAAGCGCGAGCTGATCCGCCAATTCCAATTCATTTTACTCGTAGTAGTTCATTGCATCAGATAGTGATGGATCGAATTGGTATATAGAAAAAAGGGCTATGCCTTCCAATTCTTTTTTCCTTGAGGCCATTAACGAATCTAGGGCTTCGTTCTCCGGTGAAGTTTTCTACTTCCATTAAGAAGGTGAATATTATGTCCTTGAACGATGTCGGCGAAATTGAGGCAGCGAATGTTCATGTTTAGACCGGTGAAGTTTAAGCTGGAAATGGAGCTGAGCGCGATAAGAGAGAGGTAGGGAAGTCGTGCTCTATTGCTGATATTCCCGGCAGTGGTCGGTGGCGAGATTGTGGGAAGCGGCGGAGGGAAAGAGAGGTGTCCGCATAGCAGTCATTGGGGGATTGTGAGGACGCTGTGGTGTAGGGCCCAACGGAATTACCTGAGTACCGTGTTGGCAAGGTCGTTGGGTTGCATTCCAACTCTTTGATTGTACAAATATAGATGATAGGGGTATATTTGTGTTAGAGTTAGGATTTGTTTTTTATTTAATTGGGGAAGATGAAGATGGAGACGGGTAAATTTGATATTTTATATTATTTTAAAAACTAAAATAACGTTCGTTCAAAAAATGGGCTTACTTGCAAGTTAAGTAATGTACAAGTGGCACAAATAACATTTTTACACTTGTGGTGGACGGATTATAATTTTGTGAATAGTTGGGTGACCCAAATATGAGTTTTGACTTACTTTTTTCAACGATTAAAATAAAAGTAAAAGTAAGACAACTAGATTATAAATAAAGATGGTGTAACGGATAAGTGAAAACATTAAAAAGACCCGAGAATATATAAATAATAATAAAACACTAACAAGAATCACTTATACGAATATATATATATATATATATATATATATATATATATATATATATATATAAGAAGTTATTTAATGGAAAGTTCACGCATGTCATTAAAGTAATGCCGGTGTGACCCAACAACTTGAGATGGTGGTTATATAGGAGATGTTCGATAACTAACCTAACTTTATTTAATACAAGTGATGATTTCATTGAATAATACTTGCTTGCAAGTGTAAAAAATAAGTCATATCTCACAGAATAATTTTGCCTATATTAAATTAGGAATTAGTCGGCTTATATATTAAATTGAGCGATTCTCAAACTACTTGTAAATTTTTATTGTTTCTCTAAAGGCTTAATTGATGGTAGATGATCTGAATTACCCTTACTACAAGTTACATACAATACAACTTGAAATGAGTGATTCAGTTTTCCAATTTTTTTTTTTTAAAAGGTCAAATAGTCATTGTTACCAAGATATCACATGCAATAACATGAAACTAGTTTTACGCTCTTGCATTAAACGCACGGACATATATATTTTTTAATTAAATTATACTTAAGCAAAAAAGAATAAAAATAAAATTAAAAGAATAAATTAACGAAAAGTTTAAGTTGGTTGCAACTACTTAAACAAAAATACAACATTGTATCTGTAATATTATAGATTTTGAAAAAAAATTCTTTATACACAATATTTGTTGTTTTATTCATTAACTTTCCTTTTTCATCGCATATTTTCAGACTAGAACGGTTTGTTACCCTAGAAACTGCGATATACAGCTACCGATGACTGAAAACTGGTTTCTTCAGAAAGAGTCTTACATGCGACAGTGATTGACCTTGACTTTTGTTAATTGTCATTGCATACGATATTACCAATAAAAATTGTCTTCTCTGGAACTTGAAAGGAAATCTCACATCTGATGGAGATAATGACATTCTTGGAATAAACACTGACATTTGTTAATACAATGTACTATTTTCGCGAAATTTTGTTTAGAATCGTTTAATTAATGTTTTATTAATTGAAATTTGTATTCTTTCACCCTGCAACATGAAAAAAATAGAAAAAACATAATTTAGAAATAAAAAAAAATTAGGAAAGTCAGAATTTAGACAAAAAAAAAAAAATCAGAATGTAGAGGAAAAAAATATAATTCATAATTGAAGCTAGAATCCAAACCCATAATTTTTTTCTATCAAGGCAACATAGACAAAATTTACGGTTCTGAAATTAAAAAATTGAAAAAATCAGAATCTAAAAGTTTATTTTTTGTACTTACCTCTGCACAGGGACTATTTCAATACTCGGTGGAATTTTCAAATGATTTTCTGCTGGTACACAAAGACTAATCAGAACTCATGATACTGAATTTATTTGGCTGTTTGTGATAAACTTTGCAAAAAATGACTGAAAATCCACACTGTAGGATATATGTAGAGGTGAAGGGAGATGATCTGTTTTGTGACAGAAAATGAATGGCCTCATGAACAGAATTAAGATGATTGGCCTCGGGAACATAAAATGGTCCAAATTCAAGAATAAAAGGATTTCAAGAAAATAGTACAAGTCCCCAGAATTGAAAAGACCTATTTTGTTTTGTTTTGTTATTTTAACTAATTTATTACATCTGTTGTAAAAAAAATTGACGGAATATTATAACTGAGAAACACCTACAATTTTTTAATTAATAGGTATGTGTTAATAAAGTATGGTCCGCTAATTAATTAATCCAGATTATTGTTTATTTTTAGAAAGTTATAATTGATGAGAATGCTGCTTTTATATATATATATATATATATATATATATATTCACATCCAAAGTCCAAACACAATTACAATTCATCAATCATCATCATTAATAACCTCCAAAACATTGGATGTTTCACCTGATAAAGTTATTTTAATACTAGTACCATCTTCATTGACTTCGTTATCTACATATAAATAAAAACAAAGATTAATATAGGTAAGAATCATAATAAGCAAATATATCAACTATGTGAGAAATAACAATAATTTAAAAAGAGAATTACCATTAACATAGTCATGTAACTAATTATGAGCAGAAATAAGAGCTTGCACTTTTGTAGGAAGTGTACAACTTCTATACTTGGTGAGCACACGAGCACCAATAGAAAATGCCGATTCCGATGCAACGGTGGTTATGTGGATAGCTAAAACATCACAAGCCATAAGTGCAACAGTTGGGTATCGATTCTTCTAATTTTTTCAATAATCCAAGACATTCAAATCTTCATAATATGCAAATTCAAGCTTTGGCTCCTCCAAATAGAGATTCAATTGAGATTTCCCAGCATTTGTAATTATTTGACTTTCATATGCCTTAATTTCCTACAAAAATTAAAGTACATTATGAATCTAAAATGAAAAAATCAAATGTAAATCAATTAGAGAAAACAATTAAAAATAGAAAATATTATAATACTTACATCAAAAATTCTTTTGCCCGTTCTTTTTAAATCCTTCTTCGCTTTCCATGGATGCAAGTGTAATAGAAGAAGACCGTGGTTGTGAAGAGCTTGTCATGTTGGCATTGGATTTAGAATATTGCTCATAAAGCTCATATAATTTTCTTTTCACAAGTGATATATTCTTTTAGCATATATAAGATCACTCTCAACCTTTGAATAAAAATACTCCAACATTGAAAGCTTTATTCGGTGGTAAAGAATAGCCCCAAATGCATGCACCATGCTATATTGAGCCCAATACTTATCAAACTTTTCTTTCATCCTTCTACACATAGCACTTATCACCATATCTTCATTCAACAAGTTTTCTTTTAACAAAACTTTAATCTTCCAAACTTGCATAAAATATAAGTTAGATGTAGGATAGGAAGAGCTAGAAATCAAGTTGGTAGTTTCATAAAATGGCTCAAGGAATTCACATATTTTCTCTCATCTTTTCCACTCTTCAATTAAAGGACAATATTTATAATTCTTATCATTCAACTTAAGAGAAGCAAATGCCTTTCTATATTTGATGGCACTACCTAACATCAAATATGTCGAATTCCAACGAATAGAGACATCCAATCGCAAGCCAACACCAGTGTCAATGTAACCAACAACTCTCACACATTCTTCAAATTTTTTCATCCTACCCTCCGAACCTTTCACATACTTAACGGATTCTCTAATTTTATTCAAAGCTGTACTAGCCACTTTCAAACCTTCTTGGACTGTGAGATTCAATATGTGAGCAGAACAACGGATATGAAAAAATTCACCTTCACACAACAAGTTATCATGCAAATAGAGTTGATCTTTCAAAATGTCTTGCATATTGTCATTACTAGATGCATTATCTAATGTCAAGGAAAAATCCTTTTTATCAATCCCCCATTCCTTCAAAAACTTAAATAGTTTTGCAGCCAATTCAATTCCGGAATGTGGAGGAGGCATATGAGCAAAACTAAGTATTTTACTATTCAATCTCCAATTATCATCAGCAAAATGACCAGTCAAACAAATATAACCCTCACTAGTGCATGCAGTCCACAGATCTGAAGTCAAGCAAATTCTATTTGGAATATTAGCCAAAACTTGCTTAAGTTTCTCTTTCTCTCTCATGTAGATTCTTGTAATATCAGAAACAAGAGTATTTCTAGAAATACAAGCATCATCAGCATTTAAGTACTTCATCCAAGCTCGAAATCCATCATATTCAACAAAAGAAAATGGCAAATCATGTTTAATTATTACTTCTGCTAATAACTCACGTGCAATGTTTTGGTCAATTTTCTTAGATCTTATCTTCCCCTCATGATCAACCATCAGTTATCCCACATCATGGAGCCTTAACATGTAGCATTTTGGAATGTGAAGCTTCATCATAGAAGACCCATTTTTTTTATCTCCACCTTTATACACCTTATTACATCCCTTACATTGAGCTCTTGGACTTCCATCTTCACCGGGTTTTAATTTGTTAAAGTAATTTCAAACCTCAGAAGTTGATTCTTTTTCTTTGTTCTTTTTAGATGACCCCTCATGACAACTCATAGTAGTTGGATTGATTCCTAATTTGTCAACCTCATGGTCCTCATCAACATTGATACTTTGATTTAAAGTAGATTCCATAATTTATTTTCTCCAAGTCTACAATAAATATGAAAAACATAGTATAAGTTAAGTAAAACAAGAAATAATATATTTTTTTCTTCCTTTCCCTACCACAGTAAGTCACTAACATGAATTGAAGATTCAAATTGAAATATGTCCTAGATCTAACACAGTAAAAAAAAAAAAAAAGGTGAGATACTGAAATTACAGAAATTACATAATTGAATTAAGAAATAAAGATATCATAATTAAAAAAACACAAGCATAATATGGTGAAACAAAGCATAATATGGTGAAACATTAATAAACTATCGTAATATTAGTAGCCCTAAAATTAAAATAAATAAACCTGGTGCTAGTTCTACTACTTTATTATCGTGTTGTGTCCTTTTAACAGTCTTGTTCATCTGTCTGTTAATTATGGATATGGTTTTCAAATGCTTGCTTTTTGGATGTATGGGTAATGCAAAATTGTGCTTAAAAAAATGGTGAAAATTGAGAAAATGAAAATTGAAATTATAGAAAATTAAGAAACAAAAATCATAAAAGATGAAATTAGAGCTCAAATCGAAACAAAGATCAGAAAATTGAAATTACAAAAAAGAAAATTAGGGCTTAAATTGATTTACCATGAAATGATGAAATCAATGGTCAAAACTCCAAATGAGAGTTGAGATGAGAACTTGAGAAGAGATGAAGTTGGTGACTGAGTGACTGCCACTAGTGATGTACAGAGAGCGGCGGTGACGGACTGACGGCGAGAAGGACTGAAGGAGGACGGTCTTCAGGGTTCCGGACTGAGTGATTGTCTTCGGAGTTCCGGACTCGGAAAGACTATTGGGGCGACGGCCGACGAAGTCGGGAGTACTGACAAACGATTGACTCTTGACTGGAGAGAGAGAGAGAGAGAGAGAGAGAGAGAGAGAGAGAGAGAGAGAATGAGATATTGAAATTTGATATCTAAATGTTGCTGCTGCAACTTTCGTGTTTCACTTTTTGTTAGCCTAGGTTTATTTGAAATTTTAAGCATCTAATGGTCTAGATTTAATGGCAGCATCAGTATATAAAAAAATAAAAAATAACGGGTCAGCCCGCCCTAACCCGCCCTGCCCTGCCTTAACCCGTGACCCGTGCGGACCCAGCCCGTTTGACCCTCCCCCTAAACGGGACCGACTTTCCTCAACCCAACCCGCCACTTTTAAGTGGCGGGGCGGGCTGGCCCGATGGGTTTGGCCCATTTTGACAGCTCTAACTTGAGTTGGAGTTACAGTTGAGGTGCCGCAGTAATCCCAAGAAAATGGAAGGAGAAAAATAAACTATGGTGAAAGTATTTCTCTTAATTAGTGTAAAACATTTGTAACTAATCCTAGAAACCCTAGTAGTTACTAGACTAAACGTAAACAATTAACCCTACCAGACACTATCTTTCATGAGTAATGCTATGGGTATCTAAAGAGTACCAATTTTTTTGCACCAAATGATGTGTTAGTTGATGTGGCAGTTGATTTGATGCATTAATTATGATTTTTAATTTTGTTTTTTGTACTACATCAACTGCCACATCAGCTGACATATCATTTGGTACAAAAAAATTGGTACTTTTTAGGTAAACATAGCATTACACATCTTGCATATATGGAAGAGATCTAACTTCTTGGATCATTCTCAGTTAATTCACAAATTTTATATAATAAAAAAATTATCTTTTTATTTGATTGATTGATAAAATTTATGATGATAATATAACAAAAAAAATATGTATATCAGCTACTTACAACGGCATAAGCACAAAAAAAGAAAAAAAAAAAGAAAAAAAGAGATGATATGAGTAATTTTCAAAACTTATATATATTTTTTTCTTGGAAGTAACAAAAATAAAAATATCTCAATGTGGACCATCGAACACCACATATTTCAAAGTGAAGAAGTTACTGTTCATCAAAAAGTCATTCTATATTTAAAGTTTAGTGTGTCCACCACTCCACGGTGAGATCAAGTGAAGTAAAAAATTCTAAACTTATTATTAGAGGGATGATAGCAACCTCCACTCCACACTGTGGTTGCTCTCAACATCAGCATAGCTATTGTTCGGAACCGTTCTAATCAAAGTTCATTTCACTTTAAAGGAACTTGTTGCGTACTGCATAGCAATTGTTCGGAACCCGTTCTAATCAAAGTTCATTTCACTTTAAAGGAATTTGTCGCGAACTGCCACTAGAATAAAGCAACTTACTTCTTTGGCTCCAAAGAATTAATTCTAGGAGCTACTAGCATGGAGCTGCTCCTTGTAGATGAGATCCAAAATGCTAGCTCATTCTAGTTCTTTTAAAAATTTTAAGCTTTTGAATAAATTTTTTTATTTATTATTATTATAAGATAGCGCATTAGTAATTAGTAATTCTAAGGTATTTCGTACATAGTACATGTATTTGCTTGTTGTTGATAAACACAATTAAGTGTTATAAACGACAACCAGAAAAAGAGCAAATATAAATAATAAATAATAAATAAATGATGTTCTTTGAACTCGGACGACTATTGTCCTTATTCCGAAGAAGACTAGTCACGAGAAAACACAAAAGTAGTACAAGGATGATTCATCCTTTCTTTTTCATCTTTCATCAACTTTTTTAACACTTTAAATATCATTCGAAGCTAAAAAAAACCAAACGGCGAAACAAAAGTAAGCCACGTACCCAAACCCAAATGAATGCGCCCTCTGCTTTTAGATTCAGCATTTAGCGGGTTGGCATAGAGTTGGTGGGATCGCAACCATATCCCTTGGATCCGCTCAACTGTCACTTATTATTAGTCCCACCGTCCCTAAATTTTACTCTCTTCGTTCCACCAAAATAGTCTATATTTTAAAATTTTATTTATCGAAAATATATTAGTATAATTAAAATTAGTTATAATTACAAAAATATTTAAGTAGACTCTTTAAGTGAAACATCACAAAATAATATAGTGGACTCTTTGCCTGAAACGAAGAGATTATCATTTTTTTTTATTCATTCCAAAAAAAATTATATTGTTTGTAGGATTTTTTTTTTTTAATTTTACCCTTATAATTTCTACTTCTTAATTTATGAGACAAATAATATGGCTCACCCCTAAGCTATTACACCTATTTTAAATTTCAAAATAATTGAATAAAAATCTAGTAATAATGATTTCAAATTTCAAAAAGTAAATTTTTTCTTAAGAGCAAAAATAAAAAATTACACAAATACTAATATTAATAATTAAATTAAATGTATTTTTTTAATTGGTGTATCAGTTCAACACAGACAATAATTTAGAACGGAGGAAGTATTATTATTATTTTTTTTAACTATAACAGTAAATAATTACTAGGATTAATTACACCATTAGTCCATCGACTATGAATTTTTTCACTACTAGTCCCTTAACAATTTTTTTTAAATTTTAGTTCATTGAGTATTAAAAAGTCATGCAGCTAATCCTTTTGATGGATGCCGTTAGTAAAATTCCATTAAGTGACCCATGTGCCTTCCGTATGCATTTGAAAAAGGGCAAAATTGAAATTTCATCATCTTCTTCACTTGCAATGGCAACGGACACTCCAGTGCGTGTGTGTGTTTAACAAATCTATGTGTTTGTCATGGCTACCAGTCCTCATCTCGATCCCGCCACCATCCACCGCCAATCCCAACCCAAAACCACCGCCATCTCTTCCTTCTCCATCTTAAACCCTCCATGGCTTCCATCTCTAAACCAAATCCTCAATTCAAGAACCGACAGCGTGGTTCCAGTTCAACCGGCAAAACCTCAACCTCAGGCACTAATGATAGACCAGTCGTTGGAGACTCGATTCGAGATTGATTTCACCAGATCCAATATCAATTCTTACAACAACGGCTACAACAATCATTCTCTTAGCAAATTTGAGATTGATTTCACTAGATCCAATAAACGAATTTGGGTAATTTCATGTTTCTTCTTCGTCGATGGATGTCGAAGCTGTTCTTAATATCTATATTTGTACTTGTCAGTCTTGACGTCCCAAACCCTAACCGTATCGTCAAAGGAACCATAAACAATCATATTAGACTGAGGGTTGTAATTGACGCAGAAGACGTAATTAATGTGTCCGGTTAGGGAGCCAGTGAAGACGTCCCAGAGACGGACGGTCTTGTAGTCGGAGACGGTGACAAGATAGCGACTGTCAGAGGAGAAGGCGAGGTCGAAGATGCCGAGGTAATGGCCCTGAAACTCCTGGAGTATGGAGCCGTTGGAGGTGGACCATGTTCCAGCGGTTCTGTAGGCAGAGGCATAGGCGAGGAGGTTTTCGTCTTCGAAGAATTTGGCGCTGGAGATGACGAGTTTTTCGGAGCTTGTCGGGTTTAGTTGGGGGATTTGGGTCTTCTAAAAAAGCCATTATTAAGAAGATTTAGCCACGGTGGTGATTTGAAGGGAGTGAGGAGCTAGATTGGATTGAGTATGGTCTTCGGATGGGGTTTGGTCTGTAACGGCACCATTCTACGCGCTGTTGCTTTGTCGTTTGTCAAACCCAACGATAGAAGTGAAATTCTAATTTTGCCTTTACTCAAATGCATGTGAAAGACACATAGGCAACTTAACGAAAATTTACTAACGGCATCCATCAAAATGATTAGTCTTATGACTTTTTGGTACTTAAGGAACTAAAATTTGAAGAAAAAAAATTTGTAAGGGACTAGTAGTGAAAAAATTTATAATCGAGGAACTAATGGTATAATTAACCCTAATTACTATGTATTTGAATTCGTACTTAAGAGTATGGGCCCACCAGTCCACACCACTCACCATCCCCTCACGCTTAAAAGCCAATCATCCTCCTTGCTTACCTTTCCTCTTCAGTTCACGGCCACAGCAAACATTTCCTCAATAATCAAAACCGAAAGAGGCTTAGAGATAGATAGACAGAGAGAAAATGATGATGATGTTTGATGTTTCGAACTCTACTATAATCTTCTCTATGTTTATGTTGATTCCAGTCCTCCGAATCAAGCAAGACCTTTACAAATTTGTTGCAGACTTGTTTTCTGCCTTCACAGCTGATCAGCACGACGACGACGATGTTGGCTTGCCGGACCTTCCAGTTATCAAGTTTGAAGATCTGCAAGCAAGGAGGCACAGATCGATCGACGATATGTGCTTCGTTTGCTCCGAGGAGTACGAGGGAGAAGACGTAGTGAGTCAACTCGGTCGGTGCAAGCACGTTTTCCACACAGATTGCCTCTTTAAAGCGCAGAGACACGGCTTTCACTTCCTCACCTGCCCCTTCTGTCGGAGACCGTTCTTCAGCAGCCCCACCCCATGCAAGCACTCGTCATCATCCCCTTATGGGATCGACGGCCGGTAACGATTCCGGCAAAGCAAGAGCAGTTTTGCCTTTTTTTTTTTGGTTATATACTTGTATATGTGTTGCTGCTTTGATAAAAGTTTTACATGCTTCAACGCCAAAGTTTCACGCATAATGCTATGAGTGCTTAAATAATATTAAATTATTTATACTCACTAATGTGTTAGTTGATATTATATTTGATGTTATATAAAAAATAAAATTAAAAATTATAATTAATATATAACATTAACTGACATATTAATTGATATAAAAATTTGGTATTTTTTAGTTACTCCTGTCATTAGTTAAGTTTCATATGCCATCTGTACAGTGTGTGGTTGTATTTAAAACTCAACCTAAAAGTACTTTGATTATGTAAAAAATGAATATAAATGTAGAATACTCTTTCTAGAAAAAAGTTAACTTCAATTTTAGTTCTTTTAAGGGTTAATTACACCATTAGTTCTTTGATTATGAATTATTTTAACGGTAGTTTTTTAACAATTTTTTTTAAAATTTTTGTCTATTGACTATAAAAATTAGAAATGGTTGGTCCTTTTGTTAGATGTCGTTAGTATTTTTTCGTTAAGTCCGTCATGTACGCATCACGTGCATTTGGTTAAGGGTATTTATATAATTTTATGTGCAAGACTTTAAAAAAAAAAAAAAGTCCTAATACCCATCTTCTCAAACTGTCAGTCCACCACCATCACCAAACTTATCACCACCAAACCCATCTTCTCCGGCCAATAATTCAATAAACCATTACTGCCAGTCCACCACCACCACTGAAAGTCCACCACCACCACCAAACTCAAAAAATTACTCAAATTACTTCCAATTACTTTCATGAAAACTCAAATTACTTCCAATTACTTCTTTTTAATTATCCAAACATATTCAACTTTCAAACCCATCGCTGCAAATGAGACAAATCTAACATTTCTCAAAACCCTAACCCTAGTCGTCTAACCACCAAAGCCGTAGAGAGTACGACCCTAACCCTAGTCGTCTGGCCATTTTCATTTGCTCAAAGAGTTCGGATCAAAACAAAAGTCAAACCTAGATCTACAATCGAAACCCAGAGATGAAATGGAAATCAAAACGAAGATCTGTACCTATGGATGAAAGATGGCGAACAATGAAGATCTGAATCTTCGTCCACAATTTCCATAATGAAATCGGGATCGACGAATCAAACAGGGAAAGCTGGGATCGGGACTTTCGACGGAGAGACATGGTCTACAGTAATTGTCGTCAGGGAATCTCTACCGGATGGATGAAACGGTCTCTTCTTTGACAGAGAGTTTTAGAGAGAAAGAATATGAGAGAGAGGGAGAAAGTTCTTTGACAGAGAGGTTCGCTGGAGTTGGGGGTTGCATGGGGGAGGGGGAATTGATGGGTGCAATCACTTGTGGGTCTTCACTTTTACTAGTCTGGGCTCCAACTAGCTTGAGAAAAAATTGAGGGATGAAGGCTGGGGTGTTGGGGGGAGCTAGAAACGAGAGAGAAAATGGAGGGATAGGGGCTGAGATGTTGTGTGGGGCGGGGAGAGAAAAAGAATATATTGTTTTAAGTATTAGAAAATATCTTTGTACGTGAAATTTCATAAATACCCTTAACCGAAGGCACGTGATGGGTGCATGACGGATTTAACGGAAAAATACTAACGGCATCCAACAAAAAGACCAACCATGTCTAATTTTCATAGTCAAGGGACTAAAATTTGAAAAAAAATTCGTTAAGGAACTACTTGTGTAATAGTTCATAGTTAAAAGGACTAATAGTGTAATTAACCCTTCTTTTAAAATAGGAAAGCTCTTTTAACACCTAAAATACTCTAGATACACTCCAAAAATTAATTATAAAAATATCATCGTTTAAAATTATATTAATACCGTTTATCTTTTTTTTTCTTTCCTTCTATTAATACCCTTTACCCCTTATTTATTTATTTATTTATTTTTCTTTCCTTTTTCTCTCCTTCCCCTCTCCCTTTCTCTCTCTCTCCCTCAACGTGATTGGGGTGAGCCCATCCACCACCACTACTATTTTTTTTTTCCTTTCATTCTTCACAAATCTCTCTTCTTTACCGCCCCTTTTTATTATATGTTTTTTTTTCAGTCTTTCCTTTTTTCCCTCCCCTCTCCCTTCTCTCCTTCCCCTTTCCAAACCCACCATCATCTTAAATTTTTTTGGCAATTTCTCCGTTCGGTCACTCGATGGAACACTACAGTGCTGTTTGGTCACACATGATGGAACACCACAAATATGTTTAGCTGGTAGCGACCAAACACCACTGTGGTGTTCCATTGACCCGTACCGAACAGAAGGAAAAGGAAAAATTATAAAAAAAATTGCCAAATTTTTTTAAGATGGGTTTAGGAGGGAAAGAAAGAAAGAAGGGAGGGGGGGATTGGGGTTAGGGTTAGATTGGGAGAGTGAGAGGTGTATGGAGAAAAAAAATGGATTTTTTAGATGGTAAAATAGAAAATGTGAGGGTGGTGTATTTAAAAATTAGGTTGGTGTGAAATTAGTATACGAGGTGTATTAATAGAAAAATAGGGTGTTAATAGTGCTTTCATTTAAAATATTAACGGGATAATGAGTAAATATTAAGTACAACTTAACATCACCATATAATTAACGTATATGGTTCAGTTTCATTAGAGCTCCTTCCAAAGACGAACGAAAATCCCATTTTAATCACAAATTGCAACAAAATAAAACTATGAACCCTAAATTACAAAAATTGAAACCTTGAACCCCATAGTACAACTCTTGACAAACCTTGGGGAGATAAAATACACTTTGCCCAAATTCATATAGTAGTATCATGGCATTCTTTCACATCAATTTAACATTTTTTGAATGACTAAATTCGGACGGTACCTTTTAAATAATTTTTAACCGCCTAAATTTATTATAATTATTTTAAATTAGAAAATAATACTTTTTTTTACAAAATATTATATATGCCCTTAAAAACATGGAACGAAACGCTATGCATCATAAAACAAAAAATGGTACATCGCAACACACCACAATGCACAAATTACATTTTTTACTTGCGATACACAAAAAAGTTGTGCATCGCGATACACAAAAATTATATTACAACGTACTATTTTTGTGCATCGCGATGCACAAATTACCTTTTTCACTTGCAAAATGTCGTCTATACCTTTCCTTCTAACACGTACGCATTGCATCGACTTTCAGACTATAAAAACAAACTAACCTTCTTTACTTCAAACACACAGCAAAAAAATCCTCTTAACTTCAAACAAAGAAAAAAATCTTAAAATCCTTCGGCGATTTGGCAAATATTTTTGAAAACATCATCGCGGGATATTATTAAACAGAGCAAAAAATATCATCTCAACTACAAAAGAGCACCGAGAAGAAAGCAACAACTACCAGAACCAACAAAAATAAAATATCGGGTTAGTATTGCTGAATACATTTTAGGGTTTCAAAAACAGAGTAAAAATGTCTTGAATAACGTTTGTAGGGTTTCAAATTTGCATACAAAACTGAATATAAAACAGCGTTTGTAGGGTTTTAAATTTTATGCATCGTATTGCAAACTTTTGTTATTTTTAATGCATCGCGATGCATTATTTGATGAATCGCGTTCACTGAAAATGTTAATACACCATTTTGTTTGGATTCAAAATTTGTGCATTGCGATGAAAAATGTTGTGCGTCGCGATGCACAAAAGTAGTGCATGCCGATGAACAATCGATGCATTGCGATGAATGACATGTGCATCGTGTTTATTTCTTTATTATAATTTTTCAATTTTGTAACTTTAACCACAAATATATACGTATATATATGAATAGGCATGCTAGACAATAACTCGTGTATTGGGTCATTCGAAATTCATGCTAGACAATCTCTCAGAAATTTGAGATATTAACGATGGGATCAAAGTGTTGTTTAGCTGCCCTAGGAAATAACTATAGATACACACAATAACTATACATACACCATAATTGTATATAAAGCACACTTAATGGGTAGTTAGGCATGGATAAATAATATTATTAATTTTGGTACTATTAGCGCTCTCGCTATTAATCCTCACTTATATATCGAGGATAGTTTTGTTGTTAAAAATGTTAATCACATATTTTTTTTAGTGAAGACACTAATAATACCACCATCTCCTTTGGTATTATTAGCAAGGGGATAATGACATTATTCGCGTAGTTCGTGCTATTAGTCCCGAATGCCTATTGCGTACCAAACATTTGATAATTCTGCTTATTAATCTTATTCGACCTTAATCCTGATGACCAAACGGCTCCATAATATTTTATTAAGAATATATACATGTTATATTATTGAGTGTAAAATTATCATTAATGTTATAAACATGATACATTTGTGAATATAAAAAGACAATAGTAAAATGTTGAACTAATGTTAAACATGGGTGCTAAATCACACCCCCACCCCTCCCTTTTATACTAAATCAGTAAATCACACCCCCTTTTGGTAAAATTATTATTATGCCCTTAATGATTAGAAAAGTTTATATTTATAGTTTTAACCTTTATGTTTCATTAATTATTATAAATCACCCCTTATGTATTTTATAAATAAAATTATAATTTATTACTATTAAATAAACAAATATATTAAATTAAAAACTTAAATTAAATAATATGAAATTATATATTAATAATTTATAAACTAAAATTAAATTATGTCAAATTATATATTAAACTAAAATTATATATTAATTTGTACAAATTTTAGTTTATAAATATATTACTAATTAAATCAACAATAATATTAATTTCAAAATTAAAATTATAAAATAAAATTACTTCATTTGAAATTATATATTTATTAAACGATTTTAAATTATGTAAAATTATATATTAAACTAAAATTATATATTAATTTGTGATAATTTTAGTTTATAAATATATTACTAATTAAATCAACAATAACATTAATTTCAAATTTAAAATTATATATAAAATAAAATTATATATTAATAATTATATAAAATTATATATATATATATTAATAATTATAGAAAATTATATATATAAACTAAAATTATATAAAATTATGTATATATTAATAATTATATAAAATTATATAAACTGAAAAAAAAAATTTCAAACCCCCAAGGGTGGGCGGTTTAAACATTTTAAACCCCCAGGGGTGGGAGGTTTAAAATGTTTAAACCCCCAGGGTGGGCGGTGTTATTGCATTAAACCCCTAGGGTGGGGCGGTCCTCCTATTATGCCGTTAAAAATTTAACGAATCCGTTAAGTTTTTAACGGAATTTTGAATTTAAGGGGTTAAATTGAAATTTTTTTTTAACGGATCCGTTAGTATAAGACCACCTAGTCTGGGCGGTTATTCAATTTTCCAGTTTTTTTTTAAAAGTACAGGGGGCTTTTTGCATTTTTTTTAAGTTGAAAGTGAGGGGCAAAAGAGTCACTTTTCAGAGGGGGTTGTCATTTAGCATAAAGGGGGGGGGGTGTCATTTAGCACCTCTCGTGTTACATAAATAGTGATAGTACTAATTGAAATGTAGTAGCAAAGTAACACGAGTTATTATCTTTTTTATTAAGAAAATGTGTGCTAGAAAAGTATAACACATATTTACAAACTTTTCATGATATAATAAAAAGGATTCAACAAAATTTTTGGGTCAGAGTTGACGCCATTCGACGACATCATATCTTTTTATGTAACAGGGTAGGGTCACCCTATGTACATAGACAATATTTTCCTATTTCATACCACTAAATTCATACCATATAATGCCAATTGTGTGATATAAATTGTATTCTTGATAACTTTTGTAGTAACAATAAGAATTAATAAAAATTATAATTATTACAGTTGACAATTCACAAAATTATATTTTACGATACACAAATTATACTGAAATATTACGATTACAATTGACGATGCCCAAAATTATATTTGATGATGCACATTTCTTAACTCAAATTATAGTGAAATAGTATTGCTATACTTGACGATGCACATTTCTTAACACAAAAATACAAATTACATTGATGATATTATACTTTACGATGCACATTTCTTAGCATGAATTTACAAATTACATTAACGATGCACATTTTATATGATGCGGAAGCGCATTAAGAATCGCTGCACGAACGAGACTCGAAGAACAAAGGAATTGTTACACAAACAAATCCCGATAAATATAACCAAAGAATTTGTAAATTAGAGACTTTGAAAGAGAATTGGATAATACCAAGTTTAATATTAAATCTGATCATGGATGCCCCACTCTACAACCTTGAACCCCTCTATATAGGGATCTATGACATATGAATACTACGAATCAGAATGAGAAAAGAAAATAAAACAAAAGTTGCTGTTCAATGTATTGACTGTTAGAATATTCCTGATGTCTCCATGCACTTGCAGATTCATCATCCCTTGGACTTTTTGCTTATGTTCAGATGTTCCACATCGGTCCCTCCCACTTGAGACGAACTCGCCCTCGAGTCATTCGGAATGTCAGGATACATAGGCACTTCAGAAGAAGGATGAAATAATGAAAGATCTGCCACATTGAAAGTCATAGAAATACCCATAGTATTAAGAAGATCCACCACATAGGCATTATCATTGATGCGCTTAAGAACTTTGTAAGGTCCAAACTTCTTTGGCTGTAACTTGTGATACTTCCCGATTGGGAACCTTTCCCTACGCAAGAACACCATTACCTCGTCCCCCTCTTCAAACACAGCAACACGACGATGCTTATCTGCAGCAGCCTTGACCTTAGCATTAGTCGCCTCCAATTTTGCCTTTACTTCTGCCTGAATGGCTTGCGACTCTTTCACCATTTTACTTGCAGCTGCACTAAAACCTGGAGCATTAGGGAGCTTTACCAAATCCACAGCATGACGGGGAGTTTGCACATACACAATAGAGAAAGGAGAATTTCCAGTAGAACTGTGAACCGTACTATTAAATGCAAACTCAGCTTGAGGAAGAGCTTGATCCCACAGCCTTGGATGTTTTCCACAAATGCAACGAATCAAATTACCTAATGTTCGATTGACAACTTCTGTTTGACCGTCTGTTTGAGGATGCGCGGTGCTACTGAACTTCAAAGAAGTGTCAAACATCTTCCATAGAGTTATCCAAAAATGACTTAAGAATTTGGTATCTCTATCGGAAGTGATAGATATAGGTACCCCATGCAAACGAACAACTTCATGGAAAAACAATCGAGCAATGTGAGAAGCATCTGAAGTTTTTCGACATGGAATAAAGTGCACCATTTTAGAGAATCTGTCTACCACAACGAACACTAAATCCACCCCTCGTTGAGTCTTCGGAAGACCAAGAACAAAATCCATCGACAAGTCCTCCCATATACCATTAGGTACAGGCAAAGGGGTATATAAACCTGTATTTTGAGACTGTCCTTTTGCTACTTGACAAGTATAACACTTGCGCACAAACCCGCGCACATCTCTCTTTAACTGAGGCCAAAAATAACGAGACTCAAGACTAGAGAGAGTCTTATCAATGCCCAGATGCCCACTAAGACCTCCTCCATGCAAGTCACGAATTAACTTTTCTCGTAAAGAAACACGAGGGATGCACAGATAATTACCTTTAAAGAGATAACCGTCATAGATGTGAAAATCATTTTGTGTGGCCTTGGTCTTACACACAACCCATATCTCCCTGAAATCATCATCTGCTTCGTACCAATCTTTGATAACTTCAAATCCCACAATATCACTATGCATCGTAACTAGCAAAGTTGCTCTCCTACTCAATGTATCTACCACTTTATTTTGCTGTCCAGATTTGTGCTTCAAAATAAAGGGAAATTGTTGTAGATACGCCACCCATCGAGCATGCATCTTGTTAATCTGCTTCTGACTATTAAGATACTTCAACGCCTGATGATTAGTATATAGCACAAACTGATCTGGAATCAAATAATGCTCCCAATGCCTTAAAGCTCGCACCACTGCATAAAATTCCTGCTCATAAGTAGACCATTTCTGACGTGCATCACTTAGCTTTTTGCTAAAGAAAGCCACCGGTCTTCCTTCTTGAGCCAACACTGCTCCTATGCCGATTCCACAAGCATGACATGTGGTAGCGCTAGACATGGTGCAGTAGTCAGCTTTTCCTTAATCTCCTCGAAACTCTGTCGCTGTTCAAACCCCCAATGAAAATTTCCTTTCTTCAAGCAATTTGTTAACGGAGCCACAATTGAACTGAAATTTCAAATAAACCTCCTGTAAAAGGTCGCTAAACCGTGAAAGCTACGAACATCAGTCACTGTCTTTGGAGTAGGCCACTCCTGAATAGCTTTAATTTTCGAATCATCAACCCGAATGCCATCTTTTCCCACAATAAAACCCAAGAAAACAAGACTAGTTGCCATGAAGTCACATTTCTTCAAATTGATATATAGCTTATTGGCCTGCAAAACTTGAAGCACTTGGCGTAGATGCCCAATATGCTCCCCTTCATTGGCACTATAGATCAAAATATCATCAAAATAGACCACTACAAATTTTCCAATAAAAGGCTTCAAAACTTCATTTATCAGTCTCATAAAGGTGCTTGAGGCATTGGATAACCCAAAGGGCATCACCAACCACTCATACAACCCTTCTTTGGTTTTGAAGGCCGTCTTCCATTCATCACCGGGTTGAATACGGATCTGATGGTACCCACTCCTTAGATCAATCTTTGAGTAAACACATGCTCCTGACAGAAAATCAAACATATCCTCCAATCTAGGTATAGGAAAGCTATATCGTACCGTAATTTTGTTGATAGCTCTACCATCAATGCACATCCGCCAAGAACCATCCTTCTTGGTCGTTAGTAAAGCTGGTACAACACATGGACTCACATTTACTTGAATGGACCCCTTCTTTAATAGATCATCCACAATCTGCTGCAATGATGCACTCTCCTTTGGATTCATCCGATAGTGAGGTAAGTTAGGCAGACTCGCTCCAGGAACGAAGTCGATGGCATGTTGGATTTCTCTCATGGGAGGTAAACCTGACGGTAGCTCGTCCGGCATCACGTCTTTAAACTCTTCTAACAGCTCACGAACTTTTGGAGGATAGTCACCCTTAATTTCCACAGTGAGAATGCCTTTCATTACTAAGGCTATCATCTCGGTTGAGTGCTTTACTTCTGCTAAGAATTCTGCCCCATTTTTAGTCACAAAAAATACTTCCTTGCTAGTATTGGATTCTTCCTTCTTAGGCGCTTCAACATATGGAGTCAAAGTAATCCTTTTTCCTTCCCACATAAACCTGTAAACGTTATCTTTACACATATGCACAGCATCAATATCAAATTGCCAAGGTCGGCCTAATAAGATATGACATGCATCCATCTCTACCACATCACAAATGACAGTATCAGAATAAGGTCCAATTGTTAAGGGTACTCGACATCTGTTAGCCACCCTAACTGTCTCCACATCCTTAATCCAACCAATCTTATATGGTTCAGGATGTTTCTCAATCGGCAAATTCAATTGCTCTACTAGTTGCTTAGATATGATATTTTCAGAACTACTGCTATCTATAACAACATTAAAACGTTTATTGAAAATGCGGCACCTGGTACGAAAGAGCTAGTGACGCTGAGTATCCTCCTATATCTTGGGTGAAAGCAGCAACCGACGCATCACAAATGTAGATGACATATTCTCTTCTTCATATCCCTTATCAGCTCCATAAGCCACGTCTTCTATATCATTTTCCTTGTTCGTATGCTCCACTAAATTCACCAGCCGCCTATCGGGACAATTATTTGAGTGATGTCCAGGCTTTCCACATCTATAACACTTGTCTCCCATAAACTTTTGATATGGATTAGAAGCTGAATGTGGAGGTTGTCTAGAATTTGCTACCTTGGGTGTTCCTCGACTATCCACTGCCGGTCTCTTGTCCTCGCGGTCTTTAACACTTCGGGCCTCTTGCTCCTCTCTTTGAACCTCCTTTGTATTAAACCGACTTGGCCCAAAGTTTCTTTTAGATGTGTCACCTCGAGCATTCTTCTTAGTCTGCAAACTGACTTCAGCCTTCATCGCTAAATTGTATGCTTCAGAAAGCATAAGAATTGGTTGAATACCAATCTCATCCCGCACACTCCAATTCAGCCCATCAAGAAACCTAGAGACAAGTTGTCCCTCCGTCTCTAACACATTGTTACGAGAACACAATCGAAGAAACTCAGAATGATACTCATGAACAGTTCGCGTACCTTGAGTACAATGTTGGAATTGAGAAAACAAATGTTGCTCATAGTCTAACGGTAAGAAGCGAGCCATTAAAAGACGTTTCATTTTAGGACAAGTCCTCACCGGCTGCTTCCTTTGTCGTCGCCTTATGTTGTGCAATTGCTCCCACCAAGATGACGCACCTCCCTTCAACCGGTAAGCCACTAACTTGACTTGACGGTCTTCGGGAATCTCCATGTATTCGAAAAATCTCTCAATTTCAGCAATCCAGTCTAAGAAATCTTCAACACCCAAGTTCCCATTAAAGGATGGAACATCCACCTTTAATTTGAATTCTTCCTGTCCTCGCTGCCTATGTTGAAACCCCCTTGAATCTGATTTCCACGGCCAAAATTAAGATCTGGAGCATCATTATCAGATGAAGAATCTTCGTAGACAGGATTTCTACGAAGGTTTTCATTGACACGTCCTCGTTGTTGCTCTATGTTGACAGTTGCGCGGTGAGGAGCCAATCTCCCACCCTGTTCAAGCTGCTGATCTTGCCCAGCGACATTCATACGGTCAAGACGATTAATCACCATTTCTAAAGCTTCTTGTACTTGAGTCATTTGAATTCGTGTTTGCGCTAACTCCTGGTCAATACGATCTAAACGTTAGGTCTGAAGTTGAGTACTTGCTGATGATGATCCGTCTTTATCTCCTGCTGTTGGTGTAGTACTAGCCATTGATAATAACTCTGGAACAGGCAAATCTTGCTCTGATACCAACTGATGCGGAAGCGTATTAAGAATCGCTGCACGAACGAGACTCAAAGAGCAAAGGAATTGTTACACAAACAAATCCCGATAAATATAACCAAAGAATCTGTAAATTAGAGACTTTGAAAGAGAATTGGATAATACCAAGTTTAATATTAAATTTGATCATGGATGCCCCACTCTACAACCTTGAACCCCTTTATATAGGGATCTATGACATATGAATACTACGAATCAGAATGAGAAAAGAAAATAAAATAAAAGTTACTGTTCAATGTATTGACTGTTGGAATATTCCTGATGTCTCCATGCACTTGCAGATTCATCATCCCTTGGACTTCTTGCTTATGTTCAGATGTTCCACATCATTATACTTTACGATGCACATTTCTTAACACAAATTTACAAATTACATTGACGATGCATATTTTGCACACATGACGATGCACAAATTACAATTAAAAACGTCATATGTTGTTACGGAGATAATTTTGGAACAAATAAATTTATCAATTAAAATAAATTTAAGCAGTTGAAAATAATTATAGTGAATTTAAACGGTTGTAAATTGTTTAAAGGGACCGGCCCACAATTTTTCCTTTTTTTTATTTTTATAAGCGGATTCTGGGCCGGTCCTTGCACCATTGTTGAACTATCTACTTTGCTATGAGCATGAATTATGATATCCTCCATAGCTTTCTGCAATCGTCTATTTCAGAGCTTCCATGATAGCTTCGGTTTCCTTTTTTTATTTATTTTTATTTAAATACTTCCTCCGTTTTACATAAATAATCAATTATATTATTTTGGCAGAATTTACTTTACAAAATTATGTTTACAATTTCCATAGACCTTTTTACTTTATCTTCCACATGTGGTATAAATATATTAATTATGTTTAATAATTTTTGTAATTATAACCAACTCTAACACTACTTATATGTTCCTAATTAATTATTAGACTTTTTAAACGTGAACTTTTTGGGTGAAACGAAGGGAGTAATTTATATATATATATATATATATTAATTAAATTATATTAAAAATTAAAATTAAAATATTTTCTTAAAGATACACAAAGTTAGAACGTATCCTAAAAGAAAAATAAAAGTTAAAAAAGGGACATTTCTAGAAAGGTGATAGTGGAATAGTATATAGAATATCGATAACTTATGTATCTTGTGATGAAAACATGGATGGACAGATGGGGTGGGTGATGGTGGTTGTGATGACGAAGCATTCCTATTTAGAATAACGATAGAGATTAGATTTTGGTTACGGATTTTTTTTACAACAATTAATAAGGTATTATTCAATATAATTATTAATGCATCTAAAAATTATCTTATTGTTTACTGTAAATCAAACAAAATTTATTGTTTTAACGTTACTTTATTTTTTATTGAGAGAATGTTTTATTATTTTGAAGTATCATTCGACCTTTTTATGTGGAGTATTACCATCTAATACTCACTTATAATATTAAAATAAAACAAAATAAATTTTTAAGTGAACATCACTTTTTAGAACACTTTAATACTCCCTCCATCCTTTAATTATTATTTAGTTTGACCTGACACACAGATTAAGAAAAAATAATTGACTTGATTATTAATATTAGTATAATGTATAATTTTCTTTAATGTCCATGTCTGTGACTTATAATTAAAGTAGAGAAAAAAATAAGGGTAAAATGGTAGAAATGATGTCTTAAATATTTTTTTTAAAGATAATAAATGTTTTGGGATAAATAAAAAAAAAGATAATAATTTAAGTACGGAGAGAGTACTGTATACTAATATACTGCAGGTGCTGTTAATTGTAGTATAAACAATTTGAATATCTTCTCATTCGAAGATGATCTATCTGGTTATTCTCAAAGTATTTTCTCGACAAAGTCGCCCTGCAATCGAACTTCTGCGTATCTATTTTTTTAATTTTTTATTAGAAAAAAGGAAAAGAAATTGGTTTGAAATATCCATGTACGTTTCAATCATAAGTAATTAAAATGTAACGTCACCTCTGATCTTTTATTCAAAGTTGAATGGTAGTTAATTCCTCTTCTGTTATTAATTTGACTTTACAAGAAACAATCTTACCCTCTAATGTAATGAAAAGACAATAGTACCCCCACTAAGCTCTTGTGAATTACTGTACAAATATATATACTCTCAGGCCGGTCAGGTGTAATAATCTAAACAAGGAAGAATATTACTCCATTCAGGCTACAAAGTCATTGATAAATCTAAAAATATCGAGCTAGGAGGGTGCAAAGATGATGTAATAATCAAGAAAGTTAATTTTTAAACCATTTTAATAGAACACACGGAGGCCGTAGTTTTTGCGGTCCACATCAAGTGCATATTAAGAAATGATAGATAGCGACAATAAATTTAGTAACTTTATAAAAAATGGAACACTCATTTTGCTAAAAGATTTTCTTAAAAAAGAAACACTCAATTGACTCATGAATAAGGCAGGGAGTACTTTGTTTATATCACTAGGCATTGCCCTCATTAGTCTATGCACTTTATATTTTAGGTTTAAATCGCAATTTGGTCACCTTACTTTGACAAAAAATTCATTACGCTCACCCTACAATTTTTTTTCTCAATTTCATCACTACACTTGACATAAATCCCACGTTAATCACTCCATCAAGATTTTTGGATGAAAAACTTACTGTTTTTTTAAATTCCAAAAATACCCTTACTAATAACTATCAATTTAATCACTGCACTTAGACATAATTATCAAGTTCATCACTCCATCCTGATTTTTGAATAAAAAGTTTAAAATTATACTAAAAATCCAAAAATGTCATTACTAAAATATTAAAATTCATTGCAACCAAGAACAAACAAAAACCCAAAAATTGAGCAATTAGGGAAGAAGATCAAACACCTAAATCAACATCTCTTCATTCCAAGCTCAATCTGCACATACCCTCTAGCTCCTTCAAGAACCCCAAATCAATCCAGTTTTTTGAAATCCAAATGGACCAAAATCATAAAAGACCCACAACCCTTCTTGAAACACTCAGCGAAGAAATCATCAGAATCATAACGCTAAGCTCAATTGCCACAACACACATATGCTAATCTGTCGAAATTTCACGGTAACGTCGTCGAGTTACGGGGCCTGCATCGATTTCGGCCTAGTGTCGTACCCTCGACGAAAGAAAGTTTGATGAGCTCACTACTATGGTTGACGCGATCGACCACGATTTTCGGCGATGGCCCTTTAGCTCACTTCTAGCCGAATTTTCCTCTTAAAATTCATCCTCAACTCGATCTTCGTCATTCTCATTTCTATCAATCAAAGATCCATTCGGATATTCAATAATAGGCAATTTCATCTTGGTTAGAGATGATTCGGATCTAATCTACCCAGTGACTAAAATGAGAAAGTGATAGCTTGTGATTTGAGCATCTTAGGGAGAAAAAGGTGATTCGGGATCGGAGGGTGGATAGAGTGATGGGAGGTGGATGGGATCGGAGGAGATCGAGAGAGGGTGGAGAGTCGTCGAGGTCGTCGTCACCGTCGAAGCCTTTGAAGTCGACAATGGCGGAATTGGGGATGTTGGAGGGGGAAGTCGGAGACGGGAAGGAAAGTGATGGGTGAATGGTTTTGATTGTTTAAGTTTTTTTTTTATTTGACCAATTAATGTAATAATTAGTAATCCTAATTTTGTTTGAACACTATTACTAATCCTAATTAAATTAACATTAATATTTAATCTATTACTAATCCTAATTAAATTAACATTAATATTTAATATTATAATGACGTTGAGATAAATGACTAATACTTTTAATTAGATTAAGATAAAAATTTGTTATAATTAAATTCCTTAGAAATTTTCCATAATACCCTTGAAAAATGGCATGTACCACATGATTAACTTAATGGATTTTTTCTAGTGGTGTCATTAACCCTTATTTAAATATCTATAATTACTTATAAATAATTTATAATAATATTTTAAACTTACTTTATTCTATAATAACTATCTCATAATAATTTAATGCATTTGTTTAATATAATTAGTTTTATATATAAAAAAAAGTCAAGCTAAAGAATTTATTGCTTTAGAAAATACCAACATAATCTTTTATTAATTTTGATTAAGAATTCTGATAAGTTAACCTAATTTTTGTTTAATATTTTTAAGAATTAGTCTAAAATTATATTATTTTATTATATTTAAAATAACTTATTTAACTGATTTGATTATTTTAAATATTTTATACACAAAATTTTATACTAGTAATCTTAATGTATTTTCTGTCAAAGTAGGGTGACTAAATAGAAATTTAAGGTAAAGGGTATTTTGGTCTTTTTGCAGCCCACCATCCAACAAAACTAACGGAAGTTAAGCGCGGTGAGCTTATTGACTCAACATGTCAAGTATAGTGATGAAATTGAGAAAAAAAATTGTAGAGTGAGCTTAATGAATTTTCTGTCAAAGTAGGGTGACCAAATTGCGATTTAAGCCTATATTTTATTGAGAGATTTTGCAGTCACAATGAGGTGTCAATCATCACCAAATCTTTATACAAATCTTAGTACGATCTATATTATCCTATCCTACCAAGAGTTTCAAAGGTGTGCGGAAGTGGAACTATCTAAAATGACGACTACAGATTCTTTAAACTAGAAGAAGCTAGCTAGGTGTAATCACAAAGTCGGGAAGCTATCCATACAAATACGACTCAAGATTCTTCTGAACTAGTTGTAATCACATAACCTGGAAGTCAATTATCGATACGATTACGACCTTAATTAACAAGGTATAATTGCAAAGGCAGGAAGCTAGCTATCAATACGATTACGACCTTAGATTATCCTGATCAGACCACAAGAAGATATGTCACAGATGCTCTATTTTGGGGTTGCCAATATGTTGTGGGTAGCAAATATTGTGTTGACTGTGCCAAATAGTTACGAGAAATCTATATATTGGGTCTCCTTACTCCATTTATTTGCAACTCATACAAATTGCACAAACAGATTCAATACCATAGAGAATTGAAGAGGCTAGAGAGAAAAGGATAAAGATGATTTGTGGAGTGTCAATTCCAACAATCATCTTCTTTTTCAGTGTGTTGATTCCAGGCCTTAGACTATCGCCGGAGCTGCTTAAGGTTGTGGTAGACATGATATTTTACAAAAGAAGCTGCTATCATGACTACCATGAAGAGGATACAAGCTTGCTTGATTTCCCATTTATCAAATTTAAGGATCTACAAGCGAGGAGGAACAGACTGCCTGTTGACCACATGTGCCTCATTTGTTTGTTGGAGTACGAGAGAGAAGACATAGTAAGTCAGCTCGGTCGATGCGGGCACGTTTTTCACACTCACTGCATTCAGAGACGGTTACTGTATCAGAACGATTCCACATGCCCATTTTGTCGGACATCGCTCTTCAGTGTCACGGCTGCTTCACTGTGCACTCAATGGTCCGTGCCTTCGGCCACTTGTATTTGTATTTAGACGGCTCGTCAACATTTTTTATTTCTAGTTCTATGATTTGATGGTCTATTGTTGAAGCAAACGTGACTTCCATCAAAGCAATTCATTCTAAAGTTTAGAATATATTGGGCATATAAATGTTGTTGTTGCTTTGGCAATTTAGTCACAATATATATTATTTGGGTGGATAGGCGGTCTATCACGGTGGTGGTGGTGTTTGCGAAATTGGGACTGTTGCTGCTGTTCATTAACCTTGAGCCAGTTGATCAAGACAATGAATTGCAGCCATGGTATTTTAGTAATAGATATACATTAACACTCTTAGTCTTCATACTATATCACTACAAGTGTAAATTGAGATATACTCATAAATAGAGCAATTAAGAGGATTTAGTAACTTAATTTATAGAAAAAAGATGGTACAAAAAGGGAAACTTTAGGGCGGAGGGAGTAATGATTAAATAAATATTGGTGCTCGCACTTGGTTAATTAGGTAATATATATACTTGTCTTCTCACTTCCCAGCCAACATCTATTAGATTTTGAATTAGATGCAAAATTTTGGATACGGAATATATTTCTGATTATATCCATAAAATGGGTATGGAGTTTGTAGCATTAGTACCCATTTTATCACCCTACACTTGATCATTAGGCTTTTCATCTCAACGTTTTTGAATATGATTGCCAATAATAACAGCATCTGGGACTGTCTTTGCAAGAAAGGCATGTTGAATTCTAATCACCAATCCTTCTCCAATCTACAGTATGTTTCTGGTTAAACTTAACATCACATATATATAGAGAGTAATATTTACTTCTAGATACTCAAAATGCTTTAAATTCAAGTCTAGTGAACAAGAAGATCAAATCAACCAACCAATCAGTAAATGAAATGAAATATTGAAGTACCAAAACTTGCCCATGCTTCAAGCAACATCCTATTCAGGCATTTGAGAATTATCAACCATGCATTTACAATTAGAGCATTGTTGCAACATTTGTTCTTTCATTTATCCTTTCTCTATCATCCTCTAATTAATTAAGGCATGCTCAAGAAAAGTGGATTTCTGATTAGTCTTCAAAGTTATCTTGCTTTAATATTCCTTCTCTTGCTTTTCCTCAAATGTTTCCAAGGGAAAGCAATATGTGTTTGTGTGTGTGTGAGAGAGCGAGAGAGAGAGAGAGAGAGAGAGAGAGAGAGAGAGAGAGAGAGAGAGAGAGTTTTAAAGCAAAAGCAAAGATAGAAGATAGAAAAATGGATATAAGGGCATAAAAGAGATGCAAATATAGAAGTACATCCTCGTGGTCGTTGAACAAAAACAATCTTATAGGAGCAATAATGAAGAACTTGGCACCTATGGGAAGCAGTGATCATCTCTCGATGGATGAAAATGACGATGAAGATATATCAAAGCTCGCTATTGCATCGTTTCAGGCAAGAGAGGAGGAGATTGAGAAGAAGAAGATGGAGGTGAAGGAGAAGGTCGAGTTTAAACTCGGTCGTGCTGAAGAAGAAACCAGGCGTTTGGCTCAAGTCTGGGAAGTAAGTACATGAAGATCAAAATAATAATCGGAGCAGCTCATAACTGAACACTGTAAATGAATTTTATCTTCTCTATCTTGTATGATGTTTTAGGAACTTGAAGTCTTGACAGATCCCATGAGAAAGGAAGTTGCGGCTGTGCGCAAGAAGATTGATGTGGTCAACCGTGAGCTAAAATCACTGGGACAGAGCTGCCAAAAGAAGGTAATAACATGCAACCTTTGCTCGTAGCTCTTAAAGTTTGGGATTATCTCAACACTAATTGGCTTGTGAGAGGTGTGGTCCAAAGATCTTTATTCTGTACGAACATATGAACCAGCAGATTCTATTGACAACAGGAGAAAGAATACAAAGAAGCCTTAGAGGCTTTCCAGGAAAAGAACAGCGAAAAGAACCAACTCACGACCACGTTAGTGGAGGTAAATTTCATTATCAATTTCCCTTGCACTCTATTTGCATTTCGAATAAACAACGTATTTGAGTTCTGATAATATTCTCATTGATATCTTCTTGTGTCAATTTTGCAGATGGTGAAAGAAAGTGAGAAAGTAAGAATGAAGAAACTGGAAGAGCTAAGCAAGATTATTGATCCCACGCGTTGACTATTGTGCTAACATTGATCACTGATCGGATGAGCATCATCATGTTTACTGAAATTTACTTTGCGTGTTCCATGTCTTAATTTGTTCACTACTAAGATTGACATTTCTCATTTGTGTTCTGTAAAGAATTCTTAACCATCTAAATGTAATTTTTTGATTGTGATTACGTTTAATGAGTCATTCATTCTTCATTGAAGCACTAAATATTGAAACTGAAGGAAAGCGTAGAATTTGAGAAATCCCAACATAGTTTGGGTTGGCGAGCGCCTTGGTTTTATAGAGTCGGCGACTCTAGATCACATAGTTAAAGCCCACGACGAGTGGGTTGGGAACTATGGGTTGGGAAATAATCGTTTTACAATGATTTTTTGGGCATTCTCACACTACCCTATCGTCGTTGTTGGTGCATGGATTCACTCCTTTTGTGGATCCCACTATGAAAGATTTGGAGCTGGGATCTCTACTAAAAACAGCAAACAAAAACTCGGATGTCGTACTGGATGTAGCAACAATCCAATATACACACAGCGGAAAAACAAACAGACAGAAGAAACACCCGTTATAAATATTGATCTACAAGCATAGATATGCCACTATGACAAAACTTCTACTAATAAAACGATTGTATGGATTACAATACTCAAATAAAAACACAAACTCACTTAGTAGAACTCAAATGAAAAAGGTCCCTATTGAGAGAGCACAGAACCCTTCCAGTGATACACAACACAAGTATGGAGTAAGGAGTGTGGTTGTAGTCACAAATGCATCCAGACTTTTATGAATCACTCTTGGTATGTTTTCTTCTTCCAGAAAATTATTAAATCTTCAATGTCACGCTCACTTCTTTATATAGCTTCCAAAGGAACCTACCGTGTATGTCAAGAACTCAAAAAGGACAGGATTATGGGTTAGAAAAGAAGTAACACTCAAATGCAATTACATCTACGCACCGAATCTTGCGAACACGATATTATCAAAAGAGTCTCAAAGAAAGGCAACAACTATTAAGTTTACTAAGGAGGAAAATCTTAAATCATTTTCGATATAGAGCACGACTCTATCCTCCTTAACACACTACATATTGAAGAAAATGAAATTAATGGTCAAAGGTTGGACTGGGTAACTTGAAGGGCTTCATTTTCCTCTTCATCTTCTCTATGATAATTTATCTTCCCTTTTTTTTTGGCTGGCTATAAATAAATAGTCAACAATAGGAGGAGAAAGTGGGTACGCACAGTAAATCTGCAACTTCACTACACACGTACAAACAGAGAAAATTTGTTGATATTTTCTCATTTACAGTTGAAACTTGCAGTAACGATCCAACTGTGAAACGTATTCCGATCGTGACGATTTTTGGAGGGCTTGTTCGCTCTTCCCTCTACATTCTGAACGGTTGGATCGTTCTTTTAACGGCTAGATCTTTCGAAATAGGCCGCGGACAAAGCTGCTATTTTAGGTGATATTGTTCATCAACTCATTTTATTCTTGCAATTTGTTGAATGCTTTGGAGTAGTTGAGTTGGTTGATTTGTTTGAACACTTTTGTATCACCTATTTTGCTGATTAGTGGAGCTTTTGTGGGCTTCGGCCTCGTGGTTTTTCCTCTCTCACATCGAGAGAGGTTTTCACGTTAAAATCGTGGCGTTCATTTATTTTGCTTATTTGCAATTTGCTTAGTTTGGGCTACTTTGTTTAATTCCGTTGTGTGAGATTGGGAAGACTTTGTGGGCATTTGTGATACGTGTGATATCGTTTTCCCAGCAGTTGTGGTCTAACATGGTCATAGGATCACCCACCATAATGTTGGGCACCGCGCAAATGAATCGTTGGCAAGGGTTGCAAGGTCGGAAATATCATATTCCCAACCGATCCTCTCCTCGGTCAGCAAAACTACCTTCCAGTCTGCGTTGGTTTGTTTATAAACTAATTGGATGGTGTTAGAGACAGCAAAAATGGCATCCCTACCACACTGTTTTGTTCGAGGCTTGAGATAACAAGACGCAGATGAACTAGCGAGGTAAATTTTGAAAAAGTTTTGAAATACAAAAGGAGGTGGCAAATAATGGCTCAAAGGATCTCATTCATCAAATGGCTAGCAGGTTGGTGACTGCTCAAACGACCTGGTCTAACGCCTCACCAGCTCGACAAGGGGCCTGACATTGAGCTGGGTCAGCACCTAGGTAACTCCTCGATTCGAGGATGGCTCATCGCTAAAACCCCGTTAGCTTGGCTCGATCCAGCTTTAGGTTGACCCCGCTCGTCCCATTTTACGTCACTGAGCTAAAGTCGAAAAAAACCCAATACAAGTTATAGAATACAAATTCTAGAGACAATTGTTGACCGTAAATTGTAGGTATCGTTACTTAGCGGTGGAACCTACCTACTTTATTAACAATTAAATATTGATAACTTGTGTATAATTTCCTCAATTTAAACCACTAATTATAACATTTAAAATGTCAAATTTACATGAAATATATATATATATATATATATATATATATAATAACAACTGTGATCCTAACACACTAAAAATAGTAAAATCCCGCCAAAGCTCAACCTTCTAAAACTAGAACATTATTTATTTTCATAAAAATCTAAACTCTGCCTTGAAAATACCAAATAGACTATTCATTTACAGAATAGTTTTATTTAAAGAAATTTCCTACCAAAAGATCAATTCAAATTAAAAACCGTGCACTCTGTTAAAAGTATAATTATCAAATATTTAATTCTTTTTTATTTTAAATTCATTAACAAGCTCTTCATTTATAATTATCAAATATTTAATTCTTTTTTATTTTAAATTCATTAACAAACTCTTCATATCTTCCATGCATCTTAATTCAATGAAATACAGATTTTTGTTGCCTAATAAATGGTTACAAGACTCCTTGGGCAGCTAAAGAACTATAAAAATTTGATGTCTACAAGTAGTATAAATAGGGTACATCCGATCTGATGAAGAGCACTTGAACAAATTTGACAACAAGAAACTGCTACAAATTGGCCCCCATATTTAGTTAAGGAACACCAACCCAATAAAGCTGCATTCGAGATAAATAAGTAGAATGACAGTTTCTAGCAGATTCGGCATTCATAACAAAGATGCATTCAAGACTCCTTGGGCAATCGAGATAAATAAGTAGGATTGCTGCAGTAAGGGCATTAAAACTAAGGTTAGCAGCTCAACTATTTTCAGTTTAGAATGCATATTTCATGACACAAGGTATGATATTACTTTGTTTTTTTTTCTTTTGCATTTAGAATAAATTATTATTTCATTTCTTTAATCCTTCACTTATTTTTAATTAGGGATCAAAGTACTCATAATACAATCATAAGTTATAGATTGCATGTTACCCCAATAATTTATACTCAACATTATGCAAATCATAATTTCCAGAAGTAACAATGAATCACATGGTCTGTGTTGTAGACATATCTCTTTTAGCTTAAATGACAAGTCTATAAAGGACTACCAGTTTTGGTGGATACCTTCTTCATTTGCACCTATAAAAATTAATAATGATGGTGTTGCAAAATGGAATCCAATCCCAGTTGGCATTGGGTTCATAGCTAGAGATGGACAAGGCAACTTTATTGGAGGAATTGCTAAACACATTGGCCACACCAGTAAGACAATTGCTGAGCTTTGGGCTTTAAGATTTGCTTGTGAACTAGCTGTGCAACAATATTGGAATCATGCTCATTTTGTAATTGACTCTTTGTTAGCTTCTTATATGATTTACAGGAAAATGGAGCTCCATCAACAGCATCAAGCTCTAGACTTTTTAAATTGATAAAAAAGATTGAACAGGATACTTAAGGAAAATCTGCCTTAGTGAAGCTGTCAATTCCCAGAGCTACTTGTCTAAGATCTTTTTTTGGAAAGAGTTGCAGATTTTTTTTAACTAAATATATTGAGTTATTTTAAAATTTAAAATTAAATCTCTATAATGACGACTTAAATCGGAACAGTTCAAAACAATTCACTTCAGCCAAAGAAGTCATATTGTACTAAATTGAAGAAATACATGAAGCCAATGCAATAAAATACCTTTACTTTAGCCAAAGAACCATCATTTTCATACTAAATCGCATTTTAGTATCTTTAAGAGGAAAAAAAAGGAAAAATGTAACAAATGAATGAAACTCCATACAGAGGGGAATACCCACCTCAATCAGAACACACAAAAACAGGAAGAGGGGGGGACTTTTATTGTATATAGACCAGAAACCTCAACTAAAGAACCACGCCACTAACAAATGCAATAGTATGGCATGTGTAGACATAGAAAATCAAGATTGTGGAATCACGTAACTGACAATTTGGCATTAAAATTGAAGCCCCCTGGTAGTTTTGTTTTTGACTTATAAATTGCATTGAAATATGTAGTTCTCAATTCTTATGAATTTTTTTGTGGCTGAGATCTGAAAAAATAATGATAATATACACAAAAACATAGTGATAACTATATTAATTGATTCACAGTTTTTTAAACGTGTCTAATAAATCGAAGTACTCATGAAGAAAAACATGTTGAGTTGAAAAATAGATCCGAGAATGCTACATTTTAGAAAATATATATCTGAATTCTAATAAATTTAATCTTCTGGGTCAATTTCCTCACATGCAGAATTTGGAACCTCACAGACATACCAAAATAGAAAAAACCTAAATTAGACACCTATTTGTATTTATAAATTTCAATGTTTTATGGAGTATTTATTTCAAAGGCAAGTAATGAGTTTGCAAGAGGCTCACCTTATTGTCCTTGATCTTTGGCCGGACCGACAGCTCCTCGCCGGCTCGGAGAGCGTACCTATCTCTCACTCACCTCGAGGAGAGAGATCGTTAGGGTTTTTTTTGTTGAAAACGGTGCGAAAATTTGGGAAGAGAGATCGTTAGGGTTTTGAGTTGGAGACGTAGATGAAACTAGGACTGTGCTCACGTAAAAATATAAGGGCATTTTTTGGGTTTTCGTTTTGGGCCCTGTTTTTTTGGTTTCATTTAGTTTTGGCCATATGATTCTAGCTATTTACAGTAAATCATTTGAATTATTTGGGCTATTTTTCATTGGCCCGTAATTAATTAAACATTTTTATCATTCAATAAATATGAGGTGGATTAGATGTGATACACCAATATTTGATTTTGGACATTTAAAGGTTGAAATTAAATAATTAACTTTAATCAATTGATATGTATTTTATATTTTAATATTAATCAAATGTTTATTTTTATTTAATTAGTTGCCTACAATATTATTTTTCTTCAATTTATTCTTTTTATTTTATTTTCGTTTTGTTTGAATATAATTTAGTTAAAAAAGATATATGTCCGTGCGTTCAACGCACAGGTGTGAAACTAGTTCGTACATAAAGAAGTTGGGCACCTAGCCAGAATCATGAACCAGTTAATGCAATAGTTAACAACTGTTGGATTAGCTATGCCAGTCAGGTTCCGCTCAGTGAATTTAACAAGCACATTCCATTCAGTAAAAGCAGCCGTTAACAACTGTTGGATTATCATTTTTGTAATTAATTTTTAAGGAGTGTATTAATTGTAAAAGGTGGTGCAAATAGTGTCACTCTATTTATAATCATTCTTCTTACAACGTTTTTCCAACTCCTCCACCACCCAATCTATCTCTTCCTCTCCCTTCTCTCTCAATTTCTCACTCAATTCTTTCATTTTTCTCCTGATTTCCTCCCCACTTTTTTCCACCACCACCTTCCTTATCACTCTAGCCGCCTCTTCCCTTTCAAGCCTCCTATCTCCACCTCTCATAACCTCCTCACCAACCCCCACCTCCTCCACCAACCTAGCATTGAATGGCTGATCAATATGTATGGGCATGGCTATGATAGGAACACCATACTTCATTCCTTCCATCACTGAACTCCACCCACAATGGCTCACAAACTCACCAATGCTTTCATGCCTTAATATTCTCTCTTGTTGGGCCCACCCTTCTACAACCTTTCCCCTCTCCCCTACCCTCTCAAAGAACGGCCCTCTTGGCAATGCTTCTTCAACTCTAATGTTCTCCCCAACCGGAAACCTAACAACCCAAATGAAATTAACATTGCTAAGCTCAAGCCCATGGGCCATTTCTTCAACCTCCTTGGACAGCAAACATTCACTCCCGAAAGAGAAGAACACCGCGGAATCATTTTCCTTCTTGTTCAACCATTCCATAATTTCTAAATCTCCAACTTCGTTAATGACCTGTTCTTGAACAAGTGGACCAACATGTACCATCATTTTCCCTAACAAAGTTGAGAGATAGTCAACGTACTTCGCCTCTATCTCTCGAAATGTCTTGATCAAGATTTTGCCATTTGAGCCTTCAACGCAACCATTGACGCGATCAGGGTTCGCTCATTTCATTTGTTGGTGTATTTTATTTTGGTTTTCTCGGAAATATCACGAACAGAAATAAGATAAGGCAAAAAATTATTTTACTTAACTTAATAAATGAAGTCGAGGCTTGTGTTGGACACAATCTCTGCAAGACGAAATTACCCCGTACTAGTGCAACGGTTCTTGACAATCGTCCCTAAGATGCAACGACTTTTTAATCAGCGTAGGCAGCACTTCAATACGCAGATTCTGGTGAACTTGATCGGTGTTTCAGAACTTCCAAGACTCGAGAAGGGAATATATGCAACAATATGATAATTCTGACTAACAGACTAAATGCTCAGGATTTCGGTGTAAGGAACTGTCAATCCGGGGGTCTATTTATATTTACTGAAGAGTTGTGGTACCTTTCTGCGAATAGACACAATTTTGAATCTGGACCGTCGGATCACATCGTGTGAGCGCGATCCAGCGGACTGGTTCGCACTATAACTGCTGCGCAACTGCCCCTAACTGCACCGGTTCGATCAGTTACGATAACCGTCGAACCGCTTGGACCATAACCACCCTGAACTGCCCATAACCGCCCGTGGCCGTTCGGTTCGTCACTGGGTTGCACCTATTCGAGGGTGCAACGTACCTGGGCCATCCCTGAGCTGAATGAGCCACCCAGCTGGTTGAGCTGGACAAAAGTTTAAGGCTCCTTAGCTCCTAGCGACGATGCGTACGTGCAAAGTGCGCCTCTAAAGCGCCTATTGCGACCTGCGCGCTCGGGTACCATCCTCGCAGCTGCTTGTGCTAGTTAAAAGCTAGCCCAAGAGACATCATCAGGTTGTACCTTTGAGGAGACCACTTGAATGCTTCCTCCTAGAGTGGGCCAATTAATAAGGTGCATTTAATCACCTTTTTTATTCAATGTGGGATATGGCTTTTCATATTCCCATAACTCTTCAATTACCAATGTTAAGTTGCCTATTTTAATCATTAATATCTCATTCACCCGAAATTGGTTTTGAGATAATAAATATACTAACTTAATCTACTCGAAACGTAGATTTCAATTTTGCAACTTATTTTCATTTTTAATAAACGGTACCAAACTAAAAACTTGATCAAATATTGATCAAACACCAATTATAAAACCAATTTCCAACATCATTTTCAGTAGCCGCCTCAGTTATACACATAACCTTTTTATGTTCATAACCCTGAACAGATATAGCCGAAAAAGGGTTTTCAAAAAGAGGGTTTCTTGCTAGATTGAATATGTAGTAAAATGAAGTGGCAGTGGTGGGGATCGGAGGAATAGAACAGCCGGCATACTGCACGATGAAGCCACTTCCGGTGCCCACGGTTGGAGGAAATCATAGATGACTAGGCTAGGTTTAAGGGTTTTGAGGATGGTGGAGAAGGTGGGCTTGGACATGTCAAAGGCCTTCTTGAGAGTGGACATGATTTGTTGTGTGGTTATGTGGAGGGAGATTGGGTAAAGTTGGAAGATGGATTTCAACTAGCTTGATTGAAATAGATGAGTGATCTTGTGTTACTTTTGTTTTGATGGAGTTGAGATTGACTGGGATTGAGCAAAGGTAGATGTTGAAGCTTCTCTTGGAGAATGCTTTGGCTAGCCCTAGGAAGGGTGATATATGACCATGAGCTAACCATGGCAGCATTAAATTAACACTTCTTTCTTTACTCCTATTAAGATTATGTCATTTTCAAAAATGAGATTATACAAAAAAAAAAAAAAAAGTGAGATTATCTTTTTGATAGAGAGTCATAATATAACGCACTTTTGATGATTCAAGATGTTCTAGATGGACGGAGGAATTGGAAGAAGATTAAACCGTTTTTCTTTAAACATCTACGAGGCCCAAAACTACAGCAGGAAAATATAGAATTGTCTAGAATGTAAAGGAGATTCTTCAAGTATAGAATACTCTAGCATAAGAAGAAAAAAACAAGAACGACGATCGAAAGAAGACGTCAACTATCATATGTCGGTGGAAAGATGTTATCATGTTTATGTTTGACTCTAAATAGGTATAAAATTTTTGTCAGTATTACAAATAAGAATTAGCCTTAGATTTAATATGAAACCGTATTAGGTTAGTACTCGTATGATGCACGATTTTAATAAAAAATATTGTAAAAATTGTTTAAAATAAGAAGATTTTTAATTATTGTTTTAACTTTAACCGTATTCTAAATTTTAAAAAAATATTTATAATTTTTTTGTAATTAATATATTGGTTAATTAAGGTCATTGTATTTAAAGTAATGGATATAGATTTTTATATGATATTAGTAATTTAAAATAAAATAAAAAAAAATTTAATGGAGATGGTTGCCATGTAGACATCACCAAAAAGATGTATTTGTCAAGGTAAAAGAGGAATAGTGTGAAAATCAATTGTAATAAAGAGAATTGAACATAGCGAATATGAGGGGAGTTTTGAGAAATTAGAGAGAGAGAGAGAGAGAGAGAGAGTAGTTTAGGAGTGAATTTTTTCAACACAAAGCTGCCGTGGGGTGGGTTTGGCTTTTGTTTTAGTAATAATATATAAATTGATAGATTGGTCACATTTAAATGCCTAAAGTCTCAAATTGATACTTTCTAAATAGGAAAAATTGTGTGCCGGTATGAGACTATGAAAGTAATTGCAAAAGCCACCGTATTATTCATTGAATAAAATATATATATACATGCATGAGGTTTCTTGGAGGAGAAGAATACAAATACAATCCTTGACAAATATAACATCTATTATTTTAAGTAACCTATTACTATAAGGAAACGGTTTGATACAAAGAATTACAAAACAATTATAACTCGGAAGCTTCGGTATCTCTATCATGCCCCCGCAAGATGGACGGCCGAGAGGAAAGACCAATCTTGGATAGAACCTGGAGAAATGGGGTCCGAGCAAGCGGCTTGGTAAGTAAGTCAGCCAATTGATCACCACTCGAAATATGAGTCACACGGAGAGAATTATCTTGAACATGCTGTCGAACAAAGTGATAATCAAGGCCGAGATGCTTCATCTTGGAGTGAAACTTAGGATTGGCGGCAACATAAGTAGCGCCCAAGTTGTCACAAAAAATGATAGGAGTAGTCGTGTGCGGAGCCATCAATTCGCGGAGAAGATTTTGAACCCAGAGAAGTTCCGCAGTTGTAGCAGCAATAGCACGATATTCAGCCTCAGTAGAAGACCGAGCCAGAGTACGCTGCTTACGAGAGGTCCAAGAGATAGGATTGTGACCCAAGTACACAATATAACCAGTGGTAGAACGGAAAGTATCATGATCCCCCGCCCAATCAGCATCAGTAAAGGCATGAAGATTAAAGGAGGAAGAATGCCGAAGTAATAAGGCATGGGACGAGGTACCCACCAAGTAACGCAAAAGACGTTTTAAAGCAACCCAGTGAGCCTCAGTTGGACAATGCATAAATTGAGAAAGTCTGTTGACCGCAAAGGAAATATCAAGACGAGTAAGAGACAAGTACTGAAGACTACCAAGCAAGGCCCGATACTCGTGGGATTAGGAAGGGGCGAACCGGAAGAAGCCGTGAGAGGGGGGGTGAAGCGCTAAGGGTGTGGAAACAGGCGTAGCTTCAGACATCCTTGCTTTCACAAGAATATCTTGAATATACTTATGTTGGGACAAAAGTAACCCCTGAGAATGAGGAATGACTTCGACACCAAGAAAATAAGAGAGCGATCCAAAGTCCTTGAGAGAGAACCGAGAAGAGAGAGAGAGAATAAAGGAGTTTAGGAGTGTAGAATCGGAACCCGTGACAATAATGTCATCGACGTAGACAAGTAAATAAATAAGGTGAGAACCATGACCAAGAACAAAAAGTGAAGAATCAGAGAATAAAGTAGCCGATACCTCTTTTGTGGAATATTTAATTGTTTAAGTCCATTATATTTGTTTTTATCCGTTTAAATCTCTTTTAAGTGATAAATTAATTATTTATTTCAAAAATACTCCCGTAACAACATATTACGTTTTTTAATGTATTTTATGCATCGTCATGTATGCGAAATGTGCATCGTCCATGTATTTTGTGATTTTGTGTTAAAAAATATGCATCGTTTACCAAGTCAAGTATAAAATATGCATCGTAATATATTTTTTGTGAATTTTGTGTAAGAAATGTGCATCGTCATGTATAATTTTGTGCATCGTCAAGTATAACAGTACTAATTCAGTTTTGTGTTAAAAAATGTGCATTGTCAATGTATAACAGTATTATTTCATTATATTTTTGTGTATCGTCAAGTATAATGTAGTGCATCGTCAAATATAACTTTATTATTTTCAGTATATTTTTTTGTGCATTGTCAACTGTAATTTTAAAAAAGATAGAAAAGGAACAATGTTTTTTGAAACGTTTTTGTTTATGATGCACAGTATGGGTTTCCGTATTTTTATGTGCATCGTCTTGTGTTGCACAGCGTCCACTGTTCCGTATTTTTAAAGGGCATAGATGACATTCGCAAAAAAATGTTCTTTAACGATTGAAAACAATTATAGTGGACTTTAGTGAATAAAAATTGTCTAAAAGGGACCGATCCGAATTTTGTCATTCTAAATAGGGTTAATTACACCATTAGTCCATTGGCTATTAACAATTTCACAATTAGTCCCTTAAGAAATTTTTTTCAAATTTCAGTCCCTAGAGTATCAAAATTAAACACGCTTAATCCTTTTGGTGAATGCCGTTAGGATTTATCCGTTAAGTCTGTCATGTGCCGAACACGTGACTTTGGTTAAGGGCTTTTATAAAATTTCATGTACCCCTATATAACTTATAGTGTCATTAACGCTAAATTATTTTTTAAATTAATTATTTTTATTAATTTAATGACTTACTCTATAAATTTGCAAAACTTAAAAAAATAATAAAATAAAGGAAAAAAGATGCCCTAATTAGTGTCTCTTGTAACGCAACAGTTGCAAAGCAGAGGAGCCCCCATTAACTCCGGTAATACGCCTCCCTCTGTCAATGCCCAAACACAGCAGCAGTAGGTCCCTCGCCACCGTCATCCATCTTCAGCATCCCTAAACTAAGGTAGTCAAAGGCTCTTTTAGCGACGAGAACAGCTCCGACATCCCCAAACTTATATAAGGGACTTGAAATTCTCTCCCTCTGCATCTGACTCCACCTCCGACGGTTTCAGGAGCAACCAAAACCCCCACCGCCGGTCTTTTCGGCAGCCAGAGTAGTCAGGCCTTGTATCGAAACCTTCGATCTCATCCGCGTCATTGCTAACATCAGAAACATACTAAGATGATTCCTTTCAAGATCCAGGCCATCAAGCCATTTCTCATGCCTAGAAGATTCAACCTTTGGAAAGCACCTATGATATGTTTGTACTGAAGGCGCTCGACCGACTAACCCCTCCCCCCCCCTCTTTAACTGATATGGCCAAGTCAAGTCGCGCAACACTCACATAATGTCCTAGTCGAGGGTTAAATTCATTGATTGAGAAAGCTGACCGAGATTCTTCGGGAGACATGGTCCCCAATTCAGAGGATTTGAGACGGACCATTGCGTCATGCATGAAGTCCTGGTTCCCCTTAGCTTTGCTAGGCACTGGACTGGGCTTCAATCCACATGGAATGTAAATGAAGCTCCCAAAAAGATGGGGAGTTCTAAGAAAATAGGTCATAAGCAGTAGTCCTATTACTGAGGACGCCATCGTCGTCGCGAATAATTCCAGTGATACCGAGATCGAAGTAGTCATTTAAGAACAAAAGAAATGGAGATCTTCTTTTTGCCCTTTCTGCTGCTTTTAATTTTTGAAGGCAGGCTTATTCTGAGAAGTTGTTTGTGATGGGGGCTTTTTTTTTTTTTTGTTATGTTTGGGGAATGGAGAGAAGATATGATAATTTTGAGTTTATTAGGTGTGGTGATGAGAGCCTTTGGTTTGAAGGTGGATTAAAGGCCACATATACTAATGACTTGGATTTCTGCTTCATTTTTGAACAGATCTCGTCTGGTTTATCTCCAATTTCTCTGGTTTGCCGATTGGACGCCGGTAGAATTTCCTCGTTTGGTTTGTCTTCGGTTAGCTCACTGTGTGCGTGAGAGAGAGAGAGAGAGAGAGAGAGAGAGAGAAAGGTATTAATTTTTTTATTGTTTAATTATTTAGTATGAATTTTTCATAATACCCTTGAAAAATGGCATGTGCAACGCACATGGGTAACTTAACATAAAAATACTAACGACATCTACCAAAAGGACTAGTCGCGTGACTTTTTGATACTCTAATAACTGAAATTTGAAAAAAAATTAAGGGACTATTCGTGGAAAAGCTAATAATCGAGGGACTAGTGGTGTAATTAACCCTTCTAAATAATACGATGGTTAAAGGCAAAATCCATATTTGGGTCACTCAACTTTTCACAAAATTGCAATATGATCACCACAAGTTTAAAAATATTATTTGGATCACTCTTCTTCAGTTATCTTGCAAGCGAGTCAATTTTTTGGACCGACGTTACTTCAGCAGTTAAAATAACATAAAATACCAAATTTATCTCTGTCTTCATCTTCATCTTCCCCAATTAATAAAAAAAATAATAATAAACACCAACCTTAACACAAATATAACCCCAAAAGCATAATTCAGTCAATTAAAGATAAAAGTTTATCTATCAAATTATATCCCAATTTCTCGAACACAATAATATTTGGATACACACATAATTATCCTGAAAAACATAATCTAGCTAGCTGCAAGTACAAAAAACACAAATGTAAATAAATCAAAATACAAAACATAAAAAAATAAAAGTTGCATCTTCCTCGCTAAGCTGTGCTGTAGCTAACAACCAGGTTTTTTTCTTTTCCCTCTTTCTGTATATGCATGCCTTGAGAAACAAAACTCAACTCAAAATTTTGACTGTACATTATGCATTTGAGATAATAATCATATCAAAATACCAGCATCAATCTTGACGATTTGAAGAAACAAATTCTCCAACATCATATATATAACGTGTTAGCATACTTTCCAAATCGAGACTCACTTTTTTTATTTATTTTGTTAGCTTACAAGGAAAGACGCGGACTCTTGAACTGGAGTTAGGGAAAATCATTATGGCACAATCAATCAATCCTTTCTAAACATTCCTTAAAAGAAATGTTTAGAAACAGGATAATTATTATCAAACGGACAAAAATAAAAAAAAGACAATTATTTATGAACGAAAGGAATATTAATATTCATAATAAAATTAATTTATTTTAATTTGTGTGTCTAATCAAATATAACAATTACTCCGTAATATTTAAAAAATAAAAAAATACTTTAATACATTACTATCACATACACACACACTAATTTTTTAATACTTAAAACACAATAGGACAAACTACATAAATAATCTTCGTACTTCTCGACCTTTTTAGGATTTGTTCCTAAACTAATTTTTCCAAAAATTTTATCCCTATACTAATCAAGTAAAACATGATACTTCTCTCTAATACCATTAATTTTTATCCATTAAATATAAACACGTGCAACGTGCATGATTTTGACCAGGATAAAAGTATCCTTGCAAAATTTTCTTTTAAATAAACAAAACTAACCGTAACAATTAAAAACTAACCGTAACAATTACAGTATATATTTTTAAACTTTATCAAAGGATATTATTGTAATTTCACACCCCTTTCTTCTCCATCCCCCTCTCCTTCTCTTCCGTCAACCGTGGCTGCCATAACTGCCGCCCAACTATCGCCGGAGAAGACGATCATGGCTGCCATAACCGTAAAATCAGCACCACAATTAAAATCAAACTCAAAACAACAATTGATCAGTTGATTGATCATGATTAACTTACTTTATCACTTAGATCCCCCATTGTATCAACTCGTTTCGAAGATCTAACACAAACCCAGATAAAAATATGTGCCTGAACCACGTGTAGAACAAGATTTGAGCTAGTCTTGAAGTAAAATCGCCAAATGGGTACGGGCGGAAAAGGTTCAAATGGGTTGATCAAGCAAGAATCACACCCTTTCTGCTGTTCCCCTCCCCATTGCTTTCTTGGGCGGCTCATCCAAATCCAGCTCCAAAACCTCTTTTTTCCTTCTACTCTCTTCTTCCCCAGAACCATTCTAAAATTCCCATCTCTCTTTATTAAATACTCCCTCGGTTTCAGGCAAAGAGTCCACTTTTCTTTTATAGAAGTCAACATAAGACTAAATCAAATAAAAATTTTACATATTTTACCTATATTTTAAGAAATAAAAGTTTATTAATTAAAAACTATCTTAATAATACTATAGATTACAACTTTAATAACTTTGTAAAAATTATTAGATTTATATTAATTATTAATTAAATTTTAGCTTAATTGACAAAAAAAAATCAAAAATAAACTCTTTACTCGAAATGGAGGGAGTAATTTCAATCTTAACCTATGCTTTGCTGCAAAACCAAGAAAGAGATGGCAAAAGTGAATCTTTTTATGATCAATCAAATGGGATTTGAAAATGGGTGGGTGTGTGCACACCTTTTTATGAACAAATCAACTTCAAAACAATAATTTCACTTTTACCCCAGGTGGGTTGTGCACGTCTTTACCCCCACTTGTAAAAAATTGGGATTTGAGGGATGCGTGAAAAAAAAAAATGGTGAATCTTAATTTGAGATTTTAGGGAAAAGAAATAAGATGGTGAATTTTATTTGAGATTTGAGGAAAAAGAGAGAAAATGATGAATTTAAATTTGAGATTGGGAAAGAAGATAATTTTGGGGTGAGTTTAATTTAGGGCAGATTACACAAAAGATCCTTGTATTATATATAAATAAATGACTAATTTACTTTTGGAAAAATCACGTGAAATGCACGTGATTTTACTAAATCGAAAAAAATTGACGGTAATGGATGGAAAGACCAATTACGTCAAGAAATTGAGTTCAGGGATCGATGGCGTGTGGTTAGGACCCATCCCAAAAAAGTAGAGAAGTACAGAGACTATTCGTGTAATTTGTCCAACTGAATAATATTAAAAAAAATAACACACAGTTATGGAGGATCTTTGCTTTCCTACTGGTAACTCATAATAATACTAAAAAAAATACTCCTCCATTCTTAAAAATATACTTACTTGTTTGATTCATTACACCTATTGTACAAAATTAATTAATTTTATTGTAAATATTACTACTCCATCCCAAAATAATTATTATTTTAGCAAAGGTTTTTGTTCCAAAATAATTATCGTTATAGAACTTAAATATTTTTTTTCCTATAATCTATGTAAGCTTTTTAATCTGTGTGTAATTTGCTAAAACGATAATTATTGGGACAGATGTAGTAGTTTGTTACGTGTTTCCTTTAAGATAGTAATTAATTTTTACTTATTATTTTTCTATTTTTATTTTTTCAGAATAAATATATTTTGTCAATTATGCTCATAACTCGCATCTCGTGTTCCATTATAAGAAAATAATATTATTAAGGCATTTCTCTACTAAAATTTTAGAAAATATTAGATATTTTATTAAAAAAATAAATTAATTTAAATAATAATATTTAAAATATTAATTTAATAATATATAGCAATGTGGTTGGTATTAAATTGATTATAACTGGTTACAATAAACTCAATATTAATTTTTTATTTCAATAATCAAAGATCATGGTTTATTATGAAAATATATTAAAGAAACTGTTAGGGTTTATTTTAAAAATAAATTAATTGTACAAGGTTCTTTTAAAATATTTAAAAAAATTCGTTAACAACAAAGGTTTTTTTTGAAATCATAAAATAGTACAAAGTGTTTTTTGGAATAATTTTCCCGCCATTTCCACGTAAGATCCACGTGATTTTGCATGCCAAATCAGTCTTCCATCATTTGTTTTAACAGCAAGTTAACGGAAGGTTTTAATTAAAAATAAATAAATAGGTGAAGGTTCAATTTGCAAAAAAATAAAAATATATGATTTAAATTGAAATCTCGAAACTAGTACAGAATTTATTTTGCAATTATCTCTAAACAAATTGACAAATTGTCAGAAAAAATACCTAATTTTTTTCTCCACGAACAAACAGCATCAAGGGACGGCTATAGATTTAATCAAACAACACAGAACATCAAAAACAAATGGGAATTCATTAAAACGAGACGGAAAAATACCTCCGATCTCCCCAATAGAGAGTGTCGGAGGAGACGTCGTTAATGAAGCTGCTGTAATCGATTAGATCCCAATTGTTGTCCTCAAATAGATCCATTTCCAGTTGAGAAATTGGTACTATTAAGTTGTGTTTGAAACCCTAATTTTAATTCAGTTGCGAATCTTCGATTCATCGATTGCGCTCTGTATGCGAAATGTCATCTATACCCTTCCTTCTAACACGTACGCATTGCATCGGCTTTCAGACTACAAAAATAAACTAACCAGTTGAATGCTTAACACAAACACAAAGCAAAATACCCTCTTCACAGTAAAAAATCTTAAAACCTTTCGTCGATTTTGCAAAATAATTTGAAGACATCATCGTGAGATATTATCAAACAGAGCAAAAAAAATGTCTTCTCAACTACAAAAGAGCACCAGGAAGAAAGAAACAACCACCTGAACCAACAAAAATCAAGTATCGGGTTAATATTGTTGAATATATTTTTAGGATTTCAAAAACAGAGCAAAAATATCCTGAATAACATTTGTAGGGTTTCAAATTTGCATATAAAACAGTCTTTCTAGGGTTTCAAATTTTTTGTATCGTAATGCAAACTTTTGTTGTTTTTTATGCATTATTTGATGAATCGCGTTTACTGAAAACATAAATACACCATTTTGTTTGGATTCAAATTGTGTGCATCGCAATGCAAAATGTTGTGCATCGTATTGTGCATCGCGATGCACAGAAAAAATGCATTCCGATGAACAATTGATACATCGCGATGAATAACAGGTACAAAATTACACTTGACGATGCATAAATTACATTTGTACTGAAGTAATACTGTTTTTATTCGATGCACATTTCGCAACACATGACGATTTACAAATTACACTTGACGATGCACAAAATTACACTTGACGATGCACAAATTATACTTGTACTGAAATAGCACTATTTTTATTCAATGCACGAATTACATTTGACGATGCACATTTCGCAACACATGACGATACATAAAATTACACTTAACAATACACAAATTACACTTGTACTGAAAATAGTTCAATTTTTATTCGATGCACAACTTAAACTTTAACGATACACATTTTGCAACACATGACGATGCACAAATTCACAAAAAAGTAATTTTAAAATAAATAGTAAATTTATCACTTAAAATGGACTTAAACGATTGAAAACAATTAAGTCTTTACTGGTCCATCCCAGCTCACAATACAATTAAGTCTTTACTTGTCCCGTCCGGCTCGGCCCCTATTCTCCTCACAGATATTTAACAATTCTTGTACAAGCACATCAATCTCTTCCTCTCCATTGAGACTTAGTTTCTCGCCTAACTCCCTTGCTTTCCTCCTCACATCTTCCCCACTTTCGTCGACAACCACTTGCCTAATCACTTTGGCCAACTCTTCTCTTTGAATTCTCCCATTTTCATCCCTAGTCGCCTCAACGGCAACACCAACCTTCACCATTTGTCTAGCATTCACAGGCTGATCAAGATTCATGGGCAAGGCTATAATTGGAACACCAAGTTTCATGCTTTCCATAGTGGATCCCCATCCACAATGACTCACAAACCCACCAACACTCTCGTGCCTTAATATTTCCACCTGTGGGGCCCACCCTTCCAACACCATCCCCCTTTCCCCAACCCTCTCTAGATACCCCTTTGGTAATTCCTCCTCAATTATCCTAATTTTCTCTCCTCCCGTTTTAGGAAACCTAACAACCCATATGAAGTTTACATTACTCAACTCCAACCCATATGCTACCTCTTCCATCTCTTCCTTTGACAGGAAATATTCACTTCCAAACGAAACAAAAACACTTGAAGATTTATCCTTCTTGTTAAGCCACTCCATGACTCCCGTGTTATCATTGTCGAGTTTGTCCATCGGGTCTTCCGTTAGAGAGCCGACGGGTAATACCTTTTTCATGCTTAACACCGAAAAATAATCAATACCTTCACCCTCGAGTTCTCTAATGCTTTTGATCAACCTGATGTTACAAGATGTTTTAGGACTTTCAATGGAATGGTGCCTGTTTTTAGTGTCCTTTACTGCTTTATCAGCCCGAGAAAACATCTTAGTTTTCTCAAACTCATGGAGATAAATGCCTGGTAAAGGATACTCAACACCTGGATCAAAAGAAGCAACAAAATATCAAATGGGTTAATTCCCCCGGCCAAAAATATAACCATAAATTAAATCAAGGATATATATCTAAGATATTCATTGGATAGCCTCTAAGGCTCTCAAGGGGTTAATAAGTGTGTCGTCGTCTATCGCATGCTTGATGAATAGTTTGTCAAATATTTAAAAATTAAAAGCAATGATATTAAAAATAGGAAAATATAAAAAAAAATTAGTAAAATAACAAAATGAGGTTTGTCCTGACCTGGAATGTTAATCATATGCATGATGAAAGAGACTGCTGTTGCACCAGCAGTTAGAAAATCAATAGCTAGAATGTTAAGAGATGAAGCTAGTTCTCCCACCCAAGGATGCATAAGTTCATGTATGACGAAATCGGGATTGAGTTCCTTGAGGATATTGGACAAGTTAGGTAGTGACCTTTGGAAAGCATCTCCAAGAGAGGGCATCAGGTCCGTTGAGAGGCCGTTGGTGGTGTGGAGGTGCGGTGGGAGGTCGGGCGAAAATGGGAGGTGGAGCTCCACCAGTTGGATTGAGTGGGAGTAGTTGCTGTCAAGCTTTTTGCTGATAGATTGAAGATTGATTGGGGTGGAGCAAAGGTAGATGAACAAGTTTCTTTTTGCGAGTCTTTTGGCTAGCTCTAGGTAGGGTGATATGTGTCCATGAGCTAACCATGGCAACATGAACACTTTCAGACTAGCCTTTTGGGTTCCCATGAAATCAAACCTCTGTGTGTGTGTGTGTGTGTGTGTGTGTAAGAGAATGCACAGCTAAGGGTGGTACATTCTAATCAGCAAAAGAGAGATGTTATATACACCAATGCTTAAACAAAGACTACAATAGTTAACTATCTTCATTAATGTGAACGTAGTGAATGAAACAAGCTGAAAAAGAGATGCGACAAAAAAAGAAAGAAAGAAAGAAAAAGCAAGTTTCCTATCATTGGACAAAATTTATGTGGACGTCATAGCAGAGCTTGCCAGAAAGTTGAAATCAAATTCTTCAACAGCCACATCCTTTAATATTTTGGGCGCGGAGGGAGTGGTAGTGTCCACATATGACGGTCACACAGGTGTTTTCAATAAGAATAATGTTATGTGTACCTAAAGCGTCCACTAAATGTGTACTAAAATCTCAGTCGGCATCTTCTAATTAGTTAAATAATTTGTGGGCCCTTTCACTTAAAAATCTTCTGACCAATTAGAAGATGCCAATAAAGATTTTAGGTATACATTTGGTACACAATTTAAGTACACATAGCATTACTCTTCCTATAAAGCAGAGGGAATTTAGTCCAATCCAATCTCATTACGTATCCACTCATTTCCCACTAGAAAATGAGTTTATCCTCGATATCTACGAGTAACGATTAATTGAGTAATTCTCACGTCAAATTGTTTAAGTTTCTCAATTATTAAAAAATATTGTTTAAACTACTTCAACGTTAAAAGAAATACCTAAGAAATGAACGTCAAAAAACACATTATTTAATGGGGTGGATATTACGAGTTTGAGTTTGTGATATTATTATAAATTTTAGTGTTAGAGCCCGTTTGTTCGCGCGTTTTGGCCAAAACGCAGGGTTAAAACGCAGCTTATTCCTTAATTTAGCGTTTCAATGCTGCGGTAGAAAATGCTGTGTTTTCAAACGCAGATGCGTTTTAAAATTGGAATTCCTATTTTTCCCAAAAGATTTTAAAACACAATAGGGAATAAAAAGCAGTGTTTTGACATAATATCCCAAACGCATTTATAAAGAAAAAAGTCGCGTTTTAAATAATCTGCGTTTTAGAAACGCTGCGTTTTTAAAACACTTCGTTTTCAAAACGCTACACCAAACGGGCTCTTAGTGTCATTAAATCAAATTTACTTAGATCTCATTTTTTAAGGAATGATATGAATATTTTAAATTATCACCAACTTAACAACTATTAAACATCCAATGGCACGAGCACTATACTTGTAATGATGTCACAAACTCGGACTTGTAATATCATTTGTCTTATTTAATCAAGTTCGTATCATTATTTGAAAAAAACAATATTTATACATAAAATTTTATCAGAATCAAGCTCATAAAGACTACTAGCATTTCCATTGTTAAAATAAGAAACAACAACAGTATTCATTTTAAAGATATTTAGATATAGAAACTATTGTGCTAAAAATCTCTTTAAATATTCAACGATGTCGGTAAAAAGTTTCTTGTACACTTGTCAAGGGACGTATAACTTAGAACCTTCGCCCCTTTCGGCAAGACTAATAAGGATTTTTGTATTTGTATTTATGTGCCCCGCGGCCCACCCCCCGACCCCCCCTCTCTCACTCTCTCTCTCTCTCTTTCACTTCTAAATACTCCCATCGCTCCACCCAAAGTTCTTGTTTAAAATTTTTAAATATTAAAGAATATATTAGTATTATTTAATTTAATTATAATTATAAAAATATTTAAATATTACTAAGATGATTATAATACAAATAAAAGATAAAGATAAAAAATTATTAAAATTATAAGCATAATTTTTTGAAAGTGGACTCTGAGAAATTTTAAAATAGTATAGTGGACTCTTTAGCTTGAACGGAGAAAGTATTACTTATTCCATTTCAGGTAAATAGTCTATTTTTAATTTTTTGAGTTAACTTAATTAAAGTTTGACAAATAATTTACATAAATTTATTTATTTTTACAAAATTATGAAAGTTGTACTATATAGTATTCTTAATGTAATTTTTAATTAATAATTTTCTTCTAAAACATAAGTAAAATTTGTGAAATTTTAATTTGATTTAGTCACATGTTGATTTTTAAAAATAAAAAGTAGATTCTTCGTCTGAAACGGAGGGGTAGCAAATTTTATTTCTTTGATGGAACTATATACTCTCTCCGTCTCTAAATATTGTCTTCATTTTCTTTTTTATCCGTCCCAGAATAATTGTCTTGTCTAAAAACTTTTTTTTTTAGGATATCACTTTTACCATTTTACTTTTAATTTTTCCCCTACTTTAATTATAGACTACATACACATGGCATAAAAAAAATACACATTATACCAATATTAATAATTAAGTTAATTATTATTTTTTAATTTATATATCGGATCAAACAAGACAATAATTAAGGGTCGGAGGGAGTACTTTTTAAAAAGTTTCAATAATATGGTATAAAAGCTTGTAAGATCTATTTGGCGTGATAAGTTCAAATTCTAATTACTACACTGTAATATGAAAACATGGTTACTTCATAATCTTAGTACAAATAAAAAAAAAGTTTAATTACCATATAATATTACTCTCTTCGTTCTGGTTAAAGAGTCAACTTTTCTTTTTTTAAAGTCAACATGTGACTAAATTAAATTAAAATTTTACATATTATATTTATATTTTAGAAAATAATATTTTATTAATTAAAAACAACTAGATTTATGTAAATTATCGATTAAATTTTAACTAAGTTGACCCAAAAAAGTCAAAAGTAAATTCTTGGTCAGGAACGGACGGAGTATACGAGTGGATAGATTGTTAATTTTGGATTACTTTTGTCATATGAGTAGATAGGTTGTTAATTTTGGACTGATTTTCTCACAAAAGAAAAAAAAAATTTAATTGCCATAAAATATCATATAATATCAATTCCAATAGTTACCCAAAATTTAGGGGTGTAAATTTGAACCACCGAACCGCGAAATCGAATTGAATCAAATCAAATCGAGTGGTTTGGTTTGGTTTTAAACTAGGGTAGTTCGGTAATGGTTTATAAATTTTATAAACCGATCGGTTAAGTTCGGTTTGTGGTTTTGGGATCAAACCGAACCAAACCAAACCGTTACACACACACACACACACACACACACACACACACACACACATATATATATATATATATATATATATATAATATTCTCTTTATTAATAGTCATTAATTTGTTTTGAAAATTTTATACCGAGATCTAGAAAAATCTAAGAGTAAAGTTGGTAATCGTACACCTTGGTCTCTCAACTCTCACTCTTTTTCCCTCACCTCAACACAATATCGCGCCTCATCATTAGTCTGTCATTGTTCCTTTCACTCGCCGACGCTCTCCCTTTCACCTCTTGGACATTCTTTCTCGCACCTCATAGAACCAAAATTTTCTCTCAACCATCGTAAGATCTCTCTCTACCTTACAAAATTAGTCTCAACTTTCTCTTTCTTTTTGAATATTTGAAAATTGACCTTGTCATCTTCTTTTTCAATATTTGAAAACTAAATTACTCTGAACTATAAAACCAAACCGAATGGTTCGATTCAGTTCAGTTTCAAGCCTCATGTGGTTCGGTTCGGTTCGGTTTAAAAAAAATGAAACCGTTAGAAGGTGGTTCGGTTCATGATTTTATCATAAACCAAACTAATCGAACCATTTACACCCCTACCAAATCATATCAATTCCTCTTTTTCCCTTATTCTAGCTCCCTTCGCCTCTTCGTAACGCGTCAACAGTCAAGACTCCTCCCTCCTCCAAGGGGACTATAGCTCCTTAATTAACTCTCCTTACTTTTTTTTTAAAAAAAAAAATTTATGAGAAGCGCTATTATCACCCCCTATTTTTCTAAATACACCACTATTTTTTCATTATAAAAATGTCATTAAATAAAAAGACATTCCTACCCTTTAGTCCTTCTAAATACACCCTCTTGATTGTGTTTATTACAGTTTAAAAGAAATGAAGAAAGAAGAAGAAATACCTCATCTTCTCATTCTCTCTCTAACCTTCACCTCTCAATGTAACTAGAAAGGGAAGAAAAAGAAGAAACAAACACTGAACAAACACCCTAGAGTTGTTTGGCTACTGCTGGGCGAATAACCTTAGGGTGTTCGGTCAAACAGTGCTAAACACCAAACATCACTTGGATGTTCAGCTAATGCTGGCCGAACAACCCTAGAGTGTTCAGTCGACCAGTGTCGCACAACTTCAACCCAGATTTTGTATAAAATCATCAAATTCATGTAACTGTGAACGTGCGTATGTAATTGTGTGTGTGTGTGTGTGTGTGCGTATGGAAGGTATTTCTTCTTCCTAAACCATGTGTGTGTGTATGTACGCATGTGCGTGTGCGTGTATGGAATGAGGGGGAGGGGAGGCGGGTTTGTCTGGAAGAGGGGGGGTTGTGAGGGAAAGGGAGTGTATGGAAGAGAGAGAATGTGTGTATTAAGACGGAAAAAAAAAGGGATTATTTAAGAAGGGTAAACTAGGAAATATAGGGGTATGTATTTAGTATTTAGGTTGGTTTAAAATAAAAATGGTGGGTCTATTAAGAAAATTGATGCATTTAGAGAAAATTGGGGTGTTAATAGACACACTCTTTTTTTATTTATTTTTTGGGAGAAATTCGGGTCGGTACCTTTTATTGAAATTTCAACCGCTTTAGTCTCATATAATTATTTCAAACAAGAAAATGACACTTTTGTTGCAAAATTGTCGTCTATACCTTTAAAAAATATGAAACAGTGCGATGCATCAATTTGTGCATCATCGTTGATGCATCGCGATACACAAACACAAAGCCAATGACGAACACCTACCACACAATTCATCACAAAAAAAGACCAATCAATTGCTTTGGTGTGAAGTATGGGATACAGAATCCCGCTGCAAAGCAGGAGGTCATAGTTGTTGATTCAAGTCGGGACCTCATCCTCACAAGCTTGTCACCGGTTACCAGTTTTCAAAAGATGACCGATCTATTTATTCCTTCGGCATAGTAGTGAAAGTGAGAATAGTATGCTACGCCTACTTGAATGCCATCACGAGAAAGTGGTCTTCCATCTGAAAGCCTTTTACTGAGCGTGACGTCGCTGTTTCTCTTTCTATGAAATTTCTATGCAATTCTCAAAGAAAAGGGGGCTTACATCTGCTTGCCTAGCTTTGGCGAAGAGGAACCGTCTTTAGGTTGTTGGGGGCATTTTAGAAATAATTTATTTATTTACTCACCAAAGTGGACTTTAGCGATTTAAAATAAATATAAGTAGACTTTAGCGGTTGAGTATCAAAGAAAGTGTACCGTCACAATTTTTTCTATTTTTTTCTCTTGTTTAACTAGAAACTGAACATTTCTAATGAGAGCCCAATAGTTATAACAATTAGTGGCCCAACCCAATGTCAAATGAAGGAAACGGATATTGCACCCAAATGAAATTAGGCCCAAAGTAAATTAAAACAAGCCAATTCTAATAATAATAATAAATAAATAAATAAATTTTATAATATAGTTTATATTATTATACAAATTTTCAAGTATATACTTCGTTTGATACTCAAGAATGATTATTCATTTTGTGCTATATTAATATTCCTGTTATTCCACTCATAAATTTCACCTTTAAAAAGTATAACAATTAAGTGATATAGTAATATCGTTGGAGTTTATTATAATTATAAAAAAGCTACTCCCTCCGATCGAAAATAAGTGTTCCTTTTTAATTGTTTAAAGAAAAATTATTTGTTTTCAGATAAAAATTTGACGTGCACTTTTGTATTTCTTTCAAAATTATAATTTTATTATCAATAATTAAATAAAAATATGTTAATATTTAAAAATTAATCAAATTAATTTTAAAAAGTCAATAAAGAACACTTAAATTGAAAAGGAGGGAGTATAGTATAGTCAAGATTGTTGTAAGATATGTAGAAGGTAAAGTTATGAGATTATGTAGATTTAAGATAGGAGTAACTTTTAAAATTAACCTTTTTAAGTGGAACATCCTACATTTATAGTCCTTGCGGTCCTATATGGTTCAGGACTCAAATGAGCTTTACGCCCTTGTAATCCTACTAGATTGAAGAATACTGATCTTGAAGACTTGAACATTCAAGCTTAAAAATATTTTGAAATATTAAGAAAATACTACCTCCGTTTCATTCAAAAAATTCATGTTTGAAAAGTCTAATAATTATATGATATATAAATAGTATTAAAGTTGATCATAATTATAAAAATATTTGAGCATAGTTAAGATGTTTATTACACATATAAAGTATAAAGTTTAAAATTATATAAAGATTGTATGCATAATTTTTTAAAATAAATTTTTAAAAATGAAACATCTCAAAATAAAATACTAGAAAACTATTTGCATGTTGGTAAATAATTTGTTATTCTTTAAATCTTCAAAACAGATGAACCAAACGGATGATTGAAACGAGGTATGCCGAAGCAAATCTCCTTAAGACAAATATTACCTCCGTAATGGTGCAAACGGATGATTGGCAATTGTCTCCCAAGATACAACGTTTCTTCCAAAAGTTAGACTTGCACTTTACTAACCTTTGACGGATGAACCAAATAATCTGACTTGCTCTTCAAACTTTCTTAAAACGGGAGAAGGAATAGTGAATAACACTTATGATTTTCGGATTGTTTAGACTGAGAGAGATTGGGTGTATTTTCGATGACTTGAATGACTGGAAGAGGGGTCTTTATATAGCCTTGGTCGAGTCTGTTCGCAGAAGATGCATCCCGTGGCATGTTCAGTGAACCTGGACGTGTCTATTCGAGTGACGGCTGCCCACTGTGCGCCTGGCATCGAAGCGGTGTGTCTGTTCGAACCCAACTGCCGTATACTACGAATCTGGACAAGGCTGTGTCGAGCCCAACTGCCGCCCACCATTCCAACGGGTGTGTTGGTCCGTGACAGCCCTTCCAGTTCCTATAAAATAGAAAGGCTCCAATCGCTCCTTCGCGCACGTGCGAAGTGCAAAGTGCGCCTGCACGGGCTCGAGCGAGTGCGAGTGCGTGAGCGTGAGCGTGAGCGTGAGCGTTTTGTTCAACCAACGGCTAGCAAAGCTAGCTAGTGCGCGAGACATGGCTACATGGCTTGTAACTTAAATGTTACTCTCCATAATATCCCACTATATAAACTAGGATACTTTCTTGTATATATTTAACGTGGGTTTAGACTCTTGTGGTGACTTAACCATTCACCCATATATATTGACCCCAATATTCCAACATTGCATGCAATAGAAATAGTAAAAATTATACGCTTTCGTGAGATGGTGAAAATATAAACTCTATTCTGTAATAGTTCGTATAGCAATTGCAGTTGTTGTGTCAAACTAGAACTTAAAGAATGACTAAGACGACATATAGATATATATATATATACGTGGAGAGAGATGAAAGGGAGAGGGAGACACATAGCCAAGGAGTCAAAATGGTTTTCTCTCACCCTACCACAGATGTTGCAAGCCCAGTAGTCCGGCCGCCCAGAAATTTGTCTGTTACTATCATTGTAGACAAAGTATACCAAACCCTTCCTAGCTAATCGGTGTTAATTTTTTAAATATTTTTTAAATAATATATATTTATTTAAATAATAAGATAGTACTGATATTTTTTTGAGAGAAGGGACTATATATAAATATATATATATATATACAAGTAGGAAAAGTTGTGTAAAGAGAGAAAAAGATGGATAGGGAAAATGAGGGGAGTTTAAGGGTACTAATGCTGCCATGGCTAGCCCATGGTCACATCTCACCCTTCCTAGAACTAGCCAAAAGACTCGCAAAGAAAAACTTCCATATTTACTTGTGCTCTACCCCAATCAATCTTTCTTCCATCAAGAGAACAATTTCCCAAGAATACTCTCTGTCAATCCAACTAGTTGAACTCCCTCTTCCATCCTTACCCGATCTCCCACCTCAATACCACACTACAAATGGCCTCCCACCTCACCTCATGCCAACCCTCAAACGCGCCTACGAGATGTCTAGCCCTACCTTCTCCAACATCCTCAAAACCCTACTCCCGGATTTACTTATTTATGATTTCAACCAGACGTGGGCTGTTGACGCGGCTACCTCTCTCAATATTCCTTCGGTACAGTTCAGCACCACGGGAACGATCACCGCCTCTTTTGCTATGTACATGTTGAAGAATCCAGACTCGGAAAATGCAAAATACCCGTTTCCGGAAATTTATCTCCGGGAGTATGAACTTGAGAGGATGCGGAAAGCGTGGGTGGAGTCATCCAAGGTTAGTGATTCTAACGAAGGAGATCAGCTTCTTGAATGTGCAAGCAAATCATGTGGAATCATTTTGATCAAGAGTTTTAGAGAGTTAGAAGGCAAGTACATTGATTTCTTCTCAGAGTTATCCGGGAAGAAGATAGTCCCTGTGGGCCCACTAGTTCAAGAATCCTTGGATGATCAGGATGAAAAGGGAGAAATCATTCAGTGGCTTGACAAGAAGGATAAGTCTTCGGTTGTTTTTGTGTCATTTGGGAGTGAGTACTTTTTGACTAGTGAAGAGATGGAGGAAATAGCTCATGGGTTGGAGTGTGGTAATGTAAATTTCATATGGGTATTGAGGTTTCCGGTGGGAAAGAAGATTAGTGTTGCAGAGGCACTTCCAAAAGGGTTTTTGGAAAGGATAGGAGATAGGGGATGGTAGTGGAAGGATGGGCCCCACAGGCCAAGATTTTGAAGCATTCAAGCACTGGAGGATTTGTGAGTCATTGTGGGTGGAGTTCAATTATGGAAAGTATGAAATTAGGTATTCCAATTATAGCAATGCCAATGCAGCTTGACCAGCCATTCAATGCAAGGCTATTGGAGGAGTTTGGGGTGGCTATGGAAGTTGTGAGAGAAAAGGATGGAACTTTGAGGAGAGAGGAAATTGCAAATGTGATAAGAAAGGTTGTGGTGGAAAAAGTGGGGGGGATGAGAGCAAAAGCTAGGCAAGTGAGTGAGAGTTTGAGGAAGAAAGGTGATGAAGAGGTAGATGAGGTGGTGGCAGAATTGTTGCAGATTTGTAGGAAATATGAATTGATTGGGAAAATGTCCACTTTGAGATGAAATTCTCCAAACTGTTTTCACAATAAAAGACTTTTGAGAGTTATTGTAAAATTGTCTTTTCTTATCTAATCAATAATCATGTAATCTTTTATGCTATGGAATTCCGCGATCTAATTTCTCCTCTTTGGTTTTTTTTTTTTTTTAAATAATGTTGGTACAGTCTTTAAAGATCAATAATACTCTCTTTGTTCTTAAAATAATGTTCTGTTTGAGCCAACACAAATTAAAAAATAAACATCGACTCTATTATAAATATTAGAGGGTGCGTATTTTTTAGGGAAAAATTTAAGAAAGTACACTTTGGTAGATTTTCAATCGCTTTAGTACTTTATATTTTTTTTCAAACTGAAGAAATGCACTTTTATGCATCGCAATTCTAAATTGATATATAACAATTTTGTATAGATGCATCGCAATTCTAAATTAATATCAAAGTGCATCGCCGTCAATTTTTTCATATTTGTTAAGAATACTCATGTGAAAGTAGGTCCATCAATTAAATGATTGAGCTGGGAATTAGACTAGACCCTAAGACCATCTCCAACAGTTGGTGCAAAAATTGCACTATCCTACTAAGATAGTGCATTTTCTGCACCAAATATCTTTCACCATCTCTAACCACCATGCTTCAAATTTTACATCAAAAAGAATATTTCTTATTTTTCCATTTAAAACATATGTTTTATTTCATTAAATTTGTGTTAATGTATTAATAAAACAAATACTCCCTCTGTCCCTAAATTATTGTCTAGGTTGACCCGGCACACGGATTAAGAAAACTCAATTGACTTGATTATTAATATTGGAATAGTATTGAAAAAGTGTGTTGTTTCCTTTAATGTCTATGTGTATGTGACCCATAATTAAAGTAGGAAGAAAAATTAAGGGTAAAATAGTAAAAGTGATGTTCTAAAAAGGAAAGTTTCAAACAAGACAATTATTTTGGGACAGACGAAAAAGGAAAGGAAGACAATAATTTAGGGACGGAAGGAGTATGTTTTTTATTGAATAGTACATCTTTTTTATGATAACGCAATTTATATTAAATTAAATAATAAGCACTAAAATTAAATAATTAAATGCATGTTAAAAAATCATTTTATTGAATATTACACTATATAAATAATATTAGGTTTTATATACTTGGTTGATAAATCTTTTATGTATAATAAATTACCAAACAAATAAAATAAGAGAGAGATTTAAACACACACTCAACTAAGATAGCACTGGATGGGAGACGCTTCAAATTTGGAACAGGGAGGAGGCTTGCTTCATTTTGAAGCAAGTATTTTTTTTTTCTTTTTTTTCCTCTTTAATTAATTGGGATCAATAGTGATTCTCCACTTACCCCTTGAAATAGGGAGGAGGCTTGTTTCATTTTGAAGCAAGTATTTTTTTTTTCCCTCTTTAATTAATTGGGATCAATAGTGGTTCTCCACTTACCCTTTTGGTGACTCAAACCCACGACCTATTGATTGTTGGAAAGCAAACTATGCGCCATTTTGGTGATTTGGCGCATGGTTGGAGAAGCCCTAACATTCACAAAGATGAAGCAGGCTTCAACAGCGCAACAAACAACAAGAAAAAATTGTGAACCGGTACTTTTTTTTTGTAAAATACTCCCTCTGTTTTAACAAAGAGTCAGGTTTGATTTTTTTGTCAACTTAATTGAAGTTTGACCGATAATTAACATAAATTTAGTGATTTTTACAAAGTTTTGAAAGTTGCAATCTATAGTATTATTAAAATAGTTTTTAATTAATAAAATTTTATTTCTTAAAATATAAGTAAAGTGTGCAAAATTTTGATTTGATTTAGTCACATGTTGACTTTTAAAAAAGAAAAGTGGACTCTTTGGCTGGAACGGAGGGAGGATTCAATTGCTTAAGTTTACTATATTTATTTTTATTCGCTTAAGTTTCTTTTAAGTGATAAATTAATTATTTATTTTAAAACTACACTTGTATCAACATATGATGCTTTTTAAGTATATTTTATGCATCGTCATGTGTGTAAAATTTACATCGTCAATGTATTTTGTAATTTTGTGTTAAGTAATGTACATCGTCAATGTGCATCGTATTAAGTTGCGATGCATTAATTTTTTATTTTTGTGATACATAATGTACATTATTTCATATTTTTAAAGAACATCGATGACATTTAAAATATATATATATATATATCTTTAGCGACTAAAATCAATTATATTCAACTTTAGCTATTAAAAAATGTCTAACTGGTCTGCCCGAATTTGCCCAAACAACAACAATCGCAGCCCTCTTTCCCATATTTTCTCCCCCATCTTCTCGAACTCCGACTAGCCAAACCCCCCCGCTTCTCCGACCGATTCTGGCTACCTGTAACCCTTCATCCAGCCATCCTCAACTCCACTTAAATACCCAAATCCACTCCTCCCTTCTCCTGTTACCACAACACCACCGAGCAGCGTATTCCAGCTCTCTTCCTTCTCTTTCTTCACAGCCCCAGCCCAAATCAACCATTCCCTACCATCTCCCACCAATTTCCATCAGAAATCAGCCCCTTCCTCCTGTCGTGTGGCGGCCAAATTTTCCAGCAGATTTTAAGCTAGGCTCACTTTCAGTGTTGGGGAAAATTGATTTTAGGACTTCAAAATTTCAAGACCAGTAAGATTTTTCAGCTTTCCTTAATTTAGACATGAATTCTTGCTAGTTATTGATATTTGTGGTAGATATTGTTATTTGAATTGTTGGATTTTTCGTTAGTGTGAACTTGTGTGGAGATTTTTGTGGGTACATTGCCATTGTTGGGGGATTGTTATAGTTTCACGATTTGAAATGTTTCGAGGCTGTTTGGTATACCTTGTGTTGGTAATGCCTTACTCCTCCGTTCCACCAAAAGTTCCGTTCCACTGAAAGTCCGAGTTTGAAAGTTTACTTAATTACGGGATATATTAATGTCATTATAGTTAGTTATAATTATAAAAATATTTAAATATAATTAAAATAATTACAATACAAATGGAGAATAAGATGAAAGATTATAAAAATTATAAAAATAATTTTTAAAAATAAATTTTTAAATAAAATATTTTAAAATAATATAGATGACACTTTAAAATATTTTGCTGAATATTTGATGTTGTCTAGAGAGTTGGTGGGTGATTTTGTTGTGTTGGAAATTTGGAATTGTAGCTTTTGCTTTAAGTGCCGGAGACTTGATACTGATGTGGCCCGATGGCAGCCGGTTTAGCCCCAAACTCAATAAAGTTAGGGTTGGATTCACAATTAGTGGCCCGTATAAACTGATCCGTCTAGCTTGTAGCTTGGCTGCTTGACTGGCCCAAAATCGTTTAACATTGCTACTTGATTCAATGGTGCAAAACAAATACAGTATGTTAGATATTATAAAAATATTATTTTTACAATAAAAAGTCCTATACTATTTACAAATACAAAGTTCGCTAGTCTTTAAACTATTGTCTTATTTGATTTAGTACAGAAAAAACAATTGACTTGATTATTATCATATGCATGTTGCCCATAATTAAAGTAGAAAGAAAAAATTAGAATAAAATGGTAAAAGCGATGTTTTAAAAGAAAAAGTTTCAAACAAGATAATTATTTAGGAATTGACAAAAAAAAAGAAAGAAAGATAATAATTTAGGGACAGAGGGAGTAGTATTTTTGAAATGAAAAAAATTACTCATTTTATTCTTAAATAATGGTGACGGAATACACAAATTAAAAAAATTAATTATTTTTATTATAAATATTGGTATAATTTATAATTTCTTTCAAAGTTAATGTGCATGGAGGATCGTCGTTTCAGTAAGAAGAAAAAGTCAAAAAAAAAAAAAGGTAAAGTGTTTCTTAAAAAAAATAAAAATAAAAAACAAGTATTTGTTTCGTCCTTAAATTATTGTCTTGTTTGATTTGACACACAAATTAAGAAAAATAATTGATTTGATTATTAATATTAATTTTAGTGTGTTATTCATTTAATGCTCAAGTGTATTTTTCATAATTAAAGTAAGAAAAAAAAATAAGGATAAAATGACTAAAATGATGTCTTAATTTTTTTTAAAATAAGATAATAATTTAGGAATAAATAAAAAAATAATAATAATAATTTATAGACGAAGGTAGTATTTTTTTATAATAGATAACAAAAAAGGCAAGACAATTACTAGTAGTATTTACTTAGGGAAGAAGTAGTATTAAATTAAATGTTTTCGTGTCCGCTCCCAGCCACAGAAATATTAAATTAAATGGTTTCGTGTCCGCTCCCAGCCACAGAAATATCGGTCATAGTTGACTAAAAAGTTTGCTAGAATGCTTTTATTTTAGCAGATACGTGGTGCTTTATACATCTATTTTATCAACCATTTTGTACATCTGTAAGCCACTTTACCATTTTACACTAATATTGTAAAACTTTATAAATAGAGTATAGAGCCTGAATGTTGATAAAATAATAATTACGTGCTTCACTCAACATTTTCCTCGCTACATGTAAACATATTAACCATTTTATCATTAAATGAGTGTTTTTATTTTATTTTTACAGAAACTTAGGAAATTGATTTTTAAATTATTTTAGTAGTATATATATGTGCATAAAGACTACTTAGGCTGTTTGGTAGAGCGTTCTACGCGGTGTTTTAAAGCGTTTTAAAAAACGCAGTGTTTTAAAAACGTAGGTCTTTCCTTATAAATACGTTTGGGATATCACTTCAATACGCAGCTTTTTTTTCTTAGGAGCGTTTTAAAACCTGCGTTTTGAGAAAAAAGCTGTGAATTCCAGCGTTTTAAAGCTTCGTTTTGAAAACGCTTCGTTTTCTGCCGCAGTATTGGAACACATTTTTTGTAAATAAGCTGCGTTTTATCCCTGCGTTTTGACCAAAACGCTCGACCAAACGGACTCTTAGTGTCCATGTTATACTATTACAAATAAACACTATTTAGGATACCAGTTACCAGTGATGTATTTAATAAAATTACACAAAAATAAATATTTATTTTAGAACAATTTTTTCTAAAAAAATGAACACCAAGTAATGCCGGCAGCCTGCTGTTGAATGAATAGAATCTCCAAGGTTGCTGGCAGGCGGCAGCCACCTAATTTGAGCAGACGGACGATCCCCAATTTTCTCTACTTTCATCCTTTTCTTTTGGAAACTTATCTTTCAGGATAAACAAATAAACAAAAAAAAATACTCATTTTTGTTTGCATGTATATGGTTTTCTTCCCTAACCATTTTATGTTAAATTTAAAATTTTACTTCCTCCGTTTCATGCAAAGAGTCCACCTTTGATTTTTTTGAGTTAACTTAAATAAAGTTTGACTATTAATTTACATAGATTTATTGTTATAAAAGTTGTAATTTATAGTATTCTATTTTATTTCCTAAAACATAGGTAAAGTATGTAATATTTTGATTTAATTTAATCACATATTTATTTTTAAAAATGAAAAGTTAGACTCTTTGCCTGAAACGGAGAGAATATTTTGGATAAAATAACCTAAGCTTTCGTCTGACAAATTGAATGTTTCGTCTTACTTTTTTCTCGTGCTATTTTTAATCTCCGATGTAATGTCTAACCTTTTGCTGTTTGTAATATCCAACGTTAAGTCCAACCTTCTAAAGATCGATAAAAACTAGGAATCTACTCAACATCGGTCTTATATTTACAAAGCAAAAAAGAATTTTCGTCATACAAAAAAATTATCTTATTAATTAAATAGAAGTTTACATTGCATTATTTATTTATTGTATTAGCAATGCTGATAGCTACACACTAGGGAATACCTTTGACCTTTCCGGACCGGCCACACTAAAAGATTACCATAAACTTCTATGCTTCAATTAGGGGTGTAAGTCCGAACCGTCGAACCACCAAATCGAATCGAATCGAACCGAATCGGCCAGTTCGGTTCGGTTTTTAGACGGTTCGGTTTAGGTTTAAAATTTTATAAGCGGCGGTTCGGTTCGGTTTGCGGTTTTGGTGCCAAACCGAACCAAACCGAATCGAATCGAACCACCACCATTTCATTTATATTTTTTTATTTATATATATATATTATTTAGTAATTATTAATTAGTAATTGAATTTAATAAGAAAATTATTGTTGTTTGCCTACATTTTGATTGAATTATTGTAATTTTAAAGTTAATTTTTTGACTTTTAATTATTTAGTTTATGTTAAAAGTATTTTTTTGATATTTAAAAGTTTTTTCTTTTTTGAAATATTTAAATAATTAAACCGTGGAACCGAACCAAATCGATCGGTTCGGTTCGGTTCGGTTTGAAGTTTGCGGCGGTTCGGTTCGGTTTGAAATATGTGAAACCGTTAGGGGGTGGTTTGGTTTGCGGTTTTGGCTCAAACCGAACCAAACCGAACCACCTTCACCCCTAGCTTCAATAAGTATATAGGAGTACTTCTTAATAGTTCACTTTTTATTTTTTTGGGTCAACTTAATTAAAATTTGACTAATAATTTATATAAATCTATTTGTTTTAATAAAAGCATAAAAGTTGTAATCCATAATATTTTTAATATAGTTTTCAATAAATGAGATTTTATTTCTAAGAACATAATTCAAGGATGTAAAATTTTAATTTAATTTAGTCATATGTTGACTTTTAGAAATGAAAATTAGACTCTTTGGTTGGAACGTAAAGAGTAAAATATATAAAATGTTAATCATAATTAGGATATGTGTATAAATTACTTGTCAACAACTTTTTTTTTTTTTCTGAAGTAATACTTGACTTATATTTTAAATTCAATTAGAGAAACTAATACATGCATTAACAATTATTGAGCATTTTTACACTTTGTACATATATCTAAACATTATGTTTTTTCCAAAAAATTACTACCATAACTATCCCGCTTTAGCCTAGAAACATTCGGGGCCTGTCACCATTTGTCATTAAAATTGGACAGTGACATATACGGGGCCTGTCACCATTTGTCATTAAAATTGGACAGTGACATATACGCCCTCTATTTTAAAAAGATTGCTGTTTTAGAGTTATGCACTCGTATTAAGAAATTTTGTAGGTTGATAAATATATCTTTAATTATTAAATATCTTTAATTTTTATACTAGGAGTAGTTAAAAAGATAAATTAAAAGAAGATAATCATTGGAAGAAGATAAAGTATTTAATGATTAATTGTTGGAACTTGTGAGAAGACAAGGGTAAATTAGGCAAAATATGCATTAAAAATCTAACAAATTTTTAGAGCTAAAACGACAAACATTTTGAAAAAGAGTAGTACTTAAATAATACTCCATCCGATTGTGCACTACCACGACTCTAGAGACATTATTGTAGTCTTTTTAAGTATATGTTTTTTTTTTTTTTTTTTTGTTACAAAAGACATTATTGCAGTCTTTTGTTATATATAACTTCTCTCCTTTCCTAATTACAAGGTATCCTCTGTGCATTCTTTTACTTACAGACACACACATAGAGGTTTGACTTCATGGAAACCCAAAAGGCTAGTCTGAAAGTGTTCATGTTGCCATGGCTAGCTCATGGACACATATCACCATACCTAGAGCTAGCCAAAAGACTCTCAAAAAGAAACTTGTTCATCTACCTTTGCTCCACCCCAATCAATCTTCAATCCATCAACAAAAAGCTTGACAGCAACTACACTCACTCAATCCAACCGGTGGAGCTCCACCTCCCATCTTCGCCGGACCTCCCACCGCACCTCCACACCACCAACGGCCTCTCACCGGACCTCATGCCCACTCTTGGAGATGCCTTCCAAAGATCACTACCTAACTTGTCCAATATCCTCAAGGAACTCAATCCCAATATCGTAATACATGAAATGATGCATCCTTGGGTGGGAGCACTTGCTTCCTCTCTTAACATTCAAGCTATTGAATTTTTGAGTGCTAGTGCAACTACAATCACCTTCTTCATTCATATGATGAACAATCCAGGTTAGGGCAGAGCTCATTTAATTTTCTTTGTTATACATAATTTCCTTATTTATTAATGGTATAAATTTTCAAATACTTTTTACAAACTATTCATCAAGCATGCGATTGACCACAAACTTGATCCCCTGTGAGCCCCAAAAGGATATCCGAACTCGGACACGTGAGTTGGAACATTTTCTTTTTGATTTAATCATCAAGAAATGAACAATCTTTGGCTTATCCTTACTATATCTTTTGAGTATATATCTATAATCTATTTCATTTCTGTTCAAATAATACTTTCTTGATTTTATGGTGACATTTTTGTGGGTACCCATTTGAGATTTTGTTGCTTCTTTGATCCAGGTGTTGAGTATCCTTTTCCAGGCATTTATCTCCATGAGTTTGAGAAAAATAAGATTTTTAGTCAGGCTAATTCTGCAGGAAATGACACTAAAAACAGGCACCATTCCATTGAAAGTCCTAAAACATCTTGTAACATCATGTTGATTAAAAGCTTTAGAGAGCTCGAGGGTGAAGCCATCGATTATTTTTCGGTGTTAAGCAAGAAAAGGGTATTACCTGTCGGCACTCTAACGGAAGACCCGATTGACAAACTAGACAATGATAACACGGGAGTCATCGATTGGCTTAATAAGAAGGATAAATCATCAAGTGTGTTTGTTTCGTTTGGAAGTGAATATTTCCTGTCAAAGGAAGAGATGGAAGAGGTAGCATATGGGTTGGAGTTGAGTAATGTAAACTTCATATGGGTTGTTAGGTTTCCTAAAACGGGAGGAGAGAAAATTAGGATAATTGAGGAGGAATTACCAAAGGGGTATCTAGGGAGGGTGGGGGAAAGGGGAATGGTGCTGGAAGGGTGGGCCCCACAGGTGGAAATATTAAGGCATGAGAGTGTTGGTGGGTTTGTGAGTCATTGTGGATGGGGATCCACTATGGAAAGCATAAAATTTGGTGTTCCAATTATAGCCTTGCCCATGCATCTTGATCAGCCAATGAATGCTAGACAAATGGTTAAGATTGGTGTTGCCATCGAGGCGAAGAGGGACGAAAATGGGAGAATTCAAAGAGAAGAGTTGGCCAAAGTGATTAGACAAGTGGTTGTCGACGAAAGTGGGGAAGATGTGAGGAGGAAAGCAAGGGAGTTGGCTGAGAAACTAAGGCTCAAAGGAGAGGAAGAGATTGATGGGCTTGTACAAGAACTGTTACATATGTGTGAGGAAAAATAGTTGGGCAGCACGGGTAAAGACTTGAATTGTATCGCGTGCTAGGAAAAAGGTGCAGCAGAACTTGCCTCTCAATTCCTAGATATGAACATGTTTTAGATAATAATTCAAGCCTGCGTCATTTGTTTGACATTTTTTCCGTGTCAATTTCAATAACATGTGTGTAATTTGTTATTAGTACTGATACAGCCTTATAGGCACAAAAAAATCAAATATATATATATGGGGAGTATTCACCTAGTTATTATTATTAATCATCAATAGTTACTATTATTATTAACTATTGAACAAAATCAAAAGTTGAGATTAATTGTATTAAATGACTCACCTATTTGTATTAATTGCATTTTTTAACTAACCATTAAATCTTAACCATTGATTCAATGATCTAATGAGACTAAATCAAATCAAAATTTACATACTTTATTTATGTTTTAGAAATAAAATTTTTTTAGTTAAAAGCTACATTAAAAATTCTATTGATTACAACTTTCATAACTTTGTAAAAACAAATAAATCTACATAAATTATCGGTTAAACTTTAATTAAGTTGAAAAAAAGTCAAAAATTGACTATTTATTTGAAATTGTCGCATAAGTTTGGGTTATTTTGGCTCTCTCTCCTTAAAATTTACTAGTTTTTAATCCATGTTTTATATACTACAGAATGGCCATGAATTTAAACCTTAATAATGTCTCGATAGCAGCCAGTATCCTTACCAAAGATTTTGTCATGCCTTTGATATGACTTTTGCTTTGTTGTTATAAATATATGTTGTGTTTGGTAACATCCGTGTGTTATTATTATTATGGATTAATTATTATTTTTTATTTTTATTTTTGGCTTTAACATCACTTCCGGTTTGTTTAGAGAAAAGGAAGTATTAATCATACTCTCTCTAAGTGTTCGATTTTTATTATTCACTAAAATTGAATATTGTTAATGATGATGATGGATTTAAGATCATGTCTTATAGGATTCCCTCCGAGTGAATATTGTTAATGATGATGGATTTAAGATCATGTGTTATAGTATTCCCTTATTTTTTTTATCCGTCTCAAAATAATTGTTTGTTTAAAAAAAATTTAAAACATTACTTTTTTATTTTACCCTTACTTTTTCCCTACTTTAATTATGGACCACATACACATGAGCATTAAAGAAAATTACACATTATACCAATATTGGAGCTCGTTCGTGCGTTTTGGCCAAAACGGGTTAAAACGCAGCTTATTCCTTAACTTAGCGTTTCAATGCGGTAAAAAACACGGCGTTTTCAAAACAAAGCTGCGTTTTAAAACACTGAAATTCCTAACTTTTTCCCAAAACACAAATTTTAAAATTGTGTCACTGAATAGTAATCCTGACTTTGGCCCCACGTAATTTTTTCAAGCTTTCTCTGAAAATTGTGTCACTGAATTCGATCCGATCAGATCCCTAAAAATTGACATGTAAGGAAAAAAGAAGTTTGATATTACTTACAAGATTCGATTCTAAAAATTGACATGTAAAGAAAAAAGATGTTTGATATTACGAGTCAAGCTTATGATATTTTACAAGTTTTAATATTAGTATTGTTTTGATATGTACAATGTCAGATCATTTGTGTATGTTATTACTTAAAAAATGATAAATTTAATCTGATGGCTAAATAAACTTGATATGATGACGACACTAACACTATAGCTTATAGTAATACTATAAGTTCGAGTTCATAATATCATTTGTAAAAAAAAAAAAGAGAAAGTGCTCCCTCCATTCATAAATTATTATTTTATTTGACTCGATATACTGATTAAAAAAATAATTAATTTAATTATTAATATTAATACAGTGTGTACAATAATTTAAGTACAGAGAGAGTACATTTTTTTCATTTTTGAATTCGGTCCTTCTGTGTATCCACGTCCTTCTCCGAATTGAGAGGTTTCATAGCCATGTCTAACATGCATGTGTCATGTGAGATAGCTAGTGAATTGCGTTTGTTCAATTTTTCTTTGTTCTGCAAAGTTGAACCAACTCCTCCACCACCCGATCTATCTCTTCCTCTCCTTTCATCCTTATGCTCTCGCTCAATTCCCTTGCTTTTGCCCTCACACTTTCTCCAGTTTCATCCACCATTACCCTTCTTATCACCTTTGCCATCTCTTCTCTTTTGAGCCTCCCATTCTTCTTCTCCCTCTCAACCTCCAAGCCCACTCCAACTTCTCCTACTAGCCTAGCATTGAATGGTTGGTCAAGATGCATTGGAACTGCTATTATTGGAACACCAAATTTCATGCTTTCCATAATTGAACTCCACCCACAGTGACTCACAAATCCCCCAGTGCTTGAATGCTTCAAAATCTTGGCCTGTGGGGCCCATCCTTCCACAACCATCCCTCTCTCTCCCACCTTCTCTAAAAACCCTTTTGGCAATGCCTCTTCTACCCTAATCTTCTCTCCAACAGGAAATCTTACTACCCAAATGAAATTTACATTACTAGTCTCCAAACCATAAGCTATTTCTACCACTTCTTCTTTCGACAAAAAATACTCGCTTCCAAAGGAAACAAAAACAACCGAATACTTGCCCTTCTTGTCAAGCCACTGAATTATTTCTCCATTCTCATCTGAATCATCGAAGGATTCTTGAACAAGTGGGCCTACCGGTACTACCTTCTTCTCGATTAATATGGAGAGAAAATCAATATACTTCCCTTCTATCTCTCTAAAACTCTTTATCAATATCATACCACAAGATTTTCTTGTAGCTTCAATAATTTGATCCCTCTCTTTAAAACCATTAATCTTCGAAGACTCCTCCACCCCCTTCAGCATCTTAACAATTTCATACTCGTGGAGATAAATTTCCGGAAACGGGTACTTTTGGTCTCGAGTCTGTAACATGCAGTGAGTGAACGAGTCGGTCACTGCTCCTCCAGTTCCAAACTTAACAGAAGGAATATTAAGAGATGAAGCTGCATCCGCTGCCCAGGGCTGATTGTAATCGTAAATGAGTAAATCCGGTTTCAGGGTTTTGAGGATGGAGGAGAAGGTAGGGCTGGACATCTCATAGGCATGTTTGAGAGTGGGCATGAGGTGGGGTGGGAGTCCATTGGTGGTGTGGTATTGAGGAGGGAGATCTGGTAAACATGGGAGATGGAGCTCTACTAGTTGGATGGAGAGAGAGTAGTCTTGAGAAATGGTTTTCTTGATGGAAGAAAGGTTTATTGTAGTAGAACACAAGTAGATATGGAAGTTTCTCTTTGCTAATCTTTTAGCTAATTCTAGGAAGGGAGATATGTGACCGTGGGCTAGCCATGGTAGCATCATTACCCTCAGTATACTGCTCTTTGAATCCATCTTTCCTCCCCTCTCCCGCTCTATCCTTCTCATATATATATATATATATATATATATATATATATATATATATATAAGTACATAATATTTCCTCCATCCCCCATAAGTCATGGTTTAATAATATTGTTCTCCCATGGGCTTATAGAGGACGAGATCGATCCGTGTGGTCATAGTCTTCAAACCAAATAAAATAAATTGTACTTTATTTTTTATATTGTACTAAACTTAATTAAATATTTTTGTATGACATGTAATACTCTTTTCGTTTCAACCAAATAGTACACTTTTTATTTTTAAAATTCAACATGTGACTAAATCAAGTCAAAATTTAACATACTTTTATTATGTTTTTAAAATTAAAATCTCGTTCACTAAAAACAAAAAATACATTAAGAATACTATGGATCACAACTTTTATAACTTTGTAAAAACAAATGTAAATCGTCGGTCAAACTATAATTAAGTTGACCCAAAAAAGTAGAAAATAAACTCTTTGGTTGGAGCAGATGGAGTATAAAATATGATGTTTTCAAAATTAAAGTTAAAATAAAAAAAATAATGGAGATTTATAGCTTAAATGTAAAATTTTGGAATTTTTTTTTCAAACCAAAAAAAACAAAAAAATAAAACTATATTTGGGACGGTAAATGTATATATTATGTCAGTGTTAAAAAAAGGGGGGGGGTATTTTGAGACATTTGTTGATATATGCAAATAACAATGTATTGGGAAATGCTAAGGAGAGTCGTAGAACGCTTGTTAAGCAGATATTGGTCGGAATATTCTGCTTTAAATAGAAACACTTTCTTGAGACATTTTTAGAACAAAATTAATTTTCTATTGTTGCCAATGTTTATTGATCCGACGGTCCAATTAAAGAAGTATGTCTGTCTAGTGAATGATAGCGACTTTCGTTTCGTTGGGAATTACGAAAATTAAGTATGGAAATGGAATCTCATCTCGCCGGCCATAACCCTAACTAATTGGATTCATCTTATTGGGCCGGCGGTATGCCTAATGCATATTTGGATGGTTTGTCACTTACGAAAATCTTAAAGCCGTTTGGGATTTATTCTCCATCGTAATATTAGTGACTTTTAATTTTGTATTTTTTTTTCCTTAATAATCCTACCATCTTTCTCTCTATTACTTTCATATTTTTCCTTCAATCATTACACACACACACACACAATCTCAAAGTCACCAAAATTACAACGCCAAACACACCCTTAATATTTTCAACAAAACTAGTTTTGTTGCCGACCATGCTGTCCTATTCCTCCATTCAAATAAAATAGTCTTACTCTATATATATATATATATATATATATATATATATATATATTGGCAATTGTTAAACTTTGACCAAAAATTAATAAAATCTACTTATTGTTAGAAAATTTTAAAGATTGTTATTGATAGTATTTATAGTATTGCATCAATTATTAAATTTTTATTACTTAACGGATAATAAATGTATGCCAAATAGTTAGGTCGATTTTTATATAAAGAAATGTGACTAATATATATTTTAAAACGAATGTAGCAATATTTCTCCATGGAACCAATGAAGGGAAGTTTATTTTTGGGCTCTTTTTGTGATGAGTTTTGAAGTTTAATTATATAATAGGTAGCTCAACTTTTTACTTTTGTTTTGAGTTGTACAAGCTTATTGCTCCAGACAAATACAAATTAATGACTTGAAATGTTTTATCACACCTCTTATCATACTCTATGTTTCATTGAATTTTAATTCTACACATGTCCTTGTTATTTTATCCGTCATTTTTTTTACAAGGACACGTAATATATGTAGTGGGATAGAAGATTTGAATCATAAATTAAGTTCCACACATAATATACATATTTATTATTTTGACCAAGTACTCTCTTCGGCCCCAAAAAATAGTCCAATTTTCTTATTCAAAGTCAATTTTAGAAAATATAAAATTGCTCCATTCGTTCTACCAAAAGAGCCCATATTTAAAAATTCTAATAATTAAGAATCTATAAGCAGTGTTGGGGTTAATCACAATTACAAAAATGTGCATAACCATGGTGTTTATAGTATATATGAAAGGTAAAATTAAAAGATGTATGTCATAAATTTTGAAAGTGAACTATTTATATAAAACATCTCAAATAAAATAGTGAACTCTGTGAAATAATATTATTACCGTAAACCCTCCACCCTTATACTACCCAGGTTTTAACAGGCCAACCCCCTGAACTAAAAACCCGATAATAGACCCTCTCAAACTAGGAGAACTTGATGCTTCTTAATTCATTTCGTCTAGTTTTCCATCCAAAACAAATAGAAATACTCCATTTGTTCCTGACAAAGAGTTCACTATTAGACAAATAAGTGCAGCTTAGTTGGTAAGACGCTTCACATACAACCGATAGGTCGTGGGTTCGAGTCACCAGGGGATAAGTGGGGAACCACTATTGATCCTCTTAATTAGAAATAAAAATAAATAAATAAATAAATAAAGTCCACTATTCTATTTTGAAATGTTTCACTTAATGAGTAAACTTTAAAAAAAATTGCCTATAATCTCCATAAACTTGTTCACTTTACCCTCCACATATCTTATAAACATTTTGGTTATGCTCAAACATTTTTATAATTATTATCAACTTCAATGCTACTTATATATTCCTTAATAATTAGACTTTTCAAACATGAACTCCTTGGAGGGAACGGAAAGAGTAACAATTAAAAGGCTAAAATTGAATTTACTACAAATTAGGGGATGCAAGCATTATGACCAAAGAAGACTTCATCTTCAATCTTTGAATCCGCCATTTGCAGCCAAAAACCAGGGCCGTTACAAGCATTTTATAGGCTCGGGGCAAAGTTAAAAGAAGGGCCCTAATTTAATTATCAAATATTAATCTCATGTATGTTTTTAAATTTAATTTCTGAGAGACAAATAATTTTTGCTATTAGTACAATTTCAATAACGGGGTTTCTACTTAGCTGAAATTAAGTTTGGGGAAACATTATTATCTAAAAAACTGAATAAATTTTTGCCGAATTTCAGTCTCGTAAAGTAAAAAAAAAAATTTACTCAATTACTCGAATCAACAATCATTGTAAGAATAATTTGGGATTCTTGTTGCTTCGCACTTCTATTTCATGGTTCTCTTATCAATCACTTAGAACTATGATCTCAAATTAGTAATTAACTAAATTGAAAATTCAATGTAACTATGTAAGATGTGAATAAACTATCAAACTCAAAAGTCACAATAAACAATTGAACAAACATAATTCAAAATTTAACAAATAAACAAAGTCAATGTCACTTTCAATTTTTAAACACACAAAAACATTGTAAAAAGAAAAATAATAATTAACAATGTAACAAAATTTAACAAATAAACAAAGTCTCAACAAACAATTGAACAAACATAATTCAAAATAATAACAAAAGCTTTGAGTTTGGGCCTCAGTTCAAGAAATTTGGATACTATTTTTAGTTTACATGTATACTAATACTACAACAGTTAAAAAAAATTGAACCCCTTATCAATTTGGGCCCTGGGCGGGTGCCCAGCCTGCCCGCCCCTTGGGCCGGCCCTGCCAAAAACTCCAGCTCCTCCATTCTTATTCCCTCACAGCCACCCACATTTTCTCTCAAACCACCAACATGAAGCCTACTATCTTCCCCACCACCGCTAACATCGCTTTCTTCTCTTCTCCTTGCCACTATATATATATCCGATCCACCACAGAGTTGTACGTAGTATATATACTAAAATTTGACCTACACAAGATGACCAAAACTGTGGCAAGATCCAAACAGAAAAACTAAATTAATTATTTCTCCGGAATAAGGGGAGAGTGACAATCTCTACTGTTAAAAATGGTGATGCCATCTGCTTCATTTGCAAACTACTGTTCTCCATTCAACCCTATATATTGCCAGCTCATTTAATTTGAATGCGGCAGTATAAGGGCCTCTTTGAAGATTGTGGTAGCCTGAACATGCGTTTTGCCTTTACAGTAGATCACATAATGTTTATTTCCAAGAACAATCGGTGATGAAAACGTCAAAAACAATGGCAATTGATCCAAGGGTTATGCTATCATCCCTCCAGTTATCAAGCAAAGCACTCAATATGTTACTTGTACATAATACTTAATCGTACCATGCACATTAGAGTGACTTAGTTAAAAATTGGAGTTCTAATTAATAGGCGCATTTGTTGGCGAGATTCTTTTTGGGTTTTCAGATTTTATAATGCTCGAAGATAAAGGAAAAAAAGCGATAGTGAAAGAGGTGTTGGACCAATAAGAGAGAAAACTCAAAATTCAAAAATAAGTTTCTAACTGCTGGACCCAAATAGGACTAATAATACATTCCTTAAGCTATGTTTGAATATTTAATTTGAGAGCTTAGAATTGGAATGGAAAAAATAATTTGAAATCTATGATGCTCAAATTGTTCATCAAGTTTTAATTTTAAAGTTTAACATTAAGTAGCCAGACATAGCTTTAATGTAATTAACTTTTAATTAGCTTATATATATATATGAGACATTATAGCAAGAGTACCTAGTGATAGGTTACAATTTTTTTGTACAAGTTTCTTATCTCAACTTAGTTGGTGAGACATTATAATACAGTAACTAATGAGAGTAATGATAAAATACAATTTTTTTTTTTTTTTGTACAAGGTATTTTATCTCGACCTAGGTGATAAGTATGCATGACTTAGCATGTGATGTCACTCTTTTATTCACATGCTTGACACCTATATTGAGATAAAAATTTTATATAAAAAAGTTTGTATCCCTATCATTTTTCTTTATAATAATTGACATTTTATGTGTTTTCAGATCTTAAAAAGTATATTGATGTCTTTTAGATTTTATTTTGAATATTAGCTAATCAAGTTGCTCGAAATAAAATATCCGTTAATCGAGCATAAAAAATTGTAATTTTTCCTTACAAACTTTAGGATATATGTAATATGTCGATGGTAAACAGCATGTAATTAGTTGTTCCCAATATTTGACATCAAGCTGAATAAGATTTTATGTCACTCTTGGGTATTTTTTTGCTTACACCGACAAATACCCCGTAAGACTTCAATGTTGAATGAAATGATTGAAAAACTCAATTCATATATATTAAACATAATAGTAATTGATGTCTTTTGTGATTTTTCTGATAATAAAACATTGTATAAACTACGGACGTCCTTTAAATTTACTCTAATTATCGACCAATAAAATGGCTTGAAGCAAGACTTCGTTAATTGAGCATTCATAATCAAAAAATTTAATTACTAAATTTTAAATCTATGCAATCTTAGATAATAATAATAAAAAACAATGTATAAATTACTTTTTAGTGTTTGTTTTCAAATACATGTAAAATCAAAATTTTGCCGTTATTTTTTATAGACTTACATTCTATTAAAATTTTACCTTTTGTTAATTATTACGGGCTTATTTGACAGTTAAGCAAGGATAAATAGTATACCTTTTGTTCCTAAATTATCATTAATTTAATTTTTTTTTGGTTAAGCATGATGTTTTGAAATGTAAATTTGACATATATATTTTTATTTCTAAAATCATAAAATATGTAATTCGTAGTATTTTAAAAGTACCACGAATCACGTATTTAATAATTTTAGAAAGAATGAAAAAATTAACGTCAAATTTATATTTAAAAAAACACTTATAAACAAATAAAATACTAAAACAAATAAAATACTACTCCATCCGTTCCTTAATTATTGTCTTGTTTGATCCGGCACACGAATTAAGAAAAAATAATTGACTTGATTATTAATATTGATATAATGTGTAATTTTCTTCAATACCCATGTGTATGTAGCCCATAATTAAAGTAGGAGAAAAAGTAAGGGTAAAATGATAAAAATGATATCCTAAAAATAAAAAAATTTAAACAAAATCATTATTTTGGGACGAATAAAAAAGAAAAAAAAGATAATAATTTAGGGATTGAGTAAGTACTTATTTATCTTGGTATCTTATCCGAATAGATCAAATATTATTAAGAGAATTGCTATTTACACCTCAAAATACTAAGTACATCCCACCCAAAACACACCTTACCTCATCCTCCTCCTTCCTGGTACACCCCATCCCCTTCCTCCTCCGTTCCCCCCCCTAACACAGCACCTCCTTCCCCCTCCCCCTCCCCCACAACACAGCTGCCTCCTTCCTCCTCCCTTCCCCCCAGCCCCTTCCTTTTTTTTCTTTTTTTTTTTTAAAGTTTGTTTGGCACTGAGTTACCGAATACCCATAGTGATGTCACCTCTACTGAACATTATTATGGGTATTTGGTAAGGGTGCTGGACAGCTATAGTGATATTCGGTAGAAATACCGAATAACCTAAAAAAATAAGGATATTTAGGTCTAAATTTATAATGGTATTTTTATAATTTTTGTTGAAGGATATATTCAACAATTTTATGGGTGTATGTAAATAGCAATTATCTATTATTAATTCTGGACTTATTAATCCTCTTTAGCTACCAATCTGCTCCCTAAGTTTTACTACTCCTACTCTCCTACCACCTTTGTACTAGGGATTTAATTTCGAAACCGAAGCTTCCTTCGCGTCATTTCCAAAGCTACCCTCCACAAACCTCACTATCGGACATAGCTACTTTGCTCTCCTCTCTCTCTCTCTCTCTCTCGCCCTTTGTCTCGCGTAAAGAAAGTCCACTAGGAACAGGAAGCATGTAAGCTCGAATCCTCCACTGGATTTCAATTTATCTATCCCGTTGAAGTCCTCTCATTAGGTAAATTCCTTCAAATTTATTGGGCTTTCTATTTGATCTATATTTGATTTCTTTATTTTATATTTCAATTCGATGTCTGATTTAGTTACAGTAGCTAAGCTCAGGTGATTGCAGCAATGTCGAATTTAGAGCCTCAATAGATCCGATGTATTGATTAATGCTCTTTAATGAAATTGGATCGCTTTGATTTTTTATTTTCGTTGTCTTTTCTTTTGTGAATTTGATCGTGAAGTTAAGTTAATCTCAGCGAAAACCTTTTTTTTTTTTGTTTGATTGATGATGTAATTTGATTGAAATGGAAGAGACAGATTTTCACCGTGACATGCTCACTCTTATGTTTATGTGATGAGTTAATGTTCTTTTAAAACTTGTGATTTGAACGAACAAGAACTACATTTGTTATTTTTCATGTTGTTTGCCTGAGGTCGAGTGAAGTTAGGCTGTTGATAACAAATAATCTAGCAAGAGAAGTTGGTGAAGATTGAAGTCAGTAGTCGTTTTTGGATGCTAGTATATGATCCAAAGGTTAGACCTAAATTGAATTACTGCAATACAAACATACAACTAACTAAATGATACATCCCCACATTACTTTCAATGGCAAGTCGTGATTAGTCTGAATCAGAACCAACCGAAACGGCAGCATATGATAGAATTGGGAATTCAAATCTAAAATTATGATAAACTAATCCTTTGAAAAGCATTAGGTGGACGAATCTGTTTGTGGCGGAACAGAAGCAGGGATTGAGCAACTAATTTCAAGAATTTAAATTGTACTCTCATCCAATCATCATCAATTAGCCACCACCATAATCATGGTATGCCGCATTTCCTCCCCACTTATCATAAGCTTTATCGTGAGGCAAATTATTGTCTCCAGCTGGAGCATTGGATTTCTTCACCAATGGTTTAGGAAAGAAATTTCAGGGAACAAGTAAATAAGGTATGTGGTTGGGATGGGGAAATGTATAAAACGTAAACTCGATTAAATGGGTCACATACGGGGAAGGGCTTCTGACTCGGCTTATAACTTGCCACATCTAATAGGCTCTAACGATTTATTAAATACTTTATGTGGATTTTCAAAAAAAATTATTGTCCCTCTCCCTTTTGTGGGAAATCAAAATAAGTCTATCCCTCCTTCTCTAGGCTACTAAGTTTAATGATCTTTCAGATTTACCCTTGGTACATTTTATGGAAAAGAGAAGCTTCAGGGATGATGGAAGGCTGAATAAAAGATATTATTCTTATAAAGAAAATTTTCCTTAAAAAGTTCCACTTTCAAATGGGGATTAGTGGATTACTGATTGCAAAATGATGTGTATACCAAGATAACGGTAATATATTTGCTAGCTGTAGGGAAGCATGCTGCATCTCGTGCATGTATTGTGCTTGAATTTCTGCAGTCTGGTTCTTCGTGCGAGTGATTTTAGTTCAAAGGATTTATTGGCTTTTGGTCAGTCAAAGTTAAAATAATTAGGAAATAGGCGGGCAATAAAAGTCATCGGAATTTAGTCGGTAAGTAATTGGATTTTGGTCAGATTTCAAATATACCCAAGTTTGGTACTTGTTTACTCACTTTAAAGAGTTATCTTTCAATTTCTTCATATGAATTGAGATGCAGTTAAATCTCACAGCTAATGCCAATTTCAAGTACTTGTGGGAATCTTGCAATCTTGCGTGCTAAAATGCTCGAGCCATGTTCTTCCTCTCTTATGTTATCTGTTTTTATACTTGCTTCAATAAACTCATTTATGCTAGAAGCATGGGAAAGCGATCATGTTAAAAGCATAGTAACGCAGTTCGCGATATTTTGGATTTTCTTGTGATATATTCGTGAACTCATCAAGAAAAGTGAAAATCCCAATTTAATTAAGGATTTTATCATTAATCCCGATTTTATTACAAGATTTGCGAATCTATTGCCGAGATTTGTGTCTCTGGCTTCACGGTTCTCTCCAAAATTTAAAAAACACCAACAATAAATAGACATACATCATGCCTAAACATTTGTAATTTGGAAAAGAAATTGTCTCAAACAATTATACTCTAGGATTAAAGATATACAGATGTACAAATTAGATTTGCATATCTCCTTTTCTATATCTTTGATTCTACCTTTATCTCTATTTAACAGAAAATGTTTTATTGTTTTAGTCAATGTACATATTTTACTCATATTTTACCAAAATACTATTGTTTATACTCATTTATCAAATAAATGTGATTATTCTGAAATAGTAACTCTCACATTTACCAACAGAATCTGCCAATGACATATTTAGACTTTGAAAACTACTCTTTGATATGCATGGCATATATGAAAAAGAAAAAAGAAAAAAAAGAAGGATTATATATACTACTCCCTCTGTCTCTAAATTATTGTCTTCCTTTCCTTTTTTGTCCATCCCAAAATAATTGTCTTGTTTGAAAAATTTCCTTTTTAGGACATCACTTTTATCATTTTACCCTTGCTTTTTCCCTACTTTAATTATGGGTCACATACACATGGGCATTAAAGAAAATTACACATTATACCAATATTAATAATTAAGTCAATTGTTTTTTCTTAATCCGTGTGCCGGGTCAAACAAGACAATAATTAAGGAACGGAGGGAGTATTGTTTACTGGATGAAAGGTGTTGGGTTATGTTAGAGAAGAATACTTCATGATTACTTGTAGAAGAACAGAAAAGTGCCAACTTTTATTTCCTACTGAGAAATTTACTATCCATTCTGCTTTTATGTTCTCTGCTTTGGAGGTCAAGTACCGGTCTAAAGGTTCTTAACCTTTCTCTTCTTATGTCAGTTGTGTAGTATGGACATCATGTATGTGACAGTTAATTTTGCATGTAAATCCTCATCATTTCATACCATTGTGTACCAGGAAAATACTAACATGGAGGATTCGACTGCAATGACGATTGAATTTCTTCGGGCCCGACTGTTGGCTGAAAGATCTGTCTCAAGAACAGCAAGGCAAAGAGCTGATGAACTGGCCCAAAGGGTTAGTGTCAGTATATTATTTGAACCATATTCGTTCACTCTCAAATTGATAACCCTCATGTTGACTAGACTTATCTGCAAATTCTCTCTGAATAATCTTATGATATTGGTTTGAATTCTATAACAAAAAGGTAATTGAACTGGAGGAGCAGCTAAAGATTGCATCTCTTCAAAGAAAAAAAGCTGAGAAGGCAACAGCAGATGTTCTTGCAATTTTGGAGAATCATGGGAGAAGCGATGTTTCTGAAACATTTGACTCAAGTTCTGACCAGGAAGCAGAGGTTGGTACTGGTTCAGTGAAGGGGAACGAACCCTCCAGCAATGGGAAACTTGGGGAAAATGATGTGGACAGATTTTCAGGTTCTGAACGTGAATCCTCTACTCCAATCGGCAGAAGCTTGTCTTGGAAAAGCAGTAGAGATTCTCTGCATTCTCTTGAAAAGAAGTACATGGATTCTTCCAGGCGAAGGCGTAGTGGTTTTGCATCGAGTGGTTCCTCTTCACCAAAACGTGTTGGTAAATCATGTCGTCAGATAAGACGTAGGGAACATAGGTCAGTTTTCCTCCTTTTTTACTCTTTGTATATAATCTGGATATTGTCTATTGATGTCATCAATTAATCTATGGAAGAGCCATGACTATTCTTTAGTTTAAGAGCCATGACTATTCTTTAGTTTGCTCAACATCAATGAGTTTTTGTTATGATGAAAAACTGTAAGTATTTTACATAATACTTACAGTTTTGGAGCCATGATATTTAGCTTTGGAGATGTCCCCCAAAACATCCAACCTATGCTTATGATATTCCTATTCTACATAATACGTTCTGGGACCGTGTGTGCAATACGATCCATGTTGTTCATTAAATCAATTGAAAGAAAACAGAAAAACAGAAGGAAAACTAAAATAAAAAAGGGAAAAATAGGAAGAAAAGAAAAGAAAAGGAAAGAGACTTTGGCCGTGTTCGAATACGTGTTCGTTTTTCAACTGGTTTTTTTCTTGACTTTGTAATGATTGAAGCAAAAGGTAAGAGAGGATAGAAAGAAAAATGGTGGGACCAATGAAATAAGAAATTGAAAAACAAGAAAAAAACTATGAAACACTAAAAAACCACCTATCCAAACACGACCTTTATCTTCTTTGTTCGTGGGAAGTTTGCTTTTTTAGGGTCAGCTTCAGCTTTAGCTAAGAGTTCTCTCACTTACTAGACGGCTTTTCTATATGCTCTATTGAGACTCAGATATGTCAGTTTATTTTGGGTGAATTACACAGCGAGCCCCCTTCTGATACTCCCTTCATTTCCTGGCTGGGAAACATGACAAGACATTGTTAACTAAAATCCTAAAATAGACTAAACTGATAACCATCAATACTGATCAGGAACCACCCACCACCTGGTACCTCCTCTTCCCTGCTTCCAATCCAGCTTGACAGTAGGAGATCTGCTGCCTCTCACCAGAAGACCCATCTCTCATCTTATGGCCAGCATTGCGTCCACAGAACCTCTCTCACAACAGCTCATTTGCTTTATACCTATCCCTCGTACCAGGCACACGAAATGCTATCATATAAACACACATTCATATGCACATATACCAGCAACCTGAGTTTTGATGTTTTGGTTGGAGAGGGGTGGTTCGAGGCTTCCAGCACTAGAGGTGTTGGCGGAATTGGCTCTAAAACTGGAGTATGGTATGATGTTCTTATTATCCATTTCCGAGGTGTATTCTTGTTTTATTTTGATTGATGACTCTATTAATAGCCTCTGATCTTGAAATCACAGTGCAAGGGGTGGACTAATTTTTGTCTTGCAAATATACGTTCTATTATGTTACTTTTGTGGGTAGTTGAAGATAATGCATCATCAAAATCACAAATCAAATATATTTTGTTTCCCCGTTCCTCATAGTTTTTCGTATTCCACGCATTCTACCAACTTCATTTTAGATACATTCGAGTGTGTTTCAGTCTGAGCCTGTGGGGTTCTTTCGTAATTATGGGTTTATGAAGTTGATAATGTGGTAAGCTCTTGCATTAAATGAAGCTATTAGACGTGATCGGAGGTGAGTTGATGGCAGTTTGGTGGTTGATTGTACAACGACGCCAGATTCAACACCAGCTGAAATGCTATGGTTATGGAGCAGAGCTGGTTGATATTAGAAGGGTTGAGTGGGAGGTTGGATGTCTGCGAGGTTGGAGAAATGAGTAGTATTTGCCCAGAAGTTTGCTTGATAAATAAACATATGTAGCTTTACATGCTTTGTAATTTGCGATATGTTATCTAAAGCTATAGTTTTTATTTCATGCTTAATAAAAAAACTCCATCTACAAGTGAATATTATTTGGCATTAAAAAAGCTCCATCTACAAGTGATATGACTTCACACTGTACTTTTTGGTGGAAAACAAGTAGAATGAGCTGAAGTGTGAATTATATAGGGTTTTTGTCGAGTAAAACATTCTAGTTTTCATGGGTTTTTGTCAAGTAAAATATTTCAGAGAGGTGAAGCCTAAATGCAGACACCCCCCACCCAAAAAAATAATAATAATTATAATTCTCTCTTCCACCGATTACAGATAGTTTTAACACTTACTTAATCTGTTCAGATCAGTAGTTGAGGAGTCACAGAATGATAGCAGAAATGCTCCTGAAGATGAGGTAGGTACAAGTTCTGGTGATGTTCATACTTGTTCTAACATTGGGCCTGAGAACTTTAGAGAAGGTCCTGAAAACAGCGACGAGAGAGATTTACGGGATGCCCCCATTTCAGTTGTCTTGGAAAGTCGGAGTGCAAGTAATGGCCACTATCTAAACATTGATAGAAGAAACAGAGACATGGAAAGGGCATTACAGCATCAAGAACAACTTATTGGGCGATTTGAAGCAGAGGAAAAAGCTCAACGAGAATGGGAGGAGAAGTTCAGGGAGAATAACGGCTCCACACCGGTATGTTATATCATTCAAACTCATTCACTGCTCATGTTAAAAAAACAGTTATCCGCCTGTTATCAAAGGATTTTGGAAATGTTTTTACACCGTCTTCTCTATACTGTATATGGTTAGTTTCATATGGTGCTGATTCTTCTGTAAGATTGAGGATCACATTCCAAAATCACAATTCATCCACTTGTTACAGATTTCATTGTAAAAATGCTGGTTTTTCACTGACTTGCTGTGTACTCTTAAAATTTACTTTATTGCTTTCTTTGGCATTTATTTTGATGAAGGCCTGTGATGACTTCTGTTTATGGTTCTTCATTGCCCATGATGTTAGTACATGTCCACGCTCTTATGTGATGTCATCATGTCCTGGTACTGATATCCATCTGAATCAAAAGAGGAGTGGCTAAGACTAACAGAATGTCCACGCCCTTATGTGATGTCATCATGTCCTGGTCCTGATATCCATCTGAATCAAAAGAGGAGTGGCTAAGACTAACAGAATGAAACTTTTAACATGTGTTATAAGGGTACAAACTGAAGAAGGCTTTAAGAATTTTGCTTACACCCTTTAAATGAGCTCTTTCTATTCCAACTTCCTGTTCTTTTTACCCTTTCTTCTTCCAGAAAGCATAATCAAGATTTTGCTGGCCGGAAGTGCACATAAAATAATTCCTCTACTCTACCTTAACACAAGCCACTATGCACTTGACATGTCAAAATTACTTGTTGACCTGTTTGTGAAGTCGACTCTTTTTAAGTCCTGAGTGGTTAAACTATTGCTTTTAAAAAACTTAATTCCAAAAGTATAACATAAAAAAAAAAATGTTGGGGAAACATATAAAAGAAGGGTGTATGTATCAGTTTCACATGTCTGCAATATACATGTGTGTGTATTATGTATATATCCATAAATCTTTGAAATCTATCATTTAGACTCTGGTTTGAGACAAAGTTCGATATAAAGCGCTAATTTCCTGCCTTCAATGGGTGGTGGATATAGGGAAAATAGAAGGCTGTGATAATTGTGAATAGATAGAGATCCTCGGGCCCTTAATTCGGTGCAGAACCTTTTTGGAATTGATTTGTGTAGTGATTCCTTGCACTTTCCAGCATAATGCCTTGGATGTACACTTCAGTTTCATCATTTGCTACAAAACCCCGGTTCAAATGGAATTATATATTCACACGGTTTTGTCATATTCTGGGTATACATAGTTTGGTTCTGTCTTCCCACCTTGTTGTTTACCGTTCCTGTTGAACTTGAATACTTGCGTTGAAGTTTCTTTTCTTACATGGAATCGTTTAGATTACTTCTGTTAAAATGATCCTAACCTATCACCTTAATTGATCATGAATGTTCAGGATTCATGTGACCCTGGGAACCACTCAGATGTTACTGAAGAAAGGGATGAGATTAAAGCTCCAACTCCACCTTTCTCTAATGGGATAAGTACCTCTCAGAACCAAGAAGATGAGTTTGTGGCTGGAGATGCCTGCTACAGTAAAGAACTCAAACCCTCTAGTGCTCAGCCTTCTGAGGGCAAGGGCGATGAAGATAATTTAGATAGTCGCCAACATCGACCATTGCATGGATCTCATCATAGTCTGGACTTGCGTGATATGCCTGTGAATGACTCGGCTCACGTCTCCTCTTCTGAGGTCAGTAGCTTGTACAGAGGAAAAGCTCCTGAAATTGCAAATGAATTTGCTTTGATGCCTCAAGAGACTTCCGATAAATTAGGATCTGTCCTGGAGGCACTTCAACAGGCTAAATTATCAATAAAACAAAACCTTAAAAGATTTCCCTTACTAGAAGATGGACCAATCCAGAGAGCTATTGAACCTTCTTTACCTGCAGTGAGATATGGGGACAGATATGCGATGCCTGTTGGATCTGTCGGGCTTTTCAGGCTGCCAACTGACTATCAATATGGAGCATCTAGCCTAGTCAACTCCGTTGGTTCTGGTTCTAGATTGAGCGTGAGTAATTACTCTCCTGACCCTGCTGATGTTAATATCTTTTCTAGCCTTTACAGAGAGTCTAAATCCAGTTCGTTTAATGATGATCGGTTTCTTACTGTTCCCACTTTCCCATACCCAGAAATCAGGTCCAGAATTCCTACACGACTGCCTGTCTTCGAGTCTGGCTTGGATGCAGCTTTACCCTCTTTTAGTAATGGATACACTAATCTGGATCCTCACTCAAGTGCAGGGCTTCCTACACAACCGCCTGTTTTTGATCCTAGCTTGAATGCAGGTCTACCCCCTTTTGGTAGATACACTAGTCTTGATCCGCACCTAAGTGCAGGCCTTCTTACAAGACCGCCTATATTTGAGCCTGGTCCATCCTCTTTCAGTAGATACTCTAATCTTGATCCTCATTCAAGTGCAGGCCTACCCTCTTCTAGTAAATTTACCCATACCACTCGTACCTCCTACCCAGACTCGATACCGAGGACACCCTCTGAAGGAGGACTTCCAAATTTTATTTCAAACAGAGATGTCGGTTTCCCTCCGTCTCGTTTTTCTTTTTATGATGATCATACAAGACCAAATATGTATAGATAGATGCACACAGACGATGCTTATAAATATGGTTCTATAGGTCTACTCATTTCTTTGTTTTTGTTGTTTCTAGTCTGTAAGGGTTTGAGGTCACGACCCCATGATGAGTTGATTTGTGCTTTGTCTTCTTAGTCGGCAAGAGATTTGAGTTTGTAAAGAGCCAATGTAATTGTGTGCTTTTGGGTTTTGTGTTTGTTGAAGATCTACGGCTCTTATATTCTCCTCTTTTGTATGAATCTCTTGAATTATGTTCACCATATTAATTAGACCATTCAAATGTTCAGAGCTTTCCAAGATACCGAAACCTACATCTCTAACCAACTTAATTCAAGAACAAAATTTGTTGTTCGTATTGCTGTACGTTGTTTCGAGTAAGTGGCCGCAAACGTTATAATATCCACGGCGATTAAATGTTTCAACTTTTTTACATTTGTAGTTATGGTAATTGCTTCATCACCTCGCCGCCACGTACACTGTTGGAGCACAATGGCGGTGTGCTAGCTTCACCAGTTTGTGTGCTCTCGGAGCACTAGGTTTACCGTTTTATTAGCCCTCGGAAGGACATACGCTAGATCGATTTGCCGTTTTATAGGCCCTTGGTAGCCGTTTTGTATGTCCTCGGAGCACATTGCGGCAGGTTTGGGTGCATGCACACAGTATGTTCAATTTGATCTCTACTTTACGTTGTTGAAATTGTTTCATCCATTGTCTTGAGAATGAATAGGAAACTGGAATTTACTTGGAAAAAGCAAGGCACTAAGTCAGTCCACGGAGCGTAGCTTATCTTGGAGACCAACCTCCGTTTGACTATTCCCAGAAAGAATTTCTCCTACTTTGATTTTTCAGCAGGGAATTCCACTATATTATATATAGCCAAACAAGGCCCAAACGTGGAGGACCCAACACATTCAACTACACAAGCAATCAATTTCAATCTTTTCTTCACCTAATTATCATCTCCTTTTCTAGTTTCTTCTCCTAATCTTCTCAAGGAAGTTTCAGCTCTGAAAACTGTTCTTGGCAACAAAAAGTGGTTTCCAACAAGAAGGGAGTAACGAAAAGATGGAAAAGCCTATCATGATACGATGGAAATCCGGGAAAAAAGTCGATCCAAGGTTGCTCACGACGCTAGAATATTTCCGGGAACTCTACGAGAAACGGCAGGAATTCTTCAAGAAAATATTTCCGAGGAATCACGATGAGTTTGTTGATGTGTTCAAGAAAGTTGGTGCAGTGGTATCGACAAAAAAGGATATCCATGTGAAAGTTCAAACAATGCAAAGGAGCTTGAGCCTTGGTTCCCCGCGATCACTAGAACAACCTGAAGAATCTGAATTGAGACTTGATCGATTCAAAGTGAAGACTCCGGTTGTAGCTGTTGTTCGGCTGCAGGGTGGCCAAGGTGGTGCGGCCGGTAGCCAGGGTGGAACCACCAAAGGTTGAAAATGAAGTGAATAAAAATGGATTATGCTACCGACTATATTGCTATGTATGTATATGTTGATTCATTTTGAGGTTGATACATTTTTTTTATTTTTTATTTTTTATTTTTTTATTTTTTAGCGAATATGTAAAGAGTAATAAAATGAGGGCAGAGGAGACGGGGAGAGTAGTAGCTTGGAGTTTGTGTAAGCTCTTGCCATCTTGTTTGCGAATAATAATTAAAATATGTACGACGTTCTTTAAAAGATGTAATGTATTTGTTTGATAACATATTAACTGACAAGAAACGTACTCGGTACTATTTTATGAAAACAGATCTCAATTGGTATACGGAAATAAAATTAATTCTGCAGAATTAATTTACTAGTAATTAAATTTCACAAAAATAGATTGGAAAACAATTCTTGTTTGGTAATATAAGGAATGTGATTACTAAAAATTTTTATTATATTATTTGGTAAGAAACAAAACTAACTTGGAATACAAAGATTAAATTAAGAGAATTGACAATATTACCCTAATGTAGATAAGTACTTGTTAATGACTTATAAAAATTAGAAATTAACAGTATTATTACTCCACAATTTAACAAGTTCTTCATTTTATTTTATTTTGCAAGTTTGGTGAAAATTTTAAATTATTCAACATCAATAAAACAAGAAAAATTTATTAAGTTAAAAGAAAAATAAAAACTAATGTTATAATGAAATTAGTTCAAATCAAAATAGCTTAAATATTTGAAACAAAAGGAACAAATACTTGGCCTAATAAAAAGATCCGAAGAACAACGATAACGAGGAGGAGTAAAAAAGAATGGCCGTAAAATAGTTGAAACAAAATGAAATTATAAATATAAAGCAAATACTTGAACTAATAGAAGAATATTATTGTCCTTTTACATGGATTCCAACTATTAGGAATCTAAATATCACTTCCTCCATCAGGATTGTGATTCTTTAAATTTTAGTAATCAATTCCAAAATTTTAGAAATGCATTCATATTCCAAATATAATTCTTACACCACCAAACGTTATTAATCAATTTCATATATTCCGTTGTTTTCGTGTACCAAAGGCCTAAAAGTTAAACAATAATACAAGAGAAAAGAATTGTTAAAAGAAATGTACTAAGAAAGACACAAACACGGCACTAAATGCTCGGTTTTGTTACCGTTGTGTAAATGACATAAAATAAAATAATTATTATTGCGTACCAAACAAAACAAACAGTTGAAAATACAATACTGCCAATCAAACTACTAAGTACTCCATCCGTCTCAAATTAAGTGTTTCAGATTAATTTTATACGAGTTTTAATAAAGTGGTTGATTTTGTATGATTATTCTTTAATCTCCTCAATGTATTCGTTAGTGGTGTCAACGTACTTATGGGTCTCACAAAAAAAAAAAGCTTATTTTGAAAAGGGGGAAGTAATTTTTTTGTTGTCATTGTCTGTAAGACTGTAACTTGTGTATATATATGATCTAGACTGAGTAATTTGGGTAAAAGTGGTCCAGCGAGCATATGCGGCTGAGAGATATGCAAGCAGCTCATATGGGAGTCTGTTTTTTTTATCACGATTCAGTTTTGTAATTTTACCAACTTTTTTGCAAAACTCAAAATGACAAAAACAAAAATTCATCAAAGAAAAAAAAAAACATTTTTACGAGTCTGCATTAATCATTGTTGTTAACAAGGAAATTGTCAATGTGTGCACGTACGTACCGCTTTGTTGTGGAGTAGTATATATATGATTTCGATCGGTCGTCTTGAATCTGAATTTTCTCAAAAAGAAAAGAAAATAACATTCGTGGAAGTCAGCGACACATAGCATCTAGCTAGTTTAAATTAAGACTCGATTTCCATTAATAGACTACTGTTCACAACGCACGTACTTTTGATTTTCTCCACCGCAAATATATACATTACCCAAACAAGGCCTATCCTCCTGGCCGGGGACCCAAAACAACCGACCAGCAAACTAACTAAGCAATCAATCTCCCAATCATTCCTTCTTGACCTTACCTTCTCTTTTATTTCTTCTCTATCTTTTCATTCAAAAAGTTTGAAATGCCATCTAATTTCTCAACCAATTATTCTTTTCCCACCTTTGAAAATGATTTTTCGCAGCAAGAAAAAAGTTTGTTGTTTCCAGCCAGAGAATAACAAAAAGCGGTTTTTGATACCATGAAAATCCGGTGATGTTAAAATATGTCTCAAATTCATAAGAATTTTAGAATTCTATATAAATTAAGATTGTATTAATTAATTCTAGAGTTAATTAGAGAAGGTTAAACAATTTTATACTAGTTGTAAAAGGATTCTTTTATTGACATGGATTAAGAGTCATAATCCTAATTTTTTAAGATTTTTCTTAGGGCCTATATAAAGAGGTGATGAGACGTCAATTAAAGGATAAGACCAAAAGTGAGAGAGACACAAATTAGGGAGAGACGGACGACGGACACAGTTGGTGGTCGAGGGTCTCGAGGTCTTGGCGTGTTAGACAAAATAGTGCGTGGCTATTTTGGACTGTGAGAGGGGTGGTCCAAAATAGTGCATGACTATTTTGGGCTGAAATAGTGCATGACTATTTTGGGCTGTGAAAGGGGTGGTACTCTATGGGATCGTGTCAATCCTTGTAACCCTAGTCCTAGGTAGGGTGAGTACATTGAAAACTCTTTATTGTAATTCCTCATCGTTTATAGTGGATTTGTTGCTTGCTTTGGAGTGGATTAAACCATGTAAATCCTCTGTTCCCTCTTTTGTTTGATTCCGTTATATTTTCTATTTTCTTGCCATTATTTCTTCAAATACTTGATACTTTTATTTTCGACCGATTCGCTTCCGCATTGAAGATAGAAACTTAAAATTTAATTCAAGAATATCCTCGTTTTTATAACAGGTGAGAAAGTCGACTCAAGGTTGCTCACCATGTTAGAATCTTTTCAGGTACTCTACGTCGAACGAGGTGAGATCTTCAAGAAAATATTTCCGGGGAATCATGACGAGTTTCTTGATCAATGTCTTCAAGAAAATGGGTGCATTTATTTTGAACATTAAGGATCAAAAGAAAGTTCAAACAATGCAACGAAGCTTGAGCCTCGGTTCGTTGCGGACACCTCACGACGAATCTGAGCTAAGTTTAGACCGGTTTAAAGTGCGAACGCCAGTTGTTACCGTAGCACAGCTGGGTGGCCAAGTTGGTGCTACTAACCATGTTGCTTCCACATGAAGTATCAAAAAATGGCGAGAATTATCTTAAAATATGAAATAATTACCACAAGAATGTGGAATTCAGATTATTCTTAAAGACAGTTGTGTGACATTGTTTGTGGATGTGTGAATAGAGAAGAAATGATTACCAAAAGAATATATAAATATAATAATTTGGAAAGAGAGTCCCATGTGTTGTTTGTGAATTGTGAATATGTAAATATATAGTGATTGCAAATATAAAAGAATTCTTTTTTTTTCTTTTTCCCTTTAAATTCTCTGATTGTATTGTTGTTGTTGCTGTTAATCTTATTACATTTCTTCGTATTAGACATTGGCGAATATGGTTGAATAATGAACGAAGCTACTTGAGCTTGGCTCGTGTTCACTGGTGAGTGTGGTTAGACAAAGGATCATATGTAGGAAAAAAAATGCTAGGGATGCAAATGTTTCAACTTAACTAAATATTTCATTCCTCTTATGTACTAATTAAGTACTTGCTTTCTAATCAAAGTTGAAACAATTTTGAAGGAATTCCTAATGTATATTGCTAATTAAATTTTCTAGGCCTTGGTTACAGATTGACAAAAAGGGTTAAGTTTTTTTCTGCATACGCAAATATTATTGTTATTGTTTAATGTAGTTGTACATTTATCGGTTATTGGCAAAAAATCCATTTTTTTACTCACTCAGTTCCTAAATTATTGTTATATTTGACTTTTTTTGAGTCAAACAGGATATTTTTCAAATGTAAATTTAACGTATATTTTCTATTTTTTCCGAAATCATAAAACATGTAATTCCTAATACTTTTAAAACACTACAAATGACGTATTTTATGATTTGAAAACAATATAATAATATACGTCTAATTTTCTAATTTAGGAACATAACAATAATTTAGGAACAGATGGAGTATTTGATTTCTGAACGTAGAATACTATGTATATCATGGTCGAATTGAAGGAAGCAATTAGAGCCTAGCACGCACTTAAAATAGTGCAATTTTCTAATTTCATTATTCATCTTAAAACTAGAAATTGCTCCGTCCCTAAATAAGAGCCCGTTTGGTCGAGCGTTTTGGTCAAAACGCAGGGATAAAACGCAGCTTATTTGCAAAAAATGTGTTTCAATACTGCGGCAAAAAACGCAACGTTTTCAAAACGCAGCTGTGTTTTAAAACGCTGGAATTCCCAGCTTTTTCCCAAAACGCAGGTTTTAAAACGCTCCTAGGAAAAAAAAAAGCTGCGTATTGAAGAGATATCCCAAACGTATTTATAAGGAAAGACCTCCGTTTTTAAAACACTGCGTTTTTTAAAACGCTGCGTTTTTAAAACACTGCATTTTGTAAACGCTGTACCAAACGGGCTCTAAGTCGTATATAAAAACTAAACAAGTTACCTACAGAGAAAAGTCCTTGCTAATGTTATATTCTACTAGTTAGAGTACATTTTCCATACATTGCCATATATATATATATATATATATATATATATATATATATATATATATATATATAAACCCGTGCGATAACGGGTACAGTAGTTAAATACAGTAGTAGTATTTTTGGAAGGAAAGCAATTATAAAGATTGTCACCATATCTTTCATTGACATTAATTATAGTAGTCGAGAATCGCGTGTGATACGAGCTCTTATACAAAAGAGTAAGGGTTAACTTCACCAGCAGTCCCTAAACTTTTGGGCTTTCTACCAGTAGTTCCTGGTTTAAAACTTGAACATTACTGATCCGTGATCTTTTAATTTTGCACGCTACAAGTCCCTTCCACCGGATGCCGTTAAAATCTACCGTTAGTTTACCATGTGCGTTCCACGTGAAATTTTTCCAAGGGCATGAAAGTAATTTCCTGTCCCCCTAACCTTCATCAATGGCAATGGCAGAAGCCCTCTTTGTTCACCCATGTGGTGACTAAATTTATTGCCTCCTCCTTACAACTCAAAATCCATCCCCCGTTCTTTGTCTTGTCTTCTTCAAGTAAGTTACATCTCAATCCGTTTTTCTCTCTCCACTGTGTTCAATTCCTTCTTCACACACTCCTTTATTGGTGGAAACAGGGGAAGATCGAACCGAGCTAAAAGCCACTGGCTTCGCATGTGATTCTGCTCTTCACTTTATTATTTGTGTATCGAATAAACCAGTTCAAATTGAAACCAAGTCCATGACTGTTTGTGTACTGTCTGGTCAAACAATGGCGCCGACAGAAACTGTGGTTCAACCATATGCAAGGCGAGAAGACAAGGGTCTTATGAAATACATATCACCGGTTCATATTGTTCACGAAAACATCAGTGTCACACCCCCACCTTGTCGATACACCCACAATGTCCCAGCCATAGTTTTCTCATCTGCCTCACTGGAAACATATGCCATGAATTAAACGACACCATCTTCCCCTTGTTCATCACTTGTCATCATTTTCAATCCAGGGTATGCTTCATCATTAGCATTTGTGTAAGTTGAATTCGAGAATCAAAGACAGAGAACCCAAGTCAAGTACAGAGACCTCAACCCTGTTTGGAACGAGAACAAGTAGTACGCTCATTTGCTGGCGGTTTCGACGGCTAAAAAGGCATCGAAAGTGAATCGAGCAGGAAATCGCTAGTTGGCTGGTGCCTTTTGATGGCGATTCTCATGTGCTCCAACTTTATTGACTTCCGTTTCTTCTCGATTACGACATGCGAAGAATTTTCGGCTAGGTATTGGAGGAAAAGCTCTATGGATCGGGAGATGACAAATAGGGCTTCTGCTATTGATGAAGGTTGGGGGAACGAGAAATTACTTTCATGCCCTTAGAAAAACATACGTGGAACGCACATGATAAACTAACGACGGGTTTTAACGGCATCCGGTGGGAGGGACTTGTAGCGTGCAAAATTTAAAGATCACGGATCTGTAATGTACAAGTTTCAAACCAGGGACTGCTGGTAGAAAGCCCAAAAATTTAGGGACTGCTGGTGAAGTTAACCCAAAGAGTAATGTTATGGGTACCTAAAGAGTACCAAATTTTTTATACCAAATAATGTGTGACCTAATGTGGCAGCTGATGTAATGCATTAATTTTAATTTTTAATTTTGTTTTTTTGTACCACATCAACTTTCACATCAGGTGACACATCATTTGGTACAAAAGATTTAGTACTCTTTAGGTACCCATAGCATTACTTTATACAAAAATGTCGTCAATTGTTTTATTCTCAAAGGGCGGAATTTTCAACTGGTGTTAGTAATACACTATTGTATTGTTTTATTGTCAAAGGGCAGAATTTATGTTGGTTTAGTGATGCAAAATAGCTCGAGGTGGCGGACAGCCCGCTTGAAGCACGTCACAGTAGCTTGGGCCATCTTATATTGGATCGAGGTATAATATTACGAGCTTGAGCTTGTAGTATTTAACGTTGGTGCCGTCATGTTGTAAATTTGATCTGACAGTGTAGAGATCTAAGTAAATTTTTCTAACGACACTAACACTAAAGTTTATATAGGAATACCATAATCTCGAGCTCGTAATATCATTTGTCTTCTTAAAACATAATTTGTCACTTATAAATGTATGATTATCTGGTTTGATTATCCATCTAGTATCTCGCATCTGTAAACTCTTCTAATATGAAAGGAAAGCCTGTATATTATATGTCAGTCATAATCTATTATCTAATTTAAATTTTTCAAGGCAAGATATGCAATAATACTCTCATACTAATTTACAGCTCTATACGGAGTCTTCTAGTACAACTTGATATTTGAGTTACAGATAGAGAGTACTTACAAGATTACAATAGCTAGCATGGTCAAATTTCTTTAGTATCATCATTCTCTATTATCATTTTTTGTAATCTTGATTCCTAATATCAGATCAGATCAGCACTCCCATGCCTTTCATTTCAAACTTACAAATTAAGATTAAAAAGATTTTTGTTCACTCAACGATTTCTATATATGTCGATTCCAAATGTTAGCATATCATCAATGATATGATAATCACACTTATGATTAAAAATTTTATTATACAGTCCAATTCAAAGATTCTAAATCTAATGGAAACATCGAATTTTTCATCCCACTATTTAGGTGCTTACTTAAGTCAATACAATGACTTAACTAGAGCTGGCAATTTACTGGGCTGGGCCGGCCCAGTGCAAGCCCACCGAGCCAAAACTTAATCCAGCCCGACCCCAATTTTCCTAGGGCCTAAGAAAAGTCAAGCCCAGCCCAGCCCACCAAAGCCCATCGAGCCATCGGGCCAAAAAGCCCTAGTTGGAAAAATAAATAAACTAAGAAAAGCAAAAGAACAATTCACATTTACTAGACATTCAAAGCTGCTCAATTCCTAAGCTGCTCATTCACTGTTGCCCAAATTAAGTTATATGTTACTACTTACTAAACAAAAACAATAGCCATTAGCCAATCATCAATTCATCACCAAATATTACAAGTACACCACATATCCTCCAATAAACTAAAAGGAACAAAGGAACAATCCTTGGCATTGTTTAGAAATAAAGAGCAGCTAAGTAACTAAAGGGCATTGTTTACAAAATTTGAACTCTCAAACCATAAAGCCATCACTCATCATCAAGATTCAAGAACAATATTAGAATCTTCTTTAGACAATTGTATTTCTTCCACTTCTTGTGCATCCGATTCTGTAAGAAAGAAAAGAGAAATAAATATTATTAATTCATTATTGCAAGTAAAGAGAAAGAAAAATCTTTTTATAATGAAAGAAAAGAAAAATCAATAACTAAAATTACCAGAAGGTTCAACTTCTTTGAACCCATGCAGCCAACTACAAGTACAAATGAGGGTTTGCACGTTCTCGGGGAGTAGAAAATTTCTATACTTGTGTAAGATACGACCACCAATACTGAACGAGGATTCTGAAGCCACTGTTGTGATTGGAATGCTTAAAATGTCACAGGCCATAATTGCAAGCTGAGGGAATCGATACCTATTCATTCTCCAGTATTCAAGCACATCTATATCAGTTTCAACGGTGCATGCTTCTTGCAAGTAACTATCAAGCTGAGACTTGCATTGACTTGAATTCATTTCTCTCATTTCTTGACGATACTCCTAGAATTAAAGGAACACATAATATACACAATACAAAAACTAAATTAGAAACTTAGATGATTGAATACAAAATTAAAATAATATAATAAAGATCAAATATTACTCAAACTTACATCAAGAATAGATGTCATAGATGATGAGCTCGATCCACTTGCATTTGGATGTGGTTGTGAACGAGATAGACTAGGAACTTCTCTTGATGAATTAGGAGGAAATGAGCTTGATGCAACCTCAATGTGTTCATATTCACCAAAAAGCTTATATAAAGTCTCCTTTACCCTATTCACCTTCTCTTGATAATCAAAAGGGTAAAGCCTCTTATAGCAAAAGTTTAAAAATTGCATCTTTGCCTTCGGGTCAAGAACACATCCAAGTGCAAGAGTGACACTATACTCATTCCAATACTTATCAAATTTGCCCTTCATTCTTAATGCCATATCTTTGATCACCTCATCATTACATGTTAAGTTATCATTCAATTTCATTTCAATGCTTGCAACTTGCATGAAATACAAGTTTGAAGTGGGGTACGATGATCCAGATACCAAGTTAGTAATGTGATAAAATGGGGCCAAAAAAGCACACACTCTCTCCGCTCTTTCCCACTCTTCATGAGTTGGACATAACTTGTAGTTTTTATCATTGTAGCTCAAACTAGTGAATGCACGACGATATTTAATAGCACTTTCAAGCATCATAAACGTAGCATTCCATCTAGTTGCCACATCCAACCTCAAGAAACTACCACCAACATTACTCAAGTGCACTTCTTCAATACATCTTTGAAATTGTTGCAATCTCCCCTCCGAACTCCTCACATACTTAACACTTTCTCTAATTTTTTCCAAAGCTTTACCTGTCGCCTTTAGTCCTTCTTGAACAATGATATTCAAAATATGTGCACAACACCTTACATGATAAAACTCACCTTCACATAACAAGCCATTTTGCAAATTAAGCCTCTCTCTTAAATTTTTTTGCATGCTATCATTATTCGAGGCATTGTCCAAGGTGAGAGAAAATATTTTGGATTCTATCCCCCAATCCTTAAGAACTCCAAGTAACCTACTCGATAATTCTAACCCTGTATGTGGACTTTCCAAGACACAAAATGAAAGCAATTTACTATTTAACTTCCAAGTATAATTCTTTTTACAGCGCTTGCAAATGCATTTTTGTGCCCCATCTACAATACCAAGCTTATCAAAATAATTCCACACCTCAGACCTAGGCTTTTTAGCATCTCTCTCATTATCATCATTATCATCCAATCCATCCTCCCTAGTATTCTTGCTCTTAGACTTACTAATACTAGCTGTAGAACTACGGCCAAAAGAAGCTTTCGTACCTGCGGTGCTCTTCGGAGTAGTATCAGATCCCAACAATTCCAAGTCAATGAAGTCATCATCCTTATCCTCCAAACTTTGATCAAGATTCATATCTGTAATAAACCAATTGGACAAAATAATTACACATAAAGGAAGAAATGATTACAAGTTAACAACCTAAATTCATATTACTTATCAATTACAAGTTAACAACATCATTATGCATAGAAAATAACTGAAATTATCATTAGGAGGCTACACATGAGCTAACAAAAATAACTGAAATTATCAGTTTTTTTTTTTTTGTGACAATTTTAAATTCAATGCATATTTATTATTCTAATCAAAATAAGTGTTTATGTGATAAAAAGAGATTAAATCAAAATAAGTGTTTATTGGAAGGATTGGACAGTAGACAGTCACTTTATTTTTCTTCTTTCTTTCCTTATTGTAAATCTCCTGCATCCCATCCAAGAAGATGATCAATTAAAATTAAGGAACAGAAGCAGGTAGATGCTTAACCATCATATATATGGCTCACAATTCACAAATGCAAATAAATTAATGATGGATCGAATTAATAAATAATGCAATTTTCTCAGTTTACATGCACTGATCTGATGCACACCACACACACAAAATCCACCGCTTCCACTGAATTTCTCCTCAACTGAATTTCTTTGATCGGTTTTTTCTCATTCTTCTCAACTCTCTCTCTCTCTCTCTCTTTCTCCTCAACTGAATTTCTTTAATCGGTTTTTTCGAAGGGGAAGTGTGAGTAAGAGGGATAAAACAAGGCGTACAGAACTACAGATAAGCTCGCTAGTGAAAGCAAAAGAGATGATGATGATGAATATGTTGTCGCTTATGAAGAAAAGGAAGCATAAAATAAACAGAATCACAATAAACAAAGCAGCAGTAGATCTATACATTAAACAACAGCAGCAGCAGTAGATCTATACATATATGTATATGTAATTATGTATAACCATTAAAGACTAAAGAGGGCTGTGAACCTCATCAGAGAACAGAGGGCAGCGTCACTGTAGAAAGCGAGAAAGTGAGAACAGAGGCGGCAGCACAGGCGACGTGCGGCGTCGTGCGGCGTGCGGCGTGCGGAACTTGCGGGTTAGGGTTAGGGAGAAAGGAGAATGGGAGATTTGAGATTTTTTGTGTAGTGTTTGTGTAATTGACTAATTGTGTTGTTGTCTCTCTTGTTGTCTTGTTGAGCCGTGCTGTGCGCCTGTGGGAGTGGTGGGACCGTTTCATTTGTTTAGTTTATTAGTTAAGTAAACATTTAAAATCTAATGATTTAAAGTCTAAACAAAAACACTTAAACAGGTAAATAAAGCGGGCCGGGCCTAGCCCAAAAGCCCCGGGCTTTTTTTATGCTAGCCCAATTGAACCATCGGGCCTATTGGGCCGGGCCAAAAAGACCTGCGTTTTTTTGGGCCTCCAAAAATTAAACATTAGCCCATGTAAATATCGGGCCGACTGGGCCGGCCCACTGGGCTGGGCTGATTTTGCCGGCTCTAGACTTAACAAGCAGTTTACACATTTTACTTTCATAGTCATGTATAACAAATTAAAACCTGATGTTATATTTCTTCATTTAAGACACTATTAAGAAATAAAGTTGTTACGTACATTTGTAATACTCCCTCCGTCCCTAAATTATTGTCTTTTTTTATCCGTCCCAAAATAATTGTTTTGTTTAAAAAATTTCTTTCTTAGGACATCAGTTTTACCTTTTTACCCTTACTTTCTCCCCTACTTTAGTTATTGATAGTGTCATCAACCTTCTTTTTTACTTTTGAAGATCCATATTTTACAACTAATCGGTTTTTAACCTAAAGACATATGATCAACAAGAGCCTAAGTATTATAAGTAATTAATTTCATCATTAATGCAAGGTTTATGGCTTCCCTACAGGTATCAGAGTGAGACTCAATCATGTTATTAGTCCTTTTTTTTTTTTTTTTGTTCATTAATCCTATTCTACTATGCTACAAATTAAGAAGGAGAGACAACAATATATATATATATATATATATATATATATATATATATATGCATAATTAGGAATATTTTATTAATATTGGAACATGATAAACATCGATAAAAGATACATCAAGTAATAATTTTCCTGAAGTGAATTTGAGATCCATGTACAATTATCTTTCCTTTGATAGGAGTACTTCCCATGTACATGACACTTTCCATCATGATCAATAGCAGTTTAGTCAGAGAACATGCTCATAACCTTGCACACATATATGCATGCCTTAATCCTTATGGAATCAGAATTTATGCACCATGCAAGCATCGTCATCTTGTATAGCATATTTGCTTCAGTGATCATTCCGATAAATTTCACTTTGTCCTCATTGTTAATTTGTATTAATATTCGTTTTGTGAAGTTGAAGTGGCCTGGTTTCCCACAATCGTATAGCAGAAACTCTTTTTCTTCTTATTTCAGTTCTAGTTCCTCAAGAAGGACTTCGGCCGGTCCCTTGCTCACACTTTCGCTTGTTTTTGTCCTTCCAAGTTTCTTCCCGGCCGGCCCTTCATTTATTAATTTATCCAGGTTTTTGAGAGTTCTTTTCTCAGTCAATTGCAACTTGGAGGATTGCCTTCCTGCTGCATGTACGTATATATAATTTCTCTTGTTCTTCAATGCAAAAAGGGGTACTTAAATCTTTAAGAGACAATTCTCTTTTTCTTTTTTTTCTTTTTTGTGTGGTTAAGAGCACTTCTATTAATGTCTTTAATTCCATGGCGGGGGGAAGTTTATGATCAATTATGCAACAGACTATGATGCACTCATACATATATGATTTTTTTCTTATCAAGTTAATACACAAGCAATAATTATTGATTTTTTTTCTTTTTCCTTTTTCGCATTCCTAATAGGTTATCCAAATGAGTGGCTTCTGGTAAATTAAAAGGTAATTAATCATCAACACTCGGCTATAACCTTGCATGTCTTATGAGATTCTACGTACGTAGCCTAATGGTGTTAAACTTATATCTGTAGTAAAATGCAACTCGCAGTTTATGGGTTCAATCAACGTAAATAACATTCCTTCGACTTATTGCTTGGTTTCGTTGCCCGGTGTGGGGGTAATTAATTTGCCAGAACCCCAAGGAATTAAAAAAATAAAAACTAAAAATTATACTCCATGCACAACCTCGCTAATAATCAAATCAACCTTGATGATATCTTTGTGTTGTTTTTCTAATACACGTGGGGAGTAATTGTAATAATATATATCCACAGCCAGCTACAAATGTAGATTTGGCAACTTTTCTACGTTTGTAATTATGAGCGATTTGCTTAATTCACCACCGCCTCGCTAGTCTCAGTGCATAATGGCAGTTTTGAGTGCACGCAGACGCTGTGTGTGTGTGTGTGTGTGTTTGTTACTATTAGAAAGACAGAAAAATAGTATGGTCGGTCGTTTTCCATCTCTACTTTACAGTGTTGAATGATTCATCCATTCTCCTTAATTTACAATGAATGAATACTAAACCCAGTTCACCTAGCTAGCTAGCTACATATATAGTTCAAGCTCTGATTTCCAATGAATACACATGGGGAGTAACTGTCACTCATCTTTTGACATGTGGTGTATCTTACAATTGAAATAAACCAGACCAGACCCCTAAATTTACAAGGACTGGTTTATGTTCGATACGTCATTCATGGCGTGACGTTCTTACAAATTATTTCTCAAATTCCACCGAACATAGGCCCTAGCACATTTAAGTCTTTACGAAAAAATATTCACCGTCGTAAAGCAACGCGCAGTCAATTGAGTTGGGCCTACATAACTATTGCGTCATCAATTGACTTGACTGGATCGAGAGCTTCCTCAGCTCTTTCATGAGGTCTCATCGAGTATAAAACACCAACCAACTCAAATAATTAATGACATAGTGCTCCAAAATAGTGAATATTTTTTCAGTTTGAACAACCCAAGCACTCAACTCTAATCTTTCCTTCACCTTATATATTTATATTCATTCAAAGTTAAGTACACATTCTGGCTATCCCAGGAAAAAAGAATTCCTTCATCGTATCATCTCTTTTTCTAGCTTTTTCTCCTAATCTTCTCACAGAAAGTCTAAGAATATGCCATCAAATTCAACATATACTTCTTCTTCCAGCTATGAAAACCTTACTTGGCGACAAGAAAGTGGTTTCCAACAAGGAGGAAGTTACGAAAATATGGAAATGGCCTCAAGTCCTACAAATTATTCTTCTCCAAACTTCAAAAACTATTCTTGGCAAGAAGAAACTGGTTTTCAACAAGGAGGGTATTACGAAAAGATGGATAAGCCCGTCATGATACGATGGAAATCGGGGAAAAGGGTTGATCCGAGGTTGCTCACGATGCTGGGATCCTTTCGGGAAATCTACCAGGAACGACAGGAATTCTTCAAGCGAATATTTCCGGGGCAACAAGATGAGTTTGTTGATGTGTTTGAGAAAGTTGGTGCAGTGATGTCAACAAACAAGAATCTTGCTAGAGTTCAAACAATGCAAAGGAGCTTGAGCGTTGGTTCCCCACGAACGCCAAAGAAAATTGATCGATTCAAGGTGCGTACGCCCGTCCTAATCGTGGTTCCGCCAGGTGGACAAGATGATTCTATTGGTCAGGATGGAACCGTGATCTGAGGATGAATTAACTACAAAAAATTGTGGTATTATGTTTTGAATCTTTTCTTTGGGATAATGCATCTTAATGAAACATTTTGAACGATTGAAAAAATAATAATAATAATAATAAAATTCTATATCCATGCCAAGGCTTTAAGATATGTAAATTTGCAGGTTGGCCCTTGTAAGGTGCATAATTAGCGCTACCTCTTTTTCTATAAAATATGTGAAACGTGATACTATAAAAAAGGAAGAAGGATGAATTTTTTTTTTTTTTTGTATGCTTAATTATTTAAGTATTGCTTTAGTGAAATTATCAAAAATTAGTTGCTTAATCAAAAAATGTAAGAATATATATTGCAAAGATAACAAAAATTAAAACTTTATTTATCCTCCTTTGCCAAACAAAATGATCGTATATATGATTAGTTTTAAAGCACCTTAAGGTGCCTTTATCAATCTACTTTCTCTTTCTTTTTGCTTCTGACAATCTGACAGTGCCTATGAAATTATTTTGGGTCCTTGGACCTGAAATGCCTTGCAAAATCAAGAATTAATAATAATAATAATCATGGGAGAGCCTATTTTAACACTCCTTCCCCCCAAATATATTATGCTTCTCCACCCCTTAATTCATTAATAAACAAACCAAATACTAATAAGATCGAAGAGTTAGACGAATTGCCCATATCTCATCCATATCTGTATTATACAATATAATAATTCACCCTCTTTCACCTAAGACTTCTAACATCTCAACCCTATTTTCTTAGAATTTTTGAATTTTTAATATAATTAAATTAAATACATGATCCACCAATGATTAATATAATTAATTGGGTTGTTGTCACCAATAGCCCCTGTACTTTGCTCTTTTTGTCAATTGTCCATGTACTCAAACTTTGCACGCAGTTCATCTAAGTATGATTTTTTGCACGCTGGTGGTCCCTGATTGATGTTGTTAGATGCTTGACCGTTACGTAATTTTTGGAGGATAAAAATACAAAATCTCTTCCGTCTTCTTTCACTTCATCTCTAGCTCTCCTGTCCGAAAAAGAAGGAATCAGGATCTACTAAAACTACCAGCTATTGAAAACTAGCATCCACTCATTCCCGGTATATCGAAGGTTCGATCCCTTTTGTCCCAGAGCTCTTCTCAAAATCTCACTCAAAAGATATTGTGTTGGAATCCCCCTCCACCTAAGATGTGCAGAGAAAAGTCCCAAAAACACTCCATCCATACTTCCATGGATTAGAGCCTGCCCATCCATGATGATTTGCCTCTATTTCTACTTTACGTAAGCAATCCTAGGCTAAGATCCCTTCCTCCTCAGGCTCAGACCACTAGACTGCACAAGTCATACGAGGACTCAAGCGAGAGGAGTGGTTGCTTCAAGTTCAGGGACCTTTAACGTCCAAAAATGACAAATGTAGGTTTATGTTGTGTATTTGCATTTTACAAGGACTAGACTCAAAAAAAATCAAAGAATAGAGACATGGTGCACTTTCCCTGCAATATTTTAAAACAGATTCATTTTTTCTGAAACAGTATTTTTTTTTTTTTTCGTCTTCCACAAGGTGTCCCCGTAGGAATGACAATCGGTCGGGGGTTGGATTGGGTTCGCCATTCTCCTAACCCGTTCCTAATCTATACCTCTTGAACTCCTAACCCACTAGACTGAAATCCCTACTCCTACTTGCTCCTATTTGCAAAACTTAAAAGTAGCCCAAGCCCAATCCCTTGGCGTTGCCTAAGCCCAAACAACTCAAACACTTTTAAATTAAGCAAAATTAAATAAATTAAAGTAAAATTACCATTCAACCCACATCTTTTTTTTCTTAACAAAGAAAGGAAAAAAGAAAATTGTGTGTATGTGCTGAAATGAAAAATGAATGAATAACCTAAGAGAGTTCATATATGAAGGGTAAACTGTAACATAGTATTAGTATTATTTAAACACGTGTCGGGTCGGGTCGGGTCGGGTCGGGTTTAGGATTGATTCATAGGCAAACCCGAAACCGCTTCTAAACTGAACGGGTTTTAAAAGTGCTTACCAAACCCGCTCCTAAAGGAGTGGATTATTGCGAGTTTCTAATCGGGTTCGAACAAAATTGTCATCTATATGTGATGTGAACTCGACCAAGATCGAGATCGAAGAAGCTCCAACACGCTTGAAGAAACATGACCAAGGCAGCAACAATGGAAAAGACGGATATTTGAGTCTCCCTCGACCTGCTATTCGCGATGAATAGGAACTTCGGGGTGCAAACGAAACCCGATAGACGCAATTGTCTATGAACCTCGCTTACGGAATGCCACAAAATCTCGACTCACGAGTTTGATAAGTTCAAGCTGAGTTCTCTCTCAAGAATCTCGGTTTCTCACAATTCTCTCAAGAATTAGTGAAAGAAAAAATACTTAATTTTGATTCAATCTTGTGTATCAATTACAAGGATGATCATGGCATTTTATAGGCTCAAAAGACTCACCAAGGACTCACAAAACATACAAAAAACGTGCTCTAGAAAACCCCAAAGGTTGTTGGTAAAAACTAGGTTGATTTGGTCAAAGAAAAACACAAATTCAGCATTCCCGTCTATTCTGACCAGTCTTTGGTATTTTGGGCTTAACTTTGTCTAGAGACATCGAAATTGAGATCCGTTTGATGGGTTGGAAACTAGACTTCTAGGGCTTTCCAACCATATATTATACACCAATTTTTGAGCTATAAAACGTCCTGTGTGGCCCGTTGAAGTTGACCCAAAAAATTCAGACTTGTAGTAGTTTGTTTATTTTCATCCTTGTTTCACGAATTATTCAGACTTTAATTATGCAAATGGGCTTCCAACATGCAAATGGGTCTTCTCTCTTGGTCTTGTACATCCTTGATTGTAGTCTTGAACTTGATCTCTTCTACAAGTGATATTAGGGCCTCTTGAATCTTCTTAGTCCGTGCTCTTGTCATAGGTCCTTCATTGATGCTCAATAAGTCACGACCACGACCATCTTGACCTAAGTCTTGCCTTCCTTGATCCTCATCAATATGTCCCCATACCACATTAGATCCGGGATTAATTCTGCACTTGCAGTAATGAACCTATTGCTAAGTAAGAGAATTTGTACTCGATGAGAGTCAAATACAAAGATATTAAACCTCACTAATATTTCTGAAACCGCGGACCACCAAAAGTTCAAAAAACAAGCCAAGAAGGTTTAGTCATATGCGGTCGGCCCATCATCAAATAGGCCTGCCTTTCCTTTCCTTTCCTTTCCTTCCCTTCCCTTCCTTTCCCTTCCCTTCAGTGCTGGAAATTAACAAGGAGTGATAGAATACAAGAGAAAATAGATTCTTGTTGGTGATGGCTTGGAATATAAATTGGCACCCATAATAGGTTATAATATATTCCTATTTAATTTCCTGAGTGGGAAAGATTGATTGATACTCATTACGTTAACTTGGAATTCTTCATTAAAGTAGTTCATGTTGCCAACATGCTACTATTCCATAATATAAAATTCCAACTTAGATGCTCTCGTTGCTTTGGTTGGTATTATCCATTCAAAATGATTTCGTGTAAGCATTCAAAAATATTGTAATAAATAAATAAACTTGAGTATTTGTTTGTAAGTCAATATTTAATTTGTTAATGTGTGTGCGGTAATTCTACAATTATCTTGTGAATCACTCACTAGCTTCCATACTCCCTCTTTAACGAGCGTTCACTTTTAAAATTTTCTTGTCTTAAAATGAGTGTCATTTTTTATGTAAGTATATTAATATCACCTAATTTGGCACCTATCTATTCTAGTGTGAGCTTGCAGTTGCAGGGAGTATGTAAACTCAGTGCAGAAAAAGTACGTTTACACAAACACCAGAAAGAAAAAAAAAAAAATTAACTCAATTGATGTGTTTCAGACATCATTGTAATTGTTAGTTTATGTACTTTTCAGATATTAAAAATAGTGTACCAACGATACCTTTGAATCGATTTTAGTTTTTGACCCATCAAATGACTGGAAATAAAAAATAATTACAATTGAGCATTAAAACTCAAAAAAATAAATTACAAACTTGAGGATATATGTAATATATGAAAAGGAAATGTGGAAGCATTCTCCAATTGTTTGGTATCTAATTGAACAAAATTCAGAGCATTCATGTTAAAAAAAAAAAAAAAATTAAACTGATATTGTATTAAATTTTTTACTCTGTATGAGTTTATGTACTACTAAAATAACCCAAAAATTAACTTTTAACAGTTTGATGAAAAAACTAAAAATAGAAATTCATTTTGAAAAGGATGGAGTAATAATTTGCAAATTCCTCAACCTTAATTCATTTTATTTTATTTGCCACGACCTAATCTTATTATACCCAAAAAGCTAGGAATCATTATCATCTAGCATGCATTTTATTTTTCAACTGCCACAACAGTTGTTGAAACAATATTTCAAAAAGATTTTATTACTATTACACTTACATAGACATCATTAATTAGTGTTCATGACTCACTTGCGAGTGGAACAAGCACTTTCATGAGTTCATGACCTAGCAAGTTGGGAGATATTTAGAGAAAAAATTAAAGGACTTTCATCATTCAATATGAGCATTGAGCAATTTGCTCTCTCTCTCTCTCTCTCTCTCTCTCTCTCTCTCTCTCTCTCTCTCTCTCTCTCTCTCTCTCTCTCTCTCTCCATGTGTGTTCTTTGTATAACACTATTGAATAAACATCATACGATATGAACAGCTCACTTAGTAGATACGATTTAACCTAAGCTCGATGAGTTTTACGAAAAGTTGAAAAAAGATTTAGGAAAAAATGTTGTAATAAAAAAATAAACATAGGATATAGCCATCTTATAATTATTAATCTTCGTGAGAAATCAGGACACAAAATATCTTTCTTGTGATTAAAACCTACAACATATTTTTATATGACAATAAATGGTAATGTCTCAATCTGCTAATTCAAAATATCAACCGTACGTACGAGAGCTTTACCTCTTTTCTACCCACTGTTTTTTGTTCTTTTAGTAATAATTTTAAAGTAAGTTTCCAATACATAATACTTTTCTTTTTCTTTTTTTTCTTTCTTTTGTGTGTGTTCTAAGGGATTATGGTAAGAGATCGAACCTAAAAACTCAAATTTTATAAAGCTCCAAGTCTATCACTGAGTCACCACTTAAGGACAATACATTAGACTTTTCCTACATACATAACAAAAGAATAAGGACAAAGTTTGTGATAAGGAATGCTCAAGCACATATTCGTGTTCTTAAAATATGAAGAAATCTTTGTTTGGTGCACTTTGTTATTCTTTTTATTGGATACTAAACTATTCTTGTACCTCCTAAAAAGAAGAAAAATAAAAACAATGAAAAGAAAATTAAACAGAACTATTCTTCAAGTCGTAACTATGTGTTCACTTTATTTTAACTTTATAATGCTAAGTTATTATGCTCCATTATTAATTTGGACAGTAACAATAAAAATGAACAAGTATTGAAAAGAAAGGATTTAACATATGTTTAGGGCTACATTTACTAATCGATCAATGACTAAGATCGGTCCAGTGATAGAATTAAGGTTTCACAAACTGTGAGGTTTCATGTTCAATCATTTTTCATGCCCTCTTAGTCACCAATACAAACATACATATATATATATATATATATATATTGTCCTTAAAGGGTGATTCATTGGTAGATTTTGAGTTTCACAAAGTGTGAGGTATCCTTTTCACGCCTCCTTAACACACCAAAAAAAACAAAAAACAAAACAAAAAACCATCCATCATGTATTCACTCCAATAGTATTACAACCCGCAGCGGTTTATAATAATTCACTCTCTCTATTGCACACACTTTGCTCATGAATATGTAGCCTCCCCTAAGGGAAGATCCCCACTTGGCACCACAAGGCACACCCTAAACAAGAAGCGGTAAAGCCTTTATAGGGACACTTCTAATATTCCCTCCGTTCCTTTAAAAATAAAAAAATAAAAGGTTATTACTAGTCCCTCAACTATGGACTTTTTCACCACTAAGCTCCTTAACAAATTTTTTTCAAATTTTAGTCGCAAGAGTATAAAAAAATCACGCGACTAGTCCTATTGATGGATGTCATTAGTATAATTCCGTTAAGTCAATCATGTGCATTGCACATGCCATTTTTCAAGGGTATAACAGGAAATTCCTAGTGTGATTTAATTACAATAAATTTTATCTTTTTTATTTAAATAAGTAAATTTTTATCTTAATCTAATTAATTCTTCAAAAAATAATCTTAATGTAATTAAAAATATTAATAATTTATATCAATGTAATTATGATATTAAATATTAATGTTAATTTAATTATGATTAGTAATTATAATTCTAATTGGTCAAATAAAATAAAAAACTTTAAAAAATCAAATCATTTCTCAGTCTTCCAACCCCCCCCCCTCGACAGCTTTGCCGGAGACACAGCACCGCTAGTCGCAAAAGGATCGTCAGAGGGTGACGAAGAAGAATATAAGAGAGAGAGAGTGGACTTTTCAAGGTTGGGTGTACAACTTCATTGGGTTTGTTCAAAAGGGTTTAATTTTGTTAGAAAATCTGGGATTCGTTGATTGATTGTATCGAAGATGGTGGTTATTAGTGTGGACGATGGTGTTCATCTTCGAAGACTGAAAAAGTGAGCGAGGGTTGGATTGTTTGAAAAGTGGAATAAGAGTTTGGGTGACGCCGGGGTATTGCCGGATCTGCCAATGGTCGTACGGCGATAATTTCTTGACCTTCTCCTTCAGTTTCAATGCATGTGTAGCATTCAAATGTTTCAAAATCAAGACGGTGAGTTTGAGTGATTTGACGAAGGTGGGGCATTACGTGAAATCGCCGGCGTGCCCAAACGAGATCAATGAAGGCACTGGCTTCTTTACATTTTAGCCCCGATTCATTAACATCACCTTCATCATCAATTAAATTCTCAATTCCGTGCCCTTAGTTCCTTTTAATTCTGCCGCAACTGTTAATTCTGGGAACGTATTTGAAACCCTAATTTTGGATTCTTTGAATTGAAATTGGTAAAGGAGGAGGAATTATTAATCTGGTAAATTAGGGTTCGTAACTTGAGCGAAATCTAGGTTGTTGGTAATTAGGGGAATTGAAAGGATGAAGAAGAGGCTGATGATGCGTTGCTGCTGCTGCTGCGTTGATTAGGTTGAAGAGGATGAAGATGTGGGGTGGGGGGAGAGGAGAGGAGAGAGAGAGAGAGAGAGAATAATAAATTGTTTAAGTATAACAAAATATCTTGCACATGAAATTTCATAAAAGCCCTTAACCAAAGTCACGTATTGGGCACATGACTGACTTAACGGAAAAATTCTAACGACATCCAATAAAAGGACTAAGCGTGTCTAATTTTGGTACTCTAGGGACTGAAATTTAAAAAAAAAATTGTTAAGAAACTAGTGGTAGAAAAGTTCATAGTCGAGGGACTAAGGTGTAACTAACCCAAAATAAAAAGTCCATTCTTTGTTTTAACCGTTTCATAAAAAGTTGCAGTTCACTTTTTAATTTTTCCTTGTTAATTTTATCATTTTATTCTTGATTTAATTTTTATTTTAATTTAAATATTTAGAATGAAGTTAATTAACTTTTTCTGATTTATAAGTTGATCAGTTAAACATAATTATATTTTTAGGAACGAGGGGATCGAATACAATCCTTATATGAATGTAAATAGGAGAACAAACCGCCATTTTAGTTTGCTATGGGCCAAGTTCTCTCTTATTCCATGCTTGAAATAGGAGATAAAATACATTTTTGAAATAGATCTGAAGATCCTATACATGGTTTCACATACATGAATATTTACCGTACTAATTAAGATTATTGATTTTCTAATTGCATTCAAACAAGGAATTGAGATATATCCCTACATATAATAACATAATTAGATTATGTGCAACCCGTGGTTTTAGTTGTGATTATCATTTCAATCATCAACCTACTTCCTATGACCTACAAACTTTAAACTTCTTGGTTCAACCTGCTCAATTCACCTAATATTTGACTATGTTATTGTTCTACCATTTGTTTTTGTGGTTATTTTATTCCTTTAATATATGTATGTATAAATAATTAATCTTATGAGCTATGAGATCTAGTGACTCCTATCCGAGCAATATATCCCTCACGTCCTAGCTAGGCCTCTCTCCAACACTCCCAAGTATAAGCTTGATAAGGGACAATCATGGTTATTTACCTAGCTAATTCAATAACAAAACGGATTGAGATCATCTTCATTACTAGATCGTATTGTTCCTTTTGTATCAAAATATGAACAAAATAATAAATTTATCACGTAGTAAAGTGCATAAATTTAAACATTAAAAGTTTGCACCTAACCCAACTATTGATGTGTACATGTTTGATGCGCTCGCTATTTAGTACTGAGTATATTTTTTATTATTAAATTTCTATTTACTAATTTCATGATCAAATTTATTCCCTCAACCATTCCAAAGTTTTGCACCCAAACAATAGCATGTGAAACACCATTCGATTCTAACCTTGGTCTATGCATGCACTTCTTGCTCTTATATAATAGCTCACTGAGAGCCATAAACAGTTATGAGCATATAAGCAAACCATGAGTAATACATATCAAAACACACATGTACGTACTTCGATCCCTGTAGTCGTAGCTTTCAAAGAAAAAAAAAAAAAAAGAATTATAATAAACACACGCCAATTATGACTCCATATGCAATAATGTGCTACAACATAAAATGTTGTACCTCAAGTATATAATTGAAATTAATATAATTTAACACATAGTAAACATATACTAAAAGTAAAGAAAGTATTTTATTAAAAATATCCATCAGATTCTTTCCATATTATCTGAAGACACTATAAGATGATCGTCATGTATCCTTCGTGTTTACGCTATAAATAGTCAAAGGATGCATTGAGAGAATCTAGCAAAGGGGTGAGAGGAGTAAAACTGTAAAATGAGCATAACTATTGAGACTTAAACCCTAATTGGTGCTACTAGCCAGTAATTTTAAAAACACAGACTATATAATGGTAGAATATACATACTATATTGTCAAGCAGTAGTTGCCAAAAATTGGAATTTTGAGTCCAAAATTGTGACATTAGCTTGCTCCGAACCTTAATTAGTAGCTTCAAGAAAACGTTAATTACAAATTTCTCGCTCTCTCATGATTAATAATAATACAGTATTATAAAATGTGTACCACAAGCATTTTTTTTTTTTTTATGTAGAAAATCAGTGCCATCATATCTCTTGTTGATATATTATATATCTAAAAGGAAAAAAGAATAAAAGGATTAGAAATAAAAAATAAAAAAGAAGCCTTAAAGAAACATAATCACGAATCTCTTAGAGAGAAGCTGTAGGTTTACTTTTGAAGGAACAAATTAATTAAATTTGCGTCTTTGAATAGTACAAGTGTCTAGACCAAAATATTGTTTAAGAGTATATATGCATTGTTTAATTTGGGAAAGATCACAATCTTTAGTCGCTGTTGGTGATACGCAATTGACATATATATATATATATATATATATATATATATATATTACCCAAAGAATCCATATTTGAAAAGTTTAATTATTAAAAAATTTATTAGTGTCATTGAATTTTGTCATAATTATAAAAATATTTAAGCACAACCAAGATAATTACAACACAAGTGAAGGGTAAAGATGAATAATTATGAGGATTGTAAACATAAATTTCTAAAAGTAGACTTTTAAGTAAAATATTTTAAAATAGTATAGTATACTCTTTGACAGGAAAGAAATGACCAAGTATAAGTTTGTAGATTTCTTTCCGAAAAGAAACCCCACATTAGTTTTAGTGGTAGGCCACAAAACTCCTAATTAATGCGAGGGAGAGTGCACGCCGCTGCTAAAAAGGAAAATGACAAGTGCAGTATTATGGTTATTAAATTTTATTCTGAATCTTCGAGACTTGACTATGAATGAATTTGAGCCTCCAATCAATTTGGAAAGTCCATTGTCATCTGATGATGCCAATTTAAGTTGCCCGTCGGTGATTTTGGTAATATCTTCCCAGTGTTGGCTATACTTTTGCTTGCAAAATAAGGACCGAGGTTATTAGGGGTTTACCCCTTCGAAGAAATTCCGATGTAAGAATAAGGAGTTGAGAGAAAACCCAATAACCAATGAGCTTTGGAGGGTTTATATAGGCTTGATGTCCCTCTTAGAAGGTGGAGAAACGTGCACCGGAGAAGTTATACTCCTTCCGTTTCAGGTAAAGAGTTAACTATATTATTTTGGGATATTTCACTTAAAGAGTCCACTTTTAAAAAAAATTATGTTTACAATTTTCATAATCTTTCATCTTTACCCTCCACTTGTGTTGTAATTATTTTGGTTGTGCTTAAGTATTTTTGTAATTATGACTAAATTTAATGACATTAATATATTCCTTAATAATTAGACTTTTCAAACGTGGACTCTTTGGGTGGAATGGATGGAGTATTAAATTTGACATTCATACCATCAGATCAATGTTACTCAGATCTCTATACTGTCAGATCAAATTTATCATTTTCTAAATAATGATATGTACATTCCAAATAATCGTCAATATAACAACATTTAAGTATAAAATTTGTGTTAAAATCATCTAATACTAAGTTTGTTAGAATAATATAAATTCTATCCCATAATATCAATTGTCATAAACTATAATTCTCTTTCATACAATCAATTTTTCTGTTTCCCAGAAAGTTTAACATTACTCTAAAATCCAAGGGCCATGGTTTTGAAGGCACTTGCGCAGCAACACCGTTAGATTAAGATACTAGTATTTCCAAATCGGCATATCAATGGTCATTTTCCAAGGTCCAAGATGAAGATTTTACCCATAATCCCTATCCAAAATGTAATGAAAAGTTAAAGCAAGAGGACGCCTGCATGTACAATAATGAACATATTATGCATTCAAAAAGTTAAATATGGTTGGGCTCTCTCTCTCTCTCTCTCTCTCTCTCTCTCTCTCTCTCTCTCTCTCTCTCTCTCTCTCTCTCTTACATATATATATATACATGTAGCTAAGTGGAATTGCCTTTTACATGTTATTTTACAATAAAAATACGTAAAGAAGCAACTCTTTATGGAATTGTTTGGTAGTCAGATTAAGACCTGATAAGATTAATAAGCCAAATTGTCGGATGTTTGGTACGTAATAGACAGTCGGAACTATTAGCACAAATTATCCGGATAAGATCCTTATCCCTTTACTAATAATATCAAGGGAAAGGTAGCACCCTCACAAAAAAAAATACGTAATTAATATTTTTAATTCTAAAATTACTTCTTATATATAAGTAGAAATTAATAACAAAAATACTAATAATATTAAAATTAATAATAATATTTATCTGCCTAACTACCAAACAAACTCCATGTGTTGTGTTTTAACTTTAATGAGAAGACACCTCTTTGATTTTAATAAGGTGAGGGTGAGCTATATTGTCATACCTCCACTATAAAGTAGTAATAAAACAAGTGATGATTGCTAAATTGAGATTAGATTTGGTCTGGTCTCTCTGGTCTGGTCCCTGGTATGGTCTACGTTCCCTTTCCTATTGTAACAATAACTATGATTTTGGATCTTAGATCTCCATTACTTATCAGCTCTTCAACAATTAGATGGTGAGATCCCCCTCAATTATCTGAAATTTGTAGATATTTGCCCTATACTTTGTCAAATGTACTTAGCTCTCCTATTTGTTGAAGCTTGCTCACCAAATTCCCACATTGACTAGCAGTCACTAACCGGCTAAAATGTACGATTTGATTTCAAGCATTTGCAAATGCTTGTACATAACATCTTAACAAATTCCTCTTAAGATTAAGTGAACTCATGCTAACCTAGCGTTAAGAAAGTTATGTATTTCCTTATAGATTGTGGTAATACTTCCAATAAAGGATTGTCATGATGGTTCATTAATGGGGTTTTACAGCTTTCTTCTATTGGCAAATGCATGTTGTCTTGGTACAGGTGGTCAATACGTGGATACTAAGAAGAATATGTGTCTGGCACCAAGTATTTCAAAGTGTTTCGGGGCTTGGGATGTTAGGTTGTTAGGCGGGTTGGGTTTGGACTTTTGGGCTACATTTGGGGTCTTTCAGATATACTTTGTGGCGATTGGTTGTGTATTTGTGGGCATTCCCTTTTTGTTTTGGTATGTATATTTATATATATATATATATATATATATATATTTGTTTAGCTGCATGTTGTTTCAGTTCTTGTTTTGAGCGTTAGTTAAGGTATTTTTAGTTTTGGATGGACCTTTATCATGTTTATGGAGAAGGTTTCTACAATCGTGAGCTTCTCCATTATCTTGCCTAACTGGTCTCTTTATTGGTTAGCCTTTAGGTTGGGTTAGCAATAGACGTAGAGCATTTGGAATTGGATGGAGTTTGAAACGAGTACCACAACTGTAAGTTTCTTCATTCTCTTTTATTTTTTTGTAGTTCAAAGATTTCTATTATAAATTTTCTTGATATTAATAATACATCTTATGGTTAAAAAAGATAAAGAGAGAGATGGAGGAAAAGTATTGAAGGGGCTCAGCTACAATATCAGGAAGTAGAGGACATGTCCCACAATTGTTTAAGACATGGGGAAGTCTCTGTAAATTTACCCAATTAGTACCCTCTCTTTCTCTCTGTTTGTAATCAAATCTCTCTCAAATCTCTCACTCTCTCTCTCTCACACTAGGAGTGTGTCTCTTCATCTTAAAAATCAGCACATGGGGTCTAATCCCACTATAGCTTCTTCTTCTTCTTCAGTTAAAATTCCGCAATATCACTAACCCAATTATCAGAATCTTCTCTCTCTCTCTCTCCTGTTATTTTCTTTCTCTTTTCATCTCATCTCATAGATGTTAATTCCTCTATTACACAAAAACTACATTCATACACATAGATTTCAGGAGCAAATCAATGATGGGTACTGGTATTTCAAAGAAATATGGGTGGGTTTGGGTTGTCTTTTCTTGGTAAGATTGCTGATGATGGGTTCTATGAACAGAAAAAGAATGGAAAGTTACAAGAATTGAGCACTTGGGTTTTTAAGAAGACATTTAAGAACAGAGGATTTTGAGCTTAATTTTTGGGAAAATTTGTATATGCTATAAAGGGAAAGAAATCAACACACGGGGGAAGGGTGAAAAAATGATATCGCCGGGGATAAATTTGGTGATGACAGTGATAGGATTCGCGGTGAGTACGATGTTCATTGTGTTTGTGTGCACCAGACTCATTTGTGCTCGGATTCATTTGGCTTCTTCTTCTTCTAGGCGCCGCTCCTTCGCTATTTCTTCTAGATCCAATCTCAGCTCTGTAAGCATTTTCCAGTTACTCACTCTGTGTGTGTGTGTGTGTGTATTTCTTTCCTTTTCATTTTCTTTTATTGGATTCTCTAGTTCAATGCATTTTGTATATATGTTGTTCATATGACCCTATATAGGGTTTTATTGATTTGATGTATGCGAAGTGCTTGTTTTTACCCAATAATCGGGTCCTTTCCATGTTGTTTGACCTATTATGGAATGAAATTTGTACTTAATTGACCGGCAACGACTGTTGTTGCGTTCCAAACGAGCACTTTGGTATATTATTTGGTGTATGGTGTGTCCTTTTGTTTTTTTTTTTTTTTTGGTGTGAATTTGAGTCATTCTTCTTTGGGTGTGTTGGTGGTTACGATTTATCAAATCCATGAAAGTTTGTATTTTCAGCAAAATCTGTTAGATGGGTTATAATCTTCTACATTGTTTTTTTTTTTTTTTTTTTTTTTTGGGGGGGTTTTGTTACTCAAAAATGGTCTATTTTCTGGATACTACATTCTTTTTGCAGTCTGAATAGACTAATTTGTAGTAGCTTTGTTAAAATTCATCTTGTTTTATGCTGTTTGTTTTCTTCTCCAAATTGGGTTATTTCGCTCTGTGTGTGTGTGGGTGTGTTGTCAGTTAAGACTGTGCACATTAGACCCTTACCAGACGTGTTGTGGCTTTGTTGTCCGTTCTTACTTGTAGCTCATGACTTGATTCTTTACTTATCTCTCCTTATACAGCTCAATTTTTATTTTTATTTTTATTTTTATTTTCTAATGAGTTGAATCGTATGACCCGACAATGATTGTTTACTTTTTCTGCTACAGCTGGAATGTGGCTTGCATGGTGTTGAGCCTCTTGTTATAGCCAACTTTCCAACAAAAAAATACAGTGATCCCTTTTTTCCTTCTGCAGAAGATGCTCAGTAAGTTCATTTAATTTTTTTTCTTTTTGCTGTTTTTTGTAAATTTTTCCTTATGGTATGTTTAGGGGTATGGTTTGTAGTTGGTTATTTTGAAAGGCATCAATCACTGCAATTTTCAAATCAAAAGTTTTAATTTCAATAGTTCAATGTTGCCACCTGTTGCTATGACTACTGCTATCTCCAGTAAGAATATAGTCAAAATCGTTGTTGCGGTGGTTTTAGTGCTTTGACTTTTGATTGATTGGCTGTAACATTATAACCCTCCGGTAGACAACATACCTTTAACTTAGGGGTCCCAAGGACTGGTATTAGTGGTCCTTATGTTTTCTTGTGGTTAGGCATTTTCACTGTGTCGTTTTTGGCTCAATTTTACAGCATCATCTTGTAAAAGGACTATGTTTATTGCCTCGCGCGTACATTCTAGTTTCATCTGTTCTTCACTTTATGAAATTAGGGAGGCCCTTTCATGTAAGTTGCATATTGACCTTTCTGGTGCTTGAAAACCTTCTTCTTTTGAAGAGTTGTAGGTACGATTGTGTTTGGAGGTGTGTTTTGCCAAATCTTACTAAAATATATTATCCAATGCATTATGGAGGTGTGATTTGCAACTTCCTTCCTTAGTATACTATTTCATGATTCCTTTGCCTTTCTCTACAAATTTACAATTCATATTCCTCACAAATACCTTCTTCATGTTGGCACGGATGAGCTATTATTCTGAAAGCTCTTTACTATGCTCTAAAGAAAAGTGACTACCGTAAGGTTGTATTTTGAATTGAAGGTCATTTTTTCGAACTATAGAAACAATGTGTACACTAGAACCTTTTCCAGATCTAGCAATGGTGACCATCCTGTTTTTTCTGAGATGTTATACTCACAACGTAAAATTATTGCCTATACTGGGTTAGCATATAAATTTCGCTGTTAGGAGTAATTCAGGTTCAGATCAAATAAAACACAGAGTTCAGGTTAAGTAATGACTGGAGCACGAGATTCCAACCACTAATAGGGGTGGGAAGGGTCTAAGGTACGTTGCCTTGCACTCACTAGCTTGGCGAATATTTCCTTAGTTCCGCCAAAGTAACACTGAATCAACAAGAGTCTGTGGTTCTTGGGGTAGTTGAGCCAATTTCAAAAATATGAATATTTCAAGTAACGAAATGCTGAATCTTAATATTAAGTGTTGCAAAAAAGTTAACATTTTAACTGATAATCGACGCAATACCTATTGGCTTACAAGTGTAAACAATTATGTCTCTTAAGTGGTTCATACTCTGTTATCAAGTGCACTTAGTAATTGCTTAGTGTGTAACTTTTAGTGTTAAGTGGAGACGTAGAGTAATCAAAGGCATTGCGTTCACCAGGATACCAGTGAATGATTTTTAATGAGAACGAAGTTATGTTATTGATTCCTGTGCCACTTATGGCACTGATTCACATAGTGCACTGTATTTGAACCACCTGTCTGATACTCGACAGTGAACTTACATGTGATTCATCTTGTTTTGTTCTGATTGTAAATAAGTTGTAACATACTGTCTCAAATCGTCACGATGAAGGTTTTCTCACTCTATCTTTCTCTGACTGCCATTTTACTTTTCTATGTTAATCCACTGCATCTATCTTTTCTATCTTCCGTTTGCTTGTTTTTTACGGATCAAGGTGTCATGCAATCCCTCTGTGGCTCCCCCCCTGCCATCTTTGTGGTTCTTAGATCCTGTAACACTGTAGCAGCCACCCCAAATTTCAACCTTCCTGTTCCATTTTCCGTTTAAGTCTGCAGGCTTCTCACTGAATTCCGGGAATTAATAATATCTTGTCTCACTCTAGCATTATATCTACCATGTTACCTTGCCAAAATCCCATGTCTCTCCCTTCATTCTAAAAGAAAATGGGAAGGCTAATAATTTTGAAAAACAAAAAGCCTGCAGAAAGACGTGCTATGTCAGTGCATGCAAAACCCTACTAAAGCATGGACCTGAACATGCTCTGTTTTTTCACGGACTTTGACCAAGTCAAGCACCAGCATGCAACTGATGCAAGTTTGATCTACAAAAGTCTTCTGTAATACCAAAAGCCAAGAAGGAAGGGAATAAAAAGGAAGCATCCTTTCAACACTGTACAAAACTATTTTGGGGATACATGTCATTTGATTTTTTCACGAATTGGGACTTTGAATTCATGAAACCATTCAATTTAATTGTATGCTTTTTCTATTTAATATTGAGATGTGAAGATTTTCAGTGGTCCAATGGAAACCTTGCCGTCTATGTCACTATGTGCCATTACATGACTTCCTCCTGAAGCTCGCCTATGGCAACTGCCAAATCATATTTCTAAAGGGCTAGGTCAGCTGTGGTTGTCAAAGCACTTCTACAGGCTGCCCTCACTCCCCGTGCCCACGTTCTATGTTTGGTGATCAGGCAGGTGTAAAGTAAAAGACCAAAATGGCTTAAAGCTCTCAATCCTTTCTGAGCCTTCACAATTCTGATACTTATAAATCAAGCTCCCTTCTTGAAATTATGTTGATCCAAAGGGTAAGTTAATCATGTTATAGTGAAGTATCCAAAGGGTAAAGCTTAGTTATCTTACCAGAGGACTTGTATGTTCTGTGCCAAATGAAAGCTCTAATACAATCCCTTGCTGTGAAAATATTAATTGGAAGGTTAGTTTGCTTGACCCCCCGTTACCCAAATCCAGTCAATTGCCTTTGAAAGAGGATTAGGGGAGAAAACGAAACCCAAAAAAAAAAGATGTTATGGGTCATTTATGTGATGTAATATTAAAAGATTGATCATACTGTCTAGACAAATGGGTAGATGATTGATCATTAAGAGCCGTGTATCTCTCACCGGCATTTGTGCTATAACACTCCTCATTTCAATTGAACATTGTTAAATTTTGCTCACTAAAAGCATCCTTTTATATTTGCTTGTATTTTCTCATGGCCACATTAAGCTAACTGCAAAGTATTTGTGGTAGGTGCACAGTTTGCCTTGCAGACTATCATGTGGAAGATACTTTGCGAATCCTTCCTTTCTGTGGACATTTTTTTCATGCAACCTGCATCGACATATGGTTGCAGCAGCACTCCACATGCCCCGTTTGTCGAATTTCGTTACGTGAGCTTCCTGAGAAAAAGCGTGTGATGCAACCCATGTTCAGTTCAGCCATTCGATTTCAGCACGACGTAACGGACACTGGTGATCTAAATCACCATAGCTGTTTATCAACCAGTCATGGGTTTTCATCAAGATCTCACGTCAACCCTAGAATGGACCCAATCCACGAGGATCGGCGGTGGTCAGAGGATGATGAAGCTGGTGAGAGCAACTCGGTCTTGAATGAACGTAGTCCAATCACGAAAGATTCTGAAAACAAGTATGTGGAGAGCCCATCAAATCCTTAGATTCATTCTCATCTTTTGTTGCAAGATTGAGTTATCAAGGGATCAGCTATTTAAAATAGGTATGTTGGACTAGTTGGTTTCACTAGTACCTGTATATATTATAGATATAAAAGTGAGTGACTTCTAGATGTGTTTGACATCGCGATTTAGTAATTTGGTTTTAAGGTTTCGGGTTTTTGTTTATTAGGATTGGGAGAGAAAAAAAAAAATTAGGAGAAAGACGAAGAGAAGCTGGTTGCACTTAAAGGAAAGAAAGTCTAAACTTACAAAATCAAAAGAGAACATACCCAAGTACCGCTCCATTTTTCAACCACGAAACGCTATAGTATAATATGTGAAGCATGTGATACAAGCAAAATAAAATAGTCATGAATTGTTGCAATCGAAAATTGAAGTGTCAATATCAATATCTTCTCGTACACAACCTAGGTACAAAAAAATTGATATCTAAATTAAGTTAGAGTAATGTTATGGATACTTAAAGAATATTATTTTTTTTGCACTAAATGATGTGTCAGTTGATGTGACAGTTAATGTGATGCATTAATCATGATTTTTAATTTTGTTTTTTATACCACATCAGCTGACACATCATTTAGTACAAAAAATTTGGTACACTTTAGGTACTCACAGCATTACTGTATTGTTGCTTCAGGCTTCTGTCATGGACACCCACGAAATTAAAAATATATGCACTGTCAATTTGTCCGAATTTAGGATAAGAAATGAAGTTCCTACTCTATTTATCTCTTAGAATAAAATTAAAATCTTGCGAGTAAATTCAAAGTCCCAAAAATAGGTGGATTCAACTCAATGTGATTTATATATTACTACTAAATTAAAGTCTAAAATTAAATTGTCAAATGGTAGTTTTGTGTTCAAAGTTTTTCCGCCTAATCTTCTCTCTCTAACTAATTTCTCAAAAACTCCCTCAAATTCTCTCTCATAAATTTTATCTTTCGCTTTTAACTTGGCAAAAACATATTCTTAATGGTATCCACTTTGGTAACCTCCTCCTCTTTTTTTATTTTATTTTTTTATTTTAAATTCTTCTTCTATTTGTATTACCTTTTTATTTTATTTTAAATTACTAATATTGTATAGAAATATATGTTAATTACTTTAAATACAATAACTTTAACTAACCAAAATTACAAACAATTATAAATAAATAATAATTACAAATTTAGGATACGATTATAGTCAAAACAGTAATTAGAAAAAAAAAATTTATTATAAACAATTTTTGCTTTGGGCACAAAAACCTTGTTGTTTGTTTTTTATTATTTTTTTATTAGTTAGTGACGGGCTCATAAACTATGCAACCAATTAATATCCGTCAACGAAGATTTTGTAGAAAAAAAACTTGCAATATTTTTGTTCCCATAGATTTGCTATTAAAAATAAATGTTAGGGAGCTGTAGGTGATGGGGCCCTTTCATGGTCCAATTTCCCTTTTAATTATTAGAGGTAAAATAAGAGAGGGAATAGAGACCAATTGACAATGCCTTCCATGTCCAATAGTATTTGTTATGTTAAGAATAATGAGGCAACAGTCAAGTAGTTGTCAAATTAATGTTTTACCTAAAAAATGATGCTTGCTTTAAGAGCAGTGAACATAATAAGCCAGCGCAGCATTAAATTAAATGTACTCTTGTCTATTTTCTCTTCTTTATTTCTTGTAGTAAAATTTTAATGACGACTTTATTATCACATCACATCTCATCTGGCCGGGTACCTTTTTAAGTTAAAGTTCATTTCATTATTGTTACTTTCTATGGTTCAAAATAAGTAGTAAATGTTTTCTGTCAATTTTACATGAATTATTATAATAATATACTGGTATTTATATAAATTTTTCTTTTATATCCTCAAAATATTCATTAGTAGTGTAAAACTAGTGGATCCTTATCATTTCACAATATTATGGATAATTTGTTTATTGAATCTTTCTAAAAAAAAAAAATTTATTATTTTGAAACATCCTAAAAATGAATAGAAAACACTTATTTTGGAGATTACAACTTTTTTTTTTTTTTCATTTTCACCATTTAGTTTTGTCAAGCAAGGGTCATGTTAAACCATATTTATAACTTAAATCTTGGTTTATTATTTATTTTTAATTTCTCTAACCTAACGATGTCGTTGCGATTGTTCTTTATTTATGTATGCATTGCTCTAAATTGAATGCTTAATGTTGCATCTTAGCCTAGATTTGCTTGAATCCATAACCTAAGTCTAAGACAAGGTGACTAATGGGCCTGCGTGTCTGTTAGAGTGGCAACTTGTACTTAGACATAGCTTGAATAGCCTAGGATTGCTTATTGTAAGTAGCCTTGAAGAAGATAGCCTATAGGACATCGGACGTCCTCTGCACAATAGGCAATTTATGCATCAGCAGTCTTCCTTTCGGATATCGGACAAGCACATATCAGCCAAGCTTCATCAGCAATGTTGAAGACCTCAAGAACGTCCGATAGTCTTCAGCCTAAGACATGTTCTGACTTGAAGTCTTCATTGACTTCGATGCAACGTTAACCTGCAAAGCGCATTCAATGAAGGTTTCCATTCTTGGCATACACTCAGAAAAGGACATTCCTCCCGCAAGCAAGCACGCCTATTTTTAGCAAAGTGTCGGAGACGATCGCAAGCTACAGGCCAGCCTATCAGGAGTCAACAACCAGATTAGAGCATTAATTGCTCTTAAATTCAAATTAGTAGATCACCAACGGCTCCAAGCTTCCTCCTGCATATAAAAGGAGACTCCATTGCTGCATTGAATATACTTCAACAACTACAACTCTGAATCTTCTTCATCTTCTTCAAGTGCATTAAAGCTTAAACGTCCTATCTGTACTTCCTTCTTTGAAGAGCTTCATTCTAAGACGATCAGTCCATTAAAGCTCTTCATTGATTGCAACACCTAGCTTTTCATAGCTCACGAGAATTGTATCTTATTGATATCAATTCTCCCACACAAACACTTGGTCAACAAAATTTTTGTACACAATCCATTAGAGATTTAGTTTGTAAAATATCTAGTGGAAAAACTTAGTACACGATTTTCAAATCCAAAGTTGACCACTTTGGTTGTGGACGTAGCACTTATTTATAAGTGTGAACCATATTAAATATTCTGTCTCTTTTTGTGTGATTGTGATTTGATTGTGTTGCTTTAAATTTCCGATTTCCATCTTAGAAGCGATCTTGTCCGCCAAGATCGGCCATTCTCAACTTGTCTGTGCTTCACAAGACTTCCGCCTGCTAAATTTTTAAAATCCCTAGTGAAGTAAGATTTTTGAATCAATTTCAAAAATTGGACATAGGCTATTCAACCCCCCCTTCTAGCCTATATTGAGCAACCTTGGACCTAACAATTGGTATCAGAGCTTAACTCTTTGAAAACTAGTTTTTCCGAGATTAACCTCTTGAGAGATTAAAGATCATGGCTGCTCACCAAATGTTGGAAACCTCAAACGTGAACCATTGTCCTGTCTTGGATGAAGTTCACTTTGACATCTGGAAAGATAAAGTCAAAAGACATATGAATTCAATTGATAAACGTTTGTGGAAATGTGTCACGATGGACCCGAATTCCAATGAAGCCTACACTGGCCGCGGTAGATCCAATGCTCCACGAAGTACCAAAGCCGAAGAAGAGTGGGATGATGAAGACAGAAGAATGATGCTCTGGATGGAAAGGCCATCAACATCATTACCAGTGTTGATATAAGCACTTATCGCCAGATTATCAACTTGGACACAAAGAAAGGAGATGTGGGAAGCCATCCTTGAATATCTTGAAGGTGATGGCGAGACAAAGAACAACAAATTATATACCGCATCCGAAGTTTGACTCCTTCAAAAGGATCCCAAAGAGTCTCTGCGAAGTGCCTATGACAGATTCTATGAGGTAGTCAACTCTTGCTATTCATTAGGAAAGAAGTATGAAAAGAAAGAAATAAACATGAGATTTCTAAATGCACTAGGCGTCTATGGCATGTTAAAATCATCGCCATGAAAGAGTCAAAAGATTTAAACAAATTGACTCTTAGAAACCTTTATGCTAGTCTTTCGGTTTATGAGCTTGAGATCCAACAAGCTCAAGAAATGGAAAAGAGTTTTAAAAACTTGTCCTTACCGGCCATGTCTCTGAACCCTCTGTTCAAAACCCGATGAAACACCTTCTACTTCCGGTGAAGATGATGATATTCTTTACGACGAAGCCTTTGCTATGTTTGTAAAGAAATATCAACGTTTCAAAAGGTTTAATAAACCATCATCACATAGGCGGTCTTCTCACAAAATGCCGTTCCTTATAAAACAAGCGCTCAACCAAAAATTTCGCTCCTTATAAATCGAGACCATCAAAAGGATAATGAGCTAGTTTGTTTTAATTGTAGGAAACCAGGCCATTTTGCCTCTAAATGTCCAAAGCCAAAGTATGAATTTTATAAGAAACGTCCCGAAACTAAATTTCAAAAACAAAAAGGGATGGTGGTGAAGACATTGATGAAAGCAATCCTACATGGTGTGACACGACACGATGAGGATGACTCTTGTGACTTTCTTTGAAGAAGCCAACATATGCCTTATGGCCGGGAGTCACCACATGATTCGGTGAGGTCACTACCATTTCAACAAGATGACAATGATGATGATGATGAGCTCAATGAACCATCAAAGGGAGAGCTCATCAAAGCTAACAAAGACATCTTTGGAAGAATTTTCAAAATTCAAAGTCGCCTATGTGAAATTAGCCAAGAAGCATGAACTAGGTCTCGAGAAATCAACCTTGATGTCTAAGATCAAAGATCTTGATAGACAAGAAGTGAAAGTATCAAATTGCAAAAAGAGAACAAAGCTTTGATGAAAAAGTGGATTTCCTACTTGAACACATCAAGAAGATAAATTCGAGAAAGATGACCTTCAAAAGGTTGTCAATACTTGGAATAACTCTAAAGGAAACTTTGATGCCATTCTCTCAAACCAGAAAACTTTAGATGACAAAGCGGCATTGGTTTCCAAAGTGAGTTCAAAGTAGGTAGTTCTTCTAGTTCTCAAAAGGATGAGACATCGAAGTGATTTTTGAAGAATTGGTTGTAGGAGTTTCTTATGACCAGCGGTCTCCCAAAAGGCAAGGACTTGGCTTTAACAAAGTTCCTTTTGTTTATCCCAAAACACAAAAGACAAGTCCAAAAGAAAGCATGCCAATGACTCGCTAATAGTGAGTCGAGCAACTAAAACCTGCCATTAGTCACCCTAAGAAAACAGGGATGACTAATAGCAAGTCTAGGAATTCTCGGCTCAAACCTATTAAATTTGTCAAAGGCAAGGCTGCGATCCCAACACGCCTATAAAAGGGTAAAAGAAGTGAATTTGCAGATAAAAAGCTTAAAGGACATGTGCTGTAAATACAAAATCTTTTGATAAAAGGTCTACCTATGGTAAACCTAACATCAACAAGAAAAGGCATTTTCGGCCTAAGTCCTATAGGCCAATTATCGAAAGATCATTCCAAAGACTGGCGATATTAAGAAGCCTCAAAAGAAATCATTACTCATGTTGAAGGATTTCACAAATGCTCTTCGCAAATGCCATGGTCATGAGATTCATGAATGCCTTCGAGATTCACACCTAAATCTAGAGGATTTACTCCTCCAAAGGTTAAACAGTGTGGATCCCAAAAGGTTGCTAACCTTGAGGACCCAAAAATAAAAGGGGACCATATTCTTAAATGTCTATATTTCAGAATGCTTCATGGTGTCAATGAAGAAGAGAAAGATCTATGGTATCTAGACAGTGGATGCTCAAAGCATATGATGGTGATCCAAATCTTCTTTCAAGCATTGTTGAAGCAAAGGTCCCTCGGTCATATTTGGAGATAACTCAAAAGGGAAGACCATTGGTTATGGAAGTATAATCGAGGCAATCTCTCCATCAACAAAGTCTCTCTAGTTGAAGGTTTAAAGCACAATCTGCTAAGCATATCACAATTACGTGATAAAGGTCTAACATGCCGTTTTCCTCTAGTCAATGTCTCATAAAGGACAATGAGACATGTTCAACTATCCTGACGGATTCGAAAAGGGAATGTCTATCTTTGTTGACCTAAATCTTTGTTGGAAGAAAATCAAATCTTTGCTTGGTTGCTAGGTCATCAACCGACAACAGTGGTTGTGGCATAAAAGGCTTAGTCATCTCAATTTCAAATACCTGGAGAAGCTATCAAAAGACAATCTAGTTGTCGGTTTGCCTAAAATATCAGTGAATCACACGTCTCGCAGAGCATGTCAACTGGGCAAACTACATAAATCTTCCTTCAAAAGCAAGCCTTGCCTATCAACAACTGCACTCTACGGCTCTTGCACATGGATCTGTTTGGACTGTAACTACTACAAGTCTTGGTGGCGCAAGTATACTCTTGTGGTAGTTGATGATTACTCAAGATTTACTTGGGTAGAAATGATGTCCTCCAAAGATGAAGCATATGACATCATTCTTGAACTCTTCGAAGACTACGGACTTAAGCTGGATGATATCTCGATGTCGATCGACAATGGAACGAGTTCAAGAACAATGGTGTAGCCAAATATTGTGATGACCATGGAATTGGTCACAATTTCTCTGCTTGGCACACCTCAACAAAATGGAGTTTTGAAAGGAAAACGAACTCTCATTGAAGCAGAAAGACAATGATTAAGCCAAACCGCCTATGTATTTCGGGCGAAGCCGTGAACACCGCCCGCTTCACACAAAACAGTCCATCATAAATAAATTTCATAACAAAACTCCATATGAAATATGGAGAGGCGAGCTCCCAACATTGGATTCTTTAAAATATTTGGTTGTAAATGCTATGTTCTTTACAATGGTAGAGAACATAGAGGTAAGTTTGAATCCAAAAGTGATGAAGGAATTTTTCGATATGCCAAGTTTTCAAAAGCATACGAGTTTACAATAAAACTTCACTTAAAGTTGTTGAATCTGTACATGTTTCTTTTGATGAATTTGATTTCATTGGGCCACATTTGGCTCCTAAGGTTACTAATGATTCGATGAATATGAGACAGTAAAACCTAATCCTAGATCCGCGATCCTCCTTCTTCACAAGATCTTCCAAGAGTCAACCTGTTAGAATCCTCAAACGAACCATCAAATGAACACTCGAAAACCCGAATCCCCTTTGCCTTCCACACCGTAAGTCATACAACCTACCTTGGAATTAACCTACCCTTTAGAAAACCAAGCTTCATTACTTCTACTTCTCAAGAATCCATCTGCCGATGCAATAGGACAAGTTCAACTCGAAGTTAGGGAAGTAAAAGATCATCCTATCACTCAAATCATTGGAGATCTTAATGCCGGTGTTCAAACTAGACAAGCTTCAAGAAACGAATGCATGTATTCTACCGCATTTGTATCTAACATTGAACCCAAAAGATTGATGAAGCTATGGAAGATCCAAGTGGGTGGAAGCTATGCAAGAAGAGCTAAACCAATTTGACAGATGCCAAGTCCGGTCACTAGTCCCTAGGCCTAAAGGACAAGCGCTATTGGCACAAAGTGGGTTTTCGAAACAAAATGGATGAAAACGGCAACATTACAAGAAACAAGGCAAGGCGGTAGCCCAAGGATACGGACAGAGGAGGGTATTGACTATGATGAGACATTTGCTCGTTGCAAGATTAGAGGCTATCGATTATTCTTGGCCTATGCCTCTTACAAAGACTTCAAAGTTTATCAAATGGATGTAAAGAGTGCATTTCGAATGGAGAACTTCAAGAAGAAGTCTATGTTGAGCAACCACCGGGTTCATAGACTGCTCAAGGAGAGAAGATGTCTACAAGCTAAGGAAAGCCCTTTATGGACTTAAACAAGCTCCAAGAGCTGGTATGAGACCCTTTCAAAGTTCTTGATATCTCAAGGCTTTGTAAGAGGTCAAATTGACACTACTCTTTTCATTATGAAGCATAAAGGTCATTCCTTACTTGTTCAAATATATGTTGATGATATTATCTTTGGTTCTACTAATGAAAATCTTTGCAAAAGGTTTGAAAAGCTTATGCGAGTAAATTTGAGATGAGCATGATGGGAGAGCTCAACTTTTTCCTTGGTCTTCAAATTCAACAAAGTTCAAATGGTATCTTCATCAATCAAGCCAAATATGCAAAGGATGTCATCAAGAAATTTGGTCTTGAGAATGCAAACTTCAAGACTCCTATGGCTACTAACCGCCATCTTGACAAAGATGAGAAGGGCAAGAAAGTGGACATGACTCTCTAGAGGCATGATTGGTTCACTTTTATACTTAACCGCTAGTAGGCCCGATATCATGTTTTTGTTTGTGTTTGTGCTAGGTTTCAAGCGATCCAAAGGAGTCTCACCTACAAGCGTCAAAAGAATCATCGATATCTCGATAGATACTCCCAATTTGGGAATCGGTATCCTAGAGATTCATCTTTTAATCTTATAGGCTATTCGATGCCGATTTTGCCGCATGTAAAGTTGACAGAAAAGCACAAGTGGGACATGTCAATTCTTAGGAAATAGACTTGTCTCATGGGCCGAAGAAGCAAACCTCGTTTCAACTTCAACAACCGGTAATACATAGCCGCGGTAGCCGCCGCCACAATTTGTGGATCAAACAAAGAACTAGTTGACTATGAGATCAAACCGATGATTGTCCTATAATGTGTGACAACACATCAGCAATCTCGTTTCTCAAAATCTGTCATGCACTCCAAAACAAAGCACATTGATGTGAGATATCACTTTCTTAAAGATCATGTTGAAAAAGGTAACATCGGCATGCAATATGTGCCTACAGAGAATCGTAGCGACATCTTCACAAAACCACTTGATTCAACCAGGTTTGCATATTTAAGAGGAGAGCTTGGTATGCTTGACCTCAATCCTTAATCCTTTCTAGCTAATTCTTTAAGTTATTTCATCAATCGCCGTTATTAAACCGCCTATGTGATCGCCGATCTCAACTCGCCGAGTAAATAGACAACCTTGGGTAAGTGTCTATCTCCACATCGAGCCTTCGATAAAATAGGCAGACTACGATAATATAGGCAGACTTAAGGGCGCCATACGTACGACTCATCGGGTAATAAATGCGGACTTCAAATTTTATCAAATTCCATTTAGTGGCTGTCGAGGTATAAAAGGGTAAAATGTACAAGAACTCTTCACAACTCTCAACAACCGCCATTTTCAACTTTCAAAAACCTTTCAAGCTTCCAATCGTAATCCGGCTCAAATCGTCTCAAACTTCCAAAATCTCAAGTCTCTAGCTAAAATCATCAATGGTAAGGATTTCTACACCTCTTGAGTCATTTAAATCCAGGTTTAGGATCTTGTTTGACCTAATTTAAGGTTTTAAAACCGTCCGCCATTGATGAATGCTATATTGCGATTTTGCTTGAATCATGCTTTTGGGTGTAAAATGTGTTGTAGAGATTCTGTGGTACTATGTTTTCAATTTATATCGTTTGTTTGCTTGAATCGACAAACTCGTAGATATTTGAAAACCCGATGATGAACTGTTCTTATATTTTGGTTCAATTTGTCTATATTTTGGGTTTTGATCTCAACAGACTTGTTTATGTTAATATCTCCGATTTCATGATTATCTCGCGATTCTTGCATATCTGCCGATTTCTATATATGTTGTTCTCACATCCGCCGATCATGTAGGGAAAGTCTAAATCCTCAAAGGCCGCCGCCACCACTTCATCTTCCGCCTCTGCAAAGCCAACCAGGGCCGCATTGGCCGCCGAGCTCCCTATCGGACCCTTCCTGTGTCAAGTTATCACCCGGGATGACTATCGACATAGACTCCATCATTGCACATCCGCTAGTGATGCCTTGCTAAAAGATTTAGCCGAGTGTGGACTCCTCCCCTGTTCCAACTCAACGACACCCACTACAAAGAACTATCTAGCCGAGGAATTCTATACGAGGATGATTCTCGCCTCCTCCTCCGCTAATGCCTCGAGCCGTCAACTTAAGCTACATCAAGGGCTACATCGGGGCCACTACATCAAGTTGACCTACAAGGATGTTGGAGAAATCCTTGACCGCCTATGAAGGCAAATTGGACTTGACCGATGCCGAATCGGCACTTGCCTGGGAAATGATGAGGGTCCGCCCAACCGAGAGGTTTTCCGAGATGTCTAGGAACCTCTTCCCGAAAACCCCTACCATATCGCCATCTCGCTCGACAAGAGCATCTTATTCAAAAATGGCTCGAGGGACATCTTCACCTCCCAACGGTGATGTGGACCAAGGCCGTGGTCCTTCGCAAGCAACTCAACCGGGCAAAGATCATCTTTTCAATGCCGTCCCGCAGCGTTGTGAAGTCCAAGCTCACCCGTCCATGAAGAGGCCCTTTGTCGGGGTTATCAATGTCATCCTCCGCCGTTATGAGGAGATTGATGAGCCGGTCGCTGCGACGACCTCATCAAGGTGTCCAACACCTACGTCTTCACGGCCAACAACATCACCCGCTATAGGGATGATATGGCCAAAGGACAACCAACGCGGCCGCTGCCGCTGCCGCCGCTCGCACGCCGCTGCCGCACTGCCGCTGCTATCGCTACGGTGGCCCTCTACCCAAGCCGCAAGGGTAAGAGGAAAGTCACCTACACCGCCGGGTTACTGAGGAGGAGGAGCCTACACCCATTGGGGCCGAGCGTCGAACATTTTGACCTCAGCAGCTGGACCATGACCCATATGAGCCCGCCGAGCCCCTACCAAAAGCCTAAACACTCTCCCTCTCTCACCCTAAACTCAAACAACCAGAAACTCGCCGCAAAGGCACTGAGAAGGACACATCATCCTTCCAACCACGACCTCTCCAAACCCTCTCAACCTACCTCCCATTCCTCCAAACCCAAAACCAAACAAACCCTCCTACCCACGTACGAATCATTTGGCCTTCCTAAGGTCTCATCCACACCTAGTGACCGGCCGTTTCCACACCACCGCTTTCTCCATCCTGTTCCTCCACCGGCTCCCACCACAACATCTCAATCACCAACTTCGCCTCTTCCACTCCTACTAAGTCCAAGCATGGCAAACGTTTTAAAAGAGTGCAAAGAAGAAGGTACATTTTGTGGGAACCGCCGATGAAACCTCTTCTCCTCCACCTTCTCCACCTTCACCACCTCCGCCTACTACCACTACCACCTCACCTTCTTCCTCACCTCCTCCCTCTGCTCCCATCCAAACAACCACCACACAAGAGCCATCTTTCTCACTCGCCACCTCTTCTCAACCCCATCCTCCAAACGACCTATCTCTCCCTCTTCGACCCGCCTACTCCCAAACGCCTCAAACCTACTCCCTATAACCACCTACACCCCGAGGTTCGGGCTCTGCGTCCCGAGAGACAGCAGCCTAAACCCAACCCGCCGACTCGACCCCTTCTTGGCCACCCTTGACTACCCCAAGAGATTTCCTGTCGCCCTATGTCGGGTGAAATCATCTTTCAATGGGGTGCCTACTATGACCCTCTTCCTCCCGCTCGGTCCCAACTCTTTTTCTCCCACAACTCGGCGGTTCAAGATCTTATGATCTTCAACCAATGGGTTGCAATCCATAAAGACCTAGGCCTTCCCCTTCCCACCAAATCGGACATCTCCCCTTTCTCTCTCTCGCCTAAACCCCCGCCTTCACCATTATCGGCCATCCTTCCATCCTTTATCATCCCGTGGTCTACGGCTTCATTGATGTAGTCACCACTTTCCTTGGCTTCAACCCTCTCATCCCTCTTCTCTTCCTTTCTCCTAGCCTTTCCCTTTCTTTTCTCCTCCCCTTTCTTCATTCACCCCTTTCCTATGTCATCTACATAGAAAGGCTCTTCCTGTTCCTCGCGTTTTCTAGCCTTCCTTCTCCCTCTATTGATATTTCCTCCACCATCCATTCTCCCTCATCCTCTAGCCAATCCATGTCTCCCACCACCCATCCTCCACCCTCACCTACCCAAGCCACCCCATCTTTCCCTCGCGGGACCATCGCCTAGTCATCCCGACTCGTCGATACCTATCCGAGGTACACAAATTTTTGAAAGATTTTGAGGTCATCTCGTTGACCTAACCAAGGCCCCGCACCCTCTCTCAGATCGTCTCACATCACCCATGTGCGCCGACCGCATGACTCAAGTGATGGAAATTTCCAAGGGTGCAAAGGCCGCTTGATGCTCGCTACGATCCATCTCGGCCACCAAGCCGCCCTTGCCGCCAAATCTCGGCCTCTTCATCCAAGACGTCGCCATCTTCGAAACCAACCGGGACAACATAGCCACTAAGATGATGCAGTCGTCGACATGGTTGAAGCCGGCTACAAGCTTGTGCTTCACTCTCAACGCCAGCCAATCGCTCGTTCACTCCTCGTGCGGGCAACGCGTAATCTCACGGCCAAGCACTTGGCTTACTACCGCAAGGAGCGCAGACCTGCGAGCACCGCCTCGGCTTTATTGATGCCTCGCTTGCGTCCATGAAGGAGGAGATGGCGGACTCAACAATGATCGCGAGACCAAGCTCATTGAGCATAATGCTCGCTCAGCGGAAGAACAAAGAGCTCTCCTCCGAATTGGCGGACAAAAGAAGAGCTAGCGGCGACAAACGAAGAAATTGCAAGACTTAAGGTGCTGTTGACTCTAAATGGGCATCAAGGGCATATGGGCAATCTTCATCGTGCAAAGGCAAAGGTCGTGCATCATCTCGGTCATCTTCTCGAACCGCAGATAATATTTTGTATAATCTTTTTGCTAAACTTTGTAATTAAACAACTTGTTTAATTAACAATGTCTATGTTTTAAAACTTTCATGTTTATTATGAGCTGCTTATTATGTGATTGCATGAAATTTAAACCACCGGTTTAAAGACATGTCCTATATTGCCTATTCGCCTATCTGCATGTCTTTAAATTCGCTTCATTACAAGTGTCGATGCTTAATTTCCTATTTGTAAAAACTTTGTAATTCTTGAATACAATGACCTTTATGTAAGTTCATCTAGGGCATGCTTATTTAATATATCAATCTTACAAGCATGTTATTACTAGACTTGAACATGGTCGGTGATATTGTATTCGTAGGGTCATGGACTCAAGCAAATAGGAGGAGATTGTTGCATCTTAGCCTAGATTTGCTTGAATCCATAACCTAAGTCTAAGACAAGGTGACTAATGGGCTGCGTGTACATTAGAGTGGCAACTTGTACTTAGACATAGCTTGAATAGCCTAGGATTGCTTATTGTAAGTAGCCTTGAAGAAGATAGCCTATAGGACATCGGACGTCCTCTGCACAATAGGCAATTTATGCATCAGCAGTCTTCCTTTCGGATATCGGACAAGCACATATCGGCCAAGCTTCATCGAATGTTGAAGACCTCGAACGTCCGATAGTCTTCACCTAAGACATGTTCGACTTGAAGTCTTCATTGACTTCGATGCAACGTTAACCGCAAGCATTCAATGAAGGTTTCCATTCTTGGCATACACTCGAAAAGGACATTCCTCCTGCAAGCAATCGCCTATTTTTAGCAAAGTGTCGGGAGACAGACGCAAGCTACAGCCGCCTATCGAGTCAACAACCAGATTAGAGCATTAATTGCTCTTAAATTCAAATTAGTAGATCACCAACGGCTCCAAGCTTCCTCCTGCATATAAAAGGAGACTCCATTCTTTGCATTGAATATACTTCAACAACTACAACTCTGAATCTTCTTCATCTTCTTCAAGTGCATTAAAGCTTAAACGTCCTATCTGTACTTCCTTCTTTGAAGAGCTTCATTCTAAGACGATCAGTCCATTAAAGCTCTTCATTGATTGCAACACCTAGCTTTTCATAGCTCACGAGAATTGTATCTTATTGATATCAATTCTCCCACACAAACACTTGGTCAACAAAATTTTTGTACACAATCCATTAGAGATTTAGTTTGTAAAATATCTAGTGGAAAAACTTAGTACACGATTTTCAAATCCAAAGTTGACCACTTTGGTTGTGGACGTAGCACTTATTTATAAGTGTGAACCATATTAAATATTCTGTCTCTTTTGTGTGATTGTGATTTGATTGTGTTGCTTTAAATTTCAGATTTCCAACTGTTAGAACTGCGATCTTGTCCCGCCAAGATCAGCCATTCTCAACTTGTCCTGTGCTTCACAAGACTTCCGCCTGCTAAATTTTTAAAATCCCTAGTGAAGTAAGATTTTTGAATCAATTTCAAAAATTGGACATAGGCTATTCAACCCCCCCTTCTAGCCTATATTGAGCAACCTTGGACCTAACACTTAACAATCAAACTTTTTCACTAGATGTCCCCCATAGATATAATAGTAAGGGTCGTTTGGTAGCCAGACACGGATAAGCATTATTATTAATCCTGGTACTATTAGTGCCCTCACTATTATGCACCAGGATTAATAATCATGTTTCTTATAGTAATCTGATGTTTGGTAGCATCAGGATTAGATACCTTAATCCTGTGCTTAATCTAATCTGACGTTTGGTAGAAATAGGATATGACTCAGTATTATTATTGTTTTCCAATAATAACCTTAAGATACCATCATCTAACTTATGCATATATTAAGTATTTTTCAATTAAAAAGATTTTAAGAAGTATAAAAAAAGGGTTATTATTGGAAAATAAATATCAACAATTAGGAAAAGTAAAAAAAAAAAAAATAGGGTCAACAGTTCCATCAAAATTTTAACATCCAAAAGCAAAACATGCTTTACCAATAACATGAATAATACGATAGAAGTTCTATTCTACTAAATAATGTAAATATGTGAAGCACTTCCCATAAAACACCAACTTTAATTTTTAATAAGAACCAGCATACTCTAAAATTGCCAATATTAGGTATCAACATAGTCTTAAATAAAAAAATTTGCCGACATAATCATATAGTATCAACATTATCCAAAAAAGATACTCAAATAATCCATCATAAAAAAAGATACTCAAATAATCCATCATAAAAAAAGATACTCATAAGCGAGTTAAAATTTAGTTATCATTATTTTTAAGGATCAACTTCACCATCTCCATGCAAGCTTCATTATTCTATCATGGGTCCTTATAGGATAATAGGAAAGACTCCGAAGTATACCCCACCGCATCTTAAGTACGCCAAAACAACTCTCTATAACGTTACGCGCTTGTGCATGCTTCATGTTAAAATATTCCTCATGACTTTGTGGAGGTTCTCCATTGCAAAATGTGCCCAAGTGGTACCGTCGGGACCGATAAGGAGCTAGAAAACCAGGTCCATTAGTATATCCTGCATCAACCAAGTAATATTGTCCTGACACATAATTTAATTTAGTTACCTTCCATGTTATAAAATAGTTGGATAAGTTACAAAATAAACCTATATAATTATTTTACCATGAGGGATCCTCAATCCATTCGGCCTAGTGACAGCATCACGTAGTACTCTACCATCTGCTGCCGAACCTTCCCATCCGGGCAATACGAATATAAAATTCGTATTCTTCTTACATACCCCAAGCATATTCATGGCTATTTCACCCTTCTGAGATCTATATCTGGGCTTTGCTTCCTCGCCACAATTCATTCTAATATATGTACCATCTAACGCGCCCAAGCAACCCTACACATAAAATAAAAAGTATTTGTGTGTGCATATATACATGTATGAATGTCAAAGTAGCAACTAGAATATATGCATAGGTGGTTTTTACTTTACCTCAAAAAGGTTCCACCTTGAATCAGTGGAGTTCGGAGGTTCAGGTTCAGGTCTTACATACAATTGCGGACCAATCATCACAATCGCATTGAGGACCTCGTTGAAGTAGTTGCTAACAGTTTGTCCTGATCTCCGCATGTCATATGCTATGATTCTATTTTTTTTGTGATGGGCAAGAATGGCTAAAAATGTAGCTACTTTCTCTTCTATCGATACATATTTAGAGTCAGACACCCCTTTTTCCCTAAGCATATCACAAAGGACGGTGAATGTATGTCTATTCATTCGCAAGTTATTGATGCATGACGTTTCAGATTCTCTAACCAACCTATCAATTTCCTCAACTTGCCTCGGAATCTTATCAAACATTGTATATAAACGCTTATCATCATTTCTCAAAAATCCATTTTCAATCGTATAGGCAACAGCAGCAGTCATCATGTTGTAGAAAGCATGTACATTAACCAAAACAGCATGCATCACAAGAAAAACTGCTATCTCTTCCTCATAATTTGGTGAATCCATTTTAAAGATCTTCATCGTGATTTGGTGAATCCATTTCTATACAACACGTAAACTAATAAATATTAACTACTAAACATGTATCAAAAAACTAATCTTTAATCAACATGTGGCATATTCCTACTAAGATAAGTAATATTGTCCTAGCATCAAGAAAGACAACTGCACAACGAATAACACCATAATCCAAGATGTTTAGCCTAAATGTATTCAAGTGCTAAAACATGTCGACCCGATATGCAAAAGTAAAAGATAAATATCGTTTTAGATACACAAATATATAGTATAGCATCCCAATTCTTAACTCAGTATTAAGCTAAACAAACCTTGGCTAAGCCAATTAAAAAACTGAAAATTTCTACGAAAAGCAAGACTTTTATTGGAATGATGAATATACACTCCCTTCATTTGCTGCATATTCCTTTTTTCTTTTCTACAGGTGGTCTACTTGTCCTCCCATAGTTGTATATCCCCTCCATTAATGGAATGATGAATATATATATATATATATATATATGAACTCTTGCAGCATCTCTACCTTCAGCTGCATTATACCTCACTCTCTAAAGTCCCTGAACCATGTTCTAACACCAATTCCAAGTTTAGATACCAACACAAATGTGCACAAGTGTCTACACCCAATAATAATAAACAAATCCTCTTAGATGACAATGCAAGTTTGTTTGGTAAAGCATTGTGTCCTTAGTATATGAAATTCATTATGTCGCTAGTGGCTCTCTTTGGAGTTTTTTTTTATTTCCCTATTATGGTACGTATTACTTTCTTTTTTTTGGAATTCAAGGAGAAGGGGGGGACATTTTACCATAATTGAACAATCTCAACTTTATGCTTGTGGGTCTCTCTTTTAGAGCATTCATCATCAACTTTCTTTTTCCAGAAAAAGATGGTTGACCACAGTCAATTATGTTACAAATAACTTGGACATCATTTGCTCACACAAACAGAAAAGGAGAACTAAGGCCCTGTTTTTTTGCAGTGACTGTAGTAGACTTGGTACTTTTATCCTTTTCTATAAGTTGAAAATTTACTTTTCTTCAAGTTTTTTGCAAAAGCAACTTCTAGTTAATTTTACCAAAAGAGTTGGAAGCAGCAGCAACAGGTTTTGCTTCCGTAGTTCGCCTTACACCAAGGAACCGCCCCGGTTTAGTCACTGAAATCATAAAGTGACAACACCAAAGATCTCTTATCTCTTAACATGTTATCTTTGGTTTTAGAAACTGAAAAGGAGGAATAAACAGAAAAATAATAGTCACACCAGCAAGGACATATGGCCATGGATGAATCGTGATCTAAAATTGGCTAGAGTTCATCTTTCCTTCTTCTGGTCTTTAACAATTCCAAAAATCATAGCAGTTAAATGAATGAAACCAAAATAAAGAATATACCCAGTTGAATTCATATTAGTTATTGGGGGACACTGATAACTACAAAATCAAGTTGAATTCTGGAAAAAAATATACTCAGTGGCCAATAATGAACCTAACCAATCCAAGGAAATCAAATTAACTAATCAACTCCACGAATTTTATGTAGAATTACTAGCAATCACAAATTTTATGCAAAAATAGGGTAAGAGAGATAAGAAATTGATCAAAAGAGAAGAAGAAGAAGAAAGAGAGAGAGAGAGAAATCACTAACCCAATCGAGACTCCCACCGACGATCGTCCAGTCGTCGTCCGTTACCTTCGTCCAAGAGAGAACCAATACGCCTTCCAGAGAGAAACAAGCGATGATTGCTTTGTGTGAGAGAGAAACACAAACGACGATTGCCCTATTCAGCGTGTTTTTCAGTATATATACGAGGGTATTTTTTGGTATTAAGAAAATTAGTGTCGCGTCGTTCTAATCCGATCTATAATAATACCACCCCCAACCCCAGGTTAAATAACGAGGAAAAAAACTTCTTATCCGGGTAACTCCTCTTATTAAGCCCAAACCTTAAAAGCCTACCAAACATCACTCTTAATTATTATTAGTCTTATCCGGCCTCTTATACGACTACCAAACGGCCCCTTACTGTCTTACTATACTTACTCTCTTACTTTTTTTTTAAGAACGGAGAAAACACCCAAGCAAATGAGAAATACTGTTGCCTGTAGTTTTTAAATACTAGTAGAAAACACAAGACTAGCTCAATCGATAATGTACACTTCAAGAATTTGAAGTATGAGTATTATAGTCACTTTAGAAGCAAAACAATTACACCGCTCCTAAATACCACCGCCATTTTTGCCAAATACCACCCCCCCCCTCCAAATGGAAATTACCATTTTGCCTCACTTTACTTTATGTCACTTTCAAACTTTCAGCAGCAGCCCCCCTGGAGATTTCAAAACTTTCAGCAGCAGCCCCCTGGAGATTTCAAACTTTCAACAGCCTCCCTAAACTTTTCAATAGTTTCAGCAACCCCCCTTTGTAAATTTTATAAATAAACGAAAATCATCAACACTAAATTAAACCATCCTCAATTATCAAAAACTTTCTTCATCAGAGAATATCATTCAAAATTAACAAATGGATCAAAATCGGGTTAGTTAAATTTAATGTTTTAGTTTTTAGTTTAAATGCTAATTTAGTTTTAAGTGTGTTTAATATATACAAATTTACAAATTTAATGTATCCTAAATTTAGTTTAAATTTTGTTTATATGCTATTTAAACAAAAAGTATGTTTAAAGTTATAATTTTTAGATAAGTGGTGCTAAATTTTGTTTAATTATTGTTAATATTTTTAGATAAATATTGTTTAATTAAGTTTAAATGCTAATTTTTATTGTTTAATTAGTAAAAAAAAAACTGAGTTTATGGAGGACCGCCCCCTTCTAGGGGTTTAAACAAAGAAAAACCGCCCACCCTTGACGGTTTCCGTTAGTTTTGGCAACATTCCGTTAATATTTTTTTTTTCCAACTTAGACCCTTAAATTCATAATTCCGTTAAAAATTTAATGGATCCGTTAAGTTTTTAACGGAATTATGGAGGACCTCCCCCCCCTAGGGGTTTACTTAATTTACACCGCCTCCCCCTAGGGGTTTAAAACTTTTAAACCGCCCACCCTTGGGGGTTTAAAAGACTTAAACCCCCTCCCCACCTAGGGGTTTGATTTTTAATTTTTATTTTTTCAGTTTAAATAATTATTAATATATATAATTTTATATAATTATTAATATATAATATAATTTAATTATTAATATATAATTGTATATAATTTATAATTTTATAAAATTATTAATATATAACGTTATATAATTATTAATATATAATTTATGTTTAATATATAATTTTATAAATTTAATTTTAGTTTATAAATTTAATTTAATTTTATACATTATTAATATATAAATTCATATAATTTAATTGTAAATTATAATTTTAGTTTATAAATCATTTAAAATCGTTTAATAAATAACTTTTATAACTCAAATTATTTTATTTAATTTTATAATTTTGAAATTAATATTATTGTTGATTTAATTAATAATATAGTTATAAACTAAAATTTGCACAAATTAATATATAATTTTAGTTTAATATATAACTTTTTATGTAATTTAATATAAAATTATAAATTATTAATAAATAATTTTGTATTATTTAATTGATTTTAGTTTTGAATTTAATATATTTGTTTATTTAATAGTAATAAGATTATAAACTAAAATTTGCACAAATTAAATTTATTTTGTGATATTTTAATATATAATTTCATATAATTTAATTTTAATTTATAATTTTAGTTTATAATTGAAATTATGCAATAAATATATAATTTCGTATTTATTAATTTGAGTTTATAATTTTAGTTTTGAAATTAATATAATTGCTGATTTAATTAGTAATATGATTATTAAATAGTATTTGCATAAATTAAATCATAAACTTATGATATTTTAATAATTATATTATTATATACTAATTACACAATTTATAAATAATATTAGCATAAACACTCAAGTATTATGTTAATAATTTTAATTTTAAACGGTTAATTTCATATAAATTAAGTTGAACTATGTTAATTAAAATAACCTTTATTACTTTAATTTGGCTAATATGTTAATACTACTATTAGCTTATTCTTTAATTAAATAGATATTTTATAAGTATTTGTTTATTGATACGAAATTATGTTAATTTGGCTAATATTGTTTAATTATTTGTCACACATCAAATGAAGGAGAAGAAGACATCTTTTTAGGTCCGGATCAAAGCGAAATTTTTACAACAGACTTATTATTTGCAACTCAGGAATTGGGTAATGAATGGCTTATAGATGCTGCTCATTCTGCAAACAACTATTTAATCATTAGGCGAACAAGAATATTATCGGGTGACCGCATTGGTGTATGTTATGGTTGTGAGAGGAGCGGTAAGTACAGATATACTGGCATCCTTGACATGGACGATAGAAACCTTCGAGGGTCGAAGAAAATAAATTGTCAGTTTAACATCAAACTTGTGCAACAACGATCGGGTTTTTGGCAAGTTAAGGTGGGCGATCAGTGTAGACACAACCACCCATTAACTGAGTCTGGTCAGTGGCATAGATCAAGATTGGGCTCCAAAGAGGATATTCTTGTTGGTGAATTAACTTCCGACCATATTAAGCCAAAGAAGATTCTAAAGCACCTGAAATCCAAAGATCCCACAAATGTTACCAACATACGACAAATACAGAATATGGTACAGAAGTGGTAGCTGATGGAAACTGCGAATTTCGAGTGATTGCGAAGACTGCGGATTTCACCATCATTTCCATTTGCATCTGAGGTCCCAGGTTTCAATGTAGATTTGATAGAAGATTACAAGGACGTAGTAGCTGATGGAAACTGCGGATTTCGAGTGATTGCGGAGTTTGAGTATGGCAGCCAACGACATTGGCAACAGGTGAGGTATGATTTGATCAAGGAGATGACTGATCACCACGAGTTTTATGATTTAGCTTTAACTCCTCCTATACGCTTAGTTGCCTTGCGTATCTGTACACACTTGAGTCGGTCTTTGAGTCGGCCTGAATACCTCGATAAATCTTCGTCACCCTCACTGACAGGCCTCTTGCCAAGATTTCTATTTGCACCACCTGACATCTACATATCACCGTAAAAATTTAATATTAACGCACTAAAAATAATATAATTTAGCATAAGATGTCATAAAAATAACTAATGAATAATATTGCAATGATAATTAAGTGTTTAACAACAAATACATTCAAAAACATAGGTAGAGTTTATACAAACTAAAAATAAATTATGTAAAACATAACAATAATTATTTAAAATTGTTTATGTTAATATTATTTAAAATTGTGTAATTATTATATATTTATTGCATGATTTTAAATCAACAATTGTTTATGCTAATAATATTATTACTAATTAAATCAACAATTAAATTCATTTCAAAACCTAAAATTTCGAAGTCAAATTAAATAATATGGACTTATATATTCATTGCAAGATTTTACATTAAAAACTAAAATTATAAATTGGGAGTCAAATTATATGAAATTATATATTAAAATATCACAAAATAAATTTAATTTGTGCAAATTTAAGTTTATAATCTTATTACTATTAAATAAAAAAATATATTAAATTCAAAACTAAAATCAATTAAATAATACAAAATTATATATTAATAATTTATAAACTAATATTAAATTATATAAAAAGTTATATATTAAACTAAAATTATATATGAATTTGTGCAAATTTTAGTTTATAAATATATTACTAATTAAATCAACAATAATATTAATTTCAAAAATTATAAAATTAAATAAAATAATTTGGGTTATAAAAATTATTTATTAAACGATTTTAAATGATTTATAAACTAAAATTATAATTTACAATTAAATTATATGAATTTATATATTAATAAATTATAAAATTCAATTCAATTTATAAACTAAAATTAAATTTATAAAATTATATATTAAACTTAAATTATATATTAATAATTATATAAAGTTATATATTAATAATTATATAAAATTATATATTAATAATTATATACAATTATATATTAATAATTAAATTATATTATATATTAATAATTATATAAACTTATATATATTAATAATTATTTAAACTGAAAAAATAAAAAATAAAAATCAATATATAAAAAAAATATTATTTAAACTGAAAAAATAAAAAATAAAAATCAAACCCCTAGGGGGGGTTTAAATCTTTTAAACCCCCAAGGGTGGGCGGTTTAAAAGTTTTAAACCCCTAGGGGGAGGCGGTGTAAATTAAGTAAACCCATAGGGGGGGCGGTCCTCCATAATTTCGTTAAAAACTTAACGGATCCGTTAAGTTTTTAACGAAATTATGAATTTAAGGGTCTAAGTTGAAAAGAAAAAAAAATTAACGGAACGTTGCCAAAACTAACGGAAACTGTCAAGGATGGGCGGTTTTCTTTGTTTAAACCCCTAGAAGGGGGCGGTCCTCCATAAATTCAGTTTTTTTTTTTTTTTTACTAGTTAAACAATAAAAATTAGCATTTAAACTTAATTAAACAATATTTATCTAAAAATTATAACTTTAAAATAACTTTACACTAAATTAACATCACATTAAACTAAATTAGCATTAATTAAAACTTAAACATAAATTAAACTAAAACAAAATATAAAACATAAATTAAACTAACCCAATTTTGATGAAATTTTTCTTTGCCGGAAGAAAGAGATGAAATTATCTAAGAGAGAAAATGTTCTGAAGAAAGATTGTTGTGAAAATTTTTTGATTCAATTTTTCCATTTTTTAGATAAAAACTTGAGGGTTTACTGAACACTTTTTAAACTAGGGGGGCTGCTAAAATTTATTAAACTTGAGGGGGGCTGCTAAAATTTATTAAACTTGAGGGGGGCTGATGTTGATTTTTTAAACTTAAAAAATAAGGGGATAAAATGGTCATTTTACATAAAAAGGGGTGGTATTTAGCATAAGGGGGGTGGTATTTAGATGTACTCAACAATTATGGTCTAAAAGAACAAATGGGTTGGATTAATGGCTTGACCAATAAAGAGTTTTTGTGTGCACCAAAACATTTAGCGGGAACGAGAAATCCAATGTTCGACGCTCTACTCTCACCATGTACAAATTTTTTGTTTCAAACTCCATGTAGTTTGGGAACATGTCAAATGGAGCGAGAAATCTCGTGTTGGACTCTCAACTCTCAACAAATATATATATATATATATATATATATATATATATATATATTGCCAACGACAGGCTTGGTCTCATACTCACATGTCGTAAAAGATAATGTACACTTCTAGAATTTGAAATATGAGTGTATTAGAGTCTCTTGAAAAGCAAAACAAAAAAATTCAATGGGTTAGCTTAGTGAGTTTTTGTCAATGTTCTAAAAATCGCTAGGCGGACTCTAGGCGCCAGAGCAGGGCCTAGCGCCTAGGGGCCTAGTCGGGGCCTAGGCGGGATCTAAAAATTGAGGCATAATTACATAGATCTATACCAAATCTCCTGCAACAATAATAAATAATTAAATTTGATCAAATAAACTATAATTAATTATCATATTACAAGATTAAAAATTAAAATTTAAAAATTAAAATCATATTTAATATCATTTCAAAATAAAGGGGAAAAAAAATAATTTAATAACTTAAAGAAAGAGGGGAAATACTTTAATTGCTTAGGGACTTTGTTGTTATTTTGAAAAGTGATAAAAGACAAAACTCAAATCCCAAAAGCCAAAAGCCTAAAACTTCAAAACTCAAAAGTAACTGCTTCTGCACCTCTCTCTCAAATGTCGAGACGACGGCCAGCCTCCTTTCCGGCTTTCCCCCTTTCCGGCTTTCCCTTCCAGTGCGATCTTCCTTCTCTTTCCTTCAAGCGCGGCCAGTCCTCCTCTCTCCTCAGATCCAGTCCGAAAAAATCATCTCCCGTCTCTCTCTCTCTCTCTCTCTCTCTTTCTCTCTCTCTCCAATCTCCACTCTTATTCGTTTAGAAAAGAGAGACGGCAAGGCTGACGACGGGATCTCAAACGACGGCAAGGCAGATCTCGATCGTCTCTCTTCTTCTTTTAGTCGCCGCCTAGAGCCATAAAGGGACTAGTCGGCCGATTAGGGCGCCTAGTCGGCGATTTCTTCTCCGGCGACTTTGTTGGCCGATTTAGCATTAGTCCCGGCGTGAAGCCGACGCCTAGCGATTAGACGGCGTCTAGGCGGCCGCCTAGAGCGCTTTTTAGAACACTGGTTTTTGTATGTGTTTGACTGACTATTCACCATTGTTGAGTTTTCTGTGCGACGTGTGATTTGAGAACAACTTGTAGAAGACCAAAAAGGAATTATGGCCTAAGAAGGTGCCAAAAGATTTAGAAATGGAGCACCCATATCATATCATAAGCTTATCCCTTTACCAAGAAAAAGAGCATGTCAATCAAATAAAATTCGATCAGCATATTTAAAAAACAAGATAATGGAAGCAAAGTTCACCACAATTAACGAACCCACCCCAAAATATATATGTCCAATAAAATAAGAACAATTTTCCATTAAGGACCCCCAAAAAAGATTTAAGTAGAAAGAAAGACCACATCATTAAACCATCTAAATATGAAATAAAGAAAGACATATATAGTAATAGTAAGAATTAATAAAAACCTAAGATTTTGATAAAAACCATTATTGACTTTAGTCAAACTCACTAATTAAATATCACACCCTTGGCTTGATCATAGCTCTAAGAGGATTCTTCATCACCACAGTAAACTCCAACTTCTCACTAAAATCCACTTTACTGTTTTCCGGGTAACTCACCCACTCAAACTCCTGAACCATCCTTGCTATCATCAAATTCACATGCACCGATGCCATACCCAACCCGGGGCAAATCCTCCGACCCACCCCAAACGGCATCATCTTTATTCCCGTTACCCCCGTTATGTCCGCGTCCTCCCCGCCGCTCAAGAACCTATCCGGGTCGAACTTTTCCGGGTCGGTCCATAACCTCGGATCCTCAGAAATCCCGGGTAAATAGATCTCGACATTCGCGTCCGTGGGTATGTCATAGCCGCCTAACTGAGCCGGCTCCGTGACGGCGTGGGTCAACGAGAAATAAGTCGGCGGGTGCTTTCTTAGCAACTCTTTTACGACGGCGTTTAGGTACGGCATCTTCTCAACATCCTTCTCGTCTACCTTTTTGTCGCCAACTGTAGACTTTATTTCATCGTAAAGCTTTGTTTGGATTGACGGGTTATCGATGAACCGGCCTATGGCCCACTCGATTGCCGTTGCCGTGGTGTCGGTGCCGCCATTGAGAAACTCCGAACAGAGCGACACGATTTCCGGGTTGGTGGGGCCCGATTTGCGGCCTTCTACTTTGTGGTCAAAGAGAGTGTCCAAGTAACTAAACGACGCCGCTGTCTTGTCCGAGCCTGGATTTTCGAGTGCCGCGCGGCGCTTCTCGATTAAAGGGACGAGCGTTTTGATCTGTTCTGCACGAACCTTCATGGCTTGCTTGCGTTGCTTGGAGAAAAAGGGGCTCAAAAGCGGGAGGTAGTCGTCTATCCTCGGGTCCAGCGTAATTAACACGGTCTTCATCATTTCATCAATCGTCTCGATGGTTTTCTCGTCCATTTCAACCCCGAAACACATCGCCAACAGTATGCAAAACACGGCGAACCTGGCGTTTCTGAGGACCCAAACGGCTCCGTCATTGGCGGCGGCTTCGGAATTGAGCCGGTCCACGAGCTTGTCCATAGCGAGATCTCTCACGTCGCGGAATTCCCTCATCTTGCTGGCGCTAAGCGCGTTTTGCACCATGTTCCGCCTCAGGGAACGCCAGACCGGGCCGTACAAGGCGGCGTTGACGGTGAACTTGTTACTGCTGAAGACGGTTCGGGTCGGATTTTCTCTGGGTCGGGTTGCAAAAACCTGACCCTTTGCAATCAGGGCCTCGTGAACCAAGTCGGCATCGCTGATTATGATCATGGTTCTGGTACCCATTTTGAGGGTCAAAATGGGTCCGTATTTGGGGCGCAGCTCTCGGAAATACTGGAAGAAAGGTTTGCCGGATCGGGCGACTTGGAAGAGGTTGCCTACAACAGGCCAACCCGGTGGACCAGGAGGGAGTTTGAGCCGCTTTGATTTGGATTGACGGGTAAGCAAGAAAATGAGAGCTGAGAGAAAGAAAGCAAGAGCAGTGAAGATAATGTGGTAGTAAGGAGAGAGAGTGGTGAGCAAGGTAGGCTCCATTGTAGCCTGTGTGTTTGAGACTGTGTGTGTGTGTGTGTGTGTGTGTGTGTGATGGAAAGAAGTCGAAGAAAGAGAGAAAGATGGTGGGGGTTATAAGAAAGGTGGAGAGCAGGAGATTACAGGTGGCTATAATTAAGGCTATTTGATATTTCCCCAACTAGATATCCTACTGGTGAGTGTTAAATGCAATTGGTTGATCTTGTTACAAGCAAGTGTGAACCCATAGATTTACAAAAATGGCAATTTTAATGTACATCTTTCAATGGACATGGTTCAAATGTTAAAAAATATTATTAGTATTAATGATGAGCAAACAATTTGGTTAAGCAAATTAGTTTTATAGAGTAATTATGCATGTAACTATTTGTTTGTTAGAATGTTAATGGTTATAATTTAAGCCAAAAGTTAATGAAATAGTAGAGCTGAAAACATTAAGACATTATTTTTTGACTTAAAATTTTGGCTATTTTTAAGTAATGTTTAATTTATTAAGTGATATAATATTATATTATTAAACAATCTTATTTTTAATCTCACTTAAAAATTTATAATTATGCTCTTAATTGGGTTAACAAACAGACCCCAAGACTCTCTCTCTTTTATGCAAAAAGATTTACTACTATTCTGTCCGTTTCACCCAAAAAATTCACGTTTGAAAAATCTAATTATTAACGGATATAATAGTGTTATTGGAGTTGGTCATAATTATAAAAATACGTAAACACAAACAAGATAATTACAGCATAAGTAGAGGGTAAAAATAAAATATAATAAAAATTATTAGCATAATTTTTCATAAGTAGACTCTTTAAAAAATATCTCAAAATAATATAGTGGACTCTTTACCTAGAACAGAGAGAGTATTTTATTTTGAAATGTTTCATTAAAAATATTTAATTTTAGCCTCACAATTTTACCTTCCACATTTATTATAAACATCTTGTCATACTCAAGCATTATTGTAATTATAATAAATTTTAACACATCTCATAATTATTAGAAATTTCAAACATATACTCTTTAATTTAAACAAAGATAGTATATATTTACATATATTCATGTATAATTTGTTGGATTAATATATAATTTGGTCCCTAAACTTTCTCAATTCTCCTAATTTGGTCTAAGATGTTTCATATTTCCTACCTTAGTCCTTGAACTCAACTTTTGTTGCCTTATTAGTCCCTCCTGCCGTTATCTCTAACAAAACCGTTAAAATTTTCTTAAAATACCAAATTTACCCTCACTTGTGATTAAGTGGAATGCCTAGGTGGATTTATTTCTGGCGGGAATGGAGAAAAATATTTCTCCTCTATATACTAGTATTTATTCTCTCACACACACACAAACATAAACACACAAAATATAAACATTTCTATCAAACTCTCCTCCTCCTTCTCCTCATCATCCCCCTGATCATCATCTTCCCCATGAAGACGTCTTCCATTATCCCCTGCCATCCATCTCTCTCGATTCGCCCATTTAAAACTAAACTTGAACTACCAAACGATTGGAATTGGGACAACAAAATAAGAACAAACTAACAAAATTTAAGTAATTCTTCAGCTTCTTGGCACCAAAAACACAGTCCAGACCCAACCCCAGCCTCACCCACCTGGTTCAAGCATAAGGGTTATTTTGTTTGGTCTGACTATTTTAAAGTAGTTATTGGTTTGATCAAAAAGGTCAAGAGATGCAAAATCAAAAATACTCATTTAGATAGAGGTTACAAAAGCCGAGAACCACTTAAAGAATGTTAAGTTTTATTGTTTTAATAAGTTCATTGAAAACACGCGAAGCTCCGAACGGAAAAAACCCACCCGAGTGTATAAATTGCCTCCCTCAAATAGCAATTGGTCGAAAACGAACTAAGACTATGTTTCTTTGGTTTCTGGATTATGGGTTTTTTCGAAAATGAAATGGGTGTTTGTAATTAGAGTTTCCTGATGGGGAAAAATGAAATGGGTGCTTATATCTGGATTTTCTTGATAATGGGTTTGTGCCGAAGTGAAATGGGTGTTTGTAGTTGGGATTTCGTGATGATGGGTTTGGTCAAATCAAAATGGGTGAGTGAATTTGGGGTTTCTTGATGATGGGTTTGGTCAAAAGTAAAATGGGTGAGTGAATTAGGGGGTTGATGTTCAAGAACTTGGTTGAAAACGTATTGGGTGGCGGCTGTTTCTAGTGTTTGAGGATTGAAAAGCTGGAGACTGGAGAATGGAGTGAGAATGAAAAAGTAAGGACAGAGAAAAACTTTGTGTGTGTTTGTGTTTGGTTTTTGTGTATGTGTGTGTGTGTGTGTATGTTTGTGTGTGTGAAAGAGAGAGAAAGAGAGGAAAAGAGATAAATAATATATAGGAAAAAATTATTATCTCTTCCCGTCAAAATTTATTCCACCTAGGCATTCCATTTAGACTCAATTGAGGGCAATTTCGTCTTTTCAAGAAAATTTTAACAATTTTGTTTGACTTAACGACACAAGGGACTAATAAGGCAGCAAAAGGTGAGTTCAAGGTCCAAGGTAAGAAAAGTAAAATATCTTAGACCAAATTAGGAGAATTGGAAAAGTTCAAGGACCAAATTATATATTAATCCTAATATGTTGCATATTAAGAACTATTATGGTGGTTAACATGTGTATTACTACTAAGAGCACATTTTAAAAACTAGATATATTAAATTTTGTTTTGACAATAGCTCACTTGCAAGTTTCAAAAGTCAAAACCACTTACAAGTTTCAAAAGTCAAAACCACTGGAAATAATATTGGAGACAAAATCGGTTACAGAATTTGCTTACAACTACTTTTATACTAGCATTTATTAAGGTTTTTTTTTTTTTAGGGTGCATGTGATATGAGATCGTTTTATGAATTTTAATTTAAAGACGAAGCCCCACTTACTTACAATTTAGTTCATTAACACACAATGTATCAGGTTAAGGAAATTCTTATTATAAAGAATACCCGTAAAATGGTATTTTCTAAGCTTTTGTATTTCTTTGATATAAATAAGTATTACATTTGTTCCTAAAAAATAGTCTTATTTGACAAGTTAATTTTTTATTATTGTAGATTTACTTACTTGTATTTTGTTAAAACTATAGTATTAAATTAACTATTCACTCTGTTATTAAATAAGTATTTACTTTTATAAATAAGACTATTTTTTAAGACATGAAAAAATAAGGAAAAACTAATGTCTTTAGGAAGAGTGAATATATTTGTATTAGAGCATCTCCAATGCAAATGTGAATGAAAAAAAATTGAGTGACACCTAAGATTTACACATTTTTCAAAGAAAAAAAATTCTCCAATGCAATTGTGAAGAAGGATTGTGAATATGATGTATCAACTAAATTATTTTCCATTGGTTGGTAAATTTTTTATTTTTTGACATTCAATACAAATTGTGGAGAATGATGTGAATATAAGAGTCTATTCCTTCACAATTTGCATTAAATATCGAAAAATCAAGAGTCTATCAATCAAAAGGAAATAATTTAATTGACACATAATATCCACAACTTTCTAACAATTACATTAAAGAATTTTTTATTTAAAAATATATAAATTTTAAATATCACCTAATTTACAACTTCTACTCAAGAAAACTTTAACATGTGGCACTATCCATTCATGGCTACGTTTCTCTGATTTTGCTAATAGGACAAATGCACTGAAAACAGGGGGGTGAATTGGTTGGGAAATGGGATATCAAGAAGCGAGGGTAGAGTATGACTTTTATTGTTAATCTATATTTGTTGCAATTAACTCAATTCATTAAACACTCACAGAGGAAGTTGAGGAAACAGTCAATTCACTGCACCCTCTTTTGGAAGTCGTTCTTTATGAAGAGAGTGACTTTTTCTTTTACAATAAAAATCTTCATAGATCATTTTGATTCGGATCATGTGTGTACTTTTGTAATTTTCAAGAAAATAAAAAAAATAGTTTACTTAAATTACCCTTTATTTTAAATCGCACCTTTTTTTCATGAACACTAAACATGTAAAGGGTGAAAATGTTATTTTTAGTTGATTTAGAAAGTATTAAATATTTTTCATAAAATTTAGGGAGCAATAAGTTCTTTTGATCCAGATCAAATTGATTTATTTAGCCCTACTCTTTTTTTTACTACCTCCGTTCTAAAAGAATTTTTATTTTAGCAATTTACATACAGATTAAGGAAGTTTTCAAAAAAACGAATCTACCCTTATTTAAGTTCAACTATTGTATGTAAGTTGTAGGAGTATTTTTTTCTCTTTTTTCTAACCCTCTTTAATGAGAGTAATAAATAAAGATAATTTTGGCAAACTATTGATAAATGTTTCTTGAAATCTTATAACGATAATTATTTTAGGACAAAAAAATTTTGCTAAAACGACAATTATTTTAAAAAGGAGATAGTATTGTTCAAATGGATAATATCGGTCAGTATTAGATCTCTTTTAGTTTCCAAATTCTTAGGGTCAAAACACAAAAATCGCCACAGGTTTTCACTAAATCCCAAAGTGCCCTCAAACCTACGATTTGCCCCATAATCATACCTGACGTTGTCATGTTTCCACCTTGCCCCCTGGCCCTGACGGTAGTTAGAAAATCAACATTTTCATCACTTACCCTGCACAAAGCGGGGGCAAATGGATTTTTTCCCAATATATGCATAACACAAAATAAAAAGGGTCAAAGTATCAAAAAAATAAAAGGGATCTTATCCTTCCACCTTCTTCATACCTAATTCAAATCAAACGCACCATCACCCACTTCTCAAATCACCACTAGCACCCACTTCCCCAATCATTATCACCCACTGCCCAAATCTACAACTTTGCCCCCTTCATTTTTCTTCTCTCTCTCTCTTTATACAAATTCTCCCCCCCCCCCCACAATTTTTTCTCCTTGCTAAATCCTCTTTTTCTCTCTTTACGAATTCCTAAATATCTCCCTCTACAAGCTTGTGTTTTATTTTTAGAGCTCCTACAATTGGGGTTTGAAGTTTAATGAGAGAGAAAAATCAATAACCTGACAATGGTGTCCATGGAAATTTTTAGGGAGATAAGGAAGAAATAGATTATAATTGTGGATTGAAGGCTTTATCATTTTCTAGGGTTTTGATTTGGTGAAGATAACATGGCTGATTGGGTATTAAAATTTGTTGGTATGAACTCAGTTCGAACCTTTCATTCTACTCTACTCTCCTCTCTCTCTCTCTCTCTCTCTCTCTCTCTCTCTCTCTCTCTCATCAGTTTCGATTAATGCGAGATTAATAAGCCTTATTAATCATTTGTTTGGGATGGTAGTGGTGTACATGGGCCCAAAGCCCCCGAGCTTTGGCAAAGTCCAGTATGGCCCAATTTAGTTGCGGACTTCAATTTCAAGAGCCCAATATAGTGGGCTTCGTGCGGGCTTAAATTGACGGGCTTTTGCGGACTTTAAATGGGCATTGAGCAAGCTCGAGCTTGACGGGCTTACTAATTCAACGTTGTGTTTTGAAAATTTTATACCTATTAAAATTTGGGCTTTAAATTATTTTTAACCTATTAATTCATTACCAGTTTGCCATGGAGTTTTTTGAGCCGATTATATTGTGGGCTATAACTTTCATTGCTATTTCATATGAATTCTAACCACAATTATTCAAGATCAAGATAAATAAACATGACCACCAAATAACAAGTATCAACTTCAACATTACAAGTCCCAACTTCAAATTTAAAATTACAAATTTCAACTTCAAAAGAAATAAATCCATAAAGTTAACATTACAATATTTTGTTCAATACCTCAACTTAACTTCACTAAATAATAATCATTCAATGATTGAGCTTGAGTAGCCATTGAAACTCATCTACGAGACCAAAAAAGTGAAACAAAAATTATGAAACAAACTCAAAACAACAAATCAAATACTATTTGACAAGTAGGCAAAAGCTAGTTAAAAATGTTACCTTTTTCAACTTATATTCTCCCATCAATCTTCCTCCTCGAAACAATTTGCAATAACCTTGTGTCGACTTTTCAATTCATCTATAAGAAAAATAAAATAAAATGTCAATTAAGAAAATCAAATTAATAAAACATATAAGCAAAATTCAACATTTTTCTCGGTATTTTGATTCTCATCAGTTTGTTTTTCCCTCTCTAAAAAAACACAAATAAATCATTTAAGACAAAACACACGAAGCAACTTCATTCCACACAAATGCTATTATTACACTATTTTTCAACTCAAATATTTTATTATGTAATATGAAGAACAAAAGAAAAATAAAATAACAGGTAATTGTAAAATATCAATGTTATTCAGTTTGATAGACTAATAGAGATCTGCTAAATTTTTTTGGCTCAACCAATTTTCAGTTATTTTAACTTTTATTGAAACACTATTACTTCATATTCAATAATATAACTCATTTCTAAAAAAATTACAATAATCCATTTCTAGAAACAAAAAGCCAAGATGAGCTGAGGTCAATTTCACAAAAATGTGGAGTGGGATCATAAAGTATCCAATTACTGTATTCATGGTGATATACCGTAAACTAAAATGACATTTGTGCCACCATTTCTCACTGAAGCAGGCACACATTGCTCAAGTTCTTGTAAATTGCAAAACAAGAAGTTTGACGAAGGGCACACTTGAACCAAAATGAAAAAATGTATCAAAGCGAGTATGGGTATATAACCAAGCAAAATTAGGACAAACTAAAATACTAAAATAGTGAACTAATAGATCTATTACATTACACAAGTGAATTGGGCATGATGTATTCTGAAAAATGGAAGAAAAACGGAGTAAATTAACAAATCTATTACATTAGGATGAGTGAAAGAGAGGGGGGTACCTTGCAGAGATTAGGGTGAATATCAATTGGCCGGCCGGAGAAGTCGTCGATCCGTAAGACTTCGCCATTTCGATGTGGAGTTGACAAACAAAACACCACTTCCTCTCTTTGTCAATTGTTTGTCGAATCTTTGTCTTCCTTTCAAGGAAACTTTGTCTCAGATTCAGAATCGAATGAGGGCTCGAACTCAAAGTAGTTGTGTTGGGCTGGCGAAGGCGCAAAGCTAAAAAGGGAAGGAGCCAAGGAAGGCTCGAACTCGAAGTGTGTGACTATGTAGTGTGTATGAGAGAAACGAAGTGACAAAGTTTGGACTCATTAGACTGGACGAGAACGATAAAGAGATGGAGAGAGAAACGGCGCTTAAAGAAATGATAAAAAAAAAGAAAGAAACGGAGTAATAGGGCTTTGACTTTTGAGATTTAAATATATATATATATATATATATATTAAAAACGACGCAATTTTGCAAAGAGGCGGGCCGGGCCTAACGAGCAGCAGAATAGTGAGAGCCTGATCTTAGCCCGAGCCCGCAGGCTTTTCAACCTTTTAAGCCCAGCATTTAAAGGCTTTGCGGGTGCAAGCCTTGTGGCATCGCAGGCCGATGGGCAGGTTTGCTCACCCCTAAGGGATGGGGACTAATTGAGTTTTGTTTAGCAAAACTCTCTCTCTCTTCAAATCACAGTCATGATGAAGTTGAATGGATCTCAAATATTAATCAATTGTTGACTTCGATAATGGTTGGACTAATAATGTGTCCCATATTTGTGTGTGTGTGTCTATATATATATATATATATATATATATATATATATATAGAGAGAGAGAGAGAGGGAGAGAGAGAGAGAGAGAGAGAGAGAGAAGAAAAATGGAGGGGGCAAAGTTGCAAATTTGGGCAGTGGGTGGTGGTGGTGATTTGGAAAGTGATTGGTGGTGGGTTTGATTTGAACTTGGTATAAAGAAGGAGGAAGGAAGAGACCCCTTTTATTTCTTTTTTGACACTTTGACTCCTTTTATTTTGTGTTTTGCATATATTGGGAAAAGATCCAATCGCGCCGCCCCGTGCAAGGCATATGATGAAAAATGTTAATTTTCTAACTCCGTCACGGTTAGAGGGCAAACTATGAAAAATGGCAATATCAGGTGTGATTATGGGGCAAATCATAGGTTAGGGGACATTTTGAAATTTGGTAAAAATTCTGGGGCAATTTTTGCATTTTGGCCAATCCTTAGAACCCAGAATGTAAAAACAAATTTAATAGTTCACCCTGAATCTTTTTTTCCCATTTTTACCTATTACCATGAAAGACAAATGAACTCCAAAAATCATCAATAAAGATTAAATGAAGAGTTGTTTAATGCTTTTTGTTTTCACACCTTTTCTTTACCTTTACTATTGTACTACATTCTTTGTAACGATCCGAGCCCGAAGTCTAGTTCATCACGCATAGTCCATGCACTGACCTACTAAGTACCTGGGTCAACTGGCCCACCATAAGCCACCCAAAAGTCCATGGATAGGTTGGTGCCTAGTGGTAGTGGGTGAGATCTAATAAGGCACACACAAGTCCCACATCTACCCGATGTGGGATATCACAATCTCTCCCACTTGAATCCTTGACGTCCTCGTCAAGACCCAAAGGATCGGCACCCCGAGCGATGTGTTCCAACATATTTTTGGCCAGAACCCGGTCTAATACCATTTGTAACGACCCGAGCCTGAAACCCGGTCCGCCACGCATAGCCCACGCACTGGCCCACTAAGCACCTAGGTCAACTGGCCTACCACAAGCCACCTAAAAGTCCATGGATAGGTTGGTGCCCAGTGGTACTGGTTGGCCACTTATAAGGCACACATAAGTCCCACATCTACCCAATGTGGGAAATCACAATAATTTGTAATGACCCGAGCCGGAAGCCCGGTCCTCCACACATAGCCCACGCACTGGTCCACTAAGCACCTGGGTCAACTAGCCCACCACAAGCCACCCAAAAGTCCATGGATAGGTTAGTGCCCAGTGGTAGTGGGTAGCCACTTATAAGGCACACACAAGTCCCACATCTACTCGATGTGGAATATCACAATCTCCCTCATTTGAATCCTTGACGTACTCGTCAAGACCCAAAAGAGGCCCAAAGGATCAGCACCCCGGGCGATGTGTTCCAATACATTTTTGATCGGGACCCACTCTGATACCATTTGTAACGACCCGAGCCCGAAGCCTGGTCCGCCATGCATAGCCCACGCACTGACCCACTAATCTGACTCAACTGACTTACCACAAGCTACCCAAAAGTTCATGGATAGGTTGGTGCCTAGTGGTAGTGGGTGGGATCCAATAAGGCACACACAAGTCTCACATCTACCCAATGTCCGATATGGGATATTACACTCTTGTATTTATATACTTCAAGTTATCAGTTTTGGTGTTGAACTTGGCACAAAAAAGACGTTTTCTCGTTTGAAAAAGAAAAGATCGGCAAAAATGAATCACATATGTTCCGGCAAAAACTTAGAAATGATCGTGTTACGGATATTTTCTGTAAGACGGATCTCTCTAACTAAACCCACCGTGTGTTGGTGGGTTGAGTTATGAAAGAGTGGGCTTAGTCTTACAAATTAGGATCGAACTCCGTCTTACGAATTAGAATTCTTAAGACAGTCTCACAGGAACTTACTCACTCCAAAAAGGACTCATCTGTACATGTCACAATTCTTATAAACGTTGGTGAGGCAATAAGATCCACCAACTAGCTAGATCCAGCCAATTTGAAGGCTTTATAATCGGATTTCAACAAATATTGTGGACCTAATTTTGCTTTGTTTAGTATCGTTGAATTTTGTTTACTCTTTATGATCAAGAAATTCTCTTTTTAATTTCATATTTTTGTGTTTATCTTTCCTGCTTTTGAATAAATTAGTTTTAGGCACACAAGACTTTGAATAAATCTAGAAAAGCACGTGGTGGTGGAGAGGGATCTACAGAAGTTAGAAGGGGATAGGTGACGGTGTGGTGGATAATGGAGGTTGTTGTACTAGGCAGAGGAGGGATATATATAAAGCTAGAGAAGACGGAAGGAGTCGTTTTTATAATTTTGTTTTATTTACTATATTAATAGTTATAGAGTTCGTGCTCTGCACGAGTTTATTTTGATTTTGAGATTAATTGATATATTTTAAAAATATTTTTTTTTAAATTATCATTATTTAATATGTGTTTGTTGACTTAATGTTTGACAAAAGTTAAGTGTTGTCAATATATGCAAGTTGGTGATCGTTTATTATATTATTTTCGTTTCAGAATAAATATTTTTTATTAGTGGTCAATATATATATTTTCGTTTCTACATATTTTTTTATTTTAAAAGTATCCTTTAATGATATCAAATTGTTTTGTTTCTTTTTTTTTTCATCTTGCACTTAATAAATATATTTTAGACATATATTTGAAGAATTTTTACAAAATTAAAATTAAATATTTACTTTGGGACATATTGAAGAAAATTTTTTTTTTTTGAACAAAGGAGAATTGTTTAAGGATTGAATATAATTATATTTCTTAAAATAATTTTTAAAGATCATTCAATGATTAGAAAAAGTTTAGTTGGATATTATATTTGCATATTTTTGATACACTATCAGTGTGAAAAAGAAATTTACACATATATATATTTAAAAAAAGAGCATTAATTTTGAATGAAATAATTTAAAATTTTGTTAATATGTGTCACATATTATAGACAATATTTTAGGGCGTCTTAAATAAGAATATGAGACCCATAATTTGACATGGAGAGAGTAACATTTATAAAAATAAAAATTAGTTTCAGTTATAATTAATTTATAGAATAATTTAATATTTTTTAAAATCTTTACATATAACATAAGTGGTTGAGTTGGTTTAAGGTGTATATTCATATTTAATAGGTTGTGGTTTAAATCCTATTAATAGCATTATTTTGTTTTGACCTAAAGTTCTTCTCCTATTATAATTAGAAGAAGGTATTACCTAATAATAATATCTATTGTTAATTAGAAGAAGATATTAGGTATTACAATTATACCTATTATCAAACATATTATTATTAGATATAGTTAATAGGTAAATCTTGGAGATTTAAAAATTAAAAATCACATCACTCCAAAAGTCAATCTTATTTGGAGGCTTGAGAATTGAGAAAAATGCAAAGGTTGGTGAGGTATCACAACCTAAGGCATCCTCACCAACTTTAAATTTATATATATATATATATATATATATATATATATATGTAGAGATTTTATTTATACTAACAAATGTCCCTGTTATTCTAGTTATGAGATGACTATTTTGTCCTTGTAGAACGTCGTGTGAAGAGTACGCGAGGATACTTAGAGCATCTTTAATGCTATCATCTAATTTTTTTCACGTGACATGCTTAAAAAAGAAGATCACTTTCGTATGTGGCAATAAATTTAAAAGATAAAGAGTCATCTTTCTAAACGTGCTCCAATGCAAAACTCTTTTTAAAACATTCTTTTAAACGTGGCAGTTTTTTATAATTAATTAAAAAATAAAAACTACTACCTTCGTTACTGATTGACGATAAAAAATAAAAAGAAATTGACGGTAAATGACGTGGATGTAAAGACATTCTCTAGGTGACCTTCTAGAAGTAAAAGATCACGTAGAAGATGTCTTTCCAATTGAATGACATATCATCTCCACCTCAGCGTAAGAGCATCTCCAATACTATCATCTATTTTTTTTATTTGACATGCTTAAATAAGAAGACCTCTTTCGTATGTGTCAAAAAATATAAAAGATAGAAAGTCCTCTTTCTAAACGTGCTCCAATGCAAGACTCATTTTAGAGCATTTTTTCAAACGTGATAGTTTTTTATAGTTAATTACAAAAACAAAAAATAAAAATTATTCCATATTGTAAGGGCATGTTTGTTAAAACTGAAAATTAAGCTCTGAAAACTGATGTCTGAAAAAGTAGAGCTTAAAATATTAAGACATCATCTTTTGACTTAAAATTTTGGCTATTTTTAAGAGATACTTAATTTATTAAGTGATATAATATTGCATTATCAAACAATCTTATTTTTAATATCACTTAAAACTTTCCTAATTAAGCTCTTAATTGGTTTACCAAACATGCCCTAACTAATTGACAGTAAAAAATAAAAAAAATATTACGGTAAATCGTAATTGATTGATGATATAAGATAAAAGAAAACTGACGGTAGATGACTTAGATGGAAAAACATCTTCTAAATGACCCTTTAGAAGTTTTTGCATTGGAGATATATTTTTTTTTGGAAAAACCTTATTTTCTACGTATCTAGCATTTTTTACTAGATAGATGATTACATTGGAAAAGCTCTAATAAGTTTATATTGAAGAAGTTTTTTTTGGAAAAATCTATATTTTCTACGTGTGTAGTATTTTTTATTAGATAGATAATTGCATTTTAGAAGCTTTTAGAGCATCACCAATCATATCATCTAGTTATTCCTGTGTGTCATGGTTAAACAAGAAAACTTCTTTCGTCTGTGGCAAAAATAATTAAAAGATAGAGAGTCTTCTTTCTAAACGTACTACAATGCAAGACTTCTTTTAGAACATTCTTTCAGACGTGGCAGTTTTTTATACTCCATATCATAACTGAATGACGGTAAAAAATAAAAATAAAAATTGATGATAAATGACGTAGATGGAAAGACATCATCTAGGTGACTCTCTAAAAGTAAAGGATCACATAGAGGATGTCTTTCCAACTGAATGTCACATCATCTCTACCTTGGCAGAGAAGTTTTTTTTTTTTTTGAAAAATCTATTTTTTCTACGTGTTTAGCATTTTTTACTAAATAGATTTTTATATTGGAGAAGTTCTCTTAAAAGATAGAATTGGATTGAAGTGAACAGAAGAACCAATCGCGGTTGATAATTTTTATGAATTTTCGTACATAAACAAATCTCAAAAGAGGACTAATGGTGTAGTTTGTCAAAATATATATATATATATATATATATATGGTTAATTACACCATTAGTTCCTCGACTATAAATTTTTCCACCACTAATTCCTTAACAATTTTTTTTTAAAGTTCAGTCCCAAGAGTTTTTAAAAGTCACGCGGCTAGTCCTTTTGATGGATGTAGATAAAAAAATTATGTTAACTCCTCTCATGTGCAAGTCACATGACTTTTTCTTGGGCATTAATGAAATTTCACCTACCTTTCTTCTTCCCAATCCCCTCTCCCTCACTCTTCAGTCACTCCTTACCAAACAAAAGCATAATCAAATAGACAAAGTCCAAAATCATCATCTTTCAAAACTCGTTGAATTAATAAATTAATTAAAATTAAAATTTGGATAAGAAAATATATGCTCAGAAATCAACTTGACCATAATCAAATAGACAAAGTCCAAAATCCACTCTCAATGTTATCGCCAACAAAACCCAACAGTTAGAAGCACAAGAAATCCACCTCAAAAATGACCTAAGCAGCATCACACATGTATCTTTAAGTATGTGTGGGTGTGTGTGTGTTTAGACAGAGAAAGCCCGAAATTGAAGGAGAAATCAAAAAGAGAGAGAGAAGGGGAATTGATGTAGATAGAGGATGGAATTGGGCCTGTGAAGCTAGAACGGAGCCCCCATCATCTCCAGTAATCCCCCTCCCTCTGTCGAGGCCCAAACTGCAATAGCAATAGGTCCCTCGCCACCGTCTTCTATCTCCAGCATCCCCAAACTGATAGCTCTAGGTACTGATGATGTGTATGTATGTTTAGACATAGAAAGCCCAAAATTGAAGGAGAAATCAAGAAGAGATAGAGAAGGGGAATTGATGCAGATAGATGATGGAATTGGGCCTGTGAAGTTGTAACGGAGCCCTCATCATCTCCAGCAATCCCCCTCCCTCTGTCAAGGCCCAAACCCAGCAGCAGTCGGTCCCTCGCCGTCGTCTTCCATCTCCGGCATCCCCAAACTGACAGCTCCTGCATCCCCAATTCTGGTGTCATCTCCAATGGATCCTCTGTCGACGGTGACAAGCTCAATAAAGAAGACGTTTTCTAGGTTCATATTCTATCTTTTACAACGCTTGAAAATCACAAACCTAAAGAAAGTGTTGGAATTGGAATTAACGATCCTTGCTGGTTTGTTGTTGATTAAGAGAGAGAAAGGGTTAAAGATGAAGACGAACCAGAAACTCAGAAAGGGAGACAAGAATGAACCACCATGAAATTTCATAAATACCCTTAATCAAAGTCACGTGTTGGGCACATGACAAACTTAACGAAAAAATTCTAACAGCATCCAACAAAAGGACCAAGCGTGTCTAATTTTGGTACTCAAGGGATTGAAATTTAAAAAAAAATTGTTAAGAGACTAGTGATGAAAATGTTCATAGTTGAGGGACTAATAGTGTAATTAACCCATATATATATATATATATATATATATATATATATATATATATATATATATATATATAAAGAGTTGAGAGATTGTAGGGGATGAGGGGGGCTCACGGTTTAAGGATGAAAAAGTTAATCGAGAAAAGGAATGGATTTACACTCACCACCAGTCCAGAAAAGTTCTTAAAAAGAAATGAAGTAGTTTCTTTTTTATGTGTCTTTGGATTTGCGCATCTTATCTGCATGTGTACTTGAGGTAGATTTTCTAAATTCTAGAGAAAATTGCAAAACAAACCTTGTACTAGTTTATGTTTTACAAAATAAGATATGTATTTTTTTTTGAACTTTTAAACTATGAACTATTTTCATTTTTTGAAATTAAACCTTCCGCCAATTGGGTGTTAAAAAATATAACGAAAAGTTGACTAGCCGATGATGGGGCATGGACGTGGCATGTGACGTGGCAAGGCGGGAAAAAACCCGAATTTCCTCCAAATTTATTCCAAAACAAATCCTAAACTATTTATAAAAATACCTAAAACAATTTGCAAGTAAACAAGGTTTTTTTTTAATACAATGAATAGTTTAGAGTTTTTTTGGAATAAATTGGAGAGAATTCGGGTTTTTTCCGTCTTGCCACATCACATGTCACGTCCATGCCCCGTCATCGGCCTAGTCAGCTTTCCGTTATGTTTTTTAACACTCAATTGATGGAAGGTTTAAATTGAATAAATGAAAATAGTTCATGGTTTAAATGGTCGAATAAAAACACGTATCTTATTTTGCAAAACATAAATCGGTACATAATTTTTTTTGCAATTTTCTCGAAATTATATAATTTTTTTCCCAATTTATTTTGATTTATGATATTGGAATTATTTTTTTGTAGCTTTACCCGTCTCTTTTATATACTTTTTTTCAATCATTACAAAAGAAATTTAAATTATTAAATTAAAGTCATCAAAATTGCAAAACCAAACACTAGTAATTTTAAATTACCGATACTTCTTTTGTCTTAGAAAAATAATCTTACTTTGATTTTTTAATCAATTTGATTAAATTGACTAAAAACTAATAAATATTTACTTATATTTAAGAAATTTTAAAAATTGTTACCTAATACTGTAGTATTCATAATATTGCATCAATAATTAAAAAAATTACTTAAAACATAATAAATACTCCCTCTATTCCATGAAAAGTCTCATTTGATAAGTCAATTTTTTTAAAATTATAGTTTTACTTACTTGTACTTTCTTATACGTTACAATAGCACTATAGACATATTCTGTTTCAGAAATGAAACTTTTTTTTTTTGGACATACCAAAGAGGACATGACACTATTTATCTTAAAATGGAGGTAGTACATGTTAAATACTTGGTCCGTTCCTAAATTATCATCTTGTTTGATTTTTTTTTTATAAGATATTTTTTAAATACAAATTTGACGCATATTATTTTATTTTTTAAAAATAATAAATCACATAATTCGTAGCACTTTTAAAATACAACAAATTACGGGTTTTATGATTTTAGAAAAAATAAAATAATATATAACAAATTTACATTTGAAAAATATCCTATTTGACCAAAAAAATCTAACAAAATGATAAATTAGGAACGGATAGAGTAGGAATTTGATGTTACCTTAGGTTGACTTCATGATAAAGAAATAAGATTATTTGTTTATTATTTATTTTTAAAACCGAGGGACTGTATTTAATTATTAATTAATTAATTAATATTATGATTCGGAGGGGTAGCCTTCGTTCTACCAAATAGTCTACGTTTGAAAAGTCTAATAATTATGAAATATAAATATATTTAAAATTAATTATAATTACAAAAATACTTGAATATGATTAATATATTTATAAAACATGTGGAGGGTAATGTTATAAAACAATGAAAATTATAAGCATAATTTTTAAAAATTGACTATCTGCTTGGAACAGAGGGAGTAATTGTCTTTCTTTTTTTTTTGTCAATTCTAAAAAAAAAATTTGTTTCTAAACTTTCCTTTTTATGAAAGCACTTTTACCATTTTACCCCTACTAACTCCTTACTCCTCCTACAGCTACGTCTACCTTTCTCGCTCTGATTTTTCAATAATCCTTTATTTTCTCTCATATAAATTCACTTATTTTTTTTTTAGCTTTACATTTTAAATATGTTTAATTTTCATGCATTAAAGTTGCTAAAAAAAATTAAAAAAATTAAATACACACTTCGTGCATCGGACGAATTATTTGAGTAGGTATAATGTCTCAATACGCCTTCACATGTGTAACCAAACTTGAAGCTTAAGTACAATATGAACTCATTAATCGCTAAGGTGAATCTCTTTCTCACTTACTCCGCATCCTTGATATGTGCGTAGAGATGTTAAATGGGCTAGTCCTAGCGGTTTTGGGCTAGTCCTATCGAGTTGTAGCCTTAACGAGCCACGGGCTAAACGGTCCAATTTTTTCGGGCCACTAATATTGCAAACCTAACCCTAACTCTAGCGGGTTTCGGGCTAAACGGGCCACTATCGGGCCACGATTAAAGATATAATATAACAATATTTTGAAATGGTTAATCGATAAACCATTCATAACATTGATAGTTTCTTATGTTTTCAAAAGATATATAAATTATACATTTTTTTACATCAATGTCTTATAATTTCCAACTTGTTATTCTCAAAATAAATAATGTAATAGCTTTACTTAGCAGTTATTTCCAAAAATTTTGTTTATATTTCAGTATTTATTCACAAATACACAAAGAAAACCTGTAGTAAAAATGATAAATGTGTTTGACTTTGGATTAAAGGTTGTTGGTTTTATTTTCATGGTGGTTATTTTACATATCTCCTAAATTTTTTACGGGCTAATTAATATTATGCGGGCTGGCGGACCAATCCTGAAACCTAACGGGTCGCGGGTTAAACGGGCTAGCCCTAAAAAGCCCTGATTTTAAACGGGCCAAAAATATTGAACCCTAACCCTATTTTTTTCGATTTAAATGGACCAACTCTACGAACCGTCGCCCTTTTAACATCTCTATCTGTGCGGCGCGAAACAAGAACGCAAGTCATTAAACTGACATAGACACGTAGAGAGGAGTCTGATTTAAAATTGTGAAAAAGTCAATTTTTTTAGTTTTTGAAAAAGACCAAACGATTCTAACCAAGCAAGAAAAAGACCAACGGACGACCATTATTTGAAAGCGTGGAAATAATCTAGTGCTTCCATTTGATAATTTCAATGGGTAGTTTCATTTCAATGATTGATTATTGGATTGGATTTCTTGGCTTAGGAATATTTTTTTTAGGGCATGGAAAGGAATCGAAATCTGGTATCTCACACTTTGTAAAGCTTCAACTTTATCGATAGAAACCTTTTAAGTACGAAATAGGAATATCCTTAATTTTACAATGGTTTTAAATATGATTTTTTTTTTTGTTATAATAAACATGTCATTAATTAAGTTCATAGACTGCTTGGTAAATCATGATCAAACCCTATGGCCTCGATTAGTACATAGAAATGAAATCAATTTTATAGAATTGATTTCATAGAATTGATTAATAACGTTTGCTGGTGCAAGAATTATATTTGGAATAAGAATAGATTACTAAAATCTTGAAATTGATTACTAAAATTTAAGGAATCACAATCCTGATGGAGAAGGTAAGATTGGGATTTCTAATAGTTGGAATCCATGTAAAATGATGATAATATCCTTCTATTAAGTCAAGTATTTGTTTTATATTTATAACTTCATTTGGTTTCAACTACTTTACGGCCGTTCATTTTTACTCCTCCTCGTCGTCGTTGTTCTTGGGCTCTTCATAAGACTTTTCATACTCTTCCCATATTATTTAATTTGTTAATAATAGTTTATAATTTTATAACTGTAGTGTTAATTTTTACGTTTGAATTAGCATGCTTTAGAATTGATTAATCTTACAAGATTTAAATTAAATACACCATAATTTTTTTTTAAAGAATTGGCATGATTCGCATGATAATTACGTAAAATAGAATGATAACGGTGATTGCTTGTAACTATATAGAAGAATAAAATAGTAATTATTTTAAATAAGTAATTACACGTACTTTTCTCTAATTGTTTCAAATATTTAAACTATTTTTATTTGAACTAGTTTCATTATAACTATAGTTTTTTTTTATTTAATAATTTTTTCTTACTTTATTGATGTTGGATAATTTAAATTTTTCACCAAAATTGAAAAAGATCGAAGAGCTTGTTATTTTGTGGAGCAGTAATAATGTTAATGTCTAATTTTATTATCATCAACAATTACTTGTATATATTGGGGTAATGTTGTCTATTATTTTAATTTTATCTTTGCATTCCAAGTTATTTTGTTTTTTACCAAACAATATAATAGAAAATTGTACTACATTAGTAATCACATTCCTTATGCTACCAAACACTTTTTAGGAATCATTTTCATATCTATTTCTACAAAATCTCATTTCTAATAATCAATTCTGCAAAATTAATTATATTTTCATGTACCAATCAAGGCCTATGTATGAGATCTACGGACTTTCTTAATTTTACAAAGTCAAACTTCAAGGACATATGAAACGTTAAGAAAAGGCCACTTTGCTTGAATTAATAGAGTTTAGATAAATTAAAATAGAAACTAGTTTATTACTTCCTCCGTCTCAAAAAATAGTATTTCTTTTCTCTTTACTTTGTCTCAAGAAAATAGTCACATTTAAATATATATATATATATATATATATATATATATATACTCCCTCCATCCCTTAATTATTATCTTGTTTTAACTCGGTACATGGATTAAGAAAAAACAATTGACTTGATTATTAATATTGGTATAATGTGTAATTTTCTTTAATACTCATGTGTATGTGGTCCATAATTAAAGTAAGAAAATAAGTAAGGGTAAAATGGTAATAGTGATGTCCTAAAAAGAAATGTTTTCAAATAAGACAATTATTTTGAGACGAATAAAAAAAGAGGAAAACAATAATTTAGGGACGAAGGGAGTATATATGTATATATACAAAGTTATAACATTAAAAAAAGGGTGAATTACGGGCCGGTCCCTTTTTAAACATTTGTAATCGCTCCAGTCCAGTCATCTTTTTTTTAAAATCGGAAAAAGATATTTTTGGGGCGAAAAGACGATTATGTCATTAATGAAAGAAAAACACGCGTGCATCAGTAACACAAGGTATCGCAATGAGTAATCCAAGGCATCGCGTGGGTTAATCATCGCGATGAGCAATCAAGGCATCGCGATAAGCAACCAAGGCATCGTGATAGGTAACAAAGGCATCGCGATAAGCAACCAAGGTATCGCGATGAGCAACCAAGACATCGCAATGAGCAATTAAGGCATCGCGATGCACCACTTTGGCATCGCGATGTACTACTTGAACAAATTGGGGCATCGCGATGCAATAATTGGTGCATCGCGATCATCGCAGCGCGCCTTAGGGGACCAATTGGTGCACGCTTTAGCGAGCAAGGGGGCCAACTGCATAAATTGAATTACCATTACTCGCTAGAGCGAGCTTTCCGTTGCTCGCTAAGACGAGCTGTTGTTCAAGCCATCAATTTCAGTTTATTCACAGAGACAAAAAACGAGGCTTCACTTTGTACATCGCGATGCTCCACTTTGTGCATCTTGATGCTCTACTTTGTACATCGCGATGCTTCGTTTGAATTTCAACCGCTGAAGGGGACTTGATTTTCGTTTACCTTGTGACCTGACCGGGCAGGTCGATCTCCGTTGCGTTGCCCAGCATAATGCGATGCCCAGTATTTGAATTGTCTAACATGTGCTGTTAATGGAATTGAAAATATTTCTTCATATTTGTTCTGCTCGCCCACCCTTTCTTCATTGAGTTGGTTTTTCTAACTTTCACTTGCAAACAACCTTTGTTGCCATCTCATTCAATAGTTTCTTGGGCAAACTACACAAATGGTCCCTGTAGTTTTAGTGTTTTTTACATTTGGTCCTTACACCTCGCAAATGGTCCCTGTACTGAGACATTTTACCCAAATGGTCCTTCCGTTAAACTCTGTTAATTTTTTGCCGTTAAATGCACATATGTGCCACACACGTGCATTTATTGATGGGTAAAATAGTCATTTCATTGTAAAAAGTACATGGACCAATTCTGAAATGATTAAAGCCAAAGAAAATCAACCCATCACTATTCATCTTCTTCTCAACCTAAAAATTTTTTAGGAAAAAAGTCAATTTTTCTTATCCATAACTCCTTCCTTCAAACCCACCATTCACCACCACCACCGCAATCTTCACAATTTATAAATCTAAAATTCAATTATTGATTTTATATGGATACTTTTTCTCATCCCTCACTCCTTCCTTCAAACCCACCATTCATTGACCCACCACCACCTCAAAGCTTCAATTACTTACAAACCCACGATTTCGATTTTTTGAATCTTCAAATCTGATGATTTAAACCCAGATCTAACAGTTCCCTATTTCATCCAAACCACCACTGCATCCCTGCAATCGCTGCGGGCGGGGGAGATGGGTGGTGGAGGTTGGGGTGCGGCTGCGAGCGGGGTAGATGGGCGGGGGAAGGAGTGGCTACGACTCTGGTGTTGGTGTCGATGACAAGCCTTAGTGGATTTGTGGCGCTCAATCTTTGATTCCTTGACATTTGTAATTGATCTCCAGGTGGGTAATTTTGAATTGCTTCTCTTTCTTGAAAACCTATCTCTCCTTTCTCCAAATCCTTCATTTCTCTTTCACTTTGACTCTCTTTCTTGACTCCCTGTTCTTCATCCCCTGCATCCCCATTCTCTCTCTCCACAACCTATAAAAATAAAAACTTTATTAAAAGAAGAGAGAGGGAAAGAAATTAAGGGAAGGAATAAGGATGTGGGTGTCTGTCTGTTTTACAGGTTCTTGGGCACCCATCGACGGCGACGAAGGTTGTGGGCGGCAGCGGAGGGCACCCATCTGGATCTTACTACCGAACCTCTGTTTCGCTTCAACTCAATTTTCAAACGATAGCAAACTTTCCGTGATATTTTTTCAAAATGGAGAGTAAATTGCATCTGGAAATTGAGGCCAAAGCTTGAAAGCGGACCGGAGACTGCTACCTTTTTTTTTAATTAATTTTTTTTACTTGGTAAGGGAATTATGAAGGTTAAAATTAGGGTTTGACCGTAAGGAAAGGAAGGGGGGAAATTGAAGGGGAAATAATTAGTAGTGTAAAATGCTGTTCTAGTTGTGCTTTGCTGCTGAGGCTGTTGTTGATGGATGAAGGTGTGGTGGGTGTGTGTGTGTAAAAAATAATATGTATGATAAATTAAAATAGTTAAGATTCTTAGGTTTGGAATTTGGGTTGTTAATAATTTACTTTTATTTTTATTTTTTGAATTAGAGTTTTATTTGAGTAGATTTTGTGTAAGGCTAAGCTTTTTAAGTTAAAATAGAAGCAGCAAACAGCAGCTCCTGTTAATGTATATGTTTTATTATTATTATTGTCCAGATATTCAGTTTATAAAAATTGCGCACTTATTAGCTCTTAGCAATACTTGTACTAATTTTGTTCTTCTTTTTCTTGATCTTTATCTCTATTTCTTGATCTTTACCTTGTAAACTTTGGAGATCACTCTTAATGATGGAATGCTGCTTTTCTAAAAAAAAAAAAAAAAAAAAACTCTAGTTTTCAGTACTTTCAGTCGAGGTCACCATTGCCGGAGAAGACGACCAGCCCAAATTTCACGATTGGTCCCTGTACTTTCATAGGTAAAATGACAATTTGGTCCTTGCCCAAATTCACGTGAGGAGCACATGTCAAGGCTTAACGGAAAAAAATTAACAGAATTAGACGGAAGGACCAATTGCGTTCAATTGGTTGGTACAAGGACGACTGGCAAAAAAATTTTTGTACAGGGACCAATTGCAAAAAATACTAAAACTACAGGGACCATTTATGTAGTTTGCTCTAGTTTCTTTACAAATTTTTCTCCCGAATTGGGCATCTCATTCAAAGGTTTTTATATTTCTCAGATTTAAATGCTATGAAGCTTTCAAGCGTGGGAGCTGTGAAAGTCAATCTTTATCATCAAAAAGACGGGGGCATTTTAGGAAGGGAATTTTCAGAGTGCCTTTTAGCGGTTAAAAAAAAAAAAAAGTGGACTGAAAAAAAAAGTTTAAAAAAGTGGACCGGCCTGTAATTTCTTCTTAAAAAAATTAACTTGTCAAAAAACTATTTTTTGAAGAGAGAGGGACTATTATTTAAGTGGATTAAGAGTGTTAAATCGCACATCCATGCCCATAGAAGACCTTCCAGAATTACAAAAGCTTCAGTCTGGTCCACAAATTGCCACGCCTTTCGCAAGGGCCTTTTTCAGAATCACAAGTCCAACACTGAAAGCTACAACGATCCATCTCTTTTATTTTAAGTAAATTATAAAGTTATTTTATATTTGGTATATCACGAATAATTATTTAATTTGATATTTGGTAGTCCAAGTAAATTTTTGCGTTACATTAATTTTTAAAAATACTCTTATAAATTAGATTGAATAAAAGATGAATCGAGTTTTCAAATTACTGATTTGAAAACTTCACTAATCTTTGTCTCGAACACCGGTCTTCTACTCCAAATCAAACACCGTAAACCATCCGGTTGTCAGGCTAATATAGATTTCTACTTTTCACGATCTATTCATCTTTCTTAAATTGTTTTCTTTCTACCATCAACCCTCTCTTCCATCAATCACTTTACATTCATTTTTAAAGAATTGACATGCAAAAAAATATATGCGGATCTTCAATCTTTAACAAAAGAATTGCTACAAATTGAATTTGGACTCGATCAAAATCGAAAACCATTTTACATGGACTGATTTTAACATTGGGTTCTGCAAAACAATTTCCTCAAGTATTCAAGTCACGAAATAGCAATCAACGATCAATTTATTGGCGTCGATGTCGTAGTCTGTTGGAGGACATCGAATTTGGTTTTTGGAGTCACCAACGCTAAGGTCCCAGCTTTTGGTGCCAAACCAAATTCTGCAATTTGATTCGGACTCTTGGATTTGTTACAACAAATACGAATCATATATGACAGTATTTTTAGTCCCGTACACTTGAATTATATATTCATATTATATCCGTACAAGCGTATAAAAATATTTTTACCGTTTACGTATTATTATGCCGAATTTTTTTTCCGTAACTTTGAAAAAAAATCGTATAAAACTTGTACGTTTCTTTTTAACGTATTATACACATCTCATATTTTACTAACTATGGCCGATAGTATTAGTGTTTTTTTTTTTGTATTAGTTTTATTCAACCCTAGTATTACTCCTTTTTTTTCTTTTTTTGTTTTTCTCAAAGAGGATTGATAGTGGTTTCCCACTTATCCACTTAAACCCACAACCTATCAATTATAAATAAAATATTTTACCAACTAAATTACACTTACTTATCACCCTAGTATCACTCCTATTTCAAAGCACTTGAACCAAATGATGGGGCGGTGGGGGTGGAGGTGGGCGTCAAGTGGTCAAAGTAGTCTAATATTTCTAGAAGCAAAGCAGTGAAGGCGGTGACCCAACCTCTTCAATGCGACAATATTGGCGGTGGCCCAACCTCTTCAATGCGACAATATTCTTCTGTCAAAGCGAGAAAATTTGTTTGCAAGCTTTTATGGGGCGGGGTAACAAACTTTCAAAGTTTATTACTTAGCAAATGTCTAGCTATAGCAATATTAGCTGTAACCGAAATAGTACAAATGTATTAATGACAAAAACTCGAATGCTTGGTGAGAATAAATGTTGCGTCATATATTCAGTTTAATGGTATCCCACCCACATATGAACTACTAACATGTTGCTTTTATTGATTAATGAGTAATCCTACATACACCTCCCTCCCTATCTTTAAATGTATCAACTATATGCTTTACGGTGTAGCTTTTGATGCATGAGTACGGTGTTGTTTTGGTGTGTGGTGTGTGTGTGGACTCTACATGAAGCATTATCGAAAAAAGAGTTTGGCAACTAAAGTTAGCTAGACTAGACATTGAGTTATTCTCTTTTATAATTTAGTGACTAGGACTTTGCTCGCTTTGGTCAAAAACTAGTTTTTTGTCTAATTAATCATATTTTTTCTTCAATCATTACAAAATAATCCAAAATCAATTCATTTAATCATAAAGCCAAAACACACCAATGATTTCAAACACCAAAAATTTAAAAGCAAATTTCCTTTATCACTAGGATGCTAGTAGGTAGTTTATAGTTAGCCCAACTCACACATCAATATTTAGCCATTTCAATCCCCTCCCCCCACCACTCAACCACACACCACAAACCGTAAGTCTCACAAAAATTTAGAATGACTATCAACCTCATAATTTCTATTTTCAAGATTTGATTCAAAAATCACCGAATTTTCAGAACCGTTCCTAGCATTTTATAGGCCCGGGGTAAAGTTAAAAGAAGGACCCTAATTTAATTATCAAATATTAATCTCACGTATTTTTTTTATTTAATTTTTAGAGAGATAAAAATAATTTTTGCTATTAATACAATTTCAATAATGGGTTCCTGCCGAGCTGAAATTAAATTTGGGAAAATATTATTATCTAGAAAACTAAACAATTTCTTACCGAATTTCAGCCTCTTAAAGTAAAATAAAAAATTCAATTACTCAAATTAACAATCATCGTAAGGATAATTTGGGATTTCTTGTTGCTTCGTACTTCTATTTCATGGTTCTCTTATCACTCACTCAGATCTATGATCTCAAATTAGTAATTAACTAAATTGAAAATTCAATGTAACTATGTAAGCTGTGAACAAACTATCAAACTGAAAAGTCCCAACAAATAATTGAACAAACATAATTCAAAATTTAACAAATAAACAAAGTCAATGTCACTTTCAATTTTTAAAAACACAAAAACATTATAAAACAAAAATAATAATTAACAATGTAACAAAATTTAACAAATAAACAAAGGCTCAACAAACAATTGAACAAACATAATTCAAAATAACAACAAAAACTTTAAGTTTGGGCCTCAATTTAAGAAATTTGGATACTATTTTTGATTTACAAGTTATACTAATACTACAACAACAGTAAAAAAAAATTTGGGCCCCTTATTACTTTGGCCCTGAGCGGGTGCCTAGCCGGCCCTGAAAATTTTTTGCGATTCATAAAGTTATGCTTATGTAACTTCTGCTTGTGTAACGATCTCTAAAAACAGGGTGAAAACACAAGATAAGTAAAAAGATAAAGCAGGAACAAAGTGTTTTTCTGTTTAAATAATTTAACACGACCTAGGGAAACATGTGACCGCATAGCGCAGTGGATTAGCGCGTTTGACTTCGGATCAAAAGGTCGTGGGTTCGACTCCCACTGTGGTTGACTTATTTTTATCATATTTTTCGGTTGACCCTTCTGAAGCCAATTCCTTCATCGCTTTCCGCAAGCAAGCCGAGAGAGAGATGTACCCATTCTCACCATTTCATTTTGCTTTAGCCGAAAATATCATCAATGCCGGCCGGTCTTTTGCTCAAAATCTTTCCTATATGCTTCCGATCAATACTTATTTTAGCAATTATAAATAGCCTACTCTGGCAAACCCACCTTGCAGTCCTGAATTCTGATTAATTCTTTTGTCGTACGCTTTTGAATACCACGAGCAAGAGTGGAAGGAGAGAGAGAGAAAGACTTCTCAGCCGGCCTCCTCTACTTGAACTGCTTTCTCACCGGCCCTATCTTCATTGGCTTCACAGTGAGCTTGCAGCATCCCAATCCCAACCCACTTCACAGTCGGAGTTCTTGTTTGAATTTGCCAAGTAAAAGATATAAAGCCATACCGACACACTCTTGATGAAACCCAACAGTAACTTTAATTGCTACAATTGAGATTTATGTATGACTTTAATACTTAAATACTTGCATCCATCTCAATTCAAAGAAGTAGATCTGTGATGATGGGGGTTAAATTTGGAAGGGCCAGTGTGAGAGACTCAAGAATCCTAGAAGAACAAGCCTTGTGGTAGCAGGAGGCTTCACTTGCCTTGCAGGCTCTACACTTGAGAGACTTATAATTACTTGCAAATCTAACTTATCAATGCTCTCATATTTATGCACGTATACCATTTTCTCTTCGATTGGCATTGTAATAAGCATTGACGTTGTATAAAGCCAATAAATGGATCATTGGTTAACACTTTCTTCCATATGATGCCAAGTATGTACGTGGTTGTCTCTCCATAATTTGCCTCTTTTAGATGATTTCATCGTAGTTTAATACTGAGCTGAACAAGGAAGATGAAGAAAGGAAATGAAATGATAGTGCTCCCCTCTACTTTTACTGTGAGAGCTAAGGCCTCGATCGATTTGGGACATTTTCTCTCTACCATCTAGATAATACACTTTTCATAGATTTCGCTGAGTTTACAAGACCTGTCATTGTAAAGTAGCTAGTTTAGTCTATATGCCATTGACTCACGTGGGTTCTTGTAACTGGTCTTTGTAAGCAGCTAGAGGCTTGAATCTGTAAAGTTACTTGGTCGTAAAGTCTGCCTAACTACACTATCAACGTTTGGTTGTTTTATGTGCTCTGTTTTCTGTTTCATTTTACAGATTAAGTGATGCCCAAAGATAACACCAATTGAAAGAAATGATGATACTCCAGCTTTGAGATCTTAATGGAAATGAATCCATATAGTGGTATTTGTTGGAAGGGAAGGAAAACTGGGAAATCTGGTCATTTTGCCTGCAGCATTCTGGTGAACCAATCCCACATCGTAAAATGTTAGTAAGCACGGTCAACTTGCCATATTATATGAGGTGAGAGCTGAACCATCCTTAATTTCACGGAGCCATGTGGTGAGCACAAAGCGAACTATTCTTTCGCCTTTTACTAAAGAATACCGTGTGCTCGTCACCTATAAGTGGCATACGCCTATTTTTGGAGGGTGTTTCCTTGTGGAAATCCCTTTACAATTCTAGTTAAGAAAAATTGAGAATAGGAATTCTATAATTTGAATATTGCAGTATACCATATTAAAGAACTATATGCCGGCTGCTTGTAGAATTCTTGCTGGATAGTTAATGGAGAGTTGATGGGTAGTTAATGGAGAGCAGAGGAACAGGAAGCCTTCGGGAACCTAATTTATATACATATGAGAAGTAGTTCTGCGATGATGGGGTGACTTTTGAAGGATTGTGAGGCTCGAGAATCCTGAAATAAACATCCACATGGAGGAGTGGATGATTCAAGTCAAAGTGGACTGCAATGGAGGGGTGACCTTTGAAGGATTGATGAGGCTCAACTCAATAGAACAAACCTCGTGGTGGTAGCAAGGGCTTACCCTTGCTTCCCCGCCTATTCAATTGAAAGTCGAAATAACTTCGGAAACTTTCGAGTCATTGCCGGAGACCTCCTTAATGTGTTGCGTTAAATGTTCTTGCATCTACATGTATGTCGTTAAATTGCTTTCTCAACTTGTAGGTTCCTTAATGTGTTGCATTAAATTTCTTGCATCCACATTTGTATTGTGAAATTGCTTTCTCAACTTGAAGGTTAACCTATACTATTGATGGATGGGGAGCCGAGGCAAAAGAGTTGTAGAACGATTTTAGTTAAACTATATGGCTGTATTTATGCTTGTTGGAGGAGAGTGTGTATTTCTTGTCAATTCATTTCCAATGAACGCATATGCTACTATTTTGCTAATTTGCCCCGCCTTGATGATTGCATTATACTGTAGTTTAACTAATCTGAACTTGGAAGATGAAGGGAAATGACAGTTCTCTCTGTAGCAACTTCTTATGATTAATTACTAGTGAAACTACGGCCTCATTTCGAGACAATTTCTCTTTTACAGCTTATAGCTTTGATGATTTACTTTTCATTGGTTTCGTTGACTTCATGTCTGTGAAAAGTAGCTTATATAGAGGATAGGCTTTTCTACCTGTTCTTGTAATTGGGAGATCCCGCCTCTTCAAACGAGCCTCAAAATGAGAAACCTGAATCCATGATAATGCATTAGTCTGTCCTTTATTAGCGACGTGCACACAAGAAAAGCTCTTACTTTGTTCTGGCCGGGACCAGATACAGAACTGTGACCATTTTCAATCCTAGTGATTTTCTTAGTAACTTGCCTTTTCGTATACATGAAAATGAATGCATTATTCGTCATCACTTCCTTCTGTTAATATACAACTGTCATTTGTCAATACCAGTAAATGTTGTTCTCTTTTATGTTTCATTTATAATCTCAACAGAAAAACTGGGTGCAAAATGGAGTACTTTATGTGGCTTCGAGGGGTGGGGAGGGGGGATGAACAACAACATTGGGGTTCAGAGCCAACATCAATAACAGTTGACTCGACTAGTTTGGGATTTTTAACCTCAATAATAGCTCATCAAAGAACAGCGAAGTCAGTTGTATAGTGTAGAAGTTGTCTTACTGCAGCTAACTACAAGGAGCGGTAGACCACCCAAGCTACTCGCGGCATTGTAAAATTAGCTGAACTAGTGAACGTGTTATATGCCTATAGGCCTCGATCGTTTGGGACAGCTTTCTAATTGCTTAAAGCATGAAAAATAACTGCTTTTCATTGGTTTCCCAGACTTCACAATATCTATCATCTATGAGAAGTTGCTAATTTAAGGATTAAGCTTTTGACCCAAGTTGGTGGTTCTTAGAAGTGGCAGATCTAAAGAGACTTCCGACTTCTAAAAGAGATTCTGAAAGAGAAGTTGAATCTATTACGGTCAAGTTTGTCCGGCTCTCCATGATGACACAGAACTCCATCCATTGATCTGGGATCTGAGTTCTTTAAGTTTCCTTTGGGTTGTACGAGATGCAGGATCGTGTGCACCAACTTTGCTCCTCCTCCACAACTCGATCGCAACAGAATGAACTTGCAAAATGATCAGTTTATTCAAGAAACAGGAAGATGGGATCATTGGCTTCAAGGTTCTTCCACCGAAAATCCATCTATCATATATTATATGTTATTCAAAGAAAGATTTTTGTGCATTGAATCCCACATCATGAAAGGTATCTAAACAGAGTCTACTTGTCTTCCTAGAGACTGCAAGGTCATTTGGCCTACTCAACTTCAAGGAGCCACGTAATGAGCACAAAGCGAACTATATTTTCGCCTTTTACTAAAGAATACCGTGTGCTTGTTATTTTAAGTGGCATACGCCTATTTTTGGAGGGTGTTTCTTTATAGAAAGCCACCTACAATTCCAGCCTATTTTTGGAGGGTGTTTCTTTATAGAAAGCCCCCTACAATTCCAGTTAAAACCTCTTTCATTTGTTGAGCCCAGGTAACTGAAATGCATTTCCTCAGCCCAAATTCGTCCTTCATCATGTAGCTAAGTTAAGTCGTCGTATATTTGATTTGATATCGTAACATTTATCAAGGTAGTTCATTTCTTGTTTCTAGAAAATTGAGTTCTATCCCGATAACTTTCCTCTCTTGTGGGGGTAGCCTAGTGGTGCTAAAGCCACTCCCGTGAACTCAGATACATACAGCTTAAGCTTTGTCTTGTCTCATTAGAGCTGAAAGAAGGCTTGAAATTCTTGGTTTTGTTTTTTTTTTTTACAATTTCTGCTCCTCTCTTTCGCCTTTTATCCATGAAATCAACTCACAGTTTTTACAAGTCAGTGGTGGATCGTATTTTAACGGCGACTCTCGGATAGTGTAAGACTTAGACAAGTTACTTTATGATACACGTTATCCACCAAACTATGTTCTTAGAACTGGAATATCTGCTTGTTCAAGGAAAAGTTTGAATCAAGTGTGACATAGTAATCTGCCTATTGATCAGCGACGTTGTAGCTCTCGGTTTTCTTTGTGTTGCACTGTGTTCATCATCTGCTTTCTTTCACCATTCGATCACAAGAAAACGAACTTGAAAATGAGTGCTACATAGTAGTGGGAAAAGGGTGGGGTTCAAACTCAAGAAAAATAAATGATGAGATTGTAAGAATAATCTGAAGTAGGACGAAGAAACTAGCTACTTTGTAGCGCAGTAAATTAACTGAACTAGTGAACTAGTTGTATGCTTTTAGCCTCTACTGGGGACAACTCCTCTGTAATAGCTTATCGCCTAAAACAGCCATGTTTCATTGGATTCCCAGAGTTCACAATAGCAAATCATCCATGAAAAAAGCAGAATGAAATATCCACAGCAAAAAGAAGAATGAAATATTCCCAGAACTTAGTTATGCTATACTTACCTGTTGCTGATATCTAAAATGGAATGCAAGAATGAAATCGTAAACAATTTTGACGTGGTCATCGTTTGTTTCTTCCTGGTTGGACTAGAGATGGAATTATGATCAAATATTCACAGCAAAATGAGCTTTCAGAAGACAAGAAAGAGGCTGCTGCTGCAAGTGAATGTGAAAGAGCAGCGCCGAGGCAATAGATTGAAATTCAAAGCCAGGAAAACAACATAATAATATACTAGTTCTTCCCCAACTTATTAATTTTATTTTTATATTGCTCGGCAACAACACATCATTTTAATATCAAGTACCAAGGAGTATAATTCAAGTTTCCATCCCGAACTAGTTGGGATCAGGAGGACTTGCAAACAAATTACCAATTGCCTCAATCATGCAGGCAACAAGAAAGATATAAAAATAAAAAAAAAAACAGAAAAGCACAACATGACTTGCTTGATCACAAAATACACACCTAAAAAACATGTTGGGGAAAGCTCAAAGATTTATCTGTTGTCTACTCGATTTTGCAGTTTAGTCAGAATGATACTATTGTAAGAAAGGAAGGCGATAGCTTTGAATTCTTGATGGAAATGAAGCCATAAACTAGTTGGTCATATTGCCCTCCCACTCCTGTGAACATTTCCCACATCCTGAAAGGTATCTAAACATAGTCTGCTTTTTCCTACAAAATGCAAGTTTCCAGCATGTATGAGCTTACGGAGCCATGTGGTGAGCACAAAGCGAACTATTCTTTCGCCTTTTACTAAAGAATACCGTGTGCTCGCCACCTACAAGTGGCATACGCCTATTTTTGGAGGGTCTTTCCTTTTGGAAATCACCCTTACAATAATTAGTTTTGGAAAGTTTAGTCTTCTAACAATCTGTAACTCTTACCATATTGATAACACATAATACTTTTTCAAATATTTAAACTAACCCTTAATTGACTTCTTGAAAATGTATGTTCTGACCAACCCTCTCATTAGTCAGTCCTGTTTGGTTTTGACAGGTTCATAGTTTCTTGGCCTACAGGAGAGTGAAGCTGCTTTATATTATCTATTGTGAATACTACTAACCAGTGTGTTAGTTACTGCAAGTCTCTCGAAAGGCTACCTCAATGTAAAAGTGTTGTTTCTATCGTTGCTGGTTTGTGGAGCAATTAGATGTGAATAATGCATTCCTTGGTGGAGATCTCAATGAGGAGGTGTATATGGAAATTCCTAAGAGGGTGGTTTGAACATGGTTTGTAAACTCACTAAATTCCTATATGGTTTGAAACAGGGCTCTAGACAGTGAGTGCTGTGCTTCTCCAAATTAACCACTGTTTTATTAGATCTTCTTGGCTATAATGCCGACTATTCCCTGTTAACCCTAAAAAAATGATGAGACTCCAAGTGAACACCAACGAGCAGAGGAAATAGAATGTTGTTTGAAATTTTACAAACTTGGCGGCTGATGACAGGCGTAAAATGTTCCAAGTGGTACTACTACATCCAAAACGATTTTACTTTGTTTTGTTATTCAAAGATAAAAGTGTATGTGCTTTTAATGTTACTCGTGAATTTCACATTGGAAGAAGGAGATTATGGTACGTGTAAATTTTAAGGGCAATGAAGCCAATATCGTCTAGAAAAGAAAATATTATGTTACTAGTGATTTTGATAATTTTTTGAATATAAAACCTTAATCCAAGTCCAGCCTTTCTTTTTCTAATTTGGCAAAGTGTGCTATATATAGATTTTATTTAAATAAATCTTTTCTAAGTGTCGTACATTTTAACCGGCATACAATGCTTTAAAATGAATTGATAAAATTTGTAAATGTAACATTTTTCTTTTGGCAAATTATAGTTGGTATGGATCAACTTGCAAATACCTCGATAATTCTTCCTTAAAGAATCAAAGGCCGTCCACCCATGGGCTCATAATTATCCTCTCTTAGAAATTGATTGAAATTGGTTGGTCGAACCATACTTAAAACTAAAACAATTAAGGTTAGAATAATATGGGCCCAAGGGTAGCCTTCTAATTTAATCCACACAGGTTTACATTTTAAAGTTTTAATCAAAGCCCATTTTCAGTCCGGGTTACTTCTAATCGTCCGCCTCGGCCATCATTTTCCAGGAAAACAAACATGCTAGGGCTCTCATCTTGCTTCCATCCCCCATTTCCAATCCCAATTTTAAACCAAACAAAATGCAAGTCCTTTCGATTTCATCCCCAACAAAACCAGAAATTCCCAATTTCCCCCCTCAAATTGCAGAGAAAATCCTTGGTGGTATGGAGACCCAAGGCAAGCGAAAATGGAGAGGAAAAGGTGTTAGAAAGTAGCAATGGGGACCAAGAAGGAGGGAAGAAGGAGGATGGAGGACGGCCGAGATTCAACCTGAGATGGTTCGATTTGATTTTGGATCCGGATCCGGATAACATAGTGGCGGTGGGATTGACGGGGCTGCTGGCGTGGGCGAGCGTGCAAGTGCTCTGGCAGCTCTTCTTTATATCGGCGGCGATTTTGGTGGCTGCTATTAAGTACTCCTTCATTGCTGCTATCCTCATCTTCATCCTCATCACCCTCCTTTGACTTTTTGACCCCTATATGTACACATTTTCTAGCATCGAATACTCAATTGTCAAGAGTAGTCTTTGCCTTCTTTTTAAATATTTCAGTTAGTATATATAAATTTGGCTGGAAAATTCTCGCTTGAGTATGAAATTCTTTTTACTTATGTTCGGTATGAATTTGGAGAATTCTTGATTAGTTATGAAATTTTGTTCAAACAAAGTAAATATGGCCCAAAAAAAAAGAAACTTGGTATACACAGAGTTGAAATTTATTTCAACCTTTACACACAAAAAAAATATATATATATATATATATATATTACACTTAAAAGGTAGAATTTATTAAAAAAATTATGCCTTCAGTCTTAGTGTTTTTATAAAAAATAGCAATGTTGATTTTTACACCATTTTAGCAGTGCATATAAATAAATATTTTTGATATTTTTACCAATAGTATTGCTAGTGCATATCGTAATAATACTATTTGTTCCAAAATAATTATCATTTTAGCAAATTGTATACAAATTAAAGAGTTTTTAAAAAAATTAATCTACTTGTATTTAAGTTCAGTTATTGTAGTTACTTTGTAGGAGTTTTTTTTTTTTTTTTTAGTCTTACCAACCCTCTTCAATGAGAGTAATAAATAAGGGTAATTTTGGTAAAATATAGGCATATGTTTCTTAAAATCCTGTAGGAAAAGACGATTTTCACTACAAAAATTGCTAATCCACTTCATTCATTAATAATCACTTCAAATTAGTTCATTTTAGAACAAAACAGTCCTTTTAAAAATCATTCACTTGAATATACGATAAATCTTCCAAATTACTTTTACTTCTCTCTCTCTTTTTTAACGAATATATTTATTTTTTTATTTTCATATTTTCATGTAAAATTACACATCATTAAATCTATTTTTTTATTTATTTTTGATAACATAATAAGATATGACTAAATTTTTATTTTTTATTTTTATGCACTTGAATATTATTAATGTTTATCAAGTTACAACTCAACACAATTTTTATTTTTTATTTTGCATATCAACAAACAATTTTTTTTTCTTTCCTACTACATTAAATAATCATACTTAATTAGTAACACTCACAAAAAAATGTAAAAAAAAATACGTCATTGTTTATGAGATCTGAAGGAGATATTTTTCAAGTATGAAATTTTATTCCTAAAATAAAATCTAAAATTAATATGAACATATTATAATTAAGACTTCTATATTCGTTTAACTTTTTAGAATTGGATAGAATAAAGATTATTTTCGTCTATACAAACTTTAATTAGATAAATGTAGTGGATGAGTAAATTTTGTAGTAAAAATAGACTATCCCAATCCTGTAACGACAATTATTTTTGAACAAAAAAACATTATTAAAACAATAATTATTTTGAGACGGAATAGTAGCAAAGATAAATTTAGTAATTTTAAAAGAAAAATAAACACCGATTTTGCAATAATTTTTTAAAAAAAAAAAAAGAAACATATAAAGGGACGGAAGAAATATTCTTTTTGTTCTATGACACATTACTATATTAGTGAAATCATATTTTTTTATAGATCAATGAGTATAGCTTTGGAATTAGAATTGGCTCCTCAAATTCCTATTCGGCTGTTAGAATACAAGGATGGAAAGTTAGAATTAAATTGAGTTTAAGTTTCATTGACCGGAAGTCACCACGCATGCTTGCACACACACATGCTACTCAGACAGACTCACTCCCACTACCAAGGGTGAGTCGCGACACATGCCTGCCCACGGGCTACTCCCACTAGTCATACTGTCCACTCTCACTAGTCAGGGTCAGTACGGGTAAAGACATGCGAGTTCGGGTATCACTGGGAATACTACTTCATCTCCAGATATTCTCGCCATTGAAGGTTCCTCTGGTAGGTTCCACTTTTGTATCGCCTACAATACCCTCTCCATATAAGCTCACATGTCAAATACACCCCCGTAGGATATATATAAAAAAAAACCCAGTTGATCTCCTTGATATAGGGTTCCTAACATAAAGGTACTTGCATAAATCAACTCATGGGCTCAACAAGTTGATTGCCACACTCTATGCAAGGAAGAAGCTATATATTAGGAACCACGTGCAAATTCAATATGCTCGAATTGGCTTGTTAGCTACCAAGAACACAACATAACTAGGAAACTCTCAAGAAGTAAAAAGAAGCCATAATTTAGTTAACAATCCCTAATTTGTTCATATATAATGAAATTTAAACATAGATATAAGCTTCACATTGAAGGCAGGATACATATGGGGCATCGTACAACACAATAAACGGATCAGTTATTCCGACAAAGTATCATTCATCCTTCAGAATAATCTTTTGCTACTATTGTGCTGCTGTTCTTTGCTTTCATGTCCAAAATTGACCTTCCATAGGGCAAACAAAACAGTTTCAAATTTTCAAGCCAAGAATCGCATGGGGAAGTAAAAAGAAGAGAGAAAGAGACAGATGGCCCACCTCATCTAGTCCCAAGATGTCCTAGTCTTCATCAAACCTAATCTTCTTTGGAGCGGGCTGGTTAATCCCCACCTGCATACAATATATTGCAAAAGATGAGTTCTGTAAAGAGTTCATGGGTAAATACACTTGATAGATGTAAAACATGCTATTCATCCAACGGCAGAGAAAACCTTCAAAATTACTTTGTCTGCTAAAATCATACTTCCTTAATTTGGAATGTTCCAGTTAACGAGCCCTATTTCAAACACTAAGCTTGTTCACTTCTTGACTTTCCACATTTACCTTATTAGTTATTACATTACACCTAAGATTGATAAAAAGTAATTCTTAAAGTTGGGTATTTATGGCAAATCAAGTTAATCCAAAAGGTTTGACTATCACACAGACTCTTCGAGCGAAACGGAGGGAGATACTATGAATGACTGTCCAGTATACTTTGTCAGGAGTCCCCCTCTACTACAATGCACAACTTCCCCAAAAGTACAACTCTTTCCAGAGGCTTGCCCAATAGCCTCCAATTTTCTCACAAAAAGGGGCGATGAAAGAAGTGGTGGTGGGCTTTTCACCCTCTCTAGTGACTCGCCGAGCTGATTGCGAAATGCACTTCTAAGGGAGGTAATAAATTACCATATTGGTATATCACCGGACACCAAGACTTTGAGAGATACAGAAGGGAACTGATGGCGCTGAATTGTGTCTGGGCAAGAGAAATCAAGTCATTCATATACAGAGAAGCAGCAAATGAAAGATGGAAACAGGGGAGATCCTGAATATTTTTCTTAAAAGGGGTATTCCTGTTGCTTTGGTGGTGCTGATTAGCAAACCTCTCACCCATGGAGCAGGCTGAGTAAAGGAAACAAAATTATTCTACTGGTATCTAACATATCTAACAATTTAACAACTGAGTTGCCATTCCAAGTAAAATTCTCTTTACTTCAGTAATAGTTTTAAGAAAATTGTAAAACAAACAAAAGCACACTCAGATACAAATAACAAACTTGCATACTCGCACAAACACACAAATAGATTCTTACAACTTCTGGGCACTCGTAATCGATACCAGCAGCCTCAATCTTCTTTCTCCTTTTCTGGTCCCTTTTCAAGATTCCTTCCACCAATTTTTTGTGCTCTTCGATTGTTCTTTCCTGAATGATCATATCACATAATGAATAAACATTATTTTACAAGTTAAGTGCATAAAAGATGGAGATAAATAACCATAAATAATTATTAGTAATATAATAAAGCAAATCTCCCCCATTTTTGTCATCTCTAATTTGTTTTATAAGCATAAAAAGAGTTTCTATGACATGATTTCAGATGACATCCATCACCATCATACCTTGTTATGCCGCTTCCGTTCAATTTGAACCCAGTCAAGGGGTTTGTACCAACGGTTAACACCTTTCCACCTACAATTTACAAGAGTAAGTTTCTAAGTAGCAAGATTAAATGGCAAGTGGATGTCATCAAAGCAAATACTCTCGACGTGCTATTTTAGTATAATTTGTGCTAAGAAATTTTCTCGATAAAACAAGCTTGAGTTCTGGCCAACAAAAAGATTTAACTTTGGATAAATTGGAGAATGACATCATTTATATGCAAACAGCTCAGGTAAGTGAGCCATTAGTCAAGGCTACTCTCTTGTTTGCCTTTACATATGAATCCAGTACCATGAGAGGCACACAGGATAACCCTCTCTTTAAATAAAAAGACATTATCAAAGTACTATAGAGATATCCCTTAACAACAAAGATACCTGACCTCCAATTATTTCTTTTTATTTTACAAGATTTGTATTAAAACACCAAAGATCCAGGACGGTGCAGAAAATGTTCAGAATGAAATATGAAGAGGCAAGAACTAAGAACCCAAAAGAACACTCCCTCCTGAATGACCAGACTTCCAAAACAGCTACACACAATTCTTCTCCCAGCAAAAGTTACCAATATTTTGTTATGTGAAAATCATCTCTTGAGAAGTTTCTTATGAGAAGTTATGCCAGCATCTATACAATATATTTTAACTAAATCTCCAAGAGCAATGACAGAAATAACATAGTAACAAATGACACCTAAGAATCATATGAAAGAACAAAGAGCACCTCCGCGTAAAATCTCCCATGCAACGCAGAAGTTCTAGGACAGCTACAGCAGAATTTCGAAATTTCTGACTAAACTACTGTCGTTGCTCTGTTTTCTTTGCTTTTTAACAATTAAACAGTGTCACAATGGCGCACCTAGGCAGAAAATGGTGTGCAACCTCAACAAGAGCAAAAAGGATGTCAGCTGAGAATTACAAACTATTATCCCTGCAGCTCACCCAAGGCAAACAGTTGAGAATCCAAAGAGAACTCTAGTGGTATCACATGCACAAAACTGCCTCATCTCATATGTTTTGTCTCCAAAATCCATCACTCGCGCCCTTTAGAAGCCCTCCAGTTCTCCAGCCATAAAACCACCAAAGCTACAAGGAGCCGCTCATTAACCCCAACAAGAAGCCTTCTTTCTGCAACCCAGCTTACCACACCTCGAAAGCCCCACTATGGAACATGGCATCATCAAAAATACTCCAAACAGTCATTACATTAGGGAAGTCTCCTGTAGAGTCTCCAACAAAAGGTTGATACATAATCAATTGCTTCTGATCTTTCCCTTTCTCAAATGGTCCACGGTCACAATCTCTAACATATTACTAATTAACTGTTTTAGTTAAAGTGGAGGAAACAAAGAACCCTCTAAGAAAAGGCACCTTCACAATAAGTTTTCCTAACAAAAAATAGACGACAATTCCTATTGTTGGAAGATATCACGAAACAAAACAAATGCTTACAGTTTAGGATGAACGCGCTCAGGAGGAATAAGTTGTACTTGAAGCAAATGCTCAAACAATAGGTAATTGTGCATTGTTTCAGCCACAATTTTCGCAACCTGCAAAAACAGACTATATATAAGGTCCAAGAAGACAATAGACTAACAGTTATTTAGACATTGAGCTGATATTTTTGGAGATAAGTCAACCTCGGGGGACGCGAATTCAATGAAGCCAAAATGCTTGGACTTCCCTGTCTGAAATATCAAGTAAAAAAGTACAAGTCAGAGAAGAAATTAGTGGGAAAGAACATGATTACAGCTTGCAACATCCCCCACCCAAACACCCCAAACCCCGCCCGGCAGGCACACATGGAACACAGTTCCAAATACATCATTCTAAATTGGTCTTTCTTGTGCGAAAGGAGAATTTTAACATATGTTAATACTTTTTATCTCTTTGTCTCATACAACTGAGACGGCAGAAGACAGATATAAGTAAGCAAACTATGGAGCATATTTTCTTCTAACAGTTAAAATATCCAGCAATATTGCAAGAGGAACAATGTTGCTTTCATAGCACTTGGGAAGTAGAACATATAAAGGTACAAGTTGCTAGCAACATGCAAAACCTTGATTCCCACAACATTAATTATATGAACTAACATCCAGCTTATACAAAATAAATCAAAGTCTGGTTCTTCTTAACATATAATTTTGGACATTCGTTAAAATGTAAAATTAAAGGAATAAATTTTGATCTCAAAATATAGCAGAGCATCATATATTATAATAACCAAGAGCATATAATAGATCTTCCCATATTAGCCCCTTCTGACTTTGAATTTCATAACAAGAAGCATTTCAATTTCAGCTACATTAAGAATTACTTTACCTTGTTTGATGACGGTGTTTACTGTGTCAATGAATTAACCAGACTCATGAAACGAGTCGGCCTTTTACAAGTAGGACAGTCTACCGTGTATTTCCATACAAGTCTAAATCATCAAACAGACTATCTTAACTTTACCATTCCAACTAGAACTCAACCATGCCATAAAGGAATTATAATCTAATTATCAAATATAAACTTCTTATTTTTACCAATAAACAAATAAGATAGCAACTAATGCATTCGGCGAGCCATCCCATTACTTAGTTTGTTTAAACTCACAAAACTCTAACAACCCAAAACCAAAACAAGCTCTTTACAGCAATACTTTGAAATCCCTAGCGAACAAATCCAAACTTAAGTCTAACCTTCTTATTCCTAGCAATTCTAAGCCTCTTGATTGCACCAAACTGTTTGAAGAAACCTGCCACATTTGGGAAGAAAAACACATCAGCGAATCATAAACAAGTCCCTTTAATTTTTCCCAAAAGTTACAAAATAGCGTATTAGCATATAAACATATACAAATAAAAGCTACAAGTACGAAAAATAGTGATACCTTCCATTTCATTCTCATAAAACCCATGAGGAATCCGACCAATGTACAACACAGTTGCTTTACTTTCCGTCTTTTCGCTAACCGGTAGCTGCCGCCCCGGACCACCCTCTAATGGCTTTTTTATAGATACAGCAAATTACATAAATAAAAAAATACAAACTAAAGAAAATTCAAAACACTACAAAAATTGTGCAAAATTAATGGTACCAGGAAATCAGCAGCTTCATCTTTACGAGCAGAGGCCGATAATTGAGAAGAATCCTTCTTGAGTTTCTTCATCATCGCTTTTTTCGCCTTCATCCCCATCTTGATAGCTGAAACAAACGCAAGTTTGAAATCTAAATAGAAAAGGACAAATGCATACGATCAAAATCCGAATACAAAACTTAACAATTTGTGAAGCAATGGCGGCTTGAATAGTACCTTATTGGGTAGGGAAGTTGGGGGCCAGGATGAGTATTAAACCCTAGATTTTTTCTTAAGTTGGGCGGGCTGGACTCGACCACCGCCCATCAACGCCACTGTCTACGCATCAGTCAACAAGCAAGGGCAAAACTGTACTCATCTTTTCTTTCCTAAGTGCTGAAAATGAATATACTAAATTACCCCTAATTTAACGGTCAATAACTCAATATGATATGAACGATTGTTTGGTCTTGGGGTCTTCCTCCCTACTACCACCGTCCCAAAATAATTATTATTTCTACCAAAATTATCTTTACTAGTAATTTAACCCGTGCTCCGCACAGGTTATCATTTAGTTTAGGGTGATTTGAATAATATTGCATGTTTTTAAAATTTTCTTGATTGATTTATAAAAATTGATGCATTATTTTATAAAATTGACATATGGTTGCGATACCACAATAATATTACTAAAATTCTTCTACTAATGGATTTAATGAGTTTTTTTTTTTTTTTTACCAAAGTATTTAAAGAATGTTATATATCGCAATATTATACCTACAGTATTTAGCTAAGACTATTAGCTAATGACATCCTCTCTGAAATTTAAAAGGTCAAACCATGAAAATAAAGATTTAACAACTATGGTTGAGGTGAGAAACTCATTGGTAACATTGCTTTGTTTTGTTTTTCTAGCCTTTCATTTCCTTGTCAATTGTTAAAATTCTTCTACTTATATATTTGAATAAAGTTATATACTGACATATTCCCTAGAATTCTAAAAGTCCATATATATATATTTTTATGAACTTGAAGGAGTCACTTACCTTTTCTTCGGCATCATGAAAGTAAAGATTAAAAGCTTTGCTGTTCTAGTCATGAGTGATAGAATCTAAAAATAATTACCAAAAAACAAATATCGAGAAGATAATATGTTAGTTGAATTAAAAGTACAATAGAAAATAAAAAACTATTGAAGAAGGGTGGATAAGAACTCAATAAAATGATTAGATCTTACCTATCGATAGACGTAGAGAGATACATTTTTATTTTTTTTGCAAGTATGTGTTTCTTACAAAAAAAAATCTATACATATGTATATTCAAGTTGGTGAAGATCTTCTAAGTGTGTCACATAATTCAATTTTTGACTATTTTAATTTTCATGCATTTAACTTTTTGCTTCCCACTTATGCCACTTATGATCTCCCACGTATTACATGAATGATCAAGCTTAGGAATATTCAATAATTAAGCTATACTATCTTTAATCAAACAAATTGTTTTCTTATAAATGTATTACATAATGACTCCAAATCATAGTCTGTCTAGTATTCAAATTATTTGAATCTCGATCTCGATCTCCTTTTGCAATTGATTTTCTTCAGGTAAAGGTACACCCTGAATCAACAAATTCAACAAATATTCAAAAAAAATAAACAAACAAATACAGAAACCATTAATGCACGCTAATAAGGATCAAAGAATGATTTAGATCAAGGAAATTACCACAATAATAAGTAAACAATACAGATAACTCAACTATAAAATAGATACTCCAATAAAAAGTATCAAAATTACTAATTGAAGTATAATGATCAGAATATTACCTTCGGGATATAAGGAGCAGCATCATAATGCAATTTTCTCATTCTTAGCACTCCATTAGTCCTATTAGTACTTATATATTAGGAGTCTAAATGTTGAACCAAAAAAGAAGAAAAATCAGATATACAATTGAAAAAAATGAATGCTATATCAAAAATAAACGAAAACGAACAAAACATAAAATTGGAAAGAATCAAAAGAAAGACGGAGAGGATGTACCGAGAAGAGTCGAGACAGCTTAACCGGACAGCGTACATGAAACAAGATGTATAGTTATGGAAATCACGCGTGTGTGTGTGTGGAAATGGGGAATTTGGGGGTTTTGTAGAGAGAGGAAGAGGGAGTTTTGCAGAGAGAGAAAGTGAAGAGAGGGGAAGGGGAATTGGTATCGTTTATTTGTAAATTGGAGGAGAGATAAGGTCACGTAATTTTAGTTTGATACAACTGATAACTTAAGAAATTGTCTTTTTAAGTTCCAATATTAATTTTTTAATTTTCTTTTCAGTTACATACTTAATCCTCGTGTTTGTTAGTTAGAATATTATATTTGAAGAAGTTTTAGTTAAGTCTTAATATATGTATCTTATGTTATTATTGTTTAGTGTATCCGAATAGTTATATTTTTTGGTTGAATAACATGTGAAATAATTAATAGAAAAAGAGAAGTCATACTACAATTGTTTTATTAAGTATGATTAATAATCATAGGGTTTAATTTTAATTTTAGATTAATTGATACATTATTGAAAAAATTATCTTTATTGAATATAAACGTTTGTTGACTTAATGTCTAATTATGCCTTAAAAAATATTTATATAATTGATATATCTTTATAGAAAAATAAGATCGCATGTGAATTTGTTTGTAATATGTATGTTTTAGAAATATTTTATATAACTGATATGTCTTTATATAAGAATAACTCTGAGTGAGAAACTTCAAACACTAATTAGCCATAAACATGATATTCATATGATAATTAACACTACACTGTCGAGCGGCATTATTTAAAAAAAAATAAAAATACATATTTGTAGTCATGAACCATCTTGTCCCATTTTTAAATGACCCAAAAAATTACACGTATAACTGAAAAGAATTGTAACACATTTGATATCGCATATTTTGATATTTTACAAAAATATTAATCAAAATAAATAGATAATGTAGTACATGAGTCACGTAACTCACTTAACTATAATATATGTAGTATTCTAAATAAATGCATAAAATATAAATAGTTGAGTTGGTTTAAGCTGAGTGTTTATATTTGAAAGGTTGTAAGTTCAAGTCTCATTATCGAAAATCATTTTGTTTTGTTTTCCTAGCTTCTCCTTGTCAATAGCTAAAGTTCTTCTACAAATATATTTAAAGAATATTATATACCATAATATTATACCTATAGTACTTTAGCTAAGACTAATAGCTAATGGCATCCTCCCTAGAATTCAAAAGGTCAAGCCATGAGAATGAAGCTTTAACAACTATGGTTGAGGTGGCAAACTCATAGGCCTCCTCACCAACTTTAAATATATATATATATATATATATATATATAGATTTACTATCATCGTTAAAAAAGGTTATTAAAAAGAAAAAAAATATACTCATGCAACTTATTTATAATAAATGAACTTAAATAAAGATAGATTAATCTTTATATAAGCTTCATTAATCTGTGTATAAATTAATAAAATGATCATTATTTTGAAACAGATGTAGTATTATTTAATGTTCAATTTTACCGAACCTCAAAGTAGGCACCATAATTAATACTTTAAACTATTTATTAATAATTTTTTGAGAAAACAATAAAGTTTTTTTAATACCTAGAACTTAAGAAACTCTAATAGTTAACTAGTTTTACACTCGTGCGTTTAACGCACGAACATATATCTTTTTCAACTAAATAATACTCGAGCAAAATAAAGAGGAAAATCAAAATAAAAAGAATAAATGGAGGTAAAGTAATTTTGGAGACAACTAATTAAATAGAAATACAATGATATATCCGTAATATTATAGTTTCTGAAAAAATTTCTTATACACAAAATTTGTTGTTTTATTTCTTGGTTTTCCCTCTTTATCACATATTTTTTAATTAAATTATTTATGAATAGTATAATTTACTTTTCTTTAAATTATATTACATAAATTGAAAAAAAAAAGAAAAATAATTATAGTGAAATTTATAAAATAATTATAAGACTTGGTTGTTATTGTATAATTTCAGGTAATTACATAAATTGAAAAAAAATGTTCTATTTTAATTTTCCTCTTTTTTGTTTTTATTAATGTAATACTCTATAACATCTTTATAGAGTAAAATTTAATTTTCCTTAGTTTATTCTTTGTATTTTGTTTTTCCTCTTTGTTTAAAAAATTAATGATTAATATTTCGTATATTCGAAATTTACATAATTAATAATTAATATTTCAATTTAAAATTACATAAATTTAAAAAAAAAATAAAAGATATTGTTTTCATTGACAACGGTTCAATTGAAAATATTGTCAAATGAAAACAATACGGAAGGGAAGGGAAGGAGGCCGGAGAGAGAGGGAGTGGCGGACTTTGTCTGCCACTTTTTTCAATATCACTTTGTCCAACTCATAGTTTGGATGTATATTCATATTAAATGCTCTATAAAAATGTTCTATTTTTGGCAAGTAATTTTTTGCGAATTTTACTATTTTAAGACTTGCTTGTCTATCTATATATATATATATATATATATATATATATATATATAAGGAGAGGAGAGAGAGAGAGAAAATGTGAGTACGGTCATATTATTAGCATTCTCTCAACCAACGTGAACTGATGTGACACTCAACTTTTCTCAATGAATTGTAGTTCCAAAATACTTTCTCTTAAGTTTCTCATAATCCCTCCATATGAATTTCTCATTATCATATCCACCATGGATTTGACCATTATTGAGTTAATCAAATTTTAGGATTGCATAGAATTTTAGAAGATCGATAGTTTTTTGTCAACATAAAATTCTCAGAGCTTGTCGCTAGATCATAATCAGTAATTCAAACCTCATACACGTCGAATGAGCAATTTTTTGTTTAAATCCACGTAAGACCAATTACTAATTCCCTCGTCAACATCCATTGTAAACTATCCAAACAAATTCATAATATATAGCATCTCATTTTATCTACTTGGTAATCAATTGGTTTTGGATATACTTCCTCGCAACAATCTATTGAATCTTGAAGTATAAATTAGTATGAGAATATTTTTCTCTCTTCCCTATCTATTGCATAAGATAACTGGCATGACGACCCCAAGTTTAAAAGGGATCCATCGATATTGGTACATAGATTTACACATATGCAATTTTGTTATAAAACAAATTAAATGATTGCCATCTTAGAATACTTGTTATAGTTATAGGAGTGAAGCAATTTATTTTCTTATCATTCTGAACTATGGGTCGAAAACCCAAACAAAGAGAAATGGAAGTACGAGAAAAAGTCTTAAATTTGATTGGAGCTAATTGTGCATAATAGATGTGACTTTTTATGATGTATATCTCGAAGCTATTATTATGATCATTAGTTTCCTTAAGGTTCGTGTCACCTCAATTTTCAAACAGTTGTTTCTATCTTCTTAAAACTGTTAAGGACTTAGCATAGATTACAATTGGTATTTAATTATGACTTTGAAGTTTTTCTCAAACATCTCATTTTTCTACTACTTTTTAACTACATAAGATAATAATTATTTGTATAGATTTAATCATTTAATAAAGTGATGGATCAAAAAAGAAAAAAGAAAAAGAAAGCAACACCTTATTAAAACCCTTGATCACTGGGACTTTACTCCAATTTTAGGTTCCCCGTTTTTCTGTCATGTGTTATAGCTAGATAGCATTGTCCTTTAATTTTTTATTTTTATTTTTAAAAAAATCTCATCATCACTTCTTGATTTATTCAATTCGTGTGTTTGTGTAAATACAGTGTATGTGTGTTTAACAGTCGAAAAAATTAGTAATGAGTAATGTGTTCTTCTAGGCTTCGTACTAGGGATTCGCGATAGCATTACACATTTTAGAATAAGCGTCCGCTTGATGTCTTAAGAATTTCAAGTTACATATACAGTTGTACATCATCATCCTTAATAGAAGTTAGTTCCTCAATGTTTGCCCCTCGTATATCTTTTTGAGTTTACCTATATACTTTTAGGTAAATTACCTTTTCCCACTCTTTGATTGTATCTAGAGTTTGGATTGGCCTTATCAACTTGATGGCAATGATATTGTAGGAAATAATAATTCTTGTGAATAATGACATAGTCTTTTTCATTGATTGGAGTACATATTTATAGGGTTACAAGTTAACCTAATACAATAAGGTTTAGGAGAAGAGTTACAATACAAGATAACTAGAAGACCTAACTAATAGAGAAAAATATACCAAATATAAGTACACACATATGGTAATAGAGATACAACAATATAGATGGGATATTATTCTCTTATATGCCCCCGCAAGTTGGACCCCTGAGAGGAGAGTCCAATCTTAAGTAGAAGATGGTGAAAGCGAGCGCGAGGAAGCGACTTAGTGAAGGCATCAGCGAGCTGGTCAGCCGAAGAGACGTGAGATACCCATAAGATACCGTCTTAGACTTGTTGACAGATAAAATGATAGTCGAAAGCAACATGCTTCATGCGAGAATGAAACACTGGGTTAGATCAGAGATTTGTAGAGCCGACATCATCACAATAAATGACTGATTGACGCGAGGAGGTGACGCCGAGCTCATCGAGAAAAGAGGTGACCCAACGTACTTCAGCAGCTGTTGCAGCAACAGCTCGGTACTCGACTTCAGTTGAGGAACGAGCAACTATATGCTGCTTTTTCGAGCTCCAAAAGATGGGGTTTCGGCCAAGATACACTATGTAAGCACTTGTGGAAGTAAAATCATCCTTGTTACCTGCCCAGTCGACATTTGTGACGTATGGAGATCGAGAGGCGACTGACAATGAAGAAATATGTCATGATCAATGGTGTCACTGAGATAGCGAAGCAGCCACTTGTTGGCGAGCCAGTGATTCGAGGTGGGCCTATGCATATATTAAGAGAGCTTGTTAATAACATAGGCAATGTCCGGACGGGTGAGAGATAGATACTGAAGACTCCCGATCACTGCTCGAAACTCCGTGGGGTCAGTCAGGGCCGTGCCCGACTAAAGGGTGAGCACTAGGGAGGTTGCTACTGGGCGAGTTTCAGACATACCAGTGCGAGAAAGGAGGTCGGCTATATAACCTCGTTGGGAAAGAAGAAGCCCAGTAGACCGAGGAACCACTTTCACACCAAAGAAGTAGTGAAGGTCGCCGAGGTCTTTGAGCGAGAATCGAGCAGCGAGAATAGTGATAAAGGCCTGGATTGCCTTGGAATTGCTGCCGATGATGATGATGTTATTAACATAGATGAGCAATGGAAGAGTGATGCCATCCTCGTTGAATATGAATAAGAAAGTATCAGCTACTGAGTTTATGAAGCGAACATTGAGGAAAAACTGACGAAGTTCATTGTACCATGCTTGGGGAGCCTGTTTGAGACCGTCCATAGCTTTTCCTAGGTGACACACATGTTGCAGGTGATCAGTGTTGATGAAGCCTTGAGGTTGAGCCATAAAGACTTCCTCTGTGAGGGTTCCCTGCAAGAAGGCATTGTTGACATCAAGCTGACGAAGATCCCATCCCCGGCTGATCGCAAGAGAGGGGATGAGGCGAACAGTGGTGGGTTTGACCACTGGACTAAAGGTCTCATGGTAGTCAACTCCTGGTCGTTGATGGAATCCTTTGGCAATCAAGCGAGCTTTATACCTGTCAATTTTGCCATCAGCAGGTCGTTTAATCCAAAAAATCTATTTGCATCCAACAATATTAGGGACCCCTGTGGGAGGTACCAGTTTCCAAGTACTATTTTTGAGGAGGGCATCATATTCCTCAAAAATGGCCCGTCACTACCTGCTGTCTTTGAAGGCTTGAGTTACACATGTTGGTTCAAGGTCAGTGTTTAGTTGGGCTGAGAGACACAGTTTATTTATGGGTTTGTGAATGTTGTTTTGGGGGCGGGTAATAATGGTTGAGGTGCGAGCTGCGGCCTTGGGTGTAGGCGAAAGAGAAAGAGCGATGTTAGGTGGGCCGACCTGCAAGGACTCGGCAAGATCAGGGGTAGCTGTGTCGGGCACCGAGGTTGGCGAGGTCGTGGGACGAGCTTCAATCAGGTCGCTGCAAGGACTATCTGTCGATGATGTGTGTGAAGCCGTGATGATATCATGGGGTGGTAACCAGGTAGTGCGGGTGGACTCGTCAGGGTCGGGGAAGATTCAGCTCGACCTGAGTCATGGGAAACTCAGACTCGATAAACCGAACATGGCGGGAGACGAAAAACTTTGTGCTAGCCGGGTCATAACAGATATATGCACCTTGGGTGAGAAAGTACCCTAGGAAGACACAGGGAGTCGAGTAAGGATCGAGCTTGTGAGTGGTGTATGGTCGCAGTCAGGGATAACAAAGACATCCAAATGCTCGAAGTTTTAAGTAGTTGGGGGCTGATCCGAAGAGTTTGTGGTAGGGAAAGAGCATCTAGAGTGTAGGAGTGGAAAGACGATTTATAAGATAGGTGGCTGTGAGGAAGGCATATGACCAGAAGGTGAGGGGAAGAATGGCTTTGGATAGTAGAGATAGACTCGTTTTGACAATGTGTCGATGTCGACGTTCAGAGAAGCCATTGTGCTCGGACGTGTGGGGGGGGAGGGGGCGAGGTGAGGTGCGAGATGCCATTAGTGACGAGGTATGTAGCCAGGCTAGTGGTTTTGGCGAGACCAGTATACTCACCACCATTGTTTAAGTATAGGGTAACGATCTTGTGTTTGAAGTGATTTTCGACCAGGGCTTGAAAGCGAGGAAAGATAGATGCAACATCAGATTTCCTTTTGAGAGGGTAGAGCCAGATGTAATGCATGTAGTGATCGACGAAGATCACATAGTATTTGAAGCCATCAAATGAGTGAATAGGCGAGGTTCAAACATTAGAATAAATAATTTGAAAGGGGTGGGTAGACACAATAGTAGATAAAGTAAAAGGAAGTTTGTGACTTTTATTGCTTAAACACGCATTACAAAAGGATGACTTATTTCGAGAATGCTCGAGAGCAAAACTAAACTCTATATGACTTTGGATTTGGGCAGAGGGATGACCAAGTCGATGATGCCAGTCAGGAGCGGACACTCTTGAACTCGTAAATGCAGTGGGGTGACACGGTGGGGTTGAGCTCGGTCATTCATACACACCATCCTTAGATTGTCCTTCCAGCAGCGAGTTCCCTGTCTGTAGATCCTTCACACGAAAAGAAGTGGGTAAGAATTCAATAGATGCATTATTAGATGTGCAGAATTGAGAGATAGAGATGAGGTTTCTTTGTATGCTAGGGACAAACAGAACATTATATAATTGAAAGGTATGCGCGGGTGTGTGGAGAGAGGTAGAACCAGTATTGGCAATGTGTAACCCAGTGCCATCACCAATAACCATGTCGTTAAGGCCCGAGTATGGAGTGTATAGATAGAGATTGCTGAGGTCAGCCGTGACATGGTGGGAAACACCACTATCGAGGAGCCAGCTCGGAGTGGTATTGCCCGAGGTTGTGACTATGTTTGCGTACGGTTGCCATTTGTTGCCTGCAGACGAGGAGTGATGCAAACTGGATGGCGAGGCCAAAACAAGTTGAAAGCTGGGGCATTGAGCGACTGTGTGACCTTGCTGACGACAGCTTTGACATTTACCGAGGTAAGGTCGCTGTTGGTCAGGACCAGAGTTGCCCGACTATGGATACCGAGGAGGCTGTGCGGGCTGCTGGTGGCGAGGATACTGAGGAGACCCATGTTGTCTGGTCGTCACGGTATTGGGGAGTGGAGGCGGGGTGGGATTGCTTCAGTACTAGCTCGCGATTGATGAGCTTCTCATGAAGCTCATCAAAAGGGATATGAGTATCCCGTCCTTCAACTACATCGATGACATGTCGATAGTCATCATCCAGGCCGCCGAACACTGTTTCTATGAGGTCCTCATGGTCGAGGGGTTTACCGAGGGCAGCGAGCTCATCAAATTTGCTCTTGATGAACTGTATGTACTCAGAGATTGACTAGGAGCCTTTGGTATCTCGTTTGAGCTAGTCTTTAATTTGCTTAATATGCCCGCGAGTAGGGCGAGCATATCTGTTGGCTAGTATGACCCAAGCCTCCCGAGCTGTAGCCGTTTGCTGAATGAGCGAAATTAGGTTAGTGGAGAGGAAGTCGACAAGCGTGCCAAACAGAAGTTTGTCTTATCGGATTCATGAGAGGTAGGCTGGGTTAGGTGTTTGGATGTTGTTGATGGTGAGAGTGAATGACGGGCAGACTGAGGTGCCATTAACAAACCTGTAAAGATCATGGCCAACGAGCGTGGATTCAACCAGAAGTTTCCATGCAAGGTAGGTGGTGAGGGTGAGCATGATGATATTTTGGTTGGAGATGTTGATGAGTTGATAGGTTTTGGAGGAGTCTGTGGGATCTTGGACGTTGATCATGTTTGAAGCCATGAGTGCTTAGAGGGGTGGCCGCTGTTGAGAGGAAGGAGGAGGTGATGTGCGGCGGGTCTTGGGTTGCGGAAGTTTAGTGTTTTAGGGTTTGTAGAATTAAAACTCTGATACCATGTAGGAAATAATAATTCTTGTGAATAATGGCATAACCTTTTTCATTGATTGAAGTACATATTTATAACGTTACAATACTTGAGTTACAAGTTAATCTAATATAATAAGGTTTATGAGAAGAGTTACAATATAAGGTAACTAGAAGACCTAACTAATAGAGGAGAATATACCAAATATAAGTACACACATATGGTAATAGAGATACAACAATATGAATGTGATATTATTCTCTTATAGATATACCTACCCCTTTTATAGGAAAAATGTTTAAATTGCTCCTCAAACTTTAACTAAAAGACCATGTGAAGTGTGTACAAGTATCGTAGTTGAAAAGGAGGGATTTTATACAAATGTCGTAGTTGAAAAGAGTTAAATTGTTTCAAACGATAATTGAGGAAAACAATTCAAAATTTGGATAGTTAAGGAGGAAAAGGACGTAATTTGCCTCTATATAATTACCGTTCATACTATCTTTAACATGTTAAGTCAATTAATAATTTCATTTTTAAATTCTCTTCTTGTGTTCATTTTTATTCATTTTTCCTTATCCATAAGAAAAACTACTATTTAAACCATTGTGTTTTTTTTTTTTTGGGTAATATCAATTTGTCGTACCATCAACAAAGAGAATGTGATCTAATATTCCTAATTTTGCTTTAAACTAAAATTAAATCGTTAACATCTATTTTATTTTATCGAACTTGTTGACATGGCCTACTTTCTACTTCATTGGGTCCAAGTCCAGTGACTGGGCAATTTGTTGTAGGTGATTATCCATCGAGACATCCTAACCGCTAGCTTGACTTGTCTTACTATTATATTAGGCTTAAAAGGCTGATTCTAGAGCTCAGCCCGATCCTGTCTTTCAACTGAGAAAGTCCTTTGAGAAAGGTCAAGATCAGCCCACACGTTCAAGGGGAATGTTAGAAGTTCTAGTCTGAAGTCAACTCGTGGAATAGATCGCATCAACCTATGAACATTAGCCGATTTAATCCACTTATGAGACCGAACGAGCCCAAGGCTATAGGTGTTTGAAATTTTGTTATGGGTAAGACCTAAATAAAGCTAAGAGAAATTTTGAAAGAGTAGAGTCCATATGTGCCATGTCTACATGTCTCAATAGGTTTTGTTAACGAGTTGGATGTCGTTAACAATTTGGGTTCATTGTACGTTGGTCATATTTGTAAAGTACAATTGTCAAATTGATATTTTCCAAATGGTATGTATAATGGTTTTTTTTTCCTTATCCCTATATCCTATCTTTTATTTATCTTATCTTTTCATCACTCTCTCTTTACCCTCCTTCACCCCCTTCCTCGCCTTATATGGTTTCTAAACGAGTTTACCTTTCACTCGTTTTATAAACTAATTTTTTTGTAACCTGCACTCAAGAAAACACCAAGGTTAACCTACCCTTTATCCCATGTATGGACGGGGAAACCCATAGACAAATACTGCCATTGAAGATCACTACATTATACATTCTTAACAAATAGTGTATAACCCAACCCACCAAAGCGTTGGTGTCAAGGAAATGGAAATGACCATGCCTAATCTAGCCAATTACCAATCGCCTTTGGTACAAGCATGATACAAGTAAACATTGATTTCATCGAATTGCAAAACCGCGACTTGTCCAAGCCAAATGAGGAATTAAGAGGACAAAAAAACTGAGGAAAATAACACCATTCAAAAGCATTGTGATGGCTTATAGCTAAGGAAGTAGGTGGATGGAAATTTCATCAAGTCATGACCTAGAAAGGTTGCGGAGACTAAGGCTCTAGAGACATTAATTTGAACTCATACTTTTTCTTCCCTAACTCCATTCTACTCGATAGCTTAAAAAACAAAAAAAATATAATTATCCTTGCAATTTTTTCCCCTCTTCCAAAAATCAAGAATAAAAAAGAAGTAAGAACATAAGGTAAAAGCTCTGCTAAATTAGATTTTTTGGTCTCGCTATCACCCGGTCCATTACATTTTAATTCCCAAATTAGGAATACATGTGTAAGTTCGAGAACTTTGGGGCTCGATTGCATTAATCGAATAACTAGGGGGGTGTAGGAGTAGCAAAATTGGAGTAGAATTCTCTCACCTTTGCGCCACCTGACCAAGTACTAAAAGTTTTAAAAAGGCGGGAATAATGAAAGGCGGCAAAGATCAAAAATTAAGGCGGAAAAGAACCGTAAAACTCTTAGCACGCACCACAATGCACAAACAATGTCTATCATTGTGAAATTACGCAGTCTCTCTATTTCTCGCCTGGATTGAATCGAAGCCGAAAAGAGGTACGATGCGCCTATTTGATTTGATTTGATTTGATTTCGATTTTGAATTTATTAAACCTAGCTTTTAAATTTCTATGCTTGATTTGTTCTTATTTTCTGCAATCTGTTTGGCCGTGAAGAAATTCGAGAAAGAATATAGGTTGAATCTAACTGTTCTTGTTATTCTGATTAGATAGATGATAAATATTGGATAACTTGTTGAAAATTGTTATTCGAAATTCTCAGTTAGAGTTTATTTCTAGTTACAATCGAAGGTCTATCATTTTCATTCTTTCATTTTCTTACATTTTCCAGAAATTTGGAATTGCCTAGGAACAAGTACATTGCATTGTACAAAGTCGTACTTCTGAAAGCAGAGAGACTAATTCCGCAAGGAAATTCTTGGGAATTACAATCATTTGTATTAGATTATTGAAATAGATTAGTTTTGCTACAGAGCCCCGTCAAATAGTGGGTTGAATGTGTTTGATTAATTCCAGATTAACCAAAGGGATATAACTTGTCTACTTTCCATGGAGGACATAGATTATATGAGTTACTACGAGAATTAGATTGGTCATGCTATGGTGGCAGACTATGTTCTATGTCCAAATGAAGGTCAGAATGGAATCCGATCTTTAGGAGAAACTTTCAGGACCAGGAGCTAGAAGAATTGCAGCAGTTTCTGATTCCCTTGGAAGGGGATTTGGAAATCAAGAGTGCCAGGCGAGTGGTAACTTTTGTGTGGTCAGCAGCTCGGGAGGCAATTCTCACATGTGACAATCTGAGGAAAAGAAGTAATATATTAGTCAATTGGTGTAGTATGTAAAAGGGATGGCGAGTCTGTAAATCATCTTATGATACATTGCCATATTGCTATTAAGTTATGGAAATATGTTAATTGCCTTGTTTGACATGTCTTGGTTATGCCTAGGAGTGTTGAAGCTCTTCTTTCCGTTTGGTCAGGGGAACATACTAGTAAGTCAAACAAGCAGAAATGGCGAGCTGCTCCTCTCTGTCTGATCTGAAGCATTTGGAATGAAAGAAATGGATGAAGTTTTAAGGGAGTTGAGATTCCGATTTTTTGGATGAAGGATATGATGCTCAAGTTAATTCAAGTTTGGATGAACGAGTCTTTTCTGAAATCAGTAAATACTTTTTAAACTCTTTTGGGAGATTTTGGTCGGGAGCTTGATTTAGGTTTTGTTTTTATCTGGACTTTGGTACTTGTAATCTAGTGTACATGGGATGTGCACTCTTGACAATTTTCTAATACCAATACATATTAATTTGTATATGTATATATATATATATATATATATATATATATATATATAAATTAAAGCTTGGTCATACTAGGTACGAGTATGTGGACAACCACCAGCAATCATTTAGTCAGTGAAGAGGATGCGCTAAGCACTTGTTTGGTTAATGACAGCTTTCAGTAATCAACTATAGATAGCAATCCTTTACTCAGATGGGATGAAGAAAACTTGGTCAATGAAAGCAGGCAGCTATTGCTAAGAAACAATGGAAGACCTAGTCCTTTAAGAAAATTTGGATGCTTTTGAAATGTACTTTGGGATTCCCTCTTTCTTTGTCCTTGGAATTGTTTGGCTATGTGGATCCTATCGCCTATGGTTTCTGATGCTGTGAATGATGCATACTTAACAGAAGTACTATTATATAATTGAAATTTTGTCAAAGGGCTGAATAATTTACTGTTTGTGCGTTCAGGGAAAAGCTAAGATACTTTTATATTCTCCTTTGGTGGTTGATTCTGCAGAAAGGTACGCGTATGGTTCTGTCTCTAGGCAAATAAGTGTGTAGATGAAGGCATCTTACCAGAAAATTCAGAATTGTGGGTGCATAAATTGCTCTAATTATGGTGGATTTTGTATGTGATGGTCCTGATGGAGTACTGTTGTCATAATATTTGCAAGTAAACATTGATAAGAATGCTGGTCACCTCAACCTTCACTCGATCATGTCGATGGCTTGATGCCGAGATGCATCAGCTGTATTTCTGGGGTTATGGCTTGTGAAATCTATGGCCTTGATTCCCCATCTGGTTATGTTAGACCCCTAGTGTACATGCAAAACAAATGTTCTCCTTTCACTTCGTACCGACAGTGTATTTGAAACTTTAATATAGAGCTTACTCGGTACATCTCAGTGACCAACAATTGCTTCCTCTAAGTCAATAGGAAGAGGAAAAGTAAGATTGTATGTGAAGGACCTAGAAGACCCATGCCTTACTACAAGCGAGTTGGGTTTATAGCCTTGATTACCCATCTAGGTTTTATGATCAAACATTTAATGATACTGTGACTTTATATGCTATTAATGTTCAATTAAAAGAATAGACCAACTATTTCACTTACATATCTTCGAAATCAGAGGACGGGTTCTTATCAAGTCCGGTGGATTGGGTAAGCCTGATAGATGTCTGACTTGCTATCTAGATGCACTTATATGCAATTAAAGATGCTCTGGTTGGTCCAATTTGTTTTCCACATTGCTTAGCAACATCTTGATCCCTATAAGTAGCTTGACATTGCATTTGGCCTAACACTAGCGTGCAACAGCATGATAGGCAACAATATTTGCTCCCTTCCTTTCTAAGCTGGTTGAAGGCACCATGCTTTTGAAGCATGGTTGCTGTAGTTTTATGTCCTGGAAATTTGTGGGACAGGGTTTCTTTCAAGGGAAAACTGAACTGATGTACATATGCAGAAATTGTCAGTATGATCTGGATATCCAAGAAAGCTCACTGCGTATGTATATTTGTGGAGCACCAAGGAGATTGTAATAACTACAGATAAGAAATATTTCGAAGAATGAGTGCATATTTAAGGCGCTATAGGTTCTCGTACTGCTTCTTACTTGAACTCAGCAAAACATGGATTTATTGTGCATTAGGGTGTTCCGTCTTGGACCTCTTGGTCAAAATTAAGGCTCTGTTTATGGAAACAACATATTCTTAGAATTCTTGGTAGTTAGTTTTGATGGTTTTTACCTTCTCTTTCATTAGGCTGTATGTGTTTATAGCAACATGGTAGAGATTAACTCTAAGCTCAAACGCTGTCATAGTTTGCTCCCATCACTCCCATCACTTGACAATGATGGATGTAAGGGTGTTGACATATGCGTTTTAGTTTTCTTCTTCCTTCTATCATTCGTATCAGTTAGACTATCAGTCAGACTAGTTAACACCTTATCAACACTCCACCCTAAGTTTTGGATTTATAATGTAATCACATCTCAGCGGGGAAAAGATTCATTCCTTACACTAAAGGTGGCTTTTCGCTGCCCATTTTCATTGTTATTAAGTTGGAAGAAGTTAGGGTCCCTTGTATTCACCATTACCATAATTTCATGCTATTTATAGGGCATCTAAACTAAAGAATTTGTAATTTGTGTTATCTTGCCAAACCCTTAATCTCAAAGGGGAGCCTTCGCTAAAGTAAAAAGCTACTCCTTCAGAGTAGGATTTCCTCTTTAATCTATTCCAAACAGAGGTGTTCAAAATAGAGATACAATTCCGTTTTAGGTAATTTTAAAAAAATAAAAATAAATATCAAATGGAATTGAATATCCTTGTCATGTTGAGATTCAGTAATTGCTCTACTGGTTAGAGCCTCACTCCCCCTGTCGGTCCCAGGGTTGAATCTCGTTGGGGGTCTTTGAGGGTTTTAAGATAAATTTAGGATAGACTTAGAATATAAAAAAAAAAAAAATCTTTGTCATGTTTGGAAGATAAATAACATATTAGCCAAATAGTGGTGAGTCGGGTGTCTAGTGAGTAAGTAGTCACCATAAACGCCACAACGATTCAGTAAATAACATGTTGAGGCCAAATATATGCAAGCCCATTAATTTATAATTAAACCCCCTATTAATATAATATTATTAGCCAAAAAGTCGGCTTGCTACTAAACCCTCTTAGCGGCATAGCAATTTGAACTTCTTCCGCTCATTCATAAATTCCTGCCCTCTCGGGCTTCAACTCATTCTCTTCTAACAGGTAAAGTTATGATTGGTTACTCACAGAAGTGCAGGAAGTCCTTGGCAAGCCACGGAAGAGTGCTGAAGCTATATGCACCCACAAGGTAATAATACGTTTCAATTCAAGTCCGTTCATTCTCTCTCTCTCACACACACAAACAGAGACACAAAAGGACTTGTTTGCAACTTGGGTGGATCCAGAATTTTGGCACCATGTGGCTTGGTACTGCATTGTTTCTTGGAAATTTGGTGGGAGATCACAGATAGCACCGAGTGAATAAGGGAGATAGAGATTTTGGATGAGTAGCACAGGATTTCTTGGAAAATTGGTGATTGATTGAGAGAAAGTGTGTGGAAAGTGGAGTGAGCGAGAGGATTGGTACGTTAGTGTTAGTTTAGATTACATTAAAATTTTTTTTTTTGGGAAATTTTGAGGTGGGCTTGAGGCCCCCCCAAAAGCACACTTAGATCCTCCTCTGTTTGCAACAACTTGAATTAAAAAGGTTAAATGGGTGCAATATATGGTTAAGGGTTTGGCTGATACATATCTCATAAGGGTAAATTTTAAGAACCTAGATAAGATAATTTTTTGTCAAAAGATTACCCATTCACAAGTTTCAATTAGAATTATATAATTATTTAGTTCTTCGGCTTTACCAAATCTATGTGTTTAGTTCCTCCGTTTTAAAAAAATGCAATCTGGTCACTCGATTTGTATTTCGTTAAGAGATTCTCCCTTTTCTGTCTATTTCTTTAAAAAATGCCTAAACTACCATCTCTTCATCTTCTCCCTATTTCCCCTATCTTCTTCTTCAACCTCTCCTGTTCGTTATCTTTTAAAATCTCTTTCTCTCTCCTCCCTTACAACCTACAAAAATTCAAAACCCAAAACCACTGTTTCAGATTTTGTTGATTTGCCCTCTGTATACACAATTTCACACACACACACACATATACTAAAACACATTTTCTTTACAGCACATGGAGCCTAAGCCCAGCTTCCTCTGTCTTCGCCGCTGCGACTAGCCATTTTCGGGGACAACCGAAGTGGCGAGCTCGAAAACTGTGTGAAGAGTTGGATTGTCTAACGACGATTCATCGATTACGGTCTGCTTTTTCGAAGATTTCATCTTTTCGAAGCTCCGATCTGGTGATGGCTTGGCGCGCGAGGTGGATGGAGAGGGAGATGGTGGCCGTCGGGACACTGGTGAGGTTAGTTTCGGGTTAATGGATTCGGATCGGTCGGTGGAGTGTCAGATCTGGTGGTGGTTGGAGTTAGTGTTGTCGGGGACGGTGACTCGTAGCGGTGGAGCCTCCGGTGTAGTTTTAACCGACACCAATCCCGGCATGGCTGCTTGGTAGCTATAGAGAAAGAGAGAGAGAGAGGAGAGACAAAGGAAGGGTTTAATTCTAATGCCCCCAACCAACCAACACCCGCCAGAGGGAGAGACAAATCAAGGAAAAAGAATCCCCAAAATTTTCGAATCCATTTCCAATAGGAGGAAGCAAAATGCAGTACCTTCCAAGGAAATGGTTTAAATGATTTTGAGTTTTGAATTTTTGTAGGTTGTGAGGGAGGAGAGAGAGAGATTTTGAAAGAGAAAGAGGTTTTGAATTTTTATTTTATGGGCTGCTGCTGTATTTGTATTTCAAAAACAGGGAAGGTTGAAGAAGAAGATGAGGGGAAATAGGGAGAAGAGGAAGAGAGGGTAGTTTAGGTATTTTTTTTAAAAAATAGATGGTAACGGAGGAAAGGGGGAATCTCTTAACGAAATGCAAATCGAGTGACCAGATTGCATTTTTTTGGAGCGGAGGGACCAAACGCATAGATTTGGTAAAACTGAGGGACCAAATAATTATATAATTCTTTTGATTATACTAGTGTAATTCTCAAAATAAAATATACTATAAATATTGGGTGTTTAACATGTGAAACACATTAACTCTTTCGGCTGTGTCTAAACCTAAATAATTACAGTAGTTTCATGGTGCTATGATTATGCGACTTTTTCCGGTCTTACTGGATTGTTATGAAACTTTCAAGGGAAAATAGTTGAATTTTTCACTTTTTTGTGTATATATAAAGTCTGTTTGGTTCACGTTTGAAGGAAGGGAAAGGAAAGTAGAAAGATTTTAAATTATGAGAGGGAATTGAAGGGAAAGTAAGAGTTTTTTCCTGGATGTATTAAGGGCCCGCATGAAGGACAGAATCTACATTCTAGAGTAAAATGCTCTTTTTTTTTGTTGTTGATTCCTTTTTCTTGATAATTGGCAATTCAATTGTCGTCCCAAAATAAGTGTATTTTTTATTTTTCACAAAAGTTAAGAAAGTTAACTTTTAGGCCATTTTAATACCATATATACTATATAATGTATCATTGCAAGTGAACACTACACTGGGACATGATAGTTAGCAAGAGTAAATTTAGTAAAATTACACAAAAAACATAAACTTATTTTGGGACAATTTTTTTTAAAATTGGACACTCATTTTGGGACGAAAGGGGCAATATTCAAATAAATTGTAGGTCTAAAATCGTACTTAAAGAGAAAAAATGTTGGAAAGTATCTTTCTTGTTAGTTTTGCTCTTCATTCTCTCCCGGGGAAATCCAGGGACCAAAGCAAGGGTTAAGGTGAAATGTCTAGATATCATAACATATGAGAATTCACATAAGAAGCATTATAGCCAATAAGCGCGTTGATCTGTTGGGTGTTATTGGGGTGTTCTAGTTTAACCATAGTCTCGAGTTCGAGACTTATGGAACGCAGGTGCGTTAAAATCTTGTTGGGAGAGAATTTACCGCCCTTGATCCGATTTGGCTCGGAGGATTAATCTTGGGCTTTCAGGCCTAGAGACATCTTTAGGAAACCCCAAAAAAAAAAAAAAAAAAAAAAACCGGATGCATTATAGTAATTTTCCGGTTTGGGAATGGAAGGCAGGGCTTCAGGGGTTTGGGAATGGAAGGCAGGGCTTCAGGGCTACTGCACTTGTATTGAAGTGAAGATGTCCAGGGGAGGACAATTGACCATCTTTCCTGTTGAAATATGGGTTTGAGCCATTATAATTGGCATTCGGCTAACTCTATAAATTATTTTCCTGATGCAAAAAGGTATGTAGAAAATCTTTTATCAGCAGTAACAGCCAGTGTAAACACAATAACAATTGCATGAAAAAATTGCCTTTGCATAACTCATGTTTATTTCAACTTGTTTGCAAATACATACATGTATTGAAATGAGTACTAACTACATCTCAACTAACCTCTTTCTTCTTATCTTCCCTGTAACATGTGCTAATTGGTGAAAAAAGGCTCTTTGTGAGCATAAAATTGAAATAATCATAATGGTAATCCTGTGTTGACTAATGACAGTTGGTGAAGGGCCTCACTAAAATCTTGGGAAGTTATCTCTGCCGTCTAAGTTGCATGTAATGCATGTCATGAGTCATGTTAGAAGACGAACAATTGAATGTACAAACAATTTGTTAGTCATTGATCTGTGTTCCAAACTTCGCAGCTCTGTTTTCATACTCTGGAATCCTTTACTTCTCTGTCCTGACTGCTCTCGTAGTCATCTTTGTGTCAAGGCACACCTATTTCCCTTCATCTTTTTTCTTCACCAACTTACTTGCAGGGAAGTGCAATCTAGCCATGAGTGGTCGAGGTGCCCTTGATTTCTGGTCAAAGCCCCTCACACATACAAACCCTGTAAACAATTATTCGATTAACCGTAGCAAGGTAATGATGTTTATATAATTGACAAGTACTTTCTGTTGCATAAAATTCTACCTGAATTGTGGATATGGACTGGATGCGTTTGTTCTAGTCTCTACAAGCCCAACAATTATAGATGCTGAAATTTTTAGAAGTTGGTATTTGACAAAGTTTTCGGCAAGTGTTTTCTTCCCTATAACTTTTTGAATGTTAACATCTTGTCGTTTTGGTTAAATAATTTAATTTTTAATTTGTTTCTTTCCCTCTGTTTCTCACTTTATTCAGAACACATCTTTGAGATCCTAGTGGGAGCCTCTCTTCATGCCATCTTACACACGTTTTCTAAGTTAATCATACTAATTACTCCCTCCGTCCCGGATAAATGTTCCTAGTGGATAAAATACAGGAATTAAGAAACATAATTAATGATGTGCTGTAAAATGTATTCTAACCATAATACCCATGAACATTAATTGAGTTTAATTACTTTAAGTAATTGAATTTGTTTGGGATGTGTTATATTAAATGAAGCTTTAAGGGTATATTAGGAAAAATGGTAGAGAATAGGTAGATCAAAAGTCTTTAGGAGCATTAGTTGGGACATCCCAAAATAGAAAGTAGGAACATTTATTCGGGATGGAGGGAGTACTAATTTTGTGGCCGTGTTTTTCATGTTCCACTTGATTATCAATGAGTATATTTGGACATAAAAAAACATTGCACATCCTCTAAATTTCTTGAAGCCTATGACTATTATTCATGTTTTGGACATGTTGCAGAATTTTTACACATAATCATATCAAGTTATCATGGTTATTACATAGCTAAACTACTTATGTTATATGACCGAAGATGCAAAAACATATTGCAAACAACTACAAAAAGAGAAGTCACCCTCCCACTTTTAGGGGCAGTTCTAAGGTCCGTTTTGCAATTCTTTTACAACCTCTATAAGTGTTGCAGCATAGCATAGAATAAAAATCCTAGAAGTTTTCCTTTTGACTGTTTTGACTTTGATCCCGGTAATTAAGTTTTCCCTTCCTTGTTCATTGATCAGATTGATCGGACATCCTATATGGCCCACTTGCACTTTTACAAACCTAAGTTAAAAAAAGCACTGCAAGTTTTCATGCTAATGTTTTTTCCTGCCACTAGGGAGTTGGAATTACTGTGCTTAAATATGCCTATCAGGTGTCAATTTCTATTTACTTTCAATAAAACAGAATAATATAGCATTGCATACCTCTCCAAAAGCAGAATTGGATTTCGTCTGTTGTCAAGCCTAGCAAAAAATCAGATTTCGTTGTTGTTAATTCTTTTGAAGATAAATTTTGAAAAAATCTAATAATGATGTATTGTAGCTACCTTTAAAAATTGTCGATACAGAAGTTCCAAAGAACACTGTTCGTCTTGGCAAGTTCCATAACCATGCCCTTGAAACGTCTATTGGCTTCAAGCTAGACTCGTGATCAGCAAACATCTGAATAGGAATAGAAAATTTGTTAAATTGAAAGCAAGCAGGCTGGTTCTGGAACCAGAAGGATGTCAATTGGTAGAGGTCAGACACCTATTAGAACAAGGATTACTGCTTAAGGCACTAATCAAAGTATCATATTCAAATCTACCTCGTTAACTTGGAAGTATGTGCCATTGAGTGGAAAGCTTCCTCTCATTGCTGTTCTACAAGGTACCTGTGAAGAAGATATTAACCACATCAGCAAAGAACTTGATATTAAGGGCTTAATATTCCTTTTGATGCTTCTGGTTGTAAAAAGTTTTGCAAAAACATGGAGTTCCTAACCAGAAGAGTCCCTCTGACTGTTTGTGAATTTGCTTCTCTTGTGCTATTGCATGAAAAGCATGTTTTGTCATCGCACAGGTTGCCTGATTCTTGAGCCCAACATGTGCTATCAGGAGGTTGAACAGAATTTGCAGTTTCACCTGGTTGGAGTTGATCAAAATTTATATGATCAGTAGATTATGAAGTTGTAGCATCTAGCCTTGAGAAAGATGCATCCAATATTTTATTCCCAAAGAAGAAAGAAGAGGAAAAACCATTAACTAGTCCAGTTCGATCTGAACATAGTGCAGAGTGTTGATACTTATCCTATCTTAGTTTACATTTGTACTCAAAGGAAGCAAAGGGTACGGCACAGCTACTTCCAGCATGATGGGGCAAAGATATTCTTGGATATGTAATATACACCATAGGTTGTAGTCAGTGTTATATTTTTGTTAAGTCATTGTGCTTACCAGGTGTCCATATTGCGAGAAGATAGGGGCTTGGGTCATCAGGCTCTCTTTTATCCAACTGAATATAATAGAATGCGGCAGTCATTTAATATAGAGTCATGCAGCATACTAGTGATCAAAAAAAATAAAAAAAATAAAAGAGGATAATAACTAACCCCATCCAGGAGGGGATGAGAATCTGGAAGTTCATACCTGCAGAGGGTCACAGGAGTTAATGGGCAACATTTAGGGCACAACTAATCCAGATAACATCATCACCATTTCTATGTTTGCATACATCGGTAATCTATTTCCCTTACATTATATCTGAGCACTTATAAATTCGATATATTGGCTACACTTAAGCATAGTCAAATATTTGGTGCTTAATCAACTATGACTTACACTTGGTGTTCTGTCCGCAGTCTACTAACATTTTTCAGTTTGGGTGTAGGGATGGAAGCAGCTTCTGGATTCAAAGCAACCAGAGCCTTGGACATGTCACCTTCCAGTTCCATGTTATCTTGCATTAAGTTCTGTAGATTTGCTGTGAATTCTTCCATGTTGAGTTTGATTGTAGGGATTTCATCAGGATCCTCGTAGAATGCATCCTCAATGTCTCTTTCTGATATTTCTGTGGTTTCTGACTGAGGTGTTGATGGTTCCTCAATGATAGGCTCACAATTCCAGTCAAAGAATCCTGCATCTTTATGTGAGTTGTTCTCAGCTGGAGGTAGTGACAAGGGCTTGATTGCCTCCTTGGGTTTTCTATCATCTACAATGGGGACGGCTGAACTCACTATACTTTTCTCTTCTGGCCCTGGGAGGGCAAGTCTTGCACTGCCAAACAAGGAAGAAAAACAGATTCAGCTGACATCATCTTATTTGTTCATGCTATTGTAGTACATATGTAGTTTTGGAGATGGAGAGAAAATCAGAGAGATTATTTGGAAATCAGTCCAAGCCTGCATATATTAGGTAAATTGATCTACCATTCTATTTTTCATTCTACACCTTTCAGCATTATCAATCTGTTATGTTATTAGTTCTGATATATGGTACCAAATTGATAAATTATGATATTATGCTCTATTTACATGTGCAGATACAAACAAGTAAATGGACATTAATATAACAAACAGATGTACATACATAGAAACATATATGTACGTATATACAAGACCTGGAGTTATTTGTAGCTTTGTAGGACTGCTAGCAAGCATAACACTCATTTTGCCAGATTTATGTTTTTAGCTGATTTTAAAGAATGTAAGACGCATATATCTTGAAGGCCCTTGTTTTTAGTTAATTTTCCTTAGGTAAGTTATTTTCTTGCCCTCTAGGGCGATATTGGGAATTAAGGGGAACCATGATATGAAAAATCTCCAAGATGATATTTTCTCCCCTTGCTTCACAAAGTACTACACCCACATAATTAGGACAATGGTTGAGTTGAGTACTTGACAAAGTACTTGAAATTGTGACAATCTAAAATTGATTCACTCCATTGTCTAGTTTCTAGAAATTGCGATCAGTGGAGTGAATCAATTTTAGTTAAATATCTTTGGGGTCTTCTACCTGTATGAGCTATCAATTACAGGTCTGAGCTACACTACATGCATTTCATTAGTCAAAATTGCGACCAGACAAGCCAAGATAATTACTATGAACTGTACATGATAAGCTGAGGAGAATCTTTTTGGTCAAAATGCAATGTGTCATGTTGTGATTACTTGTAATGTTCTTAAAATAGCTTTTGGACTAAGGTTGGATTGCGTACCTTGCGAAAGCACTTGCAAAGTGCCTGCACTCTGCTCTCATTGGGCACGCATTGCAGTTGGGTTTACTCTTTGTGCAGAAAACCTGCATGTGTGTGAATAATGAGGCACAATGGAGTCCAGTTTTGAAGGTGACTACCTAGAATTATAGTAATCACAATGTATTCTCAGTGCAAACTAAGACATACCTTTCCAAATGTAATCATTTGGTAGTGTAACTCGTACCTGTAATTGATAGCACATTAGCAAGTGAACAAAATGATTGTCAAAATTCAATTATTTGACATTGGATTTGAATACAAATGTAAACTTCTATTTTTTGAACTGATGGGGGGAGAGGTTAGATTACAATGTTGGCTGATCCAACTTGCACAGCCTGGGCCAGAGATATTTCTGAATTGATTCCAGCACTGGATACCTGTGTGAAGAGATGATTAGTGAAAGTAATGGAAGAAAGTTCAGCCCCAGTGAGTAGGCATATATTACTTACAGCTCCAGGAGATGCAGTTGAAGGGATTCAGGTAATGGTTGGAGAGGCACCCAACCCAGTCTTACAGCTATCCTCCCAACATTAGTGTCAACCTTAAAAGAAAATTAATAACGTGAGTAATTTTTTTTCCCCATATCAAGTTTATAGTAACAAGTATTTTCAACAAGAATCTTACAGGAAAAGCAAGATGATGAAGTGTTAATAGGCGCACACATTCCACACTTTTCAGCCCCAGTCCCCGAATACTAAGTAAATAATCCCTGCAATACAACATAATTTACAGAAGTCAGATGGTTTGAATTCTATGGATGCAGTACAGTAGTTATATGCCATGAACCTCAAAATATAAGGAACTGCTATTGGAGAGCTTACTTTGCTTTGTCTGGAGGGACGTCTCTTAACCATTCTAAGTCAATTCTTTCATGATCTCGGACCAGTCGATTGAGGAAATCCTGCAGAGTCATCAACCATTATTATCTTTTTTCATTTCTATTTAATCTCTCTATTTATAGTTTGATAATATTTTGATTCTAAGTACCTTGATTCTCTCAGCTAGCATATTGTTCATTCCACGTTCCCTTATAGCATCAGAGATCTTATTGACGTCTGCGCACCTTAGTGCTTCATAGTTGAGTGAGTCCACTGCATCCTTGCTTCTTTCTCTTTTCTCACCATTTAGTAGCACCTGCTTTCTCAAGCTATCCCAGTCAAATGCTCGCTTCTTCTCATCCTCAGCCTTTCCCTTTTTGGTCTTCACGTTATTGGTGGCTGCGGCATTAAGTGGCTCGTGAGAAGAATAGGTTTGCTCCTTTGAATTTGCTTCAGCTGCTGTATTCTCAAAGCGGTTCTGCTTATCCACTACAGACATTCTATCCTCGGTGTTGACATTGGTTCCTCTGAACTTAGTGTTGTCAGAACCTTGTTTCCCGGTATCAGTCTCCTTTTTGGCTAGTGTTTCAGCAGGATCTACAGGCTCTTTCACGAATGCTCTCTCCAACTGATGGGTCTTGGAAATCTGCTGTTGCTGATAGTTAAGGGAATTCAGACTATTTCCAATCTGATGCCCTGGTTGAAAGCTTCCTTGATGAGCGGGGGGATGCTTGCTTAGAAATCCATATTTGAGAAATGTCGGTGCTCGAGGAATTTGCATCTCACTTGGTTGGTAAGTTTGGTTGCTCGTGTGGTATGCCTCAGTTACTCCAGAAGCAGTTGAAGGAAAAGAAGATAAGCTTTCTTCTGCTGACATTCCACCATATTGTACTCCCAGTTTTCGTGAATCCGGTGTCGTTTTCAACTGAAAATGACTGGAAGAACCAAGTGTTTCTTGCATATGGTGAATGCTAGAGTTTATTGAGCTAGTAAATCTGGAAGAGGTTTTCAGGTTATTGCCTCCAATGAATCTTGGATTTTGCCTGTTACATTCTTGATTTTCTGACTGACGACGCATGTGTGTGGTTCTCTCTTCTAGCAATGTGCTCCCATTTACATGACTGTAGAATCCCTCAAACATGTTGCCTCTCTCTGGATGTAATAGATTCATTAATGTAGAACCAGGATTCTTACTGGGTTTGCACCCAATTGTTTGATCTTCTGCTTCTGAGTTTGATCCGGAGCTGGATCTTTGTTCATCAGCAGTTTGAAAAATGGAAGAATCAAAGGAATCCTGTGAAATAAGCTCTTCCTCCGCTATCCTGTTATGCTCATTTCCTGCATCACTTACGCCTGAAGTGAAATGTCTTTTGTCCTCGGTTGATTCACATGCTACAATAGAGCTGTGGTTGTATAGTGGCTGCCTTCCAATCTTTTCATGATATTTGATACTGCCATTGTGCTCTAGTATCTGAATATTTGGTTCTTCGACCAACAATTGTTTTCTGTTTTGGCAGCATGCTTCATTGGTGGTTGTTGACTGAGGGGGGAATTTTGCTGCAAGAGACATGAAGGCAGAACTGCACACAGTGGGAAAGAAAATATAGAGATCAATTTCTATTAACGCCAGGTTTTATTATCAAGGTCATATGATAATTGAACTGCTTTAAGACCTAGAGTTTACCTTGAAAGATGGTCTGAAACGTTTTGCGTGAGGAAGACACCTATTACCGAGTCAACTACTGATCCTTTCCACCGGGAGAATCTTCTGTCTCCTGCAAATATATCATTATCTTTCAGTTAAGCATAAGTCCATATATAAATATATGTTCGGTTAATACATGTACATGTATAAGTGCAAACGAAAATTCAAGAGAAGTGGTTTCTATATTCATACTCAATGTAAACCATTGAATTACACCCCCAAACTACTTCAGCAAGCTAGATGGACCCTTTTCCTATATTTCAGCTGTCTGGGAATTATCTCTTTTCTAATAAAGAAGCTCTAAAGTCTCTTATTAATATCACCTTTCCGTTGTTGGGGTATCTCCAACTATTAGCATGATTGCTTATATTGATGTTATCACTTTTGTTTAACAGTGCACCTATTTATATGTGCTGAATGTGTTCTAACCATATTAGCAATTCCTGCATTTCATCTATTATTGATTGGTACTTCTACACTATTTCTCGCATGTGATCCATTCTAATCTTTCTTTTCTAGATTACTAACATTCACCTTGACATTATCCTCTAGGCCACACTTTTTTTTTCTCGGAACATTCTATTTCCTAGATGCCTAAGAATCTTTATAAGAAAGTACAATTTGGGGGTAAATACATTTCGGCCCTAAGGCCACCCACAATGGGGGGTTTTTCCCCAGCTTTTTGTTTTTGAAAAAGCTCCCCAAAGAGCTCCTAACCATTGCGGTAGAGATGGAAGTGGTTTTTGTAAAGCAGATCTTTAATTGTCAAATGGTGGGCCATATTGTGGTGCTTTTTGTGCCACATTTTTTTTTTGATAAATAATAAGAGTATATAGACAAAGTGCCACATTTATTCATTTGTGTAGATAAAGTGGGATCTATAAAATAGTTGTTGGGAGATTTTTGATAGTGGAGAGAGGTTTAAGGTTCTTGTTTTTTGAGTTGGCGATGATGTGACATGTGGGGATCACAAAAAAGCTCTTGAGATTCCTTGCATGACTGGGGATGCTCTGATAAGTTTTCCCAAATCTCTAAAAGGCTCTAAATCTACCTAAAATCTCGACCTGGCCCCAGCAACTTTCTTTTCCGTCTATTCTTGTTACTTTTTCCATCCAATTTTCATCATGTATAGTGCCATTTTTTAGGACGGAACTCGTTAACCAACTGGACGAAAGGGCCCCCCAAGAACGGAATAAAAGATACTAGGGCCCATTTGAAAATTTTGAAAGATTAAAGGCCTCTTAGAGATTTGGGGAACTTATTGGTGCCGAAATGTGTTTACTCCGTACAATTTGTGTGATTGCTGCTCCTTCAACACTATGCATGTTGGTCAGACAATCCATAATAGAAGCACTTTGGTCTTCATGCTTTGTGCAAACTGCATGTTTATGGTCCGGGTTTGAGATAAATGTGGTGATCCTTTTCTTTACTATGAGGGTATTAATTAGGTTTTGAAGTGCATGCATACAAATCAATTGTAAATAGTGGACTAAGCTCAGTCTAGGTTATACAGTACATAACACAGCAGTAAGTTTTCTAAACGATTGAAGGCTGATTGATACCTTGAACAAGATGCATGCGTGCAATGAAGGAGTCTGCTCGCCCTCGGAACACTTCTCGTTCTTCTTCCCACCATTTTTCTTTATCTCTATCCATTGCTTCTGCGCCTACACTTCCTTCCTTTCCCATCAAGAGTTTCCAAAGTCTGTCTGTCTCAGGGTCAAGGTCCACTTTTGGCCGTGGTTTTCGTTTCTTACGCTCGTATGGAACAATTGAGTTATCTCCTTTGTATAGAACAAGTGCATGTTGCTCTTTGTTATCACCACCGATATTTAGTCCTTCCAGCTGGTATGTGATTTCATCAACTGAAACAAGAAATTTTTGTTTCTTTGGTGTGCCTGCATCCAATACCCAGAAAATTAGTGTAATTATGCATCAAACATATTTATATGTATATGTATCTGTGTGTGCATTTGACTGATGTTCAGTGACCCTAATGTTTAAAGGCCATCTTTAAACAGGTACCTCTTGCTTTTGTTGAGGATGATTGATGACCTTCAACAGCATTGTTATGCTGTTGCTGAAGCATTTTATCTGTTCCTCTTTGGTTGGCTGAACTTGGTTTCAGAGCCTGCTTCTGTTCCAAGACATTAGCCTGGCTGGTTCTGATTTCTTGCAAATAATCAGATGAAGGTGCTTCTTTTGTTGGAGTAGTTGGCAAATGTTGATGAACTTCAACAGCATTGTTATGCTGTTGCTTAAGTATCTGATCTGTTCCATGTAACTGTCGGTCGTACGGACTTGGTTTCAGAGTCTGCTGTTGTTCCAACCCATTAGCACGGCGTGTCCTGAGTTCTTGCCAATAATCAGGTCTAGCCGCATCTTTTGGTGGAGTAGTTGGCAGCTGATTCCAAGTAACCATTGCAGTTAAAGAGTTGAAGTCATGGACCTGACTAGACCCTTGGGATCTTTTTATTGCCATCCTTTCAGTGTGGGGTTGTAGTTCAGATCCAACATGATGCTTCTGGACATTCTTCTTGGCAGCCATGGGGTGGAAAAATCCATTGCCAGGAGTCACATTAACAGCATTTGTTACCTTATCAGAGATGTTGTCTGTTCCAAAGTAAGAGCTCAATAATTGTGAAATTGAACTGTTTGCATGGATGCCATTCATTCCTCTTCTTTCTTCTTGTCTCGGACTATCTTTAACAGCCGTGATACCAGACAGTGAAGTAGAAATGTTTGGGTAAAACCCATCCTGCGTTTTCTTTTTCTTGGTGGTTTCCAAACAACTGCTGTCAAAACGGTTGCTGTCATTACTAGATTCAATTGCTGCTCTCAGCATCTTCTGGTACATGAAGGGAGAATGCATAGCATTCAAGGCATGAGGGGATATCTGCTCAAAAGACTGACGCTTGAGTCCTCTCTTATCATCATCTCTCGTGAACAACTGAGAGGGCGACATTGGCTCTCTTGCTCTGTCAAGGTTTGCGCATGCAGCATCTGCTTTAAAGAAAATCTGTCCGAGTCCTTCTCTGGAGGCATGTCGATCCACATGAGTGTACCCATTCAGCTGCGCATTTTGGCCCGGAATTGAATTCCTCATAGTCATGTTCCTGGCAATTGCATTTAAAGCATGGGTCTTCGTATTAGCAACTGGTGTTGTAGGAGCACTTGCCTCAGGCAATAATGAGTTCCCAAGGAATGTATGGTTTGTAGAGCTCTGAAGGTTACTTGTTCCTGCAATATATCCATTCTGCTGTTCTATATGCACAGCTGAAGCCTGAGATATGCTGTTGATCCCAGTGCACGGCTCTGTGTCTTGCGGATTAAAGTTCAAATTAAAGCTCCCATTACTCCCTTGATTCCTTTCTATCTGGTTACAACATGTGTTGTCCTGGTTTTCATCTCCCTGGACGCTCTCCAAGTCAAAGCTTAATGCTCTTCTGCATGACTTGGTAGCAGGATCACCAGCAGGAACTCTAACTTCATCTACTATGTTTTCTTGTTGAGTTTCTGGAATATTGAGGTTTTTCTTCCTCACATACTTCCTTTTCCCAACAGCTTGAGGACCTTCTGCACATACTTGACCTACATCATTTGGCTGCTGAGTTTCAGAAATTTTCAGGCCATTTTTCCTCACATACTTCCGTTTCCCTGACGGGGTTTCATTGGAACTACCATTTTCCGGAGCTTTTGGCTTTGGGGTCCTTTTAGGTTTCCCTTCTATGACTACCTTTGGCCGGTGTTTTCTCCTTTTTTGTGTTTTCTGCTGAGGGGTCTTATTGAGGTCAATGCCTTGCTCGTCTCCCTCATCAAAAACATTATGTTCCTTTAGTGTTGTTGAAATGGCCGAAGATGATGAATTAACAATATTCTGTAATAGTTCATTACATTGGATCTCATTATCTTCACTCCTCATCGACACCACTAACTGCTCTTGTCCATCCCTTTCTTGACTTGAGCTTCCACACACTGAATAATTCACTCCTTGAGGAACTTGGTGGTTCTCTAAAAGCTTTCCTTTATCTGGTGTAACTGGCGCAAGTTGGAAGAAATTGGCTATGCTGGAGGTGGCATCAACTTCCGATCTTGGTGGTGAGTTTAGGTTATAGGAGGGCCGATAAGGGACCGGAAATCCATCTGCAAAAACTGAAGTAATCAATTCTCCACATCTATAATTGAATTAAAGTCTTTACACAATATTGGAAGAACCAACCAATTTGGAAATCCAATGGTAATAGTAATTATGGATCTCTTCACATGGAGTAGAGGATCATTCTTAGAGAATTATAGTACATAAGCATCTTTTAACCAACATATCTAGGCTACTGTTGGCGGAGGAGGAGGTGGTAGCCAAGTTGGCAAAGAGCCTCCATCCCAAGACATTCAAGCCTCACCAGCCCATCCAGTAGAAGCACTTTCCAATTTTTCCTATGAAAGTTAACAATAGCCGCCTCGTGGCAGGGAAAAGGGGAAGTTGAAAAACAGAAAGAATACTTTGCGAATGTATAACAAGATTGAACATGACAAGTGGGCTTTACAACCTCAAAAGCAAGGTACTCTTTTATGGTATAACACAAAGAAGTACATCTGAACTTGTTGCTTTGCTCAAAGCTATTAAAAAGGAAACATCAAGTAAAAGGAGTCAATAACAGTTATTTGCTAACGTCGTCTAATGCTAACATTTACTTTTAATTTTAAACTACATAGGGAATTACTCTGTTTCAGGGAAAATAATTTCATTATTTTTTATTAATTGTGTGAGGGGGTTGTTTTTTATTTATTTATTATTATTTGGGGGGTGGGGGGGGGGGGAAATTTATGGTGTTTGGTAATTTCAAGATGCAGGGCTACAAATTTTTCTGCAACTCAAAGACAAATCAGCGAATAGAGCGTCTTAAGTCATTCTCTTGAAAGTGAGCTCTCCTGCTCTTTCACTGAAAATGACTTTCATAAGCTATTTTAAGGCCAATTTTCAACGTGTTAACCAAACATAAGAGAATTGAGTATTCTGCATGAAATGACACTCAATTCATTTTCTCCAGGTGGTTTTTAGTGAAACAAACAGATCGATTCTCTCGGCAATATTTCTTTGATTTGCCCTATAATTCGAAAATGCTTTAACAAACAAATTGGATTGATTTGTATTTATGCAGTGTAGACAATTCATCAATTCATTTTGATAGACTGAATAAAGTGAAGGGAAATGCTTGGGGCACAGAAAAGTCAGCAAAATTTAGGCCACAAAATTGTTGTTGACGGTTATTGATTGGTTACATAATTTGCAGGCCCCCACTAACTCATGAAAAAAACCAATTAACAACTAACAACACTAACTCATGAAAAAAACCTATCAACAACTGACAACACAGATTTTGTGGCCAAAATGGACTTTTTTGTGCCCAATCCAAGCAAAAGTGAGCAGTTGCCAATTGTTCTTGAGGGCCTAAAACATTGTTTCTAAATTGGCTTTGATTCAAATTTCACTATCATGCAGAAAGAACATAAGCACATATACATTGCAGTTCTCAACATATATCAAGGCGTGAATAATAAACCACTCACCAATAGGCAACTGCTGTAAGTTGTATTCCCTGACTTCCTGGCTTGAACTAAAGGTCTGACCTTGTTTCCTGAGTATCAAACTAGGAGATTCGGACCCGACCCAGTTGCTTCCTACTTGACTGGATGAATTGGGAATGATAGGTCTATTCTGGACATGGAAGCTCTTTTGCGGTGCTCCCTTCATGGCTGCGAAAGATGCTGCTTTCTTCTTGGCCTCGAGTAATCCTGCTAAAAGACCATCACTCCAATTTGCAGGCTCATTATATACGGTGCTTGTAGAGGAGCTTGCATATTGGGTGTAACTTGGGTTTCCCTGGCATGCACCCACATTACAATTCTGGTTCCCTCCATTTTGGCTCGTATCCACATTCCAATTTTGATTCCTCTCATTTTGGCCCATACCCACATTCCTATTCTGAAACCCCCCATGTTGGCCCGTAACCACAAGATGGTTCTGAATCCCTCCATTTTGACCAATACTGACATTACCATCCCGAATGCCTCCATTTTGAACCATACCCACAAGACCATTTTGACCAATACTGACATAACCATTCCGAATGCCTCCATTTGGAACCATATCCACATTAGCATTCCGACTCCCTCCAATTTGACCTATTGCTCCAGTTGGATTGGAATTCTGAACCGCAACACTGAAATCTGGAGCCTCTTGCAAAAAATCGGTGTACATCCCAATCAATTCGTGCCAATTTTCTCTCCCAACTTGATTCCCTTGCATGTCAACTGGGATCATGTTAGATCTCTGTGGAATTGGCTTTCCAGGAGTCATTGGAGTCCAGGAATCCCTATTCTGAACAATTCCATTTTCTTGTGGAATTGGAAAACCCCTCCCAAAGTTCATACTTGAATTCACGCTGGCGCGCAAAATTCAAGTCCAAACTCCCACTTTCTGCCCTCAAAATTTGTTCTTTAATGTATCAAACTTCTAATCTACCCCTCAGAGCAAAAAATTGGCGGTGAATTGCCCGAATTTTCCAATCAATCTCAAAACCCCTCTTCACTTGTATCCTCATTGCCAGAACCTAACCTGCCAAAGCCCCTCAGATTACAATTTCTCAAAACTTTACCTAACATGATAAGCATCTATATCTAATACAGAGGTGAACATGGAAAACAAGGCAATTTTTGAGGGAAACATAACAGAAATAGCATGCATGCATTTAATGCCAACAAATTCAGTTCCAAGAAACATTTCCAAAAACCACAAAATTTTACCAAAACTCCACCAAAAAAAAAAATAATAATAAAGAAAAACAAAACCCAGCTAGCTTTACTTATCAGCAAACACACTCACAAAAGAATCCACCCAAAAAAGAAATTAGAAAAAAAAAAGGATTAAAAAGAAAAAGGAAAGAAACAAATTAGAGAGAGAAAGAGAGTAGAATTGGTAAATTAGAGTAAATTGGGATGATTTAATTCCAGTTTTAATTGGGGGGGAGGGGGGGAGATTGAGGAATAAAAACCCACAAAATCTGTAGAGAAAATCGCATGGGTGATTTTGTGGGGGAGAGAAATGCAAATCACCTACTTACATGTGGGGTTTGTTTTTTGGTCAGTTAAAATGAAAAATGAATTCAATGAATGAAATCTGAGTTAAAAAAAAAAATGCATAATCAGAAAAAATCGGGATAAAAATCTTATCAGGTGGAACTCAGCTCACCGATCTATTGCTGTGTCATCTGGCCGGAATGATGTCGCCGGAGACCAAGTCAATGTCGCAGAGAGAGAAAGAGAGAAAAAGAGAGAGAGAGAAGGGAGAGGAAAGAGACCAAACAGATAGACTAAAACTTTATATACAAAATTCACCCATGGTTGGCATGGTCATGCTTTTTATAAGGGGCACACCCTCCATGGTCAATAACATTCAAAGCACAAAATCACCAGGGACTAAAACAACATTTACAGTATGAAAGTTGTTCTGTTTACCATTTTAGCCCCAAGTTTTTGTGGAGGTTATACTACAGTGCAAGTGTGGTATGATGTTATTGTTTCAACATTTCAGGATTTATACTTAGTTTTTCAGTCATATACCCGATGTGCTTCAAACACAAGTCAGGTTTATAAAAACACGACTCTATTGTAGCATTTTCATTGTCGGTGTGAATAGATTTTTATAATCCTGATATTCAAAAAGGAAAACACAGAATAGATTTGTCGTTAACCACATTTACCGGCTATGTTTCAAACACGAGTTAGGTTTATAAGAACACGACTCTACTGTAGTATTTTCATTGTCGGTGTGAATAGATTTTTATAATCTCGATATTCAAAAAGGAAAACACTGAACAGATTTGTCATTGACCACATTTACGTCAGAGATGAGAACAGCAGAAAACAGTGGGCAAAACATCAGTGGGGTTTATCGTATTCTGCAATGTCATCTTAGCTGGAATCTGAGAAATGTTACTTTTAGAAAAAAAAAAAAAGAAGAAGAAAGTATTGTAGATTTGTTTCTTGAATGCATTTCCTGTTAATTTACTTAAAATGTCACGCATCACCAAGTATATAGGTGTACTAAATTTGGTTTTGTAATGCTTTTGATGGGAGTTAGGAATGACAATGAGGCAGTTATACGTAAAATCATTTCCATTTCCCAATTTAATTTCATTCTCCATACCCACTCCCCATTCCCCACCGAAGAATTAGTTTTTAACCCCATATCCATTTTACATGAGTAACGGTTAATCGTGGAATGTCCATAGAGAATTGTTTAAGTTTTCTCTAGTTATTAAACATCTAACATTAAATTGAAAATATTGTTTTTAGGTAGACACAATCTAACGATTAATGTTAGTAAAGTATTCAGGAAAAGAACTTACTAAAAACATAACAAATCAAGTTCAAAAGACTTGATAAATTCACGATATTTTTATATAAAACCTTATCATAATCAAGGTATTGAAACTAATATGTCTAAATAATTAAGTGCATAGGTAAGCTAGTGTATATATTGCAAACACACCGTGAGTTACAAGAACTTTATAAGACTATAAGTATAGATATACTATCAACAATCCTTCTTAAAAGTCTAAGAATGTGTTTGATATTGTGATTTAATAATTTAATTTTTAAATATTGGATTTTTGTTGTAATGATTGTAAAAAAAGTAAGAGTCATAAAAAGAAAGCTACTGGACTAAAATGAGAGAATATTCAAAAAACAAGTTACTAAACCGAGTAAGGAAAAAAAATCCTAGACAAAAATAACTCCAAATTTTGAAGAAACTCTCCAAAACTTAAAATCAATTCTTGCTCTTCCAAACTTCAAAAACCTTATCTCCAAGGATGAGGTGTTAATGTTTACATACTAATACATATAACTAAGCTAATTTGGTAAATATAAGTATGTATAGAGGTAAAATTACACTTAATAATATACGGATCGGGAAACGAGATGGGAATAGGGTGTATATCCGAACTTCTCACTTTCTGAATTTGGTTATTCCCATATTCAGTCAAACCAATTAATAACCGTTAACTTCATTTCAGTTCATTGTCATCTCTAGTGAGAGTGGGAGAAATAAGATTACTAGTAGCAAAGAAAATTCTGAGAAATGTTACTTCCAGTAAAAAAAAAAAAAGGTATTGATTTGTTTTTTCTTTTACTGTGTTGACAGTTTATTTGATAAGCATGCGACGAGTCACTTGGCAAATACTATGTAATTATAACATGGCAAATACTATGTAATTATAACAGGCTCAAGCATACTCCTTCTGTCTCGATAAATGTTCTTAGTTGAAAGAACATAGAAATTAAAAATGCAATTAATGATGTGCTGTAAATATATTCTGAGAATAAATTAATACCTATAACATTAATTGAGTTCCACTATTCTAAATAAGTGAATTTCTATAGGATATGCCAAGCGAAGAGTCATTAGACAGATACTGTGTAATAACTGGCTTAGGTATACTAAATTTGGTTTTGTAATACATTTGGTGAGAATACAAGAAAAAGTGCATGTTACTAGAAAAAGAAATACGAGAAATACTAAAAAAGAAAAATCTAAGAAATGTTAGTTCTAGATGCAGAATCGTTTCTTGACTACAATTACTGTTTATCTGATAAGAATGCCATACTCACTAGACACATGCATGCATACGATCTATATTAATAGGCACTATGAGAAATACTATTACGGCTAGAAAAGAAAAATCTGATCGAGAATGTTACATCCAGAAAGAAAAAGTATTGCATGTTCGTTTCTTGACTACATATATATATATATATATATATATATATATATATATATATATATACATATTTATATTTATATCTGATAACAAGGCATGCATGCTTCACTAGACAAATACGTGTAGCAACAAGCTCGAGTTGATTTGGTGTTCTAATCGTGGAAATGGTGTCAAATTAATATCACCACTAGAAAAGAATTATCTATTCTTTTCTGGAGCATATTAACTATAAACTCATATTTACGTCACATATATATATATATATATATATATATATATATGTTTATAATAATATAATAAGACAAGATAAGCGCAATATATAACTTAATTTGGTAGATCAAATTTGATCTTATGTTTTCTCTGTGGGAATGTGATCGTGAGTATTATTGCCAAAAAAGAAATATACAGAGGATTCGTTTCTAGGTCACATTTACTATAAATCTCATGTTTACGTGATTAATTATGTCACTAGCCATTTCATATCGACACCAAGTGTTAAAGCATTATAACAAGACAAATGCAATGGTTGAATCTACTATATTAAATTTTGTATGCTTATGTCGTCTAATGATATCTTGATAAATATTCATAATTTATCTATAAGAAAGAATATCTGAAGATTTATTCCATAAATATATTTATTGTAAATCTCATATTAATGTCATGTATTCAATGTGTGTTGTGTGTGTGTGTATGTATATATATATATATATATATATATATATAAAAAAAAAAAAAAAGTACTATCAAGAGTTTTCTTATGGAGTTTCATTTTGATTTCACATATATATAGTAACATATATACATGACAAGGTACCGTATGTTATAATGTGCTTCTGGTAGAACGAGTTGAATATCATTTTACCACCAATGAGAAAAGAACAAAGAAGTTATTACTTGAACATATTTGTTATGAATTTCATAATCACATCATACATACATACATATATATATATATATATATATATATATATATATATATATAATAACATCATTAGACATTGAACAATATAATCCCTGAATGTAGAATAAACTTCTACTGATATGTCATTTAAGTTTGAGTGTGATCAATATTTTCAATTTGTCTACCAAAAAGAATCACGGATATATAGCTACAACAAATCTTGTATATATTGGCGTCAATATGCAAATATCAGAAAGCAAGGGGGGCAACATTGTATGGTATTGTTGTGGTAAACCAATAAGAATTTGTTTCCTAGTCGTATTTATCGTGTGTGTGTATATATATATATATATATATATATATATTTGTCGTGCCTAAGCAATTTAGGATTTTGTATATAATAGACTATAAATATCACCCCCTTTAAAAAATACTGCTCTTTCTCAGCTTGTGGTAGAATTTTAAAATATTCCTCACTCATTTTTAATAAAATTTCCCTCTATTCTCTCTATTTACAATACTGCACGTACCCGTGCATTTGTAATAAATACTCAATTCTCTTCTCTGTCTTTATAATACGGATAAATTTACTCTCTCTCTACTGTTTGTCTCCTCTTTCTCTCTATATTTTGGCTATGGATGTTAACTACCAATTTCACGATGATTGAGTTCAAAGAAATAATTATTTGACGGTAATTTCTAATTTTTTAAATTATTGAATATATTATTTTCAATTGTTAGTTGCTGAAAAAAAAAAATTTTTTTGTATCATTTCATGAGTGCCATCAGTAGGAAGCAACAATCACTAGCAATGCTAGTGAGCGCAGCCACCTCTCCGCGGCATTCATGGATCAGATCAATATTTCACCATGTGTAGTACATGCAACACATTTTTACAAGCTTGTATCAGAAATAGTAATTTATAATAGTTGTCTTTCATTGGAAAGTATAAACTATTTAAATTTCAGTTATCTAAATTAAAACAAAGAGGAGATTATTTACTAGTCCGCAGACATTAGTCTAAAATCTCAATATTAATTATCTTACAGATAATGTTATCACATAACAAGATTGAATTTTAGTGTTTATTAATTTCTCAATAAAATAAGATGATTACAAGCAATCACATACCAAATAATAATAGGGTACAGAGAATTCTTTTTATGACCACGTTAACTGTATTTATCAAATACAAAAAGTAGTACTATGACTTTCTTTTCTGATGTCAAATTTACTATAAATCTCATATATGCGATCATATGCAATGAGATCACAAGAACAATGTGCAATATACAAGATGAATTTCAGTAAAAAATTTTTTTTTTTTTAGGCGGAAGGAATAATTACCAAAAATTCACTTACCACAAAAGAAAAAAATAAAGTGCTGATGATACTTTCCTTGATACCCAGAAAAAAAATGTGAAATGTGTCATCTTTTTACATTAGGTGATTTTGGTCATTGAAAGAGCACGTGGAGTGCTCATATCAATTTCTCCTTGTATAAATAGACTTGTTAAAAATGGTAAGTAAACAAGTAACATCTTGGGGTCCATGTAGTTGAATTGATTAGATATTCTTATGTATGGAGTACTATGTAACACACACACACACATATATATATATATATATATATATTTATAGTTATACATAATAAATAAGTTGCGATTAAAACGGCAGACAGTAAAACTTGCAGGGATTCAAAAATTTATTTAATTTCTTAATTAAAGTAGTATTTATATATAGTTGGGTTGGGTGATGTTTACAAAGGGTTTGTCATTAAGTGGGGCTCATAAGGGGTGTTTTTGTCGTTACAAAGAATCTATGGGAAATAGGAGCTCGTGTATAGCGCGTAGGTCCGGATCAGGGCCAGAGTGGAAAAAGTACGGCAAGTAAGGCCCACTATTGCATGACCTAAACACGTGATTTAACGAGGAAATTCACGCTAGGGAAAGCCACCGTTTTTTGTTTTTTATTTTTGAAGTTTGGACTCTTATTAAAAGAGGGACAGAGATGGAGTTTTGAATTATTATTATTATTATTATTATAATTATATCATGTGATTAAATATATTTTTTGGGTGATTTTGTCTACAATCATTGGCATCTTTTTAAGTGAGGGATAAAAAATTAAATACTGTACTAAAAAGAGAAATGCTACCAACCTCCTCGTGGCAATTTTCAAAGTTCTATTTATAGGAATTTTTGTACTCCCTCCGTTTCCATGTAAATATTTTATTATATTATTTTAAAATATTAATTTTAAAAAAATTATTTTCATAATTTTTTATCTTTATCCTTCACTTGTGTTGTAATCATCTTGGTTGTACTTAAATATTTTTGTAATTAAGACTAACTCCAATGACACTAATATATCTCTTAATAACTAAAATTTTCAAACGTGAACTCTTTGGGTGGAACGGAGAGAGTATTTTTTATTTTTTATAAAATAGACTTTAACCAAGTGTCTTTAGAATACTCGTTAGAGAAATTCTTAGATATTTTCATTTGGTACTTTTGAATTTCTTTCTATTTTAATTCATAAAAATTGAAATTTATTTTCACTTTTAATTATTTTAAAAATTGCATATACACTTAGTTATATTTTAAGAGTTTAATGCCAAACAACTATAGGGATATGATTGTGCGAACAATGAAAAATTGTTATCTATATTAAATATTCATATAACTTTAATTTGATAATAAAACCAAATTTGGAGAATGCCAAATAAACATGCAGGCTTTAAAGTGCATACTTAAAGGTATTTATTGGCAAAATCCTTTACAATAGAGGTATACTAGTAATTGCTTGTAAAGGCTATCCTATTTTAGAAATGAAATAAGAGTTTTTATTGGCAAAATCCTTAGAATCACATTAATGAGATTTTGTTATTTATGGACTCAAATTCTTAAAGATGGACCGTTAAACATAGTATGTACTTTCATCAACCAATCTTTATTAAAAGAGGAAATTGAAGCAAACCTCCCTTGTCTATATCTGGTTTATGGAGCAACCCCCTTAACTTTTTTTTACCGACAAATCAAAAAGTCAAATACACCCATGAAAACAGAGATAAAGACAAATTACCCTCGAAGAAAACCTAATACACTCTAATCTCCCTCTTTTTCTCTCCCAGTTGAACCAGAACCATATGCCAAAGCAAGACGTCCATCTCACCATCATAAATCCTCGACCTCCACATCTCTATCCTTTCGCGACTGCTCCTCTTTCGACCTTTTTTCTTTCTTTTTCTCTCTCGCATGCACAATCAGCATCCCCCTTATGTTGACTCCATTTCTTTTTTAATTTCTAACTAGGATAGTGAGAAGTCCCTTTTTCTTGCTAACAAAATTGTGATGGTTTAATCAATATGCTTATATACTAATTATGGAATCCCTATTTACTATACCAATTACAATCACTGACTTTGATCAACTCGAAAAGTTAATGCAAGCAAATAACTGTGCAGAAAATTACTATGATTCCATGCATCCAAAGCAATTCGCTTCTGTTGGTCATCATCATTTTCTTTGACAGTTGGAGGTTTTTCCCTCAAGAAACGACCAAACTAAGGGTCGTAAGATAGAACATCTTTTAATAATGCCACCTTTTTAATTCTAACTTCTCCGGTTTCTCCGCATGAACTAGTGCTGCAGGAACACTACTTGTAGCCATATTCAAATACATATAAATTTCTTCTTACGATTGTTAGAAATATTGGTGGTGTATTATGAAATGACTTAAAAACAAAATTGGAACGCAATTAAATAAGTGGAGGCAAGAGTTGGACTCTTTCTTCATAAAACGAAATTGCCCCGTACTTGGTGCTCACAATCTAAATTGTCCCCAAAATACAACGACTTTCGATCTTCAGAATTGCAGCAGAAAAACTTTGAAGTCTTCGGCGAACAACTTGATATTCAAGACTTTCTTGGACACGAGAAAATGAGGGAGATAACTGGAATCTAGAATTTTATATGTTGTTGAGTGAATAAAACGGCAGGGCCTCCGGGGGGGGGGACTCTTTTTATATTTTCTGAAGAGTGAGTGGTGTTTGTTGCGAATAGGCACAAGTTGGTTCGAGCAAATCCAGACCGTTGGATCGCACTCGATCATGAGCCGCCTCGATCCAGCTGTTCTACACATGACTTTTCGAGCTTGCTCCGTCCGAACCGCTCCAGTCCGCATGCTGATTTGTTCGAGTCCGTACACGCGAGCCTCGACTAATCTAGACAAAAGTTTTAAGCTCCTCAGCTCCTAGCGGCGATCTGAAGTGCAAAATGTGCCTCTAAAGCGCCCAATGCGACCTGTAGCTCGGACTCGGGTCAAATGTTGCTTCACTCCATCCTCGCAGCTGCTCTTTTGAACCACTTGGTTGCACCTTGAAAGAGAACACATGATTGCTCCTTTCTAAAATGAACATCTTAATAAAGTGCTCTTTTACACTTTATTTCATCAATGTGGGATATGACTTTTCATATTCCCGTTTACTCTTCAACTATAATGTCAAGTTGTTCACTTTAGGCATTATATCTCATTCACCCGAAATTAATTTTGAGAAGACAAATACACTAACTTTTTCTACTCGAATCACAAATTCTCAATTTGGAGTTTGTTTCCATTTTCATTAAATGTAACCTTACTAAAAATTGGTCAAAGATTGGTCGTCACCAATTGTGTAAACCAATTTCCAACAATAATCATTCATATGTTGTTTTCATATATTTGAAAACGAACAACAAAAAGTAGCTTTGAATTTACAAAAAAAAAAAAAAAAAAAGAAGAAAGAAATTATGAAGAGAAAAGTCCATGAAAAAAGTGTTCTTAAAGCATATCTTATATAGCACACTCTTTTTCTTATAATTTACTCTTATTATTGCAATTCTGTAGAGAATTACTAGATGAAATGTTTGAACATACACCTAAAACTTATGGTCATGCCGGTGGCCATCGCGCGACCCACAATACTTATTACCTAAAGGTTTATGGATATAATTTGGTGTTATTGATATAGTAGGTGGTTACTTGTAAATCTTCTCTACCTTGTATTCTCAAATTTAAGATAGAATAGACATCAAATCCTGTAAAACCTTAATGGTGTTTTGTATGCATTTCCTCTACTTTAACACTTAACTCTCCACACTCTTCTGTCCCAATAAATAGTTAAATATTTTTTTTTTGTCTCAAAAACTAGTTTTATTTCTAAAATTTAAGTCACAAATCTCCATCAAATTTTCAAAAATTTTCTTTTATTTCAAAGACATGACGTTTATCTTATGTGTCATGCAGAAAATATATAACTTTAGTGTAAATTAAAACTAAAACACATTAAAAAATAACTTTTTAAATAGAGTTAATTGTTTTAGGAACAATGGGGGTATCATTTAGCTCCATTGTTGTGATTCGGATCATTCTAATATTAATTGTTTTGTCAGCAGCAGAATAGTCACCAAAAAGATGGCCTAACGCTGTTTTTTGACCATTACATTTAGGTTTCGAAACCATTTTAATCACTCTACATTTTAATTTTAGTTTCTATCATTCTAATGAGATTTCTCTTACAATTTTTGCTAGAAGTGTTGTCGTGTCGATAACTCTGTCATACCATGTGGTTGAATGAACGCACAATACTTCCGCATTTGTGACAAATATATAAAAGAAAATTCAGTACGATGATAAAATAAAAATTTAAAAAGTATGAGTAAAAAAAGTGGTATGCAAACTTAAGTACAGTCACAAAAAATTATGTCAGTCATCCAAAAGTTGTTGAAGATGATTTAGAGCTCAAGCTGGTTGTTGTTTTGGCCATATAATTAAAAAAGGGTTAAATGCACCACTGGTCCCTATAGTTTATAACTTTATAGCATTAGTCACTGATTTCAAAAAGTAAAAAGTTGGATCCAAAGTATGCTGTTTTTGGTTGCCAGTGGTCCTCCCGTTAACGGATGTTAGAAAATCAGCCGTTAACCACAAAGCGTGTGAATTTTTAAGGGGGCAAATAGGTAAGTTCGCTCTCTCCGGCAAGATTACTGTGCAAAATCTCCTTATTCAAATCCTGCTTTCTCACTCTCCCCATCTCCGTCCGGTCGCTACCGTAGGCTGTCTTCATTCACTTCTACTAATTCTCAGCTATTGCAGAATCACGTCTCATTCCCTTCCAGAATCGGCATTAGAGTTCGAATCGCTCCTCCCCCTCTTCGGATCCTCTGTTTGCGTGAGTCTAAATGTAAACACCATCACCTCCTTTGCTAAAAAATTAAATAACCGATGCAGGTTGTTTAAATATAAAGGAGTCAATTTGTGTCTTCTAAGAAAATACCCTATTCCAGTCGTGAATTTGGGGCTGCCAGTACGGCCGCCGATGTTGCGGTGATGATTAAAAACATTCCAAACTTGTTTGCATTTTGACTTTTCTTCAAATGAAAATTAATGTGAATTTTCTCATGATTTTAGAAATTATACACCATGCGTTCTAAACTAAGTCTTCCTTTTTCATTTTTATCAGGATCCTTATATTAGGATCCGATTATACATCTTCTTTTTTTCAATTCTCTCTCCCCTTTCCTCCTCTCCTAAAAGAGAATATCAGGAGCGAAGGTTTGCGTTGGTGATTTCAAATTCCTCGGTTGGATCTTGCCGGAGAGAGGCTAAAGAGTTGGGCTAAAATTGGGTTTTTTACGGGTTAAAAAGAAAGGGGGAGACATCCTTAGAGGGAAGTTACCAATTTGCCCCCTTAAAAACTCACATGCTTTGCACATGGGTAGTTAACGGTAACGGCCGTTAACGGGAGGACGACTGGCTAACAAAAACAACATACTTTGGACCCAACTTTTATTTTTTTAAAATTAGAAATTAATGCTATAAAGTTGTAAAGTACAGGGACCAGTGGTGCATTTAACCCTATAAAAAACATGCTTTTTCTACTGCTATCCGATGTAAAATTAGGATAATACATGCGTTAAGTAAGCATGAAATAAAAAATATGGTTAACGAGGATTCCTTTGCAGTAAAGAATCAATATTATATTTATTTTCAAAAAGTTTGATTTTTGGAGGCCTCTAAATGCCGAATCAGTACAATATTATTGGTTTAATAATGTTCTCTCTCCACCCATAAAGTACAGTACTGGACTGGAGTATTATTATAAATCAAACTTTTGCACTAACAATTGATTTTCTTTTTTTGAGGATTCACTAAATTTATTTAAGTGGCCTTAATAATTGGAACCCAAATTAAAATTCAAACTTCACCGCCACATAAATAAAAACCAGTAGTTTTTGTTAACAATCTTAAAATGAGCGTTTATTTTATTTTATTTTATTTTTTCAGAAAATTAAGAAAATTGATTTTAAGCACTTTTAGCAGTACATATACATAAATTCACCTTATAGTATTACAAATGGATATTGGAGAATGATAGTAAGGGTGAATTTAGTAACTTAGAACACTCATTCTGAGATAATTTTTTTTTTAGAAATATTTATTTTGAGACACTGCAGGGAGTATAATTGAAGTATATATAACCCCATGCAATTTGCTTCCGATTATAGTTAAAGTAGGGTGAAATTGAAAATAATGCACATCCTAATGTGGACACGTGGAGACATAATGACTCCTACGCGATTGAACAAGTAATAAAAAAGAAGAAGAAGAAGAAAGTACGTCGACAATAGAGACAACCTATGTTGAAAATACGTTGAAAAGTGAACAAAGACATGAACAATTTATATACAAATTAACTCATTTCTAGTAAGGAGTAAACTTGTATAGTATAGAAACTCTCTTTCATGCACTATCGCGTGTCGAGGTTTAGGCCACTGAACTCATGTCCGAGTGCAATCCATACTATACGCTCTTTGCATTTGCATCTTATCCAAACACTTATTCAGTTAGCCGAAATCCTAAGTGCAATTAGGTTAATTAGTCAGGTTCATCCTAAGTGTGCTTAGGTTAGTCGGGTTCTCCATTGTATCCTATCAATAGCTTCATTTCGGCAACCTCTTCGATCACATCAGCTACTTCCAGTAATGCGTGCTTTGATCAGCACACCTCTAGTAACAAGTTCATTTTGAAATTATATTTACAATTCTATATTTGTATTCATCTCTCATAACTTCCTCTGTTCCAGACAAATAGTCAATTTTTGATTTTTTTGGGTCAACTTAGTTAAAGTTTGACCGATAATTTACATAAAATAAGTTATTTTTACAGAGTTACGAAAATTGTAATCTATAGTACTCTTAGGGTAATTTTTAATTAATGAAATTTGATTTCCTAAAACGTAAGTAAATTATGTAAAATTTTGATTTGATTTAGTCATATGTTGACTTCTAAAAAAGAAAAGTGGACTCTTTACCTGGAACGGAGGGAGTATATATTTCTAACAGAAAATTGGTATCCAAATTACTTAGATAATTAAGAGTGGTAATCCTACTGTAATACTTGCAAAGTTAATAGTAAGTCCTAGATGTATAAGGATTGTAGTTGGATTTGTCTCACATTGGTTTCCAAGTAGGTTTTTCATAATCAAGCTCATATGAACACCATATGTTTCCACTCATTTGGTGAGAGATATTTGGAGGATATTCATTTGGCTTAAAGATAATGAGATCTCTTTGTTTAGGTCTCTCTTTTGCATTTGTGTATGGATAGGTCTTTGTGGGTTTCATGATCAAAACCTATTGTATTATAACTTCATGATAATCTCGTGATGTCATTGACGGTTAAATCTTGTATTTTGTGGTTGCTTGAAAAAGTAAGAAGGAGATAGAATGAAAGCTATATATGGGGAGAGAGAGAGAGTCTAAAACCACAAATATATCAAAAGTTTAATGGGGGCAAAATGATTACTTTATAGTATAGGGGGCTAATTATAACTTAGTAAACTGAATGTACATCAGTTTATTTTCTGTTAAAGTGATTTACTTAACAAACTCTTCTTCTACATAAAAATCTTATATGAAATTTTTCGTAAAAGATTTCATCTATATTTTAAAAAAACTATATTTAAAATTAATTCAAGTATTTAATTGAATTTTTTTGAATTAGATACTAATATTGCTTAAATAATTTTAGTTTAACAATTACTACTGCAACCCCACTTAATAAGATTTCGGAATCGGTCACTATTGAAGCATATATCAGTCTTAATACTTTTTAGATCTCATGATATATATATATATATATATATATATATGACCTAATACTTTTTAGATCTCATGATATATATATATATATATATATATATATATATATATGACCTAATACTTTTTAGATCTCATGATTTTTTTTTTTGGTGTCCTAAGGGAGCGTGGGAAGAGATCGAACCCAAGACCTCACACTTTGTGAAATACCAACTCTATCACTGGAACATCCCTTAAGTACTTTTAGATCTCATGATTGTGGTAGTCTCAAGAAGCCTTTTCTTCAATATCAATTCATCATAAATAAATCACGTTGCTATCAACAAAGTGGATGGCCAATGGCGTTGTAGCTTAATGGTGAGAATGAGAAAATATGGTTAAAAAAAAAACAAAAAACTACCTTAAATTTCCCTTATTTCTACTACATTCCCAATTTAATTTGCTTGTATATGTTGGTAAGGAGATTTTCTTGTTTGTTTTACTTCCATAGATGAGTTCAATATGACCCACTATGATGTTAATTTTCCCTCAAATATAACAAAAATCAAAATACATAATCTTGCCTAACACAAAGTAACAAGTAGGGCCAAACAAATATAGTAACAAGTCTATCAATGCCGGCATAAGTTGGTGGGACTAAAGAAATATACTAATGTACATAAATAATGTAAGAGTCTTCGAGTTGTATAAAGTGAATACTACTTTCAGCGACTAGTGAATACTACTTTCAGCGACTAGAAAACAAAAGTATGTCGAACACGAATATATTAATAATATTACAAATTGATACTCCTTCTGTCTTAAAACATTGGCCGCATTTTTAATTTGAGATGTTTCAAAGTTTCCGACCACATAAATTGATGAGTATTTAGTATGCCCCCAAACAAACTGAGCGTTTATAAGATAAACTAATTATTAATTAAAAGTCAAATTATTAATTAACATAAGAAATACAACCCCCTAAATTTTAATTACAAAATTGTCATTCTATACAAAGACTTTGTTACCCTTCTCCCTCTTCTTCCCTGCCTCCAGCGGCTGACGCCCCCCTCAGTTTTTTCCTTCTCTTTTATTTTTCTTCTTCTTTCCTTCTTCCCCCCTCCCTTCTCTCCTCTCCTTCCCTGCCTACCCTACGGCGCTCCCCTCCCCTCTGTCCAATGTCCCCCCCCCCATTTTTCTTCTTCTTTTCTTCTTCCCCTCCCCCTCCCTTCTTTCCACCCACCCTCCTCTTTCATGGTTTGCTAGAATTTTCTTATTTGACCATGGTTGCCCGAACAACCGAGTGTTGTTCGGCTAGAACTCGGTTATTCGGTCAACCATGGCCGAAGAAGAAAATTTTGACAAATTGTCAACGAGTTTGCGAATGGAGTGACAGAGAGAGGAGGGAAGTAAATTGAAGAAAAAAATAAGGGAAGGAGGGAGGGAGGAGAAGAAAAAAAAGAAGAAAGAGGGACGGAGAGGAGCACAAATTAAGAGAGGGAGGGGAAGACATACATTTTTTTTTTTCCTTTCTTTTCTTCTTCCTTCTTTCTTCTTAGTTCTTTTTCTTCTTTGCCGTTCTATTGCCGTGGAGGGATGGGGGGTTGGGGTTTGGGTTAGGTGCCGTTCTTTTGCCGTGGAGGGATGAGGGGTTAGGGTTAAGGCTGAGAAAGAGTGAGAGACTGGGGTGTATTGAGAAAAAGAAAAGATTTTTAGGGAGGGTAAAATAAAAATATAAGGAGTGTGTATTAAGAAAAAAAGAGTGTATAAAGAAGACGTGCGGGTTTTAATAGCGCTGCTCTTACCATAAAAGCATAAGTGGAAAGTTAAGTATTAGACATTAGAATTGGATGCATTTATGAGAAATTCTAAAAATTGAGATTTTTTCTAGTAGCTACTAGCCACTAGTATTTTTGTGACGAAAGGAATAGTGTGATAGTATGCTATATGGAAATTAGAAAATATTTAGTGATTTTTATTATATGACATCAGCAATTGCAGTGGTTTCAGAATTAATGAAAAAAAAAAGCCCTTTTGTTAAGGCGAACATCTTTTTCAAACTTGTTCTAAAAAAGACTCAAAAGTTCGTTTTCTGAAAAAAAAAAAAAAATCCATTCCAATGAGATGATAATCTCTCGTTAACTCTATACTAAAATAATCTTACATGACAAGTCAAAATTTTAAAATTATAATTTTATTTATTTATACCTCCAAAAAAATACACTAAAATTTGTCCTTTTAAGAAAATAGTTTATTATGGGACAATTTAAAAAGAAAGAAAAATTAATTTTTCAAAACGAAGGGAGCACAAAATATTTTCTCTTATGGAAACTATTTAGAGCCTGAACATAGCTTATTTCTTAACATAGCGTTTCAATGTTGCGGTTTGTCCTTAAGGGGTGGCCCAGTGGTAGAGCTGGAGCTTCACAGACTGTGAGGTCTCAGGTTCGATCCCTTCCCACGCCCCCTTAGGACATAAAAAAAAAAAAAAAAAATGTTGCGGTAAAAAAAACTGTGTTTTCTTAACGCAACTGTATTTTTAAACGCTAATTTATTTTAACTTTTTCCTAAAATACATATTTTGAAACGCTGTTGGGTAAAAAAATCACGTTTTGAAAAGTATCTCAAACACATTTATAGAAAAAAAAATATTACTCCCTCCGTCCCGGATAAATGTTCCTATTTTCTATTTTGAGATGTCTCAACTAATGTTCCTAAAGACTTTTGACATACCTATTGTCTACCATTTTTTCCAATATACCCTTAAAGCATCATTTAATATAGCACATCCAAGAGAAACTCAATCAATTAGAATAATTGAACTCAATTAATGTTAATGATTATTATCGTCAGAACACATTTTAAAATATATTATTAATTATGTTTTTTAATTTCTGTATTTTACTCCCTCCGTTCCAGTCAAAGAGTCCACTTTCCTTTTTTAAAAGTCAACATGTGACTAAATCAAATCAAAATTTTACACACTTTACTTATACTTTAGGAAATAAAATTTTATTAATTAAAAACTATTTTAAGAATACTATAGATTGCAACTTTCAAAATTTTGTAAAAATCACTAAATTTATGTTAATTATTGGTCAACCTTCAACTAAATTTACCGAAAAAAAATTAAAACTGAACTCTTTGCCTAAAACGAAAGAAATATTATCTAATAATATTTATCTGAAATAAAAAGAGTATATATTAAAAATGCTCCACCAAACAGATCCTCGCAAATCCTTTCGATAGTCGAATCTAAATGTTGAAATTTATTGGTTGAGCGAACCTTCAATTTCCTGAGTGGTCAGTTGCCTACCCTGCCCCTGCAATTGGTCACGCAATTTATTTATGTACAAAGAAGTCTGGTGGGCCGTACGATAAAGACTCTTGCGTGATATTTATGTACAAATAAGTCTGGTGGGCCGTACGATAAAGACTCTTCCTTTTAACTTTTTAATGGGTCCGTTCTCTGTACCTCAGGCCTTCCCATATAATGCTCAAAAAAGGTTAAATTTTACTGTAGGTCAAATGCGGGCAGTCCGTTTGATGAATTTTTAACAAGTTTAAAATTTTATATTTGTTTTAAATTAAAAAAATAATTTTCTTGCTCAATTTTGTTTATACTCTTAAAAAATACTCTTTCCGTCCTTTACTTATTATTTTGTTTGACTCGGTATACAGATTAAGAAAAAAAATAATTGACTTGATTATTAATATTGATATAATGTGTAATTTTCTTTAATGTCCATGTATATGTGGTCCATAATTAAAGTAGGAAAAAAAGTAAGGGTAAAATGGTAAAAGTGATGTCCTAAAAAGAAAAATTTTCAAACAAGAAAATTATTTTAAGATAGACAAAAAAGAAAATGAAGACAATAATTTAGGGATTGAGGGAGTACGAATTATGCACGCTATGCATTGTAAAACAAAATTAATGGATCGCGATGCATAAAATTGTACTAAATAGTACTGTTTTATTGCATCTCAATGCACAACATTACACTTGCGGTGCATCAAAGTGTGCATCGCGATGCACACTGTTTATTTTCGAGGTTAATTGTTCACCTTAAAGATCTCGTATTCAGTTTTTGATCTTCATCTTCTTTGCTTTGTAATAATAAATCATCTCTTTATATTACTTTCAGTCCTATATTTCATGGAATTGAAGAACCAAATATACAAAAATTGAATATACAGCTATGAACTGAATTTGAAGAAAGAAAATTTATGGTTAATAAAAAACACACACACACACGCACTGATAGATGAATAGATAAAATGTGAAGTGGTCCTCGAAAGTATTTTGGAGTTCACAAAAATAAAGAGAGAGAGAGAGAGAGAGAGAGAGAGAGAGAGAGAGAGAGAGAGAGAGAGAGAGAGAGAGAGAGAGAGAGAGAGAGAGAGAGAGAGAGAGAGAGAGAGAGAGAGAGAGAGAGAGAGAAGAGGAGATGGAGAAGGTAGAGAGAGAGAGGGATCAAGAGAGAGAGAGAGAGATTGCAGCAGGGGAAGAGGCAAGATGGAGAAGGTAGAGGAGTTAACTGGGATAGGGATCAAGACAACAAAGTAGGATGGGAGAGGGCAGAGATGACACTGAGGTTTTTAAAAAAAAGATATATATATATATATATATATATATATATATATATATAGAGAGAGAGAGAGAGAAGATAGAGAGTTGAACACCATAGTAAAAGTGAACAATGATTGGAAGATGAATTTTTTGCTACAACAACACAATGCATAATGAAAGGACATTTTTGGAACAATTGAATCCTTTATCCATCAAACTAAAATTTTTCAGTTTAAAACAAGTATTGGCGTGGTAGTTGAAAATCTGAGAAAAAGTACCGCCTCACAATTATTCCAATCGATAAACCTAACTTCTATTTTCTCTGGTTGCAACCCAACTTCTATGTTCTGACACAAAATCACAAAACACTCTTTGTTTTCCCATTACATTAGATTTCTACTGCCAAACGTGTGAATTGGGTAGTAGGCCACTATTTTGGTTTGGAGAGCTTTATCAATTGACTTGTGGTACTATTTAACCCTTAAGCCAGATTGTTTGGAGATTGGTCTTGACCTTTCAAAAGTTCAAACCTAGAAAGACATTGAAAAACCAAGGAAAGAAAGAATTGAAAGAAGATGATTCCTTGCCATTTACTTGAATCAAGTCAAAATATATACATGTCTTACAACGTGATGTTAGGCTACAATTATGCTATAATTAAGGAAGGAAATATGCACCTACTAAAAAATATTATTTACATAAATACATAAATTCTATCACACCCCCGCAGTCTTAGTGGGAGGTTGTCGGACACTAAGACTGTCCCAAAAATCTTTAAATAGAACCAATGGAAGACCTTTCGTGAAAATATCGGCAATTTGATAGCGCGACGGGACATGTAAGACACGCACTTGTCCACGAGCAACCTTTTCGCGAACAAAGTGAATATCCATCTCCATATGTTTAATGCACTGATGCTGAACTGGGTTGCCATACAGATAAATTGCACTAATATTGTCACAGTAGAACAATGTAGCTTTCTGAATAGGACAATGGAGTTCAAGGAGGAGGTTTTGCAACCATAAAGACTCAGAAACTACATTCGCAACCCTCGGTATTCGGCCTCTGCATTAGACCGAGACAATGTAGCGTGTCGTTTGGAGGACCAAGAGATCAAGTTATCACCAAGAAAAACGCAATAGCCAGATGTTGATCGTCTAGTATCCGGACATCCACCCCAATCAGCATCGGTATAAGAAATGAGAGTGGTTGTCGGAGATGGATAAAGATGCAGACCATGATCCAGAGTGCCCTTAATGTAGCGTACAATATGCTTGAGAGCATGCATGTGTTCCTCCATTGGGTTATGCATGAATAAACACACTTGTTACACTGCATAAGATATGTCGGGCCCCATGAAAGTTAGATATTGCAGGGCTCCTGCAAGGCTACGATAATGGGATGGGTCATCATAAGTTGTGCTAGAAATAGCACGCATCTTCGGTTTAGTATCAACCGGAGTTGGAGTTGACTTACACGATGACATGCCATCTCGTTCTATGAGTTCTTCTGCATACTTTTTCTGAGAGAGGAACAAACCACCTGCATGACGAGTAACTGCTATACCCAAGAAATAGCTCAGCGGCCCCAAGTCTTTTATGACAAATTCTGAACTGAGTAGTGACATAATAGACTTGTGAGATCATCAGAAGATGCAGTTAATATAATATCATCCACATACTAAAGAATGTAAGCCATAGCAGTACCTTGCCGGAATATGAAGAGAGAATTATCAGACTTGCTGTTAGAAAACCCAATAGTAGACACATAATCTGCAAATCTCTTGTACCAGGCTCGAGGAGCTTGCTTGAGTCTATACAGAGATTTCTTTAGTAAACAGACATAATCAGGGTGAGTATGGTCTTTAAAACCCATGGGCTGATGCATGTAAACTGTTTCTTTGAGTTCTCCGTGCAGGAAAGCATTTTTTACGTCAAGCTGATGAATATGCCATGTTTTAGAGAGAGCCAAACTGAGAATAATGTGAATAGTGGCCGGTTTGACCACTGGGCTAAAAGTTTCACCACAATCCACGCCAACCTGTTGACTTGCACCATCACTTACAAGTCGGGCTTTGTGCCTCTCAAAAGAGCCGTCAGATTTTTCTTTGTGTCGAAAAATCCACATAGACCGAATAACATTAACATTAGGTGGACGAGGCACCAAATTCCATGTCTTATTTTTAATAAGAGCATTATATTCATCATCCATAGCCATTTTCCAATTCGGGTCCTTAAGAGCAGACAAGGGACGAGGCACCAAGTGATTGGTCTATGCGCTGGAGTAGAAGTAGGCGGAATGGAGGGATGGGCAGTGGGCGGATGTGAGATTGGGCTTAATGATTGTGGCCCAGCAGAAGGAGTAGAGTATGGTAGTGGAGAAGGCGAACTGGGCTGGTGAGCCAAGGTGTTTAGGCCCGGTGAAGCATGACTTGGCTGAGTCGTTGGGCTGTCAGGGATGGGCCTGAGGTGGGCCGCTTGCTGCTGCTGGGCTGGAGGTAAGCAGGCCGTGGGGTTGTCAATAGGGATTGACGATCTGGGCTCTCTGGCAAAAGTATGGGCCGATCCATTTGGGTGATGGTGAGAAGAAGTGGGCTGGTTTTGTGGGTTTGGTTGTGAATGCATATAGTGTACCACATAAGGATTTAAGCCCTCACCCAAAAAAATCGTAAGAATGGGACTTGGGTTGATGCAGCTTAGCAAATAGGAAATTTGTCTCATCAAAGATGGCATGCCTACTAATTATGATTTTTTTTTAAGGATAAATCATAACACTTATAACCACGATGATTTGATGGATATCCCAAAAAAATGCAAGGGGTTGAACGGGCTTGAAGTTTGTTTATGGTGGTGGATGGAAAAAGTGGATAGCATAAACAACCAAATACCCGAAGATGAGAGTAAGATGGGTCTCTTTGATAAAGAATTTGGATTGGGGATTGATAGGCTAATTGTTTGCTTGGAAGAATGTTGAGAAGGTAGGTTGCCATTTGTAATGCATGATGCCAAAATGAGGGGGGCAATGATGCGTGGGCTAGTAAAGTGCGAGTAATGTTGTTAATGGTTCGAATCTTTCTTTTGACTTTTCCATTTTTTGATGAAGTATGAGGACAAGATAGTCGAAAAGATAAACCTTTATTCTTGCGAAAATCCCGAAAAGGCCCATTATCAAATTCCCTACCATTATCATATTGAATATTCTTTATTTCCCGTTCAAATTGAGTTTGGATATAGGCTCTAAATGTTAAGAATGTAGAGAACACCTGTGACTTTTTAGACAACGGAAATGTCCACAAGAAATTAGAGTAGTTATCCAACAAAAGAATATAATATCGATGTCCCAAAGAGCTCAAAACGGGAGATGTCCACAAATCACTATGGATAATATCAAACGGCATAACAGTGCATGATTTGGAAGCAACAAATGGCAATTTAACGTGTTTTCTAAGAGAACATGATTGACAAATATGAGAATTATGAGATGGGGTACACGTAATCAAATTATTTAGTCTAAGGGAGTTAAGAACATGTGCTCCCAGATGTCCTAACCGTTCATTCCATAAAGACGGTGTGAAAGCTGCAAATGTTGATGGTGAAGTGGCTTGATTAGTGGTGATGGTGGTGGTGATTGGATAAAGCTCGCCCCGACTTTCACATCTCATTAGATGCATCCCTGTTTGATAATCCTTCACAGAGAACCCAAATGGATCAAATTCAACAGAAACCGAGTTATCAGTAGTAAATTTTTGAACTGAAACTAAGTTTTTAATAAGTTTGGGGGCATGGAGGACATTGTTTAAAGACAAAGATGGGTTCGAGGGTGACAATTTTGTGTGTCCATAACCACGAATTAGAATAGAATGACCATTTCCGACAATTATACCACGAGTATTGCTCAAATTAAAATAAGATGAGAGATTACCTTGCTCAGATGTCATATGAGAGGTAGCTCCGATGTCCATGTACCATTTCACATCCGGTAGATTGAGCTCAAGAGTGTGCATCGCGGCCTCGATGTCGGTTGGCGATGGTGGAGCTACTGCAGAGTATGCTTACTGAGGACGTGGCCCAAGTATGCCAGACTTCTTCTGCCCCTGCTTGGGCCTAGCCCAAGGCATTGTTGGGTATGGACAAGGAGGAATAGCCCATGGCATTGGAGGCCAAGGCCAGTGCTGTCCACCTGGCCATGTTTGCTACCAGCCTTGCTGCCTTTGCTGACTGCCGCCACGGCCACCGGTCCCGCCGCCGCTGCTGCTGTGGCCACCTCTGGCCTTGCCACCTCCGGCCTTATTACCTCCGCCTCTTTTGTTGCCACCATTATTTTTATGCTGTCGATTTTTGTCACCATGATTGTTCTTGTTGTGAGAATAATGTGGAGAGAAAGGACCACCATTATTTTCGTCCGATAAGTTAGCCACCATGGCTGCACCAGAAACTGCCGCCTTCTTTGTCAATCTCGCTTCTTCAAGAATAAGCATAGAGCGGGCTTGATAGAAGGGTGGGAGAGGTTTGCTCTGTCGAATAAGCGTCCCAACCCCATTATATGCCTCAGTGAGACCTGAAACCATCTGAAGAACCAGTCGATTATTGGAGATAGGAGCACCGACGTTTTTGAGTTGATCCGACAAAACTTTGAGACGTTGACAATATGCGGATGCATTAGGGAAATCCGCCATGTTGGTGTGAGAGAATTCTTGCTTAAGGGTCATGGCACGGGAGTGTTCATTATCTTGGAATATGTCACGCAAGCTATTCCAAGCTGCCATTGCCGTAGAGTCGGGTTCAATAATCGTGTGCAACAGGTTACTAGAGATTGTAGCATAAATCCATTGAAGAACCTTCGCACAAGGGTTGACCACAACTCCATTTCGTCATCGGTTGTTGGCATCTTCTCCTTGCCTTTTTCCGATGGGATGATGTGGTCAATGACCCTATGTGATCTGCAGTGGATTTTAAAGAGCTCCGCCCATATTGCGTATTGGACGTTCTCCATTTCAAGAGTGATGGAGATATGTGCCTTGATGTTCGAAATAGCAAGAGCAGGATGAAAGGCTGATGATTTTGAATCAGACATGTCTAACAGAAAGAGGGAGGAAGACGGAGGAAGAGAGAGAGGTTGGGTCGAGGCAGAGCACCGGTGGAAACGTGAGAAGAGAAATAATGCCTAAGCGTCTGATACCATGAAAGAAGATGATTCCTTGCCATTTACTTGAATCAAGTCAAAATATATACATGTCTTACAACGTGATGTTAGGCTACAATTATGCTATAATTAAGGAAGGAAATATGCACCTACTAAAAAAGATTATTTGCATAAATACACATATTCTATCACACCCCCGCAGTCTTAGCGGGAGGTTGTCGGACAATAAGACTGTCCCAAAAATCTTTAAATAGAACCAATGGAAGACCTTTCGTGAAAATATCGGCAATTTGATAGCGCGACGGGACATGTAAGACACTAAGTCAATACCATGTTTGTATGTAAATTTTTCAACAAAAAATAACCATTTTGATCGATTTTGATATTACATTAAATTGGGCATTAGGATGCCTTAAATTGGGCATCGGGATGCCTTAAATTAGGCATTGGGATACCTTAAATTGGGCATCGGGATGCCTTTAATTCACCAATCGTAGTATGCTGGACAATGCAACGGGGATCGACAATCGCGATACCTTGGTTGCTCATCGCGATGCCTTGGCTACTCATCGCGATGCCTTGGTTACTCATTGCGATGCCTTGGTTGCTCATCGCGATGCCTTGATTACTCATCGCGATGCCTTTGTTGCTTATCGCGATGCCTTGATTGCTCATCGCGATGATTAACCCACGCGATGTCTTACATTACTCATCGCGATGCCTTGGGTTACTGATGCGCGCGTGTTTTTTTTTCATTAATGATATAATCGTCTTTTCGCTCTAAAAATATTTTTTTTCGATTTTAAAAAAAAGATTAGTGGATTGGAGCGATTACAAATGTTGAAAATAGGGACCGGTTTGTAATTCACCCTATATTTTAGGACAAATAACCGGTCCAACTAAAAAAAATTTATCCAAAAAATCTCAAAAATGATACTCCATAAAAATGAATTAATCATTTAATACTAAAAAATAAATAAATTACTTTTTCTAAAATTAATCATTTAATACTAAAAAGTCTAAAATTACTTTTTCTTCTGCCATAATTGGGTAAGAGCTCTGATATTCACTGATGACAATGATAAGAATCATTCATAAATAAGAAATAAATAATAATAATTATTAGTATTATTACAATCACAATAATTATGATTCCTTTTTATTATGAGATTAATATTAATTTTTATGAAAATTTTTATGTTATCATCACCATCGCCATCATCACAATTATTATTATTATTATTATTTAAGAAAATGTTTGTAGATCAAGTAACTTCTTAACGTATTAGCATCAATAGGTTAACTATTGTGTTTTTTTTTTTTTTGTATGGAAAAATTCATTTATTATTTTTTTATATAATTTTTTAGAAGGGAATTTGGCTATTATTTGCTAATAATAATACTGTTGATGTTGATTATCATAAAGTAATAATATTGATATATACAAAAATAATCATAATAGTAACAATAGACATGCCCATCCGGTTGGAACCGGCGGTTCCGGTTCACAAAAAGCTCATTGGTTGAACCTGAAATGCACCGTGAACCGCCGGTTGAAGGTTACGGTTATGATCCGTGATCCGGTTCATGGTTCACGGTTCAAAACCATAATTTTCAACCTTTTTTCTTTTTTTAAAAAAAAATACCATCTTTAAAGTTTAAACCTTTGCAAACTTTATACAAACTATTTTTTTAATTTTTTTAAATTACCAAAAGTATTTTTTTAATATTTTAAGTTAAACTTTATAATTGTAAATAACAAAAAGTATTTTCTTTTGAAAACAGAGACGGTACCTTGACCAATTTTATTAATCATAATAAAAAATTACAAGAAGAGACAACTAATGAACTTTGCCAAAGGAGCCTTACCTCTAATTTACAGTTTGTTCAATAAATAAAAAATCTAATTTATAAAAAATCTAATCTATAAATAAAAAATTCTAATCTAAAAATTACAATTAACTTACCTCATGGAGCGGCGTAGTTCAATCGCTCTCGGTCGATGTATTTTCATCAATGCAATCCTCCTCTTCGAAACTACTTAGCTTATCTTGTGTTCGTTCTTCTACCTTAATCCAATTTCCGTTTAAAAGTTGATTTTTTAAATTAACATCGTTCAAATTTGATCTTCTTTCATCCAAAACATACCCTCCCACGCTAAATGCTTATTCTATGGCGACGGTTGAGGCGGGAGAAGCTAGAACCTCCTTTGCAATCAACGATACAATAGGATAATTTTAGGTCATTCGTGCCCACCACTTTAAATGTCAAAATTATCTATAGACCCAAAAGTAGTTGTTAAATATATATCAAGTTCAATAGTATTATAATCGCCTCGTGCACATTTTTGAGTTCATGAATTTACATAATTATCTACCCAATTAAATGGGTCATCACTCATTTGACTAGTAGTACTGGTACCTACATTATCATTATTTGTACCATAAATTGCGTTATATTATTTATAAATATCATATAAAATTTTTTTAGCTTCATTTACAATGTTACTTGTTTTTGGGATAGATTCGGTTAAAAATAAGTCAATGCCATCGAAAAATAAATTTTGATAATAATACGTAACTATGTTTTCTAAATCATCTTGTCTTATTCTAGGATTTAATAGTTTAGCTAGTCAAAATAATTGTGTAATGTGCAAAAAATACTTTAGCCATTTTTCTCTCATACGACTAGTACATTCACCTAAAACTGGACAATCTTTAAAATGCAAGAATATATAACTAATTTTAGCACAATTTTCTAAAACTAATACGGAAGTAGAATAATAAGAACCAGATAATTGAGAGGTAGTATCGTTAAGAACTTTTAAAATTAGCTTTAAATTTACACAAGTATCTCATTGATGAGTAAATAAAGTGATAGAATATTCTATTTGTTGAAAAAATGCGCACAATAGCTCCCGCTATTCGTAAGATTCATTTAACATTTTATAGGTGGAATTCCATCGATTTGGAATATCGACGGAAAATCTTTTAAGTTCAACATTATTAGTTTTACAAAATTTAGCCCATGTTTTTGTTACATTTGGATGTCTCTTCAAATAAGAAATAATTTTCCATCACGTAAAATATTTAAACCATCTTGCACACACAAATTTAAAATATGATATATACATCTAACATGAAAAAATTTACCACCAATTGATGGTTTACAAATTTCAATGAGAGCTAGTAAACTAGCAGTATTATTTGTAGTATTGTCAAATTCAATTGAAAATATTTTATTAGTTGAATAATATTCTTGTAAAATTGTTAATATTTTAACAGAAATATTACGTACATTATGTACAGTTTAAAACTCTTTAAATGCATTAATCATTTTTGAATCATCCATGAATTATCAATCCAATGACATGTAACAGCTATAAAATTATGCATGTTGAAATGATCACTCCAAATATCGGCACATATTGAAACTTTATTTGGTAAATCTAAAAACGTATTAATTAAGATTTGTTTACCTTCAAAAACTCTAGATTTTATTTCACGAGTAAGCATATTTCTATGAATTTCTCTAGCGGGGTTCAAAGACACGCTTGCAAGTCTAGTCCATAATGAATTATTTGCAAAATTAAAAGGTAGTCCTATAGTAGACACAAAATTTGCCATTTCTTTTCTATACACACCATCACAAAATTTAAATAGGTTAGAAGACATACCTTGAGATGATCTCGTAACTCGTTGGGTTTGGAGTTGTGTGTGACCTTGATCGATTCCAAGCTTATTGGGATGCTTAGTTTGGATATGTCGACTATACGTCCCGTATCCATTTTTATTTTTGAAGGAAAATTTGCTTGAGCAATAGTTGCAATGGACGATATAATTTGTACCTTCAATATGTGTCTTTGTAAAGTGCACAGTCATGACATTGGATCTTCCCGTTGTTCGACCTCGGCGACCACCACCTTGCGGTCCTCGACCTCTTTCACCTTTACCTTGACAACCTCTTCCACCTTCACTTTGAGTTTGATTCTCTTAAGTACGAGGATTTGCTTCGGAGGGAATTTGATCACCCATTGGATTGTTAACATTATATTCCTCATCACTCAACTCCTTGAACTGTGGTTGCATAGTTACCTTGCCCTTGCCCTTTGCGGTTGATCAAGAAGAAGACAATTTTTTTTTTGTATAAATATAATTTATAGAATGTAAAAATAATTTTATAGTAAGTATAATTTTTTTTTTATAGTAAGTATAGAAGTATACAATAATTTATAGTAAGTACAGAGGTATAAAATAATTTATAAAATTGAGAGAATTAGTATAGAAAAATAAACACGTAAATTATAATAGTAAGTATACATGTAAATAAATATAGTAAGTATAATTAATCATAGTAAATATAATTAATAATAGTAACACGTAATTAATAAAAAAATATAGTGCTTAATAATATTATTGAAAAATAAAAACATTTTTAATATAATTAATAAATAAACTTACTAATAAATTGGAAATTGGAAGTTTTTGAGACTTGATTACTTGAGAGAATTGAGAGATGAAGAGATTTCAGAGTATAGAACTTGAGAGAATTAGTGAGATGGAGTGGTAAAAAAATAAAGAGATGAAATGGGTATTTATAGTTAAGAAAAGATGAAAAGGCAAAAAAAAAAAAAAATTTTTTTTAGGCCAAAACGGTCACTTGACCGTTGCAATTATCGGCTAGGAGCAGCCACCGTCCGATATTCATCATCAACGGGCAAGATCATTTTTTCGTTTTTTTTTTTTTTGAATTCTGACCGTTTGAACCGCTGGTTCAACAGTTTATGGTTCAAGCCGATTCACGGTTCAAAGGTTCAGATTCACGTGAACCGGAACAGAACCGTTGAAACACCGATTCAGGTTCAAGAGAGGTTCAGAGTCATCGATTGACTGACGTGACGGTTCACAATTTGAACCGTATTCGAATGAGCATGTCTAAGTAACAATAATAGCTTTCCATTATAATTATGATTATTATTATAATTTATTCATTTCTATATTTAATATCATATTATTATTATTAATTTCACCATCCCAAAATGAGTGTCTATTTTTAGTTTTCAAAAAAATTAAAAATATTGACTTTTAAGTCATTTTAGCAGCAAATAGATATGAATACCCTTGGTGTCCATGCTATACCATTACAAGTGAACACTAAGTCATGATAGTTCGCAAATGTGAATTTAGTAAAATTATGTAAAAATGAACACTCACGTTAAAATAAAAATATTTTAAAAATAAATACTCATTTTGGGATGCAGGGAGTATTATATTACTATTATTACTACTATTACTACCACTACTACTATTACTTTGACTATTATTACTCTATCTGTCCCCAAATTATTGTCTTTTTTTATTTTTTTTGTCCGTTCCAGAATAATTATCTTGTTTAATATTTTTTTAAGAACATTACTTTTACCATTTTACCCATACTTTTTTCTCTACTTTAATTATGGACCACATACACATGGACATTAAAGAAAATTACACATTATACTAATATTAATAATTAAGTCAATTATTTTTTTTCAATTAGTGTGCCGAGTTAAACAAAATAATAATTAAGGGACGGAGGGAGTATTATTTTTGTTGTCATTGCTACAATATTACTGTTGTGATTATTATTGAAAAGAAACTATAAAAAGAAAAGAATGCAAAAAGGAAAAGGAAAATAAAATAAAAAGGGTAAACCCCACTAAACAGCTAAACTAATGCATCGTCTTGCAGCTGCAGGGCCCTCCTCCGGCTTCGAATTTGCAGCCCCGATTGAAGCCTGCAAGTTCACATTAGTTAGGACTTTGAGCGATTCAAGAGGCCTTGGCATTTCAGATTTGTAGGTTGGTATATCTCAAGCCGCTCAATGTCGACTGATAAATTTCCAACGAGCAGTTTCTCCATCGTAATCACCTTCCAAAGTCGACGTTGATGCCAACGCTAATGCTAGGGACTAATAATTGGAGTTATATATGTGATTAGGCATCGACGCTGATGTATCGGATCTAATAATTGTGAAGAACAGTGATGACTGTCGGTAGAGAAGATAATAGGCGGCGTTTGTCGATTTTCTTTTTGTTTACAAATTTAGTTTACATCTAGTTTCAAAACAATTGCTTAATGCATAACAGTTGTACTGTATAATATCTTAAAATTAATTATAAATTAAATCTATAGATAAATTTTGTTCCTCCTTATTATGATAAAATAATAGGGCAAAAATGTAAATCGAAAAAAGAAAGGAATATATAATCTTGACTTAATTAATGGCTAATAGTAAAGAAAAATAAAAAGTTAATTAACTAATTAATGGCTAACGGTTTAAAAGAAATAATGATAAAATAATTAGCTTGAAAAATAAAAAAAAGGATTAGAATTTAGTACAATTAACTTTTGATATTTCTTTTCGATTTTCTAAAGAAAGGGTCTGTAAATTGAACCAATTTCAAAGTAATTTAAAAAAACATCAACTAAAAGAAATATAAGAGTGGTGCTAAATGACACCCCCTCTGAAAATGACTCTTTGCCCTCACCCCCCTTTATGCTAAATGACACCCACCCCATTCCCTCCCCCAGCAGCCCCTCCCCAGCAATCTCCCCCAGCACAACGGCCCCCTTCCCTCCCCTTCCCTCCCCAGCACACCCCTTTGCACCTCCCTTTCACTTGATTTGCCCCCCCTTCACCCCTTTTCACTTGAGAAATAAAATTATAAAAAAATAAACCCCCTTTCACTTGAGAAATAAAAAGACCAGCCCCCTTTCACTTGATAAATAAAAAATAAATTTTTTTGAGAAATATCCCCCCACCGCCCCCTTTCACTTGAGAAATAAAAAATTAAAAAAATTGAGAAAAATCCCCCCACCGCCCCCATTCACTTGAGAAATAAAAAATAAAAATTGAGAAAAATCCCCCAGCGCCCCCGAAAAATCTCCTTACTTCAAATGTAAGAATCTAACATTCATACATTCAAAAACACACCAAAATTGTCCGAAATAATCTGAATCTTCCTACATTCGTACCTTTTATTCATATCAAATTTAAAAAATGGATCCAAATCAGGTTAGTTTATATTAAATTTATTTTTTGTTTTAGTTTAAATTATGTTAAATTTATGTTTTATGCTTAGCTTAATTTATGCAAATTTATAAATGCTAATTTAGTTTAAAGTTAGTTTAAACTTATAATTATTTTTGTTTAATTAGTATTTTAAAAAAATGGAAAAGAATTCCGTTAAAAACTTAACGGATTCGTTAAATTTTTTATGGAACTAGGAGGACCGCCCCTCCTTAGGGGTTTAATTGAATAACACCACCCACCCCTGGGGGTTTAAACATTTTAAACTGCCCACCCCTAGGGGTTTAAAAAGTTTAAACCGCCCACCCCTGGGGGTTTGATTTTTTTTTTCAGTTTTTATATAATTAGTAATATATACATAATTTTATATAATTATTAATATATAATTTTAGTTTATATATATAATTTTCTATAATTATTAATATATGTATAATTTTATATAATTATTAATATATACTTTTAGTTTAATATATAAATTTATAAAATTTAATTTAAGTTTATAAATTATTAATATATAATTTCATATAATTTAATTGTAATTTATAATTTAAAATTGTTTAATAAATATATAATTTCAAGTAATGTAATTTTATCTTATAATTTTAGTTTTGAAATTAATATTATTGTTGATTTAATTAGTAATATATTTATAAACTAAAATTAGCAACAATTAATATATAATGTTAGTTTAATATATAATTTTACATAATTTAATTTTAGTTTTATAAATTATTAATATATAATTTTATATTATTTAATTTAAGTTTTTAATTTAATATATTTGTTTATTTAATAGTAATAAGATTATATAATTTCATACAATTTAATTGTAATTTATCATTTTAGTTTATATGCAATAAAAATATAATTTCATATTTATTAATTAATATTAGTTTATAATTTGAGATTATAATTTTAGTTTTGAAATTAATATAATTGTTGATTTAATTAGTAATAATATTATTAATTAGTATTTGCATAAATTACATGTATTGTGTGATATTTTAATATAATTATTATATATTAACTACAAAATTTAAAAATATATTAGCATAAATAATTAAATATTACGTTAATATTTTTAATTTTAGTTTATAATTTCATATAAATTAATTTAATTTAATGTTATGTTTTACATAATTAAGTTTAACTATGTAAATTAAAATAAAATTTATTAAGTTAATGTTATGTTCTTTAAATAGACATTTTATAAATATATATTTATTGAAATTAAATTATGTTAATTTGGCTAATATTTTTTTAATTATTTGTCAGACATCAAATGAAGGAGAAAAAGACATATTTTTAGGTCCGGATCAAAGCAAGGTTTTTACAACAGACCTATTATTTGCAACTCGAGAATTGGGTAATGAATGGCTTATGGATGCTGCTCATGCTGCAAACAACTATTTAATCATCAGGCGAACAAGAATATTATCGAGTGACCGCATTGGTGTATGTTATGGTTGTGAGAGGAGCGGTAAGTACAAATATACTGGCATTCTTGACATGGAGGATAGAAACCTACGAGGGTCGAAGAGAACAAATTGTCCGTTCGCCATCAAACTTGTGCAACAACGATTGGGTTTTTGGAAAGTTAAGGTGGGCGATAAGTGTAGACATAACCACCCGTTAACTGAGTCTGGTCAGTGGCATGGATCAAGATCGGGCTCCAAAGAGGATATTCTTATCGGTGAATTAACTGCCGACCATATTAAGCCAAAGAACATTCTAAAGCACCTTAAATTCAAAGATCCCGAGAATGTTACCAACATACGCCAAATAAAGAATATATTACAGAAGTGGCGTAGGAAACTTATGGGCGAATCGACTCCAATGCAATTTTTCTTTAGGCAAATTGAAGAACATTGATACTTTGAGTGGCATTCAAACGATGATCAGAATCAAGTTATAGAGAATCTCTTAATTGTATACCCAAAGTCCCTTGATTTGTTGCGTAGATTTCCACACGTTCTAATAATGGACGCAACATACAAAACTAACAAGTACGATATGCCTTTGTTGGAGATTATTGGAGTGACTCTAACAAGCAAAAATTTCCACGTCGCGTTCGGATTTCTTAAGGATGAGAAATCGGATACTTTCAAATGGGCATTACAAGCACCTTCGGTCATGTCCGAAGGTCTTGGCGTTGCTCCAACAGTTATTGTCACTGACAAGGAATTGGCCTTAATGAAAGCGGTGGAGATGTTTTTCCCAATGTCAAACTTTTACTGTGTCGTAGACATATCGCCAAGAACGTGGAAAAATTCTTAGTTCAATTGGTCAAGCATAAGAACTATTCCAACGCATTTATGAGGAGATGGCATAACTTAGTACATACCAAAACCGAGATGGAGTACAATCAATATGTGATGTGGTTGGAGGAAACATGGGGAACCCGATCAGCCTTAATTAGATATTTGAAGATGCAGTGGTTGGATCCATATAAAGAGAATTTTATAACAGTATGGACCAAAAATTATTTGCATTTCGGCAATACTACAAAAAAAATGTATTACTTGTATTTTTTTAGTCAAACATGTATTAATTTTACAAAGCATCAGTTGTGTAATTTAAATACTTATAAATTATGTTTACTAAGAATTATAAATGTTTTACAGGGTGGAAAGCATTTATTCGCAACTCAAGAGGTGGTTAGGTACGGCTACGATGGGTTTCAATACTCTATTCCCGCACATTCACAGTGCAGTAGAGCTGCAGATTAATGAGATAAAGTCCACCCTTGAGCATGATATAACAGTCAGGCATCAAATCACCAAAGATCTTTCCGTGCTTCGCCTACTGAAATGCAATGTATCTCACGCCGCACTTGAAAAGATGCACACAGAGTGGCATCGGTTCACTGATGAGTATGATAAACCAGAAATTATATTGGACGAAGATACTTGTGGTTGTGTGCTCCGACTTTCAAGTGGTCTACCATGTCTCCATGAGATGCGTCAAGTGGATCAAAGTGAAGGTGTCATCGATCCCGTCGATATTCATCCTTTTTGGAGGACCCTACAAATTGAGGGAAAATATATGACGTCTACGACAAGACAAATTACTTCAGATCTAATGAATAGTATTTTTGATGAGGTGGATCAGTTGGATGACACGAGTAAGTTGGTGTATGCGAGCAGGTTTTATCAAGTGATGCATTGCCGAACTTATCAACAAGGAGCTCCACAAGCTGTGCCACATAAAGGCCGACCGAGGAGGAGCTCGACCAAGAGGGAGCTATCCGACTGGGAACAGACTGAAAGGAAATACTCAAGAACTCTGGATATATACCGATCCAATGTCTACGTTGAAACCAGATTCCGGTCGAGGTCGAGGTCGAAGTCAAAGTCGAGGTCGGCGATCGATGAGTACCATATCACCATCATTTCCATTTACGAATGAGATCCCAGGATTCATTGTGGATTGCATAGAAGATTATAAGGACGTGGTGAGTGATGAAAACTACGGATTTTGAGTTATTGCAGAGTTTGAGTATGACAGCCAACGATATTGGCAACGTGTGAGGTATGATTTGATCAAGGAGCTGACTGAACACTACGAGTTTTATGATTGCACTTTAAATCCTAATGTTTGAGTGGGTGCCTTGCATATCAGTACACACTTCGATGGATCGTGCGGTCAGGAACATATGGCATATGAAAACTAATAGATACCAGACATCGTGAAGAGTGATCGTCAATTCCCCAAAAGGCATATGGAAACTATTAGTTTCCGGGTGCCATCTCTCAATAAAAGCCGAGATCAACAACATGTTTAGCTCAGAATACATACAACCTCGCAAGTGCATAAAACCTGATGCCTGCACTCAGCTCCTAGGCTGTTGATCAAGAATATCCCACGTAATCACCCGATCGGCATCGGTCATTCCTTTTAAGGGTCCACGTTCCTATTAAAAAAAATATAATACATATTAGCATAGACAATTAATATTATCTTTATTAAGAATAAAAATATTTAAATAATTATTACCATGCCATTCGATATCGCATATACAATGTGACCACGAAAGCCAACCAGTAAATCTACGATGGTGGGCCCACCAGGAAGTGGATATGTCAACTTCTAATAATCATCACGTTGACCCTGTCCTTTACCTCGAGAACCCACTTGTGCTGGTACTGGACCTCCTCTCCGTCGCGTAGGACCTCTACATGGAACAATCTTCTCATCCTCTACCTGCTCTTCCTTCTCCTCCCCCTCTTTAGTCTGCTCAGAACCCCCTTCTCCATGAAACGACCTAAAAATTTCTCCACTCGCCGCCTTGCCCTTTCTCTTTCCCGATATCATAACTCGACTATTGACAAGAGACGAGTCAGGAGTAGACTCAAAGTACCGAGACCTGTTCACCTGAATCCTAGCCTCGACCTCAAGAACCTCATCAACATTTAAAAAAAAAAGGGGAACAGGAACCCTAATAAGTAAGGGACCCTGATCGAAATGTGGTGAATAGCCGAGTGAATCAGAAGTTGACAAATCGTGTTCAACCCCAAGATTACGATGCTGTTGTTGAGATTCGTGTTGTCGTTGCTGTGAGTGTTGTTGTCGCTGTTCGAGTTGTCGTTGAAACTCGAGTTGCATCTGAATCTGTTGTTGATGTCTAGATCGCGCAGACGTAGCGATACAACGGTCTTTAAGTCAGCCTAAATACTGTGACAAGTCTTCATCCCCATCACCTACAGGCCTCTTTCCAAGATTTCTATCAGCACCACGTTCACTCCCACCTACGCCTGACATCTACATATCACCGTAAAAATATGATATTAACGTAATTTATATTAACGTACTACAAATGAAATTATAAATTAAAGTAATACACCTAATTATGACATATCACATATGAATTTAATCAACAAAAATAATAATATATCAATTTAGATAATTAAGCCAAATTAATGTTATAAACTTGATTATAATTAACATAGTTTAACTTATCAGTCATAAATTAAATTTAATGAATTAAGTTTTTAACAACAAATAATTGCAAAAACAAAGGAAGAGTTTATACAAACTAAAAATAAATTATGTAAAACATAACAATAAATTAAATTCATTTATATGAAACTATAAACTAAAATTGAAAATATTAACGTAATTTTAATTTTTTATGCTAATGTTATTTAAAATTGTGTAATTAATATATAATAATTTTATTAAAGTATCACAAAATAAATTTAATTTGTGTAAATACTATTAATAATCTTATTACAAATGAAATCAACAATTATATTAATTTCAAAACTAAAATTATAAACTAAAATTAAATAATATGAAATTATATATTTATTGCACGATTTTAAAATATTTTATAAAATTATAAATTACAATTAAATTACATGAAATTATATATTAAAATATCATAAAATAAATTTAATTTGTGCAAATTTTAGTTTAAAATCTTATTACTATTAAATAAACAAATATATTAAATTCTAAACTAAAACTAAATAATATGAAATTATTTCATAATAATTTATAGACTAAAATTAAATTATATATTAATTTGTGCCTTAATTTTATTTGTAAATATATTACTAATTAAATCAACAATAATATTAATTTCAAAACAAAAATATAAAATTAAATTAAATAATTTGAAATTATATATTTATTAAATAATTTTAAATTATAAACTAAAATTATAAATTATAATTAAATTATATGAAATTATATATTAATAATTTATAAACTAAAATTAAATTTATAAACTTATATAATAAATTAAAATTAACTATTAATAATTATGTAAAATTTTATATTAGTAATTATATAAATTACCTATTATTAATTATATAAAATTATCTATTAATAAATATTACCAAATTATATATTAATAATTATATGAAATTAAATATAAAAATATATTAATAATTATATAAAATTGTATATTACTAATTATATAAAAAATATATTAATAATTATATAAAAGTATATATTGATAATTATATAAAATTATATATTTATAATTATATAAAATTACATATTAATAATTATATAAAATAAACTGAAAAAAAAATTTAAACCCCTAAATGTGGGCGGTTTAAAAATTTTAAACCCCCAAGGGTAGGGGGTTTAAAATTTTTAAACCCCCAGGGGGCGGGGCGGTCCTCCATGTTCCGTTAAAAACTTAACGGATTCGTTAAGTTTTTAACGGAATTGTGAATTTAAGGGCCTAAATTAATTTTTTTTAACGGAATCGTCAAAATTTTACATTAATAATTATGTAAAATTTTATATTAGTAATTATATAAATTACCTATTATTAATTATATAAAATTATCTATTAATAAATATTACCAAATTATATATTAATAATTATATGAAATTAAATATAAAAATATATTAATAATTATATAAAATTGTATATTACTAATTATATAAAATATATATTAATAATTATATAAAAGTATATATTGATAATTATATAAAATTATATATTTATAATTATATAAAATTACATATTAATAATTATATAAAATAAACTGAAAAAAAAATTTAAACCCCTAAATGTGGGCGGTTTAAAAATTTTAAACCCCCAAGGGTAGGGGGTTTAAAATTTTTAAACCCCCAGGGGGCGGGGCGGTCCTCCATGTTCCGTTAAAAACTTAACGGATTCGTTAAGTTTTTAACGGAATTATGAATTTAAGGGCCTAAATTAATTTTTTTAACGGAATCGTCAAAAAAGACCACCTAGTCTAGGGGGTGTTGTGGCTTTAGACTCCCTTGGCTGGGCGGTCCTCTCAAATAGAAAAATTTTTTTTAATAACAAGATGCCCTTAATATTTTTTTTATAACAATTAATATCAAACTATAATGCTAATAAATACAATAACAAACACATTGTTTTTTTTTCATTTTTTTTACATTTATAACAATTAATTTTTACATTTATAACAATTAATATCAAATTATAATGCTAATAAATACAATAAGAAACGCAAAAAATAATTAGTTCCAATAAATATCAAATTATAATGCTAATAAATACAATAACAAACGCAAAAAATAATTAGTTGTGTTAAAAACATACCTTTTTTGAAAAAAAAAGCCTATCAAATTGTAATGCTAATATATACAAGGGTTAATGACACTACAAGTCCCTCGACTATAATAGATTCCACCAGTAGTCCCTTAAATTTTTTTTTTCAAATTTTAGTCCCGACTATGAAAATTAGACACGGTTGGTTCTTTTGTTGGATTCCGTTAGTATTTTTCAGTTAAGTCCGTCATATGCCCATCACATGCCTTTGGTTAAGGGTATTTATGAAATTTCATATGCAAGATTTTTTGTAATACTTAAATAATTTATTATTTTCTCTCTCTCTCTCTCTCTCTCCTTCCTCCTCCTCCCCCCTATCTTTATCCCCTACCTACCATTGTTACTGACCTCCCCCCACCCACCCACCACCTCCTTCCTTTTCAACCCAATCATCATTGCCGGAACACAATTGAAGGAGGTAACACATGAAATTTTTTTAATTGTTGCTCCAAGTTTATACTTCGAAACCCGAATCCCTCTTTAGATTTCTTCATATGCAAGAAGATCCATGAAAATTTTTTCCACCCAAAACCCCAGAAACTTTGCTCATATATACTTTCGATAAATACTTTCATTAACTCCAAATATAATTGATTGATTTTCTCAATTATTTATCGAATATATAATCGGTTTAAAGATGAAGGATCAACGGAGATGAGGTTTTTGCAAGAATTGGTGCTGTACGCTGCGAGCGCCGCCCTAAGCTGCTTGGTATTGTTTGCTGGACTGAAACATCTCGACCCTAATCGAGAAGCTTCGAAGAAAGCGCTTGAACAGAAGAAGGAAATTTCCAAGCGTTTGGGTCGTCCCCTCATCCATACGAATGCTTACGAGGTGACAAATCATACTTACAAATTAACCCAAGTCAAAAACCAAATCAAAAAGTGAGACCTAGTTCAACATTTAAACCCAAATCTTCTCAGATCTCTTGGCATTGCCCGTGATCCTTAGATCTACTCCGCCTGATTTCTCTTCTTCGTCATCGCGAGGTAACACCTGCCCATGAACATGGAGACGGGTTTGATTGGTTCCAGAATCGAGTCCGACCGCGGCGGTGGGACGAGGCGGAGAAGGGCGTACCTCTCGGCAGCGAGTGTAGAGCAGAGGAGAGAGTGACGATAGGCAGGATGCCATCTCTAGGCCTCGTTTGAAGGAGATGAATTGCTTGAATGGAATTCTTTTTTCTGTTCTGATTTTGTTGAATATTTTTCTAAAAAATTGACAAGAAAGTGATTTATTGGTTTTGTCAGTGGTGGAAAGATGTTTTTGTAGTAGTGGTATACATTAATGTCAGTTGATTGCGTATGTTTTGAAATTTGGTAACGTTCAATGGTGGTGGTGGTGAGAAAGTGGCGGCTTGGTGGTGGCGGCGTTGGTGGTGAGAGAGTGGTGGGGGCTGTTAATGGTATTGGTGAATATTTTGGCTTCCAACCTTTCTAAGTATAAATTAAATATTTTTGTAGGTTGTCCAAACGAATTTGTGGCCATTTATATCCTGTGGGTTCGTTTTGATGCACAGATGTAGGCCATTTCTTGGCTTAAAAATGGGTGGAGAACGGCGGCTATTGGATCTGAGTTATGGGTTTCATGATGAACTGGGTTTTTTATGCATGGGTTGTAATATTGGTTTGAAGGGAAGATAGAGGTTGAAGATGAAGTTGAAATTCCAAAAATGCCCTTAATTAAAGTCACGTGCTAGGCACATAAAAGACTTAACGGAATAATACTAACGGCATCCAACAAAAGGACCAACCGTGTCTAATTTTTATAGTCAAAAGACTAAAATTTGAAAAAAAATTGTTAAGGGACTACTGATGGAATCGACTATAGTCAAGGGACTTATAATGTCATTAACCCTAAATACAATAACAAACGCAAAAAATAATTAGTTGTGTTGAAAACATACCTTTTTTGAAAAAAAAGCCCGAAACTCAATATTTCTAGAGAGAGAGTTAGAGAAAATTTAGAGAGAGAGTTAGATTATTTATAAAATACATATTGAGACACGAAGTATTCACCTGTATCCAAATCATAAAGCTTCCACTCTTTCTTGCCAAAAGGATATCCACAAAAACGCATTTTCGACTTCTGCTAGCAAATTTGTCACCCTTATGACGCTGATTATGTGCATAACATAGAGACCCAAACACTCGCAACTGAGCATAAGATGGAGCTTTACCAATCAACAGTTCGTAAGGAGTTTTATTTCCAAGCAAGGCAAATGAAGTTCTATTTATCAAGTAACAAGCCGCTAAGACACATTCACCCCAAAAATCCACAGGCAACTGTCCCTGAAAACGAAGATCTCTAGCAACATTCAAAATATGTCTATGTCTACGTTCAACTCTTCCATTCTGTTGTGGGGTTCCGACACAAGATGTCTCAAATATGATCCCATTGTCATTAAAATAATCAAGTAGACAAAGAAATTCGGTTCCATTACCACTACGCACATACTTCACCTTTTTATTGAATTGACGATAAATAATAGCAACAAAATTCAAGAATATCTTTTTAACTTCCGTCTTATCATATAATAAATAAACCCAAGTTGCACAAGAATAATCGTCTACTATGGTCAAAAAATATGACGCACTACAAGAGGAAGGGGTCCTATAACCACCCCACAAATCACAATGTATTAAATCAAAATTACCATCAACTTTATGTTTACTAATGGGAAAACTATCTCGAGTTTGTTTAGCACGTTGACAGACGTCGCATGCTTTATTCGTTATTCTACCAGAATTATTAACATTTGGTATTAGTTTTACTACTTTCTCTGACAGATGTCCCAACCGATTATGCCATAGGTCCAATGAAGTCTCTCCATCAACAGATAAAGCATGCACTTGAGGTACACCACGGAAAAAATAGAGTCCATCCTTTCGTTCACCCGCTCCAGCTCCAGTTAGTATTCTCGTCGTACGGTCCTGTATAACACAAAAGTTATCAGTAAATTGAACGATACAGTTTGACTCATCTATCAATTGAGACTCCGAAATTAAATTGCAAGTCAATTTGGGCACATAAAGAACATGATTAAGTTTTAATCCTCCTGCCAATAGCACGCTTCCCTCACTATTGGAAAACACGACATTATTGTCGGAGTAATCCGACAGTAATTTATGTATTCCGAAAGTAATTATAAATTTAATGTCGGAACTGCTCCGACAGTATCCGACAGTAAACGTTCGACGGTAATTATCTCCGACAGTAATTACGTCGGAGTAATAATCTGACAGTATTCACTGTCGGCCGCTCCGACAGTAACCAAGTGACAGGCATTAACATTTTGTTAATTTACTGTTGGAATAGTGTTAATTTTTTGACGAAAATTCGACAGTAAATTAACTTCGTTATTATTTTTAACGGTGGATTACTGTCAGAGCTCCAACAGTAAGTATTAAAAAATATTTTTAAAAGAATAATTTCTGTCGAAGCTCCGACAGTATAGTATTACAAAAATAAAAAAAATAAATTTTAAAATTTTAAAATTAGTTTTTGTTTCACCTGATATAGCAGTTATATATACACAGTCACACATACACACTGCAACAATAAATTATAATTAACAACTAAAACATAAATTAAATTAAAATTAATATATATACAATTTAAAAAATATTACAGTACCAAAATAATGTGTCTACTGTGGAGGGGGGTCAAATAAATTACGCACAATAGAAGACCTAGTAGGGCCCGCTCCATGACCAGTCGTCGCAGCTGCTCTAGGTGATCGGCTTTGTTGCATCTTGGGCTCTGCTACATTTACGGGCTTCTGCTTGCACCAGCTGCTCGAGAGTCTGCGTCTTCTCGACTAGGGCACGCTCGGTAGCTGACTGGTGCGGAGGACCAGAAGATGCGGTCGCTGAGGAAGAAGTCGATCCGCCTTGTCTCCACAGCGGTGTCGTGGTCACCAAAGCCGTAGAGGCGAGCTCCCCTCTTCTTCCGTGACTCCGCAGTGACAGAATGCCAAATGTCCTGTGACGTGGTTTGAAGTCCCTGTGTCAATTATCCAAGGAGGCGTAATACTCTTACCATTCAACCTATCGGAGGACTTTTTAGAGATAGTTAAAAGATCAACAAGTTGCTACCACTGTGCTGTAGAGAGTCCTACTAGGCCTGATGACTCGATGCTACTCATCTGCCCCTGTGTCGTCCCCCCTTGCTGTGTGCTAGAGTTGCTGGTAGTAGTAACATTTGCGCGTACATGGGAAGGTGTCCCTTTGCACGATTTAATGTAGGAAGTGGGTCTAACGAGAGTAGATAGGACCTCACTGCCCCATAGGCGTTATCAAGTCCTATATGAAAACAGAGCAAACGGTTCGACTCTTGTATCTTTGCGAATCTTGCATCAAGATTACACGAGCACCCGCCGCACTCGGAACCTGGAAGAGGTTCATAATTGGCATGTTCATCCCACAACTGTTTGAGACGGCCATAGTAAGTAACCATAGCGTCAGTCTTAGATTGTTTACAATCCGCAAGAGACGACTTGAGCTGTTGGATTCTGGGTCCGTTTACAACACAAAATCGCTCTTTTAGATCCTTCCACAGTAAATTTGCATCCTCATAATACGAGATAGTAGAGCGAAGATTCGGTTCGATTGTGTTCATAATCCATGAAACAATCATCGAATGAACCGTTTGCCAATCTTCGAGTCTTCCTGCCTCCGTCGGCTTGATGATAGTCTCATCAACAAATCCAAATTTCCTCCTTGCCCGTAATGACAAACGAATGGCTTTTGCCCATTCGTCATAGTTCTCACCACGGAGTTGAATATGTGTGATCGCATTCCTTGGATTATCTTGAGATCAAAGAAAAAAAGGAGATGTAAAATCAATTTTCTTGCTTTGATCTTCACTTCCTCCAGCCGATTGGTTTGCGGTTTGACTTTTGTTTTGTTCTTCTATGCCTCTAGTCATCTTCACAAGGTTTGTGTTTGTCTTCTGCCTGCTGGCTTTGATACCATGCAAGATTGGAGAAATTCCCACTCTTTGTACTGATAGCCAAGGTTATTTATACACGTACATAATAAGACCAAATCCTAGCAGGCCTAGGAATCCTAATCCATGCACTACTCTGTTGTATGAAGTTTATAAAATAAGGTAACTTTCAAAAACTAAAATATAAAACAATATCTCTTAATATCAAAATATAATATCTCTAAATATCATCTATCACGCATGCAACAAGATTCAAGACAAAACCCAAGTAGCTCTTGAATACAATGGAGAAGAAAATACAAGATCATCAACTCTTCCGCTCAATTACCGAATCTTCTATGTGAACTTGTACTTTCAACATCTCAATAATCAAGGATGATATCACCAAAAAGAAAATCAATACAGATTCAAAACACTTAATTACCGAATTAAGGAAGCCATTTATAGAAGAAGAGAAGGAGAATGTTTTTCTTCTTTTTTTGAGAAACTAATTTGATACTTCTTTGCTATTCTTGTGTGTATAAATTAATAATGAAGACAAAGGCTGACTTATTTATACCCAGAGAGCCAACTACCCATTACTCTTCAATGGGTTTAGCGGGGCTAGTCTTGTCCAGCTGGTCAATGAACTCGAGCTACCTTTGGGTCATTATTTTTCCAGCATAAACTAGTTACATGGAGACATCTAGAGAGAGAACTAGAGAGAGAGAGCTTGAACTAGCAAGCACAGTGATGAGATAAGTGATGGCAAAAAGAAGATAAACACCACCCAATCGAGCTGAGGGGCTTTTGCACTTGAGGAATATTTGTAGAAGAAGCATTATGTTGATTTTTGCTTGTGCTAATACTGGTAACGGAAGCAACCCCCAAAAAATCACGGGTCCTCCTCCATTCCACCTCAATATAACAAATATATCTTGTGATCGTTGAACAAAATTTTGAAACTCTTATTAGGTGTTTGTTTGGGTTAAGATTTCAAATAGATAAATTGTGATTATGCCATGCCTTTTTTATTTGTAGGGATGGGAAAATACATAATTCTATCTGAAACTCGCAATGATCCACTCCTGCGGGAGCAGGTTTGGTAAGTCATTTCAAAAACCCAACGGGTTAGGGTTAGAGTTAGGGTTAGGGTTTACCCCCAATCCGACTCGAATCTATGAATATTACTATATTACCCCTACTAGTAATAGAAGAAGTTCTTCATTGGTTATAAAAGTTAAAAAGAAATAAAGAAAGAGAGAAAAAAAAAAGAAAAACCTAGCGATTAACTTGTGATTGAGGGGATCACCGGAAGGATTCAAAGAGGGGTAAATAGTGAATATTGAGTTTAATAAAAGGAGATGAAGAGATAAACAAAGAAAACGAAAAAAAAAAAAAGGTATGGACATGCATTAATCCATTTTCAATAAAAAACATTAACTGAAGTTGCTTTTCCTCGATTTTATTACAGTCCAATAAAGAAATAATTTCTTAAAACTTTTTTACATAAAAATGTCATTCTAAGATACAAGGAGGTTTACCATATTTTCCGTCGGTATTGTTTGGCCCCATAATTAAGTCACATCACATCTTGTTGGATAAATGTTTTTAGTTGATAAAACACAGAAATTAAGAAATATAATTAATGATATGCTATAAAATATGTTCTAACCATAATATCCATGAGCATTAATTAAATTCAACTATTCTAAATAATTCAGTTTATTTGAAATGTGTTATATTAAATAAAATTTTAAACTGAAATGTGTTATATTAAATAAAATTTTAAGGGTAGATAGATCAAAAATTTTTAGAAACATTAATTAAAACATCTCAAAATAAAAAATATGAATATTTATTCGAAGCGGAGAAAGTACTATTTTATTTTATATATTATCAGTTACATCGAACATAAGATAAATCTATCATTAACAATATTCACATTCCAAATATTCCAAATACTATCGTTTTCCCATCGCAACGTAAAATAGTGGGGACACAAAAGTCTAATTATGAAAGTAGGTAATAGATAGGAACCTTCCAATCTTAGAAAGTGAACATATTTGGCCTCAAAAAATATTTCATTTGATATTTTCATATAATATCCAATTCGAACCACCATAATATCTTAAATCAATTTTTATTGATATTTACATTGTGATTACCTTTCAACGAAACTTGTGGGGTCAAAAGTATATACATTAAAAGTACATATGTAAGAAAAGAATCTTTTATTTTTAAAATGAGAAAAAATTATCTTAATTATGCGACTGAAAAGAAAAATACAACAATTAATTAATGAGAGAGAGGAGTACAACAATACGACGACGTCAAAAAGCAAAGACAAAGAATTTTGTAGTTGGCAATCAACATGTGACACTATTCCCTCATTTTGTAAAATGCAATTCAATGTAATTTAGAAATGAACACAAAAGAGACACTCCACCACCCCCCAAGGGTTTTAAAGATTACTTTTGGACCCTTATATTTATCTTTTGTGTAATTAGTATAGATATCCCCTTGTGCTTCAATCTTTTTAGGGATCGCCCCTTTGTTGCAATTTTGCTTGGACGGGCCTCTATGTGGAGTAAATATTGAGTGCAATAGTAATATTTATCACACACTCACTTTGATTGGTTTTTGATACTCATATTTATGAATGTTGCACTTAATATTTTTCCCTCTTTGTGTTAATATCTTGCAATTGCTAACTTCAATGACATGATTTTCTGAAATAAAATCACTTATTATATATATGGATATTGGTTTACATGTTACATTTATTGGATATTTGATCTACTTGTCGTTCGTTATTGTTTTAATCATGATTTACAAGTCAAAGAGGTAAGAGAGTGGAGAGGGAGGTTCATTTGAGCTGTATTTATCTCATAGATATGCTTAGATCTGGCGAGAATAGATAAAGAGGTAAGAGAGTTAAGAGGGAGAGGGAGGTAAGAGAGACAAAAAAAAAAAAAAAAAAAATAACATCCAAAAATGTTTTGTGCTGATAATTAACAATGAAGTTTAATTGAGGAAATGATCGTCAAGCATGGTGGGTTCGTAAAGCTTAGATTATGTTCAAATTGCTGGTGGTGGCAGAGTTTAAATAAGTGAGTTTCATATTATTCTAAATTAAGCTAACGTAGAAAGTAAAATTGACTGACGGTGTTGTAGTCTAGTGGTTGAGTTTGGGCATGTAATAAAATGCAACCCATAGGTCACGAATCAAGGGTATGATTTATGCAAGCTAAATTCTCCCTACTCTACCTAGTTCGTTAGAGTGGGGTAGTCGGCGGCAGAACACCAATGCCTTTTCCCTATAGGTGAATCTTATGTGGCCTTGCTGTAAAAGAAGTTTTACTAGCCATAAATGAAAGAAAGATAGAGAAAAAAATAACTAGCCATTAATTTGTGCTTGAGAGGCTGTGGTGGGATTCAACAAGGGATAACCGCTCGTTAGTGAAATTGAACATTAAATTTAATAATAATAATAAAAAAAGATGAAGAGATAAAAAAAATGTATTATTAATAATATTCACTCTCAAATATTAGAGACTAGGAGATTCACCATATTTTCCCATGGATATGTTTGTTTGGCGCACAAATAAGTCACATAACAACTATTATTTTATTTTATATATTATCAGCTCCATAGATAATAGTACTATAACACATGATCTTAAATCCATCATCATTAATAATATTCACTCTCAAATATTAGACTTTCTCCAATTCAATCATCTATCAAATAAAAAATATTAGATATGTAGAAAATATAAATTTTAAAAAAAATATCCCCAATATAAATGTTTTATGATGAGGTGGATTAAAAAGACATCCTCTACACATGATGTGAATATTACTACCTCTATTCCAAATAATTGTCGTTTTAGGAATTTATATATAGATTAAGGAGTCCTTCAAAAAGACTGATCTACTTTTATTTAAGTTCAATTACTGTAGGTAAGTTGTAGAAGTAATTTTTTCTCTTTCTTCTTACTAACCATCTTTAATGAGAGTAATAAATAAGAGCAAATTTGACAAAATATGAGCAAATGTTTCTTGAAATTCTATAACGACAATTATTTTTGCAAAAACGACAATTATTTTGGGACGGAGGTAATAAATTAATTTTCATTGACATTTCTATTCCAAATATTACTCCCTCCGTCCCTAACTAATTGTCTTATTTGACGACACGCGAATTAAGAAAAAAAAGTTGACTTGATTATTAATATTGATATAGTGTATAGTTTTCTTTAATGCCCATGTGTATGTGGCCTATAATTAAAGTGAGATGAAAAAGTAAGAGTAAAATGGTAAAAGTATTGTTCTAAAATGAAAATTTTCAAACAAGAGAATTATTAAGACAATAATTTATGGACGGATGGAGTAGTATTATTCTGCGAGTTAGCAGAAAAAATTTGTGGGACCAAAACATATAAAATACTATGTCCTTAAATTATTGTCTTATTTGACTCGATACACAGATTAAGAAAAATAATTGACTTGATTATTAATAGGGCAAATTACATAAATGGTCTACAAAAATGGTCCATGTACTTTTTCACTTTTTTGGGATTGGTCCCAGCCCCACGCCAGCGGTCTCTGAACTCTATTTCTTGACGCAATTGGTCCTTCCGTCTATTTTTTTCTGTTAAATAAAGTCACGTGCGGATCACATGATTTTTAAGGGGTAAAATAGTTATTTCCTTGATTATAGTACATGGACCAATTGTGTAGTTTGTCTAATTATTTTTTCCTCTTTCCCATTCACAAGACAACACATCAATCTAAGCTAATGAAACAAACAATTATGGAGGTGGCTTCCTTCCTCTTTAAAAATCCAAATTTAAATGAGAGAATCCAAAATTCAAGCTTTAAATCAAACTCATTCCTTCGTTCTTTCTCTTTAGATCTCTTTCTCAATTCCGCTGTCTTCTCCAAGTCCGGACTTGACACTCCTTCGTACTCCACTAGCAGATCTCGCCACGTCAGCTCCTTCTCCGGCGATCTCCTTCGTATTCCACTCCCGGTCCATGTCAAGCAAGAAAGAGATAGAAAGGGCTTAGGCAAGAACTCGGGTCAGCGAATTCAGAAAACAAATCGTCTTTCAATGTTTTCCGTCTTAGATTGTCTCCCTTCTTATTCCTATCAGCGGGCTTGGACGAGAAAAATAGTGGAAGGGAATCTGGCCTCGACATGGATCGATCAAAGCCAAGGAAGCTCCGCGAATGAGATAGATGGAGGGGTTGGGGAAAGTCAACTAGAACCACTGAAGTAAAAGTCTTATTAATGGTTGGAGATGGAGGACGGTTGGAGGGGCAGGAGTTAAAGCTGCCATGGTCGAAGCCGGGCTGTGAAGAAAGCTGCGAGTAAGAAAATCGCCTAGAGAGAGGACTTCATATGGAAATGACTTTCTCTTCCATTCTTCAAATGTAAAATTTAATAAAGTCTGGCCTAGGTAAGCGCACTCCTTCGTACTCTACCAGAAAATCTCGCCAAAGCGAGACTAAGCGATCTCCTTCCATTCCTTATAGTGATTCTTTGAATCTTGCTTTTCTGATTGAAGATCTTGGCGCTCAGGCAATACGAATACCCATCACCAATAAACCCAAAACAACCTATTTTGAATTAACTACAACAACTTCACCGCAACTTCATAAATTGATATTGTGGTCCCTGTGTGTAGTATGTGTGGGTGGAGTGGGTTTGGGATAGTTTAAGAATGAGTTTGTCTAAATTTTGAATTTTGTTGTTGTTGGAGATGGTAGTGGTGGTGTGGTGGCAGCATGGTGGAACGGTAGTGAAGGGGATATAAAAATTATAATTTAACTGATATTAGCTAATTATATCAATACCCTTTATTAGGTTTTAAAAATTAAAAATATTAGGGACATTTTTGTCTATTTAAAAGAAAAGAATACATGGACTACTTTACCCTTACCAAAAATCAAGTGTGCTGCACATGCTTACACTTAACGGCAAAAATTTAACGGCATTGGAGGGAAGTACCAATTGTGTTTTACTCATTTAGTACAGGGACCTAATTTTTGCAAAAATTAGTTTAGGGACCAATCGCAAAAAAATTGAAAAGTATAGGGACCATTTGTGTAGTTTGCCCTTATTAATATTGGTAAAGTGTGTAGTTTTCCTTTAATGTCCATGTGCATGTGATCTATAATTAAAGTAAAAAGAAAAAATAAGGGTAAACTGATAAAGGTATTATCCTAAAAAAGAAACTATGATAATTATTCCCTTCGTTCCACCTAAAAAGTTAACGTTTGAAAAGTCTAATAATTAAAGGATATATAAATAATATTGAAATTGGTCATAATTACAAAAATATTTTAGCATAGTTAATATGTTTGTACTATATGAAGAGGGTATAGTTGAAAGTTTTATAAAAATTGTAGGCATAATTTTTTAAAGTGACTTTTTAAGTGAAACATTTAAAAATAGTATAATGAACTATTTACTTAGAACTGAGGAAATATTTAGGATTAACAAATAAAAAATAATTTAGGAACCGGGGAGTAAAAAATATGAAAAGCAAAAGACTTGTAGTATAAGTAAAACGAAGTAACGGGAGTAGAAGAAATAAATGTGATGGAAGTTGACTCATTCAGTCAGTCTTCCAATTGGTTTGGTTCAGTCAGCTCTAAAGTCTAATCTTGACGCATATAAATAAATAATGGAGTATTGGTCTGAAGAAGCGACCTTCATTTCCTTGGACTAATCAATCAGTTTTCCGTTCCCTCCCGCAATTGGTCTTGGTCCCCGCCATTTTGGTACAATTAACACGCCGGTGACCCGTCTTTTTCACGATTACGACTACGATACTAAAACAATTCTTATAATTACTTCACTTCTCTCTGCCTCATTTATAATGCCTAATCTAAGCCCACTCCTCTTTTCACCAGTTGCAGAAAAGCCTACCTCATATTGCCGTTTACAGTCACAATTTTGCTAGATTTATAACAACTCATTCTACAATTTTTATTATAACTAAGTATTAACGAAGGATAAATCTATATTTTTTGAAAAATGCTAGGCAGGGCCGGCCCTAAGCCATATGTTTTGGGGGGCGATCGCCAATTGAGGGGCCCCTCAATTTTTGTATATCATTTTAATATGTAGTATAATATATTATGTAATTACAAATTTTGTAATTGACTTTGTGACTCAATGGTTAAGATACTTATTTATGAAACTAGAGATTTTGGGATCGATACTTAGTAAAGTCGTTCAACCTTTTATTTTATTTTGGTTCACTGAATTTAATTAATAAACCTTATTTATGTATAATATATAATGTATAACTTTATAATTGGCTCTACGACTCAATAGATAAGGTGTTGTTTTATAAAATTAGAGATTTTGGGTTCGACGTTAGCGGAGTCATCTAACCTTCATTTTATTTTAGATCCGCTAAATATACTTATCCAAAAAAAAAGTTAGTTTGCCATCATTTTTTTTAACTAGGTCATTAAAAAAGTAAAAATTACTTAGATTGAAATACAAGTCCAATTCTAATAATCATTTGATAGATTATAATAATATTCAAAGCAAAAATCAGGTTCTATTGCTATTGTACTCAAAATGCAGAATAGTAACTTTCAATAATTATTTGATACTTATTATTTCTTGTATGTTTGTAGATATTACACTTTTTCAATATTTTGAATGATAAAAAGTGAAAAAATATTTGTATAAAATTATTATTTTTATATTTTAACAAGGTCCCTTTTTTTCCTTTTTGCCATGGGCCCCCAAAGTTCAGGACCGGCCCTGATGCTAGGCTTACAACTATTTCTATAACTATTGCTACAACTATGAAAGGAAAAAGTGTTTTGGAGAAAGATAACTTTGTTTTTCATTAAAGCTTAGTTGTAAGTTGTAACACTAGTTGTAAAAATAGTTGTAAACCTAGCAAAGTTGATATTTTTTCAATTTTACTTTTTATTCTTACATTATTTTTATAGCGAAGATATTTTAAGTATTATTCACTTTGTTTTTAATTAAGTGTCCCATTTGAATTTTTTTTGTATAAATTTAAAAAAAGTTGACTTTTAGATTATTTTGATAATATATAATATATTACTCCCTTCGTCCAAGATAAATGTTCCTACTTTTTTATTTTGGGATATCCCAACTAATGTTCCTAAAGACTTTTGATCTACATATTTTCTATCATTCTTTCTAATATACCCTTAATGTTTCATTTAATATAACACATCCCAATGAAACCCAATTATTTAAAATAGTTGAAGTCAATTAATGTTCATGGATATTTCGTCAGAATACATTTTACAGCATATCATTAATTATGTTTCTTAATTCTTGTATTTTATCCACTAGGAACATTTATCCAGAACGGAGGGAGTATGTGATAATCCTTCGTATTTATCATAACACTATAGAAGTATAAGTACTAATTGAGATATCATAGATTTCAAAGGTGAATTCAGTAACTTCGTACAAAAAGAAATACACATTTAAAGGAGTTTTTTTTTCTTCTTTCTAAAAGAAACTCAATTAAAAAAAGAGGAAGTACTTTGATTTATGAAAAATACATAGATATGTATAGTTAATATGTTGCGCGGGTATGCCAAATTGACCTTAACTTCATCTTTCTCTTTCATTCTTATCTTAAAACGAAGATCTCTTAGCCGCCTTACACCTTGTAACTTCCCACACTATATTCGACATTTAAAGATTCCTCGAGTAAGCCCATTCCGGATACACTCCAATATCCCTCTTTCCCCGACTCTCTCTACAGAAAAAGAAAATCTCACTTGATTCAGTGACTAGTCTCTTTGAAATGTGATTTAGAAGCTGTTTTTGAAGTTTATATATATGATGCTACACAGAAATATCGTGGGTTGCTCCGGAATTGAACGTGGATATCTGGGCTTTATGTAACCTGCCAAGACAAAAGTAAACACTAAAGTGAATGCAGGGGTCTGCCTTGCGAAGACATTTCGGTGTGAGAGTAAGTGCACAACTCAAAACTCAATCTGGCAGAGTGTATTTACTGTGTAAGTGTGCATACCTTGGCTTGGGCTTGTCCCAAGGCTTATATAGTGTTAGCATTAACTACGTGCCTTAATGGTAGTAGTTGCGAGCATAACTGCCGCATAGTGGGCATAACTCCTGGCGTGATGGACGTAATCGTCGGGCACGTCCAGCCAATGACATACTGGCACGTGGCCACGTCTCCTGAACACCTGCAAGGTTGACAGGGAGGCGAGTCCTGAGCCTTGCCCCGTGCTATTATTTGGTTTGGGCCTAGACTTAGGGTCGTGTTTCTGGGCCTGGCCCTTCAATATATATATTGTTAGCTCCCACCAAATTTCCTTCTACAAATTGGATCCCTGAATATTTCCTCGTGTTAGCAACTCATCGAAAAACCAACGTTTAACCAATTTGGAATTGACCCATTTATGCTCAGCCTTAAAGTTTAGCCACAAATGTAAAATAAGGTAAGTAGATGCTTTTATGCTGGTCTCCAATTTATGTGCCCCCAACTTAATTTAATTCCCACTCCCCACAAGGGCTCAGGTGATACCACCTCATCATGTTAATATAGCGTCGCTAACAAATAATATTATACTATATTATATCTAACTATCATTTTATTGATTGATTGATGGTGATATGGACTTATCGAATATTTAACTTTTTAAAGTACCAGGTAATTATGTCCTTTGAGTCTATTCCTTGACTAAGTATAGGTCATAACGTTCCAATAATCATGAATATTTATTCGTAGTTTACGATCACTCCATTACTTTGAAACAAGAAGCTCTTTTATTATTTTTTCAAGGATTTTCTCTTTTGAAAACTTGCAAAGCTAGGATCTTAAATTCTCTACATTTTTAATGTTAGAATTTTATGGACTTATATATATGTGTGTATTATTAATATGAGCATTTGGGCATACAGACGTGTATGCACTGCGGCTTGATCGTATATTTCATGTTATCTAAAGTTAATAGGCCTAATTGAAGTGATCTACTAAGTTAAATGGGCCTAAGTCATCTTCTAATAAGTATGGGGTTTTATTGAATATGTGTAGAGACTTTAAGGGAGCTAATTGTCAATTTATAATGGGCCGGTTGATAATTAGGTCAAACTATTACTATAAAAGGTTATGATCCCCAATTGAGCGTAAGGGTTACAATCTTTTCTCTCTACCGTCCCATTAGCAAGAGAAAGCCTAAAGATACTACGCTACAATTGGAAGACGCATAATCAAGGGACAATCGTTTTCATGGATTCAGGTACGCTTCCGCATCTAGTTTATTGTTTCGGGTAATTCTTATGTGAGGGTTAAGATTCATGGGTTTTGTAATATCCATTATTTTAATTCCATCACTTAGAGCATCCACATTGTTCGTTCTCATGGATTCAGGTACGCTTCCGCATCTAGGTTATGGTTAAGATTTTGCTTTCCCACAGATACAAAAATAAATCTCATTTTCACCGGTCCACCTAGTTCTGAAATTATGGAAAGTCACACAAGAAAGTTTCTCACTTCTCCCTCAAAACACCCACGTAATAAAGAGTAATGCTATTAGTATCTAAAGAGTATTAAATTTTTTGCATCAAATGATGTGTTACCTGATGTGGTACAAAAAATAAAATTAATGCATCACATCATTTGGTGACATATCATTTGATGCAAAAAATTTGATACGCTTTAGGTATCAATATCATTAATACTCCATAATAAATTTTTAAAAAATATCCGCTTTTATAAAACTCATCAAAGTATAATGCAAACCTTTGATTATGTTTATTACATTTTCTTATATAAACCCTTCAAGTTGCAAATTACTTATTTTCCATATGACATGAGAACAACATAATCCCAAAAATATAGTTCAGTTTTCTTATGAAAAAGTCAATCTACGATAATATTATACTACTATTATGTTTTAGGTTATAAAGTTTTAATCATTAAAAAGAATTTTAAGAAAATGATCGATATCAATTTTTAGAATTTCGTAAGAACAATTATATTTTTAAGACTTTTTGGCTAAAGTTTAATAAAGTTGACCAAAAAATATTAAAATATGACTTCTTTTTTTAAACAGAGGGAACAATTTTTAGAAACTGAAAGTAAATTTGACACTTATTTATTTACTCCGTATAACTTAGTTTTTTAAATAGGACTTTTTTCAGGGGAGGGGGTAATACATGGGCTCCGTTTTCATTCATTCCTACATTAATCCAGAATAAAATGGCTCAAACCAGCCCGTCCCATGTAAACTGGCAAATTTTTTTGGCCTGCCCATTTCTGATGCAAAGACTCGTATTGCCGGGGAAATTTTTGTTTTCTTTTGTTTTTCTGATTTATTGAAATTTGTTGGCTTGCTTACAAACTATACTTTGCAAGTATTGGCAAAAACTTTCATTTCATTAATCACGACACCTTTTTTTTTTTTTTTGGCAAAAATACTAAAATCGCCCTAAAATTTTCACCAAATTCTAAAGTGCACCTCAACCTATGATTTGCCCCATAATCATATCTGACATTGCTATTTTTTCCAGTTAGCCTCCTGACCGTGTTGGACGTTAGAAAATTAATGTTTTCCATCACGTACTTTGCCCGAGGGGAGGACAATTGAGTTTTTTTCCTATATATACAGAATAAACACTAAATAAAGGGGTTAAAGTGTCAAAAATGAAATGCTTATTTTCTTTTAAAATAAAATTCCTAGCCAAATCAAACCCACCACCACCACCACCCCTGCCCAAATCACCATCACCATCCGGTGCCCAAATCACCACCACTCATCGCCCAATCCAAATCCCAAATCCAAAATAAAAACCCTATAATTGAGAATTGATTGCATTTTCCAACTATATATATATATATATATATATATATATATATATATATAGAGGGGAGTATTTAATGGTTACTTTTTTATTTAACCATCAATGGTTACTCTCATTATCAACCATTGGATCAAAAATTAAAGGTTGAGATTTATTGGTTAGTTGAAAAATGCAATTAATGCAAGTAGGTGGGTCATTTAATGTATTAAATCTCAACCTTTAATTTTTGATCCAATGGTTGATAATGAGTGTAACCATTGATGGTTAAATAAAAAAGTAACCATTAAATACTCCCCATATATATATATATATATATATATATATATATATATATATATATATATCCACGAACACACATACCCAAAAATTGGCCAAAATACTATTTACCCCCCAAAGTATCCACCAAATCTCAGTTTGCTACTCATATTCCGTTTTGTCCCATTACGGTACCCAATGTTGCCATTTGTCCCATTTTAACCCCTGAGTTGGACGGATGTTAGGAAAGTCTCGTTAAGTCGCACGTGGTCTTCCACGTGCGGGGCAATTTGGTCTTTTCCAATGTCTACTCTCCCTCAACAAAAGCTCACCCGTCTGTATACACACTCTCTCTTTCTTTCTATCTCAATTCCCAGTGAGGCCACAGGTTTGTTCATCTCTATCGTTCTCTACCCGCCGGCGACCTCCGTGACCTCCTCCATCCCAGCAGCAGGTTTGTTCATCTTCATCGCTCTCTTCCCGCCGGCGACCCCTGCTCCAGTCGTTAACATTCTTCTGCCATAGTAGCAGCAACACGACCGTCATCTCCGGCGCCATCATCTCCCAATTCAGCGAGTGTTCTTCTATTCCAAACCAGCCACTCTCAACCACGCTGGCAAGCTCCCTCAGTGACTAGTGAGGCTTCCCCATTCCAGTCAACACCAAGATCCTGCTCTACGAGCATCAATTGCAACCCCTAGGTGGTGATGGGCATGATTACTTATTCTACTGCCAGACGCCATTTTCTTGAAATTGTGAACTGGGTTTCTTGAAATTGTGTTTCCTGAAAATGAAATTTAATAAAATGAGTGTTTTTGTTAGAAATTGGGGTGTGAAACCCTAGTGGGTGTTGATGAATCGGAGTGGGAAAATTGTGAGAATTAAAGGGGAGGTCATGAATGAGCTAGTGATGGTTATGGATGACTGTTGTGTGTGTACGTATACATATGTATGTACACATATATACTCTTTTTATATACAATGGAGGGAGGGAAGTTTGGTGGTTTTGTTTTTGCTTTTGTGTGTGTGTGAGGACTAAGGCACGAAGAAAGGAAGAGGTTGAAAAATAGAAATCGAAATGGAAAAGACCAAATTGCCCCGCACGTGGAAGACCACGTGCGACTTAACGAGACTTTCCTAATATCCGTCCAACTCAGGGGTGAAAATGGGACAAATGGCAACATTGGGTACCGTAATGGGACAAAACGGAATATGGGTAGCAAACTGAGATTTGGTGGATACTTTGGGGGGTAAATAGTATTTTGGCCCCAAAAATTCAATGGTGGGTAGTAAAAAAAAAAACAAAATTAGTGGTTTATAGATTAAGAATTTCGCCCGTAAGCTGTTGAGTGATTGGGGATTTTCTAAGCTTTCTCCATCACAAATGGTATCAGTCATCGCCGGCGAGAACGAAGCAATTCAACTTACGATCTTTCCTGCAAAGAAAGAACGAAAGGAGGGAGTCCACAGTACGAAGGGATTTCACAATGAGAGCGAGGTAAGCACTTCTTTTGAAAAGGAAAGAAAAGCCGATGATTGACAATGTTGATGTTCATGGTGGCGGTGGTTATGATTTTCCATTGCCAAATTTGCAGAATAACTAACCTAATTGTTAGAAATGGAGATTTCCCAGATTAAAGGTTGAGCCAAGTCGTCGCTTTTGTGTTCGTAAAGGCGTCAAAGTCATCTTCTATGACTCTTCGTCGGTGAACATTACAGTGGTGGTGTCAATGGCGAAGGAGTCGGCACAAAAAATTGAAGGAGATGAGACAAAACTGTACGAGGATGACAGAGAGAAAGGATTATTGTTTGTTTTGAGGAGGGAGGGCGGCGCTTGTGGCAAGAGAAATAGGATCAAGAATTTTTGAAAGAAGAGAGAAAAGTCGGTTGGGGTGGGGCGATGGGCTTGAGAGAAGGAGAGGAGAGAGAAAAGTGGGTTGGATGAAATTAAAAGGGGAAAAAAAACAAAAAGAGCAGTGCTATTTTCACTCCTAAAATTGTTAAGTATAGCTCCTTTATTATTATTATAAAATTATCATAATTTTAAAAGATTATATTACCCTTAAAATTTTTGAGAACCCTAAGATATGTATGGCAGCCCTTACCGCATGCTTAATGGTATGTGCAGCACCCCTGGCCGCACTTCTAAGGTATGTGCGGCGGACCAGTGCCGCACATTCCTTAGGCCGTGCAGTCAGGGGGTGTCGCACACTCCATTCGCAGTTTCCTCCAAAAATTTTAAAAAATTATTAAAAAATTTAACCAAAATGCGTGTTTCAAACCTAAGTAGTGGCTTGACTCTGTGTAATTTTTAGGAAGCTAAGTCGAAGTAGATGAAGCTTCAAAACAAATGGAGAGGATAGAGAGCATATGATAGAGAGAGAAATGGAGAGTATTTTAATTTTGGGAGGGAGGTGGGTTGGTAGATAGTGTTTTAATTTGGGTGGGTGAGAATTGGCCAATTGGGGATTTATTGTTCAATGGTAAAATAGAAAAATAAGTGGGGGTATACTTAGTAATATAAGTGGCATAATATTTGAAGGGTGGGTGAACTAAGTAAATAGGTATACTTAGAGCCCGTTTGGTCGAGCGTTTTGGCCAAAACGCAGGGATAAAACGCAGCTTATTTATAAAAAATGTGTTTCAATCTGCGGCGCGCGTTTTCAAAATGCATTGCGTTTTAAAACGCGGAATTCCCACTTTTCCCAAAACGCAGTTTTAAAACGCTCCTAGGAAAAAAAAGTTGCGTATTGAAGTGATATCCCAAACGTATTTGTAAGGAAAGACCTCCGTTTTTAAAACAATGCGTTTTTTAAAACGCTACGTTTTTAAAACACTGCGTTTTATAAACGATGTACCAAACGGGCCCTTAGCAATTTTGGGGGTTGGAATAGCAAGTCCCAAAAAAAAAAAAACACTCCCTCGATCCTAATTTATTGTCTTGCTTTCATGTTTTGTTCGTTCCAAAATAATTACTCCCTCCGTATTTAAATTATTGTCTTTTTTTTATTTGTCTTAAAATAATTATCTTGTTTTAAAATTTTTTTGGAATATTATTTTTATCATTTTATTCTTACTTTTTTTTTTCTATTTTAATTATGGACTACATACACATAGTCATTAAAAGAAATTACACATTACACTAATATTAATAATCAAGTCAATTATTTTTTTCTTAATCCATGTGCCTGGTCAAATAAGACAATAATTAAGGGACGAAGGGAGTATTTTGTTTGAAAGTTTCCTTTTTAAGATAATAATTTTGCTATTTTACCCTTATTTTTTCTTTCTACTTTAATTATGGGTCACATGTAGATGGTCATTAAAGGAAACTACACACTGTACTAATATTAATAATCAAGTCAATTGTTTTTTTTTTTAATCTGTGTGTCGAGTTAAACAAGACAATAATTTTAGGACGGAGGGAGTAGTTGTTTTATTTTTCTTTTTGACACTTTGACCCCTGTATATTTGGTGTTCTGCATATATGGGAAAATAACCCAATTGTCATTCCCTCGTGTAAATCACACAATGAAAAACGTTAATTTTCTAACACACATCACGGCCAGGAGGGTAATTAGGAAAAATGACATCGTCAGGTATGATTATGGGGCAAATCATAGGTTGGGGTGTACTTTGAGATTTGGTGAAAACTTTAGGATAATTTTCATGTTTTGGCCTTTCTTTTTCAAATTTGTATTTAAATTAAAGCAATGCTACATATATCAAAAATAAAATACATTAATATATTGTACAACAATCAGTGGATTTGTAAAACATTGTAAGAGTTACGTTACTTTAATGTTATATGTTCTTTATTTATAAAATATTTTCCGTTTATTTATTATCGACTAACACCAATAGATATGTTGAACAAATGGTGGTGCTAGTCTTGACAATTTGCTTGAAAATTTGGTGAGACTTTGCTGAAGATAGCAAGGCTGATGTTTGAAGAATAAGCTCCTGATATTAAGCTTCGAGTCAGTGTCGGTAGCAATTCTCGTGAGCGATTGGCTCCCAGGATACAAGCTTACTTTTTAAAAGAAGTGAGCTTGTATATAAACTAGCCTTGTTTTTACTTTATTTTCAATGTGGGACAAAACCACTTTTCAAACTTCAACCCACCTAATTTAGGCCTTAATATCTCAATCATCCAAACATAATTTTGGACAAATAAATATATGATTTCGATGTTCTTACGGAGTAGAACACATTTCCACAATTGTCTTTGTCATTCGACAAACGACCCATTAAGAAATTTGCAAACCAAGATGCACAATTTCCTTCACTATTTTCAATTTTTTCCAATAGTTATTAACTTTTTAAGTTCAATGAAGGTTGCTTTTTTGTAAGTTCAAGAGACGATAAAAAGCCAAGCTTGAATAAATTTTAAGCTTGTTATATTACCTTGCTCAGCTCGATAAGAAGTTGAAACTCCAAAAGCTTTCTTCTTCATTTAATTTGTTCTCTCCTCTTCAAGACGGCTGTTGGAGAATTGGTATGTTTTGATCGAAGTTGGAACCTCTCCGTTTCTGGACTTTGTTTGGTCTAGTTGATGGCCGCTCGGCACATTAACTTGGTCGATGTTATGTGGTGATAAAACGTTGAGAATTTAATATGTACGGTTAGCTACGAGTCTATTGGTATAAATTTTTTTTTTTTTTAGTTACGAAGTACGATATTCTCTATTTGCTAATTAAATCCATTCCCTTCGGACTCAAACATTTGATCACATGTCGGTGGGTGAGTCTTATTCATTAGAACAACATTGATCTTATTTAACCATCAATGGTTACTCTCATTATCAACCATTGGATCAAAAATTAAAGGTTGAGATTTAATGGTTAGTTGAAAAATGCAATTAATGCAAGTAGGTGAATCATTTAATGCATTAAATCTCAACCTTTAATTTTTGATCCAATGGTTGATAATGAGAGTAACCATTGATGGTTAAATAAAAAAGTAATCATTAAATACTTCCCCATATATATATACTGAACCACTTCTTTCCACAAAACCGTTAGACGGACCTAACTAATGCACTTACTCGCTCTATAGGCTATCACCACTTCTTTTCCACAAAACCGTTAGACGGACCTAACTAATGCACTTACTCGCTCTATAGGCTATCACCGAACCAATAATTGGAGAGAGTCCGTCCTAAATGGAAAGGTTCCGTACGTGTCCATAATTGGTATGCGGATGAGTAATTACTTTTAGCACTAGTCTTTATCATTTTGAGTTTGAACTTTGAACACCTCTTCAGTTGGTCACTCACTCACTCACTCCTGTACGTGGAGAACACATTAATAAGCCAATCTCACGATTTTGATAAAACATTGGAATTTCAATACGCGTGTAGGTAGCACAGTCTAATATATACATCGAATAATCCCTTTGAACATCCCAATTATATTCTTTAATATGCACAAAATACTCCAATATTGTACATTTGCGCAAAAACATTTGATCAATACACTAACGGTTGGAGGATTCACAACCATCAACCAGAGGATTCACTTGAGAGATAAATGAAGATGTTCCGGGTTCTAAAACTAGTTCCCTGAAAGATTTTTGGGTTTTTTTTCTTCCAGTTTTTCATAGTTTCTAACAATTCAATCCAATGGATCCATATTGAGCGAATGGTGAATCGACTTGGAGAAACTCCCGTTGCATAAGATGCTTCTTCTTATTATGTGTAGACACACACACACACCGTGTGTGTGTGTGTCTATATATATATATATATATATATATATATATATATATATAGAGAGAGAGAGAGAGAGAGAGAGAGAGAGAGATGGTTGTTGACATTTTCATTTATCTTTGAATGAGAACTGTTTTGGTCAAATTTCAACAAGGGAGACTAGTGACAAGAAGATGACAAAAATGGTTTGAATCTGGGTACAATGACTATAAAATATTATAGAAATGAACGCAAAGAGTTTTGTTAACTAGGGAAAGCCCTTGAACAACTTGTTCGCGGCACAAAACCCGGGAGGTTTAGGAACCTGCCTTGACCAAATGATTTATTAATCAGGTTGAATACAAGACTAAGAGCGTATGTTAGGGAGCTTAGACTAGTGAGAATGTGTGTGTAAAATACAAGTGTTTCTCCCCTTTTATACCTCGAATACAAGAAAAACAATAAGCCTAAAATATAGGAAATCGGTTGAAGTTGTTGAGATATTCTCGCCACAATGTTGGTTGAAGAGATAAGGATCCTTTGCTGGCCTTGTTGATGAAGGAACGCTTGTTGAATTAGTCTTCTTTATCTGTTGACATATTTCCTGGAAAATAGGTTGTAATGTAACAATAATTCAACCTGCAAAAAATAGTCAAGATGCAGTTGAAGAACTCAAGTTGTTAGTATCAAGATGATATATGTAAGTTGTAAACAATTTGACTAAAATATAGGCCCAACAATTGCCCCCAAACTTTTTAAATTTTCAAAAGAATATAAAGAGACAAAAATTTAAAAAGTTTGCCAAAAATTGACAACGTACGGCAGTTATTAATGCTAAAGGTACTGATGGGACGGTTTTTGAGACTTCCCAAGGCAAAAAGGTTACTCTTGCGTTTTCAAATGTACAACTGCTCACAACTTCTTTCGTGAACTAACCAGAACCTTCTCCAACTCTTTCTCTCTCAGACTTGCTTACCAAAAAGGTTTCCTTCCGGAGAGATACCAGTGAAGACCGTGTGGAGAAGAAAAACCAAGTAACAATTCCGGTGAGTTTCTCGTCTTCTTCTCAATTCCTTGTTTGCTTTTTTTCTCAAGTTGCAAAAAGATGGGAAAAAAGAAGATATGCATAATCGAAAGCGAAGAGGGTTTACCAGAGGGTTTTTCAACCCAGAATCTGTTAAAAGAACCCGAGAAAGAAAAATGTTCAATTTCTGAAGCAGATCTGGAAGTTGTTAAGAAAAACCACGCATTGCCTCTTGAAACCGTTTTATTCACCCATCCTTCCCTCACCTCCGAATGCTATTCCCCTGAGTGGGTATGTTTTCCCGAATACCCTTTCACTATCGGCCTTAAATTCCCATTCCCTGTCTTAATCACTAGATTTTTTGCTTCCACGAAGTTAAACTACGCCCAACTCATGCCACAGGGTTGGAGATGTCTTCAAACCCTAGTTAGACTGCGGGATGAAATAGGTTTGGCTGTAGACCTAGAGGAATTTGCTTACACTACTGAGATAAGAGGTTTTGGTCTGGGAAGATTTTGCTTTAGGGTAAAAAGTGGGGGTGAACCCATTCTGATCTCTAACAATGACCCTGCTGACCGGGGGTGGAGAAATCGGTTCTTCTTTGTTAGGAAGGACAGCCTGAGTCAAGAGGCTGGTGTAATTCAAAAATGGAGGTCTCAAGGTAGAGGGAATTTTTCCTCTGACTTCACTCATTTTACAAAAGTTTTTTATACATCTTAATCCTTAACAATTTGAATTTCCTTTGTAGAAGTTGCCAAACTCAGTGTTCTGTTCCCAGAACAAGCAGATACAGAGACTAACGTGAAGAGAATATTTGAGTTAGACCCTGTCATCAGGTCTTTCAAGGCGTTCCCAGTCCTGTATTCCCCAGAAAGGATCGAAGACGAATCTCCGTCCAAACTTGTCAAGATGTCCACAGGTTTGGTCCACATTCTTGCCCATCTGCAATTTGTTCTGTTCTTCCAAGTTTTCCTAACTCCTTGTCCTCTATTGCAGCAACTACTCGCTCAAAAGCCCTTGTCAGCACTGCTGATTTGCTTGCTGGTGCGAAAGCAAGAAGATCTCTGAGAAAGGATAGTAAGCTTCCCCCGACCCCACAATCCATGGCCTCTAGTTCCGAGGTGAATGTCTCCAAAAAACAAGATGATTCAAAAAAGAGAAAGCTGGTGGACGCTTCAGCCACAGATGTAGGTGATGCTTTGGACGTTGATACGACAAGGGAAAAATTTGTCGTTGTGATGAAGGACTTTGCTGATAAGGTAAAATGGTAAAACTTTGGATTTTTGTACCAAGAAATTCACAGAATACTAACACCTCTATCACACAGGTCTCGGACATTGTGAGTCCTATGCTGGATCAAGTTGCCATTTTAAAAATCAAGGCGACTAGAAACAGTGTTGAGGCCGAAGAGGCAAGAAAAGAGGTGAAGGTGAGTGCTGGGGAGATAAGCAAATTGAAGAAGGAAGTTAAGGTGCAAAGTAGTGAAGTAGTGAAGTTAAGGAAGGAACTGGCGGATGTCTGTGCTGAGAGGATGAAGGAGAACGAAGCCCACATCAAGGAGCTTGAAGCTGCCAGAGAGGACTTCAAGTTCAACGCCACTAAAGCACTGCTTGAAACCAGAATCCAAATGATGGAGGAATTAAAGAGTGGACAAGCTGCACACTGGGACCTTGAAGAAGAAAAAAGGACCCTGGAAGATTTTATCAGTGAACCAGCGGATGCAGAAGAGGTAAATTCCCCGGCCTTGGAGGAATTGATTGAGGATGCAAATAAAGTATTGAGCAGCATGGTGGGGGACCAAGTTGAAGGTGATAATCAGGAAAAGGAGGCAGACGTAACACCGACGGCAGTAGGCCAAAATGTTGAGAAAGTTTGAATGTTTTAGGGGATTTGGAGGGTAACACAAACAGTTTCGTTTTTAATCATTTGGTCATGTAATCTGCTCATAAGAGCGCAAACAATCTATTTAGGGGTACTAGGTTGGTCTAGTACTCCATGCTTTTCATAGGTTGATAGGATTTGTTGGCTTAACCAACTCATCCACTAATCTTGGGAATATTCTGAACTTTTGCTGAAGTAATCCAGGTTTCTTTTAGAAACACTTGCTTGTGTTAGCAGATAAAATGTTCACTAATTTAAGCTATAGGTAACATGTCAATGTTACAACCAACAGTCACATCTTGAATAGATGTGAAATCGTTCGCACGGGCGAAGGTGTAGAAACCTTAACTCGTTAGAAAAGATGTAAATCTTTTAACCAAAATGTACCTTTGATCAGAGGTAAGCCGTTTGAAGAGATAGAACAAGTATCAGCCGTCCTGGCGTGTCAACATGTTCCATCCCTCTCCAGCTAAAGTCTCAACATGTTGGAGCCGTACTGGCGTGTTAACATGTTGAACTTCTTCATCTCAGGTCTGAACATGTTGGAGCCGTACTGGCGTGTTAACATGTTCAACCTGCTTCAGTTTAGGTCTCAACATGTTGGAGCCGTACTGGTGTGTTAACATGTTGAGCCTACTTCGCTTGTATACCTTGCAAAACAAATTCATGTTAGGATTGGGTGTTAGCATAGCCAACACCCCTCCGATGCTTAAGTTAGTAAGGGTTTCCAATAAAATTGAGAATTGAAATACATAAATGAACTTGACATAAATTAACTCATACCTGACAAGTCTAGTTGTTAACTACTTGACTTACATAAAATAGAGCTTTAAATGAATGGCATTCCAACTCCTAGGGATCCTGTGTCCACTTGGGGTTGACAACCGTATGCACCTTTGCCGGCCTTCAGATCAATGAGATATGGTCCCTCCCACTTGGGAGCCAATTTACCGCATTCGGTTCTCGGTATTTTGAAATACTTTTCTTAAAACTAAATCACCAACCTGGAACCTTCTTATTCGACATTCTTGTTGTAGGATCTAGCAATCCGTTGTTGATAGGTGCCATCCTTATCTTGGCTAAATCCACGATCTCATCAATTGTATCTAGATCTTGGGTTAACAAGAGGTTATTTTCATCTTGAGTTAACAAACCATACCTCATTGTTGGGATTGTTACCTCATTGGAATTACGACTTCGCTCCAAACACCAAAGAATATGGAGTTCTACCTATGGCCCCTTTTGTAGTCGTTACATGCGCCCAAAGTACAAGCGGTAATTCTTCAGCCCACTTTCCTTTCTTTTGATCTAGGCGTTTCTTCAAGTTGTTGACAATCAACTTGTTGCTTGACTCAGCTTGACCATTGGCTTGAGGATGGTGGTGTGGATGTGATCAACTTGATGCCCCAACGAGCACAAAAATCCCATCTTTTTACTTATGAATTGGGATCCATTATCACATATGATCTCGATGGTACACCGAACTGCTAATAATATTCTTCTTTAAAAATGAAACTACCTCTTTGTCTCTTACTTGCACATAGGCCTCTCCTCGATCCATTTTGAGAAATAGTCGGTCATTGCTAACATGAACACTTTGCCTCCAGGAGCCTTAGGCAACTTGCCCACAATATCCATGCCCCATTTCATGAAGGGCCAAGATGAAACAATAGAATGTAGAGGTTCAGCGGGTTGATGCAAGATGTTCTTGTGCCTTTGGCGGCGTCACATTTCGCACGTAGCTCATGGCATCTTGACGCATTGTTGGCGGTAATAACCAGTCCGAGAGCCTTTGATGCCAATGCTTTCCCACGGAATGATTTCCACATGTTCCTTCATGGATCTCTTTTAGCACGAGCTCAACTTGTCTATTGTCAATACATCTCAAATAGTGTCTGCGAAAGATTTCTTGAACAAGACATTATCTATTAAAACAAAAGTTGAAGTACGCATTTTAAAAGATCTAGCATTCTTAATATCAGGTGGAATAGTTCCAAGTTGAAGGAACTCAATTATAGGTTGGGTCCAAGATGGACTGGTATCTTGTGCTCCACTGGATTGAGTCACTTCTTGAGTTTCCTCCACTTGGTCTATTAGGGTACTTAACATAAATAATGGGAATATTAGTATGCAACATAGATTTGCAAGTTGATCCCAAGTTGGCCGGTGCATGCCGTATTCTCTTCTCTAGGAACTGTTGCAAAGAGAATGAGAAATTTTGAAGCCAAAGCTTTAACATGTTGAAGATATAGAGTCATTTTAGAATGCTTAGCCATGTAGCTGCCATTGAAATGGTTAGCGAGCAATTGAGAATCAACATATACATTTATATGAGTAATATTTAAACTTAAAGCAGTAGTTAAACCCATGATTAAAGCCTCATACTCAGCTTCATTATTCGTTGCATTGAATTCACAAGATACAGCTTGAGGTATGATATCACCTTGGGGGACTTGAACAATTCCCAAGCCAATTCCTTTGGAATTTGAAGCTCCATCGTATAAAGTGTCCAAAATCTAGGAGTTGTTTTACCTTCAAGCTGTTGTACCTCTTGTTCTACCTCGGGTTGCAGACTTGGACTAAAATCGCTACGAAATCGCTAGAGCTTGAGATTTGATAGTGCGGGTTCATATGAAATGTCATATGTGCTCAACTTGACCGACCACTTGGCTAATCTTCCCGACATTTCGGAGTTCTCAACACACTTCTTACAGGATAATTAGTTCTAACGGTAATGGGATGTGTTTCAAAATAATGACGCAATTTTGTAGCGGCGGTAGTTAAAGCTAAAATTAACTTTTCAAGATGAGAGTACCTTGTTTCAGCATCTAGTAGAGACTTACTTACATAATACAGGATCTTTGTTCACCTTGAATTTCTTTCACTAACACCGCACTAACTGCATTCTCGGATACGGCTAAATATAAGTAGAGGCGCTCACCACGTTACGGTTTGGCAAGTAGGGGTGACGTCATCAAGTATTCCTTAAGTTGTTTGAAGGCTGCCTCATGTTGATCAGTCCATTGGAATAGTTTATTCTTTCTTAACACTTCGTAGAATAACTGCACTTATCGGATGATTTAGATATAAATCTATTTAGGGCAGCTACTCTAGGTTAACCTTTGGACGTCTTTAATATTCTGGGAGATTCCAAGTTGAGAATAGCTTTGATTTGTTCGGGACTAGCTTCAATTCCTCTCTTAGTCACCATATAGCCCAAGAACTTCCTGCTTTAACACGAAGTTGCACTTATTTGGATTGAGTTTCATGTTGAAAGCTTTCAAGATGTTGAATGCCTCAGCAAGATGCTCCACGTGATCTTCAATATGCTTGGACTTTACTACCATATCATCTATGTAGACTTCCATTGTCTTGCCAAGTTGATCTTTGAACATCTTGTTTACCAGCCTTTGATAAGTTGCCCCTGCATTTTTAAGACCAAATGGCATAGCAATATAACAATATATACCTTCTGGAGTCATGAAGGCCGTATCTTCTTGGTCTGAGGGCTCCATTTGAATTTGTTGAAATCCTGAGGACGCATCCATGAATGTCAGGATATCGTGGCCAGCTGTCTCATCAACTAGAGAATCAATATGAGGAAGAGGAAATGGATCTTTCGGGCAAGCCTTGTTTAAGTCCGTGAAGTCCACGCATACTCGCCACTTGCCATTCTTCTTCTCCACCACCACAACATTGGCCAACCACCTTGGATATTGAACTTCCTTGATCATCTTGGCTTTCAAAAGTCTTTCAACTTCATCCTTTATAATCTGGTTCCGTTCATGGGCAAACTTTCTCCTTTTCTGGTGGATAGGACGAATAGTTGGATCAATGTTTAACTTGTGAGTAATGACGTCCTTGCTTATTCCTGTCATATCTTCATGCTTCCATGCAAAACAGCATTTCTGACTTTTTAAAAACTCGATCAGCTCTTCCTCAATTTCGGTTGGAAGATCTGTACCAACTTGCACTTGAGCCTCAGGATTTGATTCATCAACAGAAACACTCTTCGTCTCGTGCTCCACTGCTTCAATAACATCCTGGGCCTTTTTCTTTAATTGCTATGCTGGACGAGGGACTGAACTTGCCTTCATGTTGACCTTGTAGCACTCTTTAGAAAGCTGCTGATTGCCCTTTAACTTGGCTACACCCCAAGGTGTTGGGAACTTGACGCACTGGTGATAAGTTGATGGCACGGCTTTCATGTTGTGGATCCACGGTCTTCCTAAAATGACATTGTACGAAGAAGAGCATTCGATTACACAGAACCTTTCCATAGAATTCATACCTTCCAAATAGAGAGGCAACTTGATTTCTCCAACTGTTTGCTTTACTTCACCACTGAACCCTACCAGTACGGACGAATTCCTCACAACTTCTGATAAAGGAATGCCCATCTCTTGCAGAGCGTGGGTAAAGATTATATTAACAGAGCTGCCGCCATCGATCAGGATTCTCTTGACCATACAATTAGCGATCTGCACCTGGACAACTAGACCATCATGATGGGGGTCCAACGTGTTATCCTTATCCTCATCTTCGAAGGAGATAATTTGACCATCTGTGAAGTCGCGGCATCTTGAGGGCGTTCGGCGATCCTCCTTAGAGCTCTTGGCATGACGCTTGGCTGCAGAATAAGTTGTACCACAAATATGGGATCCACCGAAATAACATTTACTACCTTGGTGGCTGGAGGAGGTGCAACTTTCTCGGGTGCGGGCTCCACGAATCGGGTTCCTTGGATTCATTTCGAGCCTCTTCTTACCCAACAGATCTTTGAGGAGTCCCTTTGACAATAGATGAGCAATCTCCTTCCTCAAGGCGAAACAATTTTCGATAGTATGCCCGAATTCCTCATGAAATGCACACCACTTGGACTTATCCTTCCAAGTTGTGGGCTTGTCATTTTCTTAGGCCATCTTGCTTTATCTCCAAGATTTTCCATGGCGCAAAGGACTCTGCAATATCCACGAAAAGCAATAGTCGAAATTTTAGGATAGTCATTATCATCTCCATCTTGATCATCATCTACAAAATGAACTTTAGAAGATTCGATTTAACGGGGTTTGCCCTGCTAGACTTATAATGGTGGGAATCTGATTTTACGTCGATGGCTCAAATAGAGTCCTTCCAATTGATTTTCCATTGCTAAACTGTCCTCCTCCAATCGATGAAACGTAAGGCTCGGTTCTTATTTCTTCAAGTTGTTTGGCGGTGTCATCACCACTCATTATAAAATAGAGAGTTCTTTTCGGCCAATACGGAATGCTTCCGTAGGCGTGGACATATCCAGATTGGGTATGGTTCTTGCTTCCTTATTAAACCTGTGCAAATATTCTTTAAGACTCTCATTTGTTGCACAATTCAGTAAAGGTCATTTGGTCAACTTGTCGAATGCCTGTTGCATGAAAATTGATTAGTGAACATGCTGACAAGTTGAGCATAGGATGAAATAGAGTTTAAAGGGAGTCCTGTTAGCCATTTTAAGGCTGGTCCTGACAGAGTTGAGCCAAAGCCCCTGCAAAAACATGCTTCTTTAAAAACAGGGGGGATACTTATAATATCCATTGATTCTGGTACAACAACACATGCTCTTGGATCGGTGCTCCCATCATACTTCTTCATATGAGGGACTGAAAATTTCTTTGGGATTTCTACATTAGCTATGGCTGGAACAAAACGAGATTCGTTGTAGCAAGTTGGGGAAACTTGGTGATGAGGCAAGTTGACTCCAGGCACGCCTCGAAGCAATTCTTTTATGGTTTGCATTTCCCTAATAAGTTGACTTTCTGCGAAAAGAGAATTGTTATAGCAAGACGTCAACACAGGTTGGCTAGTTGTAAGGCTGAATCTTGGCCGCGAAGTTGGAATGGACGTCATGATTGTACTTTCTGCTGGTAAGGTACTAGACATAGGGATATCTCCAACATGGCTTGGTCCTGTACCTGCACCAAACAAAGATCTAGGATGCAAAGGTGAAAATGGAGTAGACGTTTGAGTTTCGGTTGCTTCCTTTACGCATGGAATCAATGGCATTGAGTATCATAGTGTTCGTATGCTCTTGAGCATCCAACCGGTCGATCACTTTTTTAATATCGTGACCATGTTAGACATTAGCTCCATATTGGCGGCTTCGGATTTGAAGATGGATTGCACGAGATACCGGCGGGAAGGCTGGTTCCTTTCACCATGACTACCAGACGACGGATTGGCCATTTCTATATAAATAATCAAAGTGTCCCACGGATGGCGCCAAATTGTTTTGGTCAAATTTCAACAAGGGAGACTAGTGACAAGAAGATGACAAAAATGGTTTGAATCTGGGTACAATGACTATAAAATATTATAGAAATGAACGCAAAGAGTTTTGTTAACTAGGGAAAGCCCTTGAACAACTTGTTCGCCGGCACAAAACCCCGGGAGGTTTAGGAACCTGCCTTGACCAAATGATTTATTAATCAGGTTGAATACAAGACTAAGAGCGTATGTTAGGGAGCTTAGACTAGTGAGAATGTGTGTGTAAAATACAAGTGTTTCTCCCCTTTTATACCTCGAATACAAGAAAAACAATAAGCCTAAAATATAGGAAATCGGTTGAAGTTGTTGAGATATTCTCGCCACAATGTTGGTTGAAGAGATAAGGATCCTTTGCTGGCCTTGTTGATGAAGGAACGCTTGTTGAATTAGTCTTCTTTATCTGTTGACATATTTCCTGGAAAATAGGTTGTAATGTAACAATAATTCAACCTGCAAAAAATAGTCAAGATGCAGTTGAAGAACTCAAGTTGTTAGTATCAAGATGATATATGTAAGTTGTAAACAAGTTGACTAAAATATAGGCCCAACAAGAACAATGTTTTCTACAATTGTTCTATCTAGACAAACCTTAATGGTCCCTATATATAACCTACGGGGGAAGGAGAGCATATATGTAGATTATACAACTCAAATCAGCCTTAGTCCCAAACACTTGGGATTTTCGGATATAAAAGTAGATTATGGCCTACATTTTCAGGCACCATACTTAATCTCTCCATGGAGTGCCATGCATAATATTCTTCATTTGGTACGTAGTTGCAAGGCGGATATAGTCAAGACTTGGGAACAAAAGTGCCGATATAACCAAAGCCCGCAACGAAGAAGGCTGCAGCTTGGAGGAAAAGGTATACAAAGTAGTAGTCCCTCAAATTTCTTGAGTAAGTATCATAGCACGCGCAGATGCAGAGGTACAATCCAAAAAAGAGTTCAAGAAAATGGATCCTGCTCATGTTTTAACCAAGAAACATTCATTTGTTGGTCAAAATACAACTTACCTTATAAAAACAATTGTCAAATCACCATTGTTCCTATTTGTTGGGATTTTAGATTGCAAGAAAGTCGTACCTTTCTCCTACGCTAAAACACGGTTTCTTGGGAACATCAGAAAGAAATGGAGTGTTGAGAGCATCTCCGAATTTCTCTGTGGTGATAACATCTCTCAATTTCTCCGAGTTAAGAGTGTCTCCTAATTTTTCTGTGACAACCCAATCGTTTATTGGTCCTACCCCAAGCAATCCCATAAAAGTTGCCTTAACCCGATGCAGGGACATGGCAAGCTCAAAAGGGATCCATAAAACAATCAGGTGCAGTGATCTACAATATAAGTCGTAATCAAAATCATCATGTCACAATTTTTTTTTATCATAAACATAAACGAATCACAAGCAGAGTTGGAGAGAGAGAGAGAGAGAGAGAGAGAGAGAGAGAGAGAGAGAGAGAGAGAGAGAGAGAGAGAGAGAGACCTCGGACTTGAAAGGACAGTGAGAAGAGTGATGGCAAAAGGAAGATAAAAGCCGCCCCATGGAGAGATTTGCACTTCAGGAATGAAAATGGTGGCGGGCAAAATTATGCAGTAGAGTGTAAACGGAACAATATGCGCAAGGATTTTCCTGACAAAGAAGAAGCTGTAAATTAAATAGAACTTTCTCCTTAGAGACAAGTCCTTGTTTATAGCAATTTCAAGAGCCATTTTCTTGAAGAGGTTAGCAGGGCCACAAGACCATCGATGTTGTTGATTACGGTAGGCTTTGAACGTACTTGGCAATTCACTTTTAACCTGAATTTCCATGATACAAACCCATATATATTAGGATGATTTTGATCTTTACAAGTTATATACTCGAACAAGTTGATAGACATGCATGTTGTTTCATCAATAACTTTAGGGAGGAAATAAAGTACCTTGACATCACCAACATATACAAACTTCCATCCTTTGACACTAGCTCGGACAGCCAAATCCATGTCCTCCACCGTCGTTCTATCCTTCCACCCTCCTGCATCGTTGAGAGCCGAAATTCTCCACACCCCAGCGGTTCCTGGATTACACTTTCATGTTTTTTGGTTCGTATTATAAAAATATCTAGCCAGAAAATGTGAGAAATATATATATAACCATACTTTGTTACTTGTTTTACCGTTGAAACCAAAAAATGCAAAAACTGCCGACCCGACTTCTTGTTCTAGAGTGAAATGGTAACTTAGAGACATCTCTTGCATCCTTGTCAGCATGCACTCTTTAGAGTTGACTGCAATAAAACCCCGAGAAAAAATTAGTACGTACGATTTACACTGGAGTGTACATGATGCACTGGAATCAGAAAATAATGTTAGATCTCAATCAATACGTATACACAATGCTAGACAGGTGCGCGCTAACAGAAAAAAAAAATAAAAAATTTAATTAGCAACACCTTAATAAATCAAAAATACCCGGATGGATACGTATATAGTCCCTCCCTCGTGTGATATATATATTCCAACCACCCCATGAATTGATTACTTCTAAACGAGTCATCAAGGGTTGGTTAATGAGCCCTGTTCTCCACATTGGATAAAGAACAGGTCAGATGGATATCTAGAACTGATCGTAAATTGCAATATGAGTTGAAATAATTGCATCAGATCTAAAGACCGAGAAAAACATTCAAGTGTTAGAGATTATCAAGAATTAATAAAACAAGATGAATTTGATAAAGATGATCCAAGAGATTCATCAATATCTTGATTAACTGACAATTGAGAGGAAGATGTATGCTAGGGAGTGCAAGAGGTATCATGCATGAACCTCTATTTCTTTAATGGAATGGATTTAAGAAGGGACATGCTAGTCATATATTACATAGTTTGGATACTATAAGTCCAGAAAATGATTTCTAAATTTGGTACTTCTAATACTAGTATTTGCATAATCATTGATAAGAATAAATAATATTGTATTTATTTATCCTTTTGTAAATAGTTTAATTCTAGAATATTCCTAGCCTACAAGTCAAAGATTTAGTTTGTTATTTAGATTATTCTTAGGCTAGAATTAAGGGATTTAGAGTATTCTTAGGCTAGAGTTAAGGCATTGCCTTCTTGTAATTTATACTATAAATATAGGTTGTAATCATCTTATAAAATCAATGGAAGAAGTTATTTTATTCAAACTTTTATATGGTATCATCCGCTCCACGATTCATCACCCTCTCTAAGTCTTCCGCCGCCACCCAAACACCTTCCATCAACGCCCACGACACCACCCATTCTGCCGTACAACCACCCTCAACAAACACTCCCTACCCACGGCAAAACTCTAGGCAAAACCCTTCCACGCCTTATCATCACTCCTCAGCTCTAATGAACCTTCCATCCCTTTCTAATCAACCCACCTTCAATGGCAAATGCCAATATTGCAATCGCAAAGGGCATGTCACCTCTCAATGCCATAGATTCAAGAGGGATTACCCAACCGTTGTTTTTCCCTCCACCCCACCATCTATACATTCCAACCCAAAGCTCCCTCTACTTCCTGCGACCACACAACAAAAACCCAAGCAAAACCCTAGCAACATCCCACCCTTGACGAAATTCCAGCCGTCAAATGTGACCCAAGATGTGATCACATCAGCATTCACATCTAATATTCACCCTCATATCTACACCGCATCAGCGCTTTCCACCACACTCCCCACATCCTGGCTTATTGACAGTGGGGCTACACATCACATGACAAGTGATTTATCCACCCTCTCATATCATAGCCCTTACAATGGGGTCGACACAGTTACTATAGGAGATGGCTCTTCTCTCCCAATATCAAACATAGGTAATTTTTCTCTTCCCACCCCTCACACCTCCCTTCTCTTCAATAATGTTCTTCATGTCCCACTCATCTCAAGAAACGTCTTTTCCGTCTCACAATTTTGTAAGGACAATTACGCCTATGTCATGTTCACACCCTCTTCTTTCATTATCAAAACACTTTTCAATCATCACACCCTCATTCATGGAACCCTTGACCAGGGTGTCTACATATGGTACCCATTTTCAATCCAAACACACACTAGCACAGCCATCCCACTTCTTTCGTGGCATCACAGACTCGGTCATCCCGCCCTTCCTATAATTTCCTCCCTTCAAAAACAATTTTCTCTTCCTATTCCCTATAAACCTTACTCCAATTGTAATGCATGTGACATCAATAAAAGCCACAAACTCCCATTTTCTACCTCCTCTCTAAATTCCACCGCTCCTCTTGATATTATCTTTTCCGATGTTTGGACCTCCCCAATTTTATCCTGTGACAACTACAAATACTACGCTATATTTGTAGACCATTACACCAAATACACTTGGCTTTACCCTCTCAAACATAAATCAGACACTTTTTCCACCTTTAACCGCTTCAAAACCCTAGTCGAAAAATATTTTCAACGTCCCATAATCCAAGTCTTCTCCGATAATGGAGGAGAATACCTAAAACTCACTCCATCCCTTCTTCAAGATGGCATCACTCATCTCACCTCCCCACCTCATACCCCTGAACACAACGGTTATGCCGAACGTCGCCACCGACACATTGTTGAAACTGGATTGGCTCTCCTCTCTCACGCCAATCTCCCACTAAAATTCTGGACATATGCTTTTCTTACAGCCACTTATCTTATCAACCGTATGCCCTCTTCCACCCTTAATAATGACTCTCCCTATCTTTGTCTTTTTAAAACACCACCAAATTACACCAAGCTTAGCTTTGTCTTTGCTACCCGTGGCTTAGACCCTACACCACACACAAACTTGATCCGAAATCCAGCCCATGTATCTTTATTGGCTATTCCAATACCCAAAGTGCATACTACTGTTTAGAACCCTCCACCAACCGTGTTTATGTTTCCAGACACGTGAAATTTATTGAAAGTGAATTCCCCTATCCATCCCTCTCTAAAAACCCTCCAGAAACTACAAATATTACTCCTTCCCAGTGGTGTTCCATCACCATTCCAATACTTCAACCTGCTGATGTTACCCCAGAAGCACTCACATCTCTGCACCTACACCAACCATCACACCTATCAACCAAATTGACCCACCTACAACTAACACTTCTGATTCAAACCCACCACCACCCACACCTATTATAAACACACAGCCCTTAACTCGCCCACACTATATCGACCAATCCATTGCCCCACCTGTTGATGTTAACCCCGATATACTCACATCTGCACCTACACCAGCTTCACATCCTCCGCCTAACGCACCTACTGCCGCCCCACCTAATCTAATCCCACCCACACCTACTCCAGAACAACTAGCCCAACCGTCCAACCCCATTCGAACTATAACCACCCGCTCTCAAAACAATATTGTGAAACCAAACCCAAAATATGTCAACCTAGCAACTCTTCCTTCTCCTACTAGCCTTCTAACCACAACCAACACAAGCTCTCTCCTCTCCTCTTTGGTGCACAGCCATGTTAGATGAATATCAAGCTCTCACCAAAAATAACACATGGACCCTAGTACCTCCTCACCAAGCCCAAAACATTGTTGGTTGCAAATGGGTCTACCGTATCAAATACAACCCTGATAACTCTATCCAAAAATATAGAGCCCGCCTTGAAGCCAAAGGCTTTCACCAACGTCCCGGTGTGGACTATTCTGAAACCTTTAGTCCCGTTGTAAAACCCGTGACCGTTCGCCTTCTTCTTTCTCTTGCCCTAAGCCAAGGTTGGTCTCTTCGTCAGTTAGACATCAACAACGCCTTCCTTCAAGGCACCCTTCATGAAACAGTTTTTATGTCTCAACCCCCCGGCTTCGTCGATGAAGCCAACCCCACTCATGTGTGTCGATTAACCAAGGCCATCTACGGCCTCAAACAAGCTCCTCGTGCTTGGTACACCGAGCTCAAATCCCACCTTATTTCTTCCGGCTTTAAACCTTCCATTGCTGACCCCTCTCTATTTATTTACAATCAAAACCACCACACCCTTTATCTCCTTGTCTATGTTGATGACATTATCATCACTGGTCCATCACAATCCCTTCTCCAATCTTTCATCACTAACATTTCCAATCGTTTCTCTCTAAAAGATCTTGGACCTCTTTCTTATTTCTTGGGCATTGAAGTCAACCCTAATGCTCAAGGCCTTATTCTCTCTCAAACCAAATACATCCATGATCTACTCACCCACCATAATATGATTGATTCTAAACCCCAACCCACCCCAATGGTTCCTTGCCCACCTCTCACCAACACCTCCGGCTCTCCTATCTCAAACTCATCTGATTATAGGGCCATAGTCGATTCTCTCCAATATCTCTCAATCACCCGTCCGGACATTGCTTTCCCGATCAACAAACTTGCACAATTTTTACAAAATCCACGTGATACTCATTGGTCCGCCTTAAAACGTCTTCTTAGATACCTTTACGGCACTCTTCATCTAGGGTTGCAACTATACCGTGACACCCCATGTTCCCTTCATGCCTTTTGTGACGCAGATTGGGCTAGTGATAAAGACAATTATGTTTCAACTTCCGGATATTTAGTCTATCTTGGCGCAACCCGATTTCTGGGCGTCCAGAAAACAACGAGCACTTTCCCGCTCCTCCACTGAAGCTGAGTTTCGAGCAATTGCTGATACCACGGCTGAAATTCTTTGGGTTCGTAACCTTCTCACAGAAATTACTGGTGCTATACCCGGTGTCCTCACACCAACCACTACACCAGTTATATACTCTGACAACCTTGGTGCCACCCACTATGCTGCAAATCCTGTTTTTCACTCCAGAATGAAGCATCTTGCTCTTGCCTTCCACTTTGTTCGTGAACAGGTACAACTTGGCACTTTACGCGTGCAACACATCTCCGGCAACGATCAACTTGCCGATGCTCTTACCAAACCATTACATCGTCCTCGTTTCCTCTCTCTCGTCTCCAAGATTGGACTTATCCAAGGATCGTCCAACTTGCGGGGGTGTGATAAGAATAAATAATATTGTATTTATTTATCCTTTTGTATATAGTTTAATTCTAGAATATTCCTAGCCTACAAGTCAAAGATTTAGTTTGTTATTTAGATTATTCTTAGGCTAGAATTAAGGGATTTAGAGTATTCTTAGGCTAGAGTTAAGGCATTGCCTTCTTGTAATTTATACTATAAATATAGGTTGTAATCATCTTATAAAATCAATGGAAGAAGTTATTTTATTCAAACTTTTATAATCATAACATCATCAACCATGTTATTGCCATGTCTCAACACTGGGAAAAGTCTAATGTGATCAAAACAGAGATTTACTTTATTATATCCCTTCTCATTGAAGCACATGTACCGATGTTGATGTTAGAGTTGACTTGACTGTTGACTTGAATATCTTCAATGGAAATAAGTTGTTCACTATCTTAATGTGGCTAGAAAGCCATATATCTCTTATATATGGATTTTCCCCAGGGCTCTTGTTTTATTCTTGGGAATGTTGAGCTGGTAATGAATATTTCATTCTTAGATACTCCCTCCGTTTCAGGCAAAGAATTTATATTTTTTTTTAAAAGTCAACAAGTGAATAAATCAAATCAAAATTTTACATATTTTATTTATGTTTTAGAAATAAAATTTTACTCCCTCCGTCCCTTAATTATTGTCTTGTTTGACCTGGCACACGGATTAAGAAAAAATAATTGACTTGATTACTAATATTGGTATAATGTGTGATTTCCTTTTAATGCCCATGTGCATGGGAAAAAGTAAGGGTAAAATGGTAAAAATAATATCCTAGAAAGGAAAGTTTTCAAACAAGACAATTATTCTGGGATAGACAAAAAAGGAAAGGAAGACAATAATTTAGGGACGGAGGAAGTATTAGTTAAAAACTACATTAACAATACTATAGATTACAATTTTCATAACTTTGTAAAATAAAATAAATCTATGTAAATTATCGGTCAAACTTTAACTAGGTTGACTCAAAAAAGTCAAAAGTGGACTCTTTGTCCGGAACGAAAGGAGTATATTTTTTCTGGAAATTATGGGAATTAATAATTCTCATTCTCATATTTGGACAAGTAGAAAAAATAGACATGAAAAAATCTACGAATTTGATTCTCATTAGTTAATACTAATATTTACTCGATTTATTTTCTTAAATAGAACCAAAATATGATGCAAGTAGTATCCTAGTTAAATTTTGGCCAAAATACAAAATTCCCCTGAAGTTGCCACCTAATTCCATTGTGGTATCTAAAACAAAATTTGTGCCACTTTCATCTACGATGTTACCAATTGTCCTACTTTGCTACCCTTGTCGTGACGGGCGTTAGAAACTTTAACGGATGTTGACATGTGCATGACACATGCGGGGCAATTACGTCTTTTTTTGTCTCTTTTCAATGCAGTGTAACTTGACTTGGTACGACACATGAGGGGCAGTCACCATGGCACATGAGGGGCAATCACTTTGGCTGAAACACCTTTCCCCATTCATTACACCATGGCCGGCCACCATCGTCGCGAACACCATTACTTCTCTCTCTCTCTCTCTCTCTCTCTCTCTCTTCTCTTCTCTTCTAAATTAGATGTTAAATCTAAAGATCCAGTGTACATCGAGAACCAGTTGAACTGGTAAAATGTGAAGAAAAAAAAACCTATCATGTTAAATCTTTATATGAGAAGAATCCACTTCAAGAATAAAACTGAATCTGGGTTCGTCTTCAGTTTCAAGGTCAAGAAAGGCTTTAATAGTAGACGAGTTGGAATCGAACGATTTCACTGACGAGTTTTCTTAGAGCTCATTAGAGATTGAAGTAAGAGGGTGTACGAACATTTCATTGTTAGATCTGTGTTGACTTCACTGTTGCAGATTGCCATTAATGGTGGCGCTCGATGTTGATGTATATGTGGTTGTGATTTATCAATGGAAGAAGATCGAGAGAGAGAGAGAGAGAGAGAGAGAGAGAGAGGGGGGCACTAAGGATTTTGATAGTTAAATATAAGTTTTGATTGAAAACATCTTTGAAACCCTAGGTTGAAGCTATGACAGATAAGAACCTGAATTGGCCGATTGAGTTCTTTGGTAGTAGAAAAAAGCATTTAATTTCTTGAAATTGCGAGTTCCCCTTTGAAATTTGGAGTAACTGTGGGAGGGTGAGGTTGGTGGATTTGCATGCAAAGATTAAGAAAGGACAAAATGAGTTTTGATTTTTGGATAGCCGATGAAGAGTAAAACTTTAGAAAAAAATTTAAATTTTTGGCTACGGGATAGGTAGTTAGTGGCGGGTACGTTGGAGGTAGGTGATGAGAGGGATGATAGTGATGGTGGGAGGTGTTGTCGGAATGTCGCTTGGAGGCGTGTGTGTGTAAGAGAGAGAGAGAGAGAGAGAGAGAGAGAGAGAGCCTAGCCGGAGACAGGATACGACGGCCGGGCAACGAGAGGTGATGGAGAATTTATGGGTGGTAAGGAGATTGGGTGGCACAAATTTCTGTTTTAGGTACCACTATGGAATTGGAAACCTGAGGGGGATAATTGTATTTTGGGCCTACTAAATTCCAATAAAAAGACATAATTGCCCCTCACGTGATTAGCACATATCCATTTTCCTGTCAATATTCTAACGCACGTCACGGCCAATGGGCAAAGTGGGATAATTGGTAACATTGTGAATGAAAGTGACAAAAATTTCATTTTAGGTACCATTATGAGATTGGATGACAACCTCTGGGGGATTTTTGTATTTTGACTTTAAATTTTGAACCCCATCTCTATCTTATCCATTGGATTTTTTTGTCACAATATTCAGTTCATACATTTTACATATATAATACATGAGTTTTAGATGCTTGAATGCATAATGTGGGTTTCTTATTACTTTGGTAATTGAATGATTAAATTAAAATTTATCCAAACATTAATATGATGGGTATTGGAGCGAGATATCCATTCCCACAATGAAATTCACATGCAACAACATTGTCAACAGAATATATTCAATTATTAATTTACCCTAAAGGACGGAGTATTAATAATTAATCCCTGAACTTCAAGTCGTCTTGATTTTTAACCTTTACTATATATGTTTTTGGCATACAATCATTCCTATATCAAATTTTGGTCGTTAAGTGATATCGTGTGCCTTGTTACATGCATTTTATGAAGGGTAAATTAGGTAGATCACTACAAGCCAGGGATAGTGTAATAACCGAGCATATCATTAGCATGTTAATCATATAATTATGTGCATGCATTGTTAATTTGATTATCGTGGTTCATGGTGTTGATTTGATCAGTCGTAAACTCGTGATTTCATGTTTCGGTATGTGACTTTCTTACATTGTTTCATAGCGTAAACTGATCCGAAACGGAAGAGATAGACCATGATACTTTATACCTAGATATACATGATGTTATAGAAGTCTCATGTTGTTATATCGGGCTTTGAAAAAGTGAAATATGTTGTGTTAACTTGAAGTTACAAAACAAAGAAGTTGTCGACATTGTGTTCGGTTTCGTGAACTTTCTCGTGACTTTAAATCGATCCAAGAATGATATCGAACCCTTGGGGACATCCTTTGATGTGTTATAAGTGTTGTACAATTATACCTAGGGATGTACAAGCGATCGAATAGAGGAAACGAAGTAAAACGAAAAAAATTGCACAGGCTGTGAACAGCGCGCACCGCTGCGCCCTAGCGCGCCACTTTGGACCAAATTTGCGTCAGCTGGGTTTTTGGCTTGTTTCTTTGTTGCCACCTCCTACTAACTCATCCTAATCTGGCCTAGTTCGTGGAGAAGACATAGGAGAACATTTTCAGGCTTGAAAACTCACCAAAAACACTCAAATTCCTCACCTAAATCATCCCAAAATTCAGCTAATAACCTAGGGTTTCTAGGGTTTTGTTGGAAGTGTTTTGTTCTATAATCAAGGCAACAGCAAGGGATCAACCTAGGGGACTTCAAGGCTGGTCTAAACACTAAAATACAGGGGAGAATCAAGGGTTTACTCTTTGATTTGGTAAGGGACCATTAACTTGTTCATGTTGTTGTTATTTCGGTTGATTTCGGTTATAATCTATGTAAGAATGTTAACATGCTAAAATTTTGAGATTTCAGCCATATGAATAGCTTTAAAATGTGAATTTAACTATGGGTATGTGTTCATAAGGTGTATTAGTTGATATATGAGCCTTGGAATGATTGAAATTTGATTGTATCTTTGAATTGGTGAAACTGGCAAGAATTAGACTTGAACAAAGTATGTGACATGGCTGAGATTTAGGGTTTGTGACTTGATATTGAATGATTTAAGATGGTTAAAGTGTTCATTATGTTGATTGATGAATCTAGAACTCGAATTGATCCTTGGAGGATAACCGAAATGCCGAATTTGTAACCAAAAATGGAATAAAGTGTGAACGTGAACTTGACTAACCAGATGTGCACATTCGAATACTAACTTTCAAGGGGTTTTGGTTGACTACCGATTGTCATGGGGCGGAGTGCAGTGATAGTCGGAGTGTGGCGACCTTAATCCGGCCTGTCTCCCTATTTCTGGCCAAAGTAGGGTTTACACCACGTAGATTGTTGGACAAGAGTGGTGTTGTCACATGGATGCCAAGGTTGTAGGGACTTGGGGCATGTTGACTTATTCCGCAGAATATCTGATATATGAATTATATGATTATGATGATCTGATATGAACTTCAAAGCTAAATGGTGTATAAGGGGTGCCAGTGAGTCGGAGGTGTACCTCGACTCTTATATCCTGATATATGTAATCTTTACTTGTTTAATACGTGATATGAACTGTTGTTAGCTCATTACTTTGTAGGTTGGTCATTATTTCCAACTGGTATGGGACAGTTGGCAGTCGTGATCTTTCTTACGCTGGTAATGGGACATGCATGGTTGATCGTTGATTATACTGAATACATGTGACTTACTTAGTTATAACTTATGTTGATTATATGCTACTTGTGTTAACATCCTATTACTGTTGCATACATGCACAACATGCATAAGTTTAGTGAAATCTTACTGAGTCATAAGTGACTCACCCTTTCATTATTGTTTTTCCTTAGATCGGAGCGAGGCGAAGGGTTCACGTGCGTGAGGCTGTGCAGCTCGTCGTGAGATTAGAATGTGGATATTCTTTTGGGGTAGACTTATTGTGTATATATTAGACAGTGGTTGTTATGCTGTTTAGGTCTCAAACACTGTTTCTGTTGTATTGTATACAAAGGCTGAATGTCTTCTATGTTAGTCTGTATATCGGTCGGATGAGTTGTGAAAACTCAGTTGTGTATCGTTCAGTTTATGAGGTTGGATGGCTTATCGCCATACTTTTATTTCTGCTGTTATATTGTTTATCAGGTGGCTATTTTGATTATGTTAAGTCGGGTCATGCCGAAATTTAGGCTACGTGTAGTGACTTGAATTGGGGTGTGACAGATAATGCTGTAGAAATATATTAGAGACTGAAATTGGGTGGCAAATTAATTAACTAGAGTAAATTTTAAACAATTTTTGACCTTATGGAACCTAGTAATTAAGCTCTAAGTGATAAACTCCCCGATTAATAATATATTAATATTAAGCTGTGTCATTATTGGCCAGTTGGCCACGTTCTAGAAGATTCTATCAATTTCATACATATGGCCAGTTGGCCAACTTCTGGCTTCTACCAAATCCAAATCACATTGCATAACTTTTGGGTGAACACCAATCAAAAATAATTGAGTGGATCTAGCTAGGATGACCAACACGTACAGATTGCTTAATTGTTGGATTACCTTAAACTTTGGATTCGGACGTATCTTGTATCGAGATCAAGGATTAATTTAGTGGATAAAATAAACCCACATGCATAATTATCATCGTTATAGTAAATGAAAATTAAAAAACCTCTTAATATGTCGAGATCAAGGACTAGTTTAGTGGATAAAAGTAAACCTACATGCATAATCATCGTTATAATAAAAAAAAGAAAGAAAAAAAAAAAAAAACTCTGAGACGTACCGAAATCCCAGCGAGCTTGAACAAGGGCAATATCGGAATTGTTAGCAAGAAAAGGTATTGTTCGGAGCAAGAAATCAGGGTCTGGTTGGAAGTCAGCATCAAATATGGCCACATACTCGCACAGTGTAACATAACTGTGCTTCATTCCTTGTTTGAGGGCCCCAGCTTTGTACCCTTTCCTATCTCCCCTTAGCTCAAGCTTAATGTTTATGCCCTTATTTGCCCATTTACTGCACTCCTCCACCACCATTTCCTGTTTGTTTTAATTGCCAGAAATAGAAACATTAGTCATACTAAATTGCTAAATTGAAGGTCTTGCAAAACTCAGAAAGAACAAATATGGGATTAACCTTAATGACCGGGTCAGTTGAATCATCGAGAATTTGAATTATGATCCGATCAGCCGGCCATGAAAGCCTGCATACTGCCCCAATTGAGAGGCTGTAAACCTGCAAGAAAAAGAAGAAAAAATGTTCCCTAAAACAAATTAAGAAGCCAAACCTTAATTATGTTAATGAAGGATCGGAGGACAAAAAAAAAAAAACCTACTTCTTTCTCATTATACATTGGTATTTGAACTAAAACCATGGGGTAATTAGCAGAATCGCCGGCTTCGATATCATCCTTAATGGGCTCCCATTTGTAAATCTTTTCGGGTTTTTGCCTTGTCAATTTTACGACAAGGAGGGCAATAGCCACAAAAACTCGGTCCACGAACAACATGGCCATAGAAGCTACGAATAAAATGACCATTAGCTTCATAATTGGCACGATGAATGTAGACTTAGCCAGGTCCCAAACTAATCCACTTACGCGTAAGATGTCATCCCAAATGCCCTGCAACTGTAATGCATTTGAAATCATTTTATGGAATGAAAGCCAGTCTTCCATTCTGACACAGAGAGAGAGAGAGAGATGTGTATGTGTATAGGTAATAAAGCAGTGTGTGTATCAGCGTATGTATGTATGTGTGTTTGGGAATCTTGTCTTACACGTGCTTCTTTTGTTCAATGATGTTTGGGGCATCTGCGAAATCGTTTAAAAGAGGAGGGGGACAGTTTAATGATGGAGGTTTCCATCACTCAAAAGCTCCTTCTTACTCGTGTGAAGGTAAAAAATTATCGGAAAATTGATGGCCGGTCCATTTTGAAAAAATTTTATTCTCTTCGGTCTGCTATTTTATTTTCGTTAAAAGACACTTTTATAAAATTATTTCTAAAATACCCGCATTTCTTTCATAACTGTTCTTGCATTTAAATTCCTCAGTTTTTCACTATCGTTTAGAAGGGAGCAGGATTTTCGCCTTCTTTAGAGAGATCACTTCCTCCGAATTTTGCAATCAACTATTTTGAATCAAAAACCATATCATTAGTCAAAACACGATGTAAAACATATCGCTAATTCATAACCACACTTCAAACTGTACGTATTTTAATTTATAGATTGATCAAAAAGTTGAGTAATAAATATATAATAAGCTATATGCACTGTAATTATAAGTTATAATAGCAGAAGAAAGCTCATTACCTTGTGATATTGAGCCTTCAAGCAAGCGTTGTGTTCTTCCATTGGAGTATGAAAGAATTCGCGAATGGATGATTCTTGCATCCCGATGCCCAATTATTGTATCCCGATGCAATTGTTGCATCTCAAATTTAATTTTGATGCCCAATTTTTGCATTTCGATGCCCAAATTAATCTGAGAAAGTGGCACTACATCCCGATGCCCAATTTTTGCATCCCAATATCCAATTGTTGCATCTCAAATTTAATCTCAATGCTCAATTTTTGCATCCCAATGCCCAAATTAATCTGAAAAAGTGGCACTACATCCTGATTCCTAATTGTTGCATCTCAAATTTAATCCCAATGTCCAAATTAATCTGAGAAAGTGGCACTGCATCTCGATGCCCAATTGTTGCATCTCAAATTAAATTTTGATACCCAATTGTTGCATCTCAAATTGAATCCCGATGCTTAATTGTTGCATCCCGATGCCTTGGGATACCTGATGCGTGCGCGTTTTGGTTTTATTAAGGGTATTGTTGTCTTTTCAACCAAAAAATATTTTTTTCTAATTAAAAAAAAAACGATGAACTGGAGCGAAATGAAATATTAAAAAAGAAACGATGTGTATTTCACCCAAAATCTATTCTCCAGTTGGGCTTGTCAGCGGCCCACAACTCTATTTGCCCAAATCAGTTTGTTAATTAATTTTGTTTTTTTTCTCTTTCAAGATTTTCGTTCCTACCATCTTTCGATCCTACCATCTTTTTCTTAAAAGCAATCTACCCTACCCTTTTTTTGGATTTGGTCCTTGAATTAAAATTCAAAAAAATTAAGACAATTTACAAAACTTTTTTACGTAATTGGTCCTTCCGTCCAACTTCGTTAGTTTTTTTTCGTTAAATACCCTCACGGGTCTCTCATATGACTTTACTCAGGGGTAAAATTATCCACGCATTCTTTTGTTTTGAATAGACAAAAATACCCATAATTTTTTAATTTGTTAAACGGTAGCGCTATTAACATCTTCTTTTAATTTGTTAAACGGTAGCGCTATTAACATCTTCTTTTCTTATAAATACATCACTTTTTCTTGTACACCCCCACAATAATTTTACACCAACCTAATTACTAAATACACCACCCCACATTTTTTATTTTATCCCTCTCAATTAATTCACTCTGAACCTATCCCATACCTAGAAACCCCCCTCCCTCCCTCCCTCACGGCAAAACCCCCTTCTCCCTCCCTCCCTCACGGTAGAAAACTCACCCCCAAACTCACGGTCCCTCATCTTCCTTAACTCTGCAAAAACCACCCTTCTCCCTCCATCACGGTATAAAACTCACGGTCCTTCATCTACCTTAACTCTGGCAAGGTAAGCCTCCTCATTCTTCCTCTTTCCCTCTTTTTTTTTTCTTCTCCTTCCTCCTCTTTGAAACCCTTGAAAAAATTCGGTGATTTCTCCGTTCGGCCATGGTTGTTCGGTCAACCATGGCCGAATGGAGAAATCACCAAAAAAATTTCAAGGGATGTGTTGGGTTTGGTGGCGTGATCTCGGAGGGAAGTTAAGAAAGGGAGTGAAGAGGGGAAGAAGGAGAGAATGAGAGAAGGGAGAGGGAAGGTGATGAAGGAATGAAAGAAAAAAAATTAGAATGGGGAGGGGTTAAATTGAGATTGCAGCTGAGGGAGGGGATGAACAATGGCGGGAGAGAGGCCGGGAAAAGAAGAAGGATGGGAAAAAAAGTAAAGGGTTTTGGGGTCTTTTTACACAATGACAATTTTTGTAATTAAATTTTAGTAGTGTTAATAACGCTCCCCTTTGTTAAAACTTGATACGAGGGTATTGATGTAATTACATAAATTATAAAGTAATTCTTACACCCATTTCCTCTTCATTCTCAACTCTCTTTCTCTTCTGTCCACCATGGCTGCCACCACCACTACACCCAACCCCATCAACGCCTCCATCCTCATACCAACCGACTTTCACTATCCCTCCAAATCACATGTCTTTTCCTTTGATTTCCGAAAATTTCATCATTCTTAATCAATTCTTATACACCTAATTTAGAAAAGAATTTCATAAATTTTGGAAATTCTTCTCAATTGACAGGGAAGAATTTTAGACAATCTGCCATTGTCATCCTCACCGTCAATGATCAAGCTTCGACCGGTGTACCCCGAAATCAATTAGCACCGGCAAACAATTTTCCTGCGTTGGATCCGTCAATTCCCTGCCTTGTCGGCAACAAGATCTACATCAAACCCGTGGGTTTAATTTTTCGACAATATGTGATAGATCTCCCTCCGACCTTCGAAGCGGGAGGACTATTATGTTGCCGAGCGGAGAGACGAGCTATTTGATGGCAAGATGTTCGCTAGAGCTCACCTTAAGAAGATTCCCGCACTGGATGCTTATCGGCGAGGAGAGCTAGTAGGCCCTTCCTTTACCGTGGGAAGAATGTTCAGCTCCAATCTTTCAATGGAAGACGTTGTAATTTTTTCTCTTCATTTAGCGAGCTAGAAAGAATCCTGACTTCCGGGCAATCAAAGAGTTTCATGTGCGTGTGTGTGTGTTTGAACTGAGAAGAAAGAAGAGATGGAAGAAGGGGAAAGGAAAGGTTGAAGGAGGAGAGAGAAAGAAAGAATTGACATCAAATATTTAACGCAAAAATTTGGTAATCGGTCCCTTACGTTTTATTGTGAACTGACTATTTCACCCCTAACTGAAATCACGTGTCTGTACTTACCGGTAAAAATTTAACAGAAGGACCAACGGCATAATCCACACCACTACAGGACCAATGGCATGGGGTAAAGGACCATTCCTAAAAAAGGGGTACAGCACAGAGACTATTTCTGTAGTTTGCTTTTTTCCTAATATTTCATTCTTCTTCTTCTTCTTCTTCTTTTCAATCATTAAAAAAAAAACTCAAAATCTCAAAAAATAATCATAAAATGGTAAAGTCAAACACAATTAGTGCTATAACCTTTAAAAGGAAAATGAGCCGAAAATATTGCTGTGAGAGTGGCATGTGGTAGTGATTGTGATTTTATGGGCCTCATATGCATTAATGCTAAGTTAATGGATGCAATTTATCGAGATAGAAAATGTTGGAGTGTATCATTTTCTTAAGAAAATTTTAGATTAGGGATTAAGAGAAGAATGAAATACGATAATACAAAAGTGAATCTAATCTCTAGGTTCAAGAGAACATGGGGTTTGGGAAATACCCAATTTATCCTTCAAAATTGCTTAAATTTAACTCTGCATATATACTTTAAGCATGGACCAATATAAGCAAACATTTGAGTCATCCTCCAACTTGGAGGGAACCCCAACCTTAAGGGTATTGACTGTAAAGGATAATGATTGTGTTGAGAGATAATCTCAACGTATCCTTCCTATAATGTATCTCTCATGTGATGTAACTCCTCTGTATAAAGTCTTCTAGCTTAGATACACCTCTACTGCTTTTGTTGTATATAATCATTGGATTCTCACATGAATGTATATACAATTCTCCAATTCCATATGGTATCAAAGATATAATCCATCCTTTGTCCCCTCTTCGGAACCCACAAATGGCAACAATCACAATTCCCAATGATGTTGATCCTAAGAGTCCACTTATTGTTGTCTCTATCCCCAACATCATTAAACTCAATTCCACAAATTTTCTTTCCTAGAGGCTCCAAATTGAGGCCACTTTATGTGGCTATGATCTCTTTAAATATTTGACTGGCTCGTTTCCTTCTCCACCTCCCACCATCACGAAAGGAACTGATCTTAAGCCTAACCTCGCCTATCAAACATGGGTACGTCAAGATCAGCTTCTTTTCAGAACCCTTGTTGGCACTCTTGAATCTACTATTGTCCCTCTTATCTCTCGTTCCAAAACGACAAAGGAACTCTGGGATACCCTCTCTAATACCTTTGTCAAACCTTCCTGAGGCCATATCAAACAAATCAAAGCCAAGCTCAAAACGATCGTCAAAGGAACCCAATCCATCACTGATTACATGCATGCTACCTTGGCAAATGTCAATGGTGCCACACCAAAGGTCATTCCCTTTACCAATGCTCCATCTTTCAAGCCAAACATCCATCTATCCGTCCTCCTCCATGCCCCACCTTCACCCAAACAGCACCCCAAGCTCACGTTGCCACTGCTTCCGCCTCAGTCCCATCTATACCATGACTTTTTGACTCGGGTGCCACTCATTATGTTACTCATGATCTATCCAATCTCTCCCTTCACCAACCCTATGATGGTACCGAAGAGATCGTTATTGGTGATGGCTCCGGTCTCCCAATAACTCACACTGGTTTTGCACTATTTCTCACTCCTTCGAAACCTTTATCTCTCTTTAATGTGTTATGTGTTCCAACCATTAAACGCAATATTATTTCTATCTCTAAACTATGTTCTGATAATAATCTGCTTCTCAAGTTCTCATCCAATACTTTTCTTGCGAAGGATCGTCTTACAGGGGCACATCTTCTCACGGGTCTAACTAAATACGGCATCTATGAATGGCCCTCCTCCTCCTCACCTATTCAATCTTTCACCTGTGTCAAAGCTTCGCCCATCAACTGGCATCATCGACTTGGCCATCCATCCCTTCCCATTCTCAAACATATTGCTTCTTCTTTTCAGTTTAGTATTTCTAGTGATTTTTCTTTTAATTGCAATGCCTGTCAATGTAATAAGAGTTTTAAGCTCCCCTTTAATCAAAATTCATTAGTTTCTAAGTCTCCTCTTGATTTGATTTATACCGATTTATGGACTTCTCCTGTTCTTTCTTTTGACAATTTTAAGTATTACGTTATTTTTGTGGATCATTTTACCAATACATTTGGATTTACCCCCTGAAGCATAAATCTGACCCCAAAGCCGTTTTCACTAGGTTCAAAGCCTTAGTGGAAAAGCATTTTGAGAAACCCATTAAAACTGTTTACTCTGACAACGGCGGTGAATATCAAACTCTTTCCACCTACCTAACTATAGATGGCATCTCTCATCTTACTTCTCCTCCTCACACACCTGAACACAATGGTTATGCCGAACGTCTTCACCGTCATATTGTCGAAACAGGCCTCTCTCTTCTTTCTCATGCCCACTTACCTTTAAAGTTCTGGTCCCTTGCCTTCACTACTGCCTCATATCTCATAAACCATCTCCCTACCCTAACTCTATCTCACAAATCTCCCTTTCACTGTCTATTTGGTCACCCTCCCAATTAATCCAAACTTCATAGTTTCGGCTGCCTCTGTTACCCGTGGCTTCGTCCTTACGCCAACCATAAGCTTGACACCCGATCCCTTCCATGCATCTTTGTGGGGTATTCGTCTACCCAAAGTGCCTATTACTGCCTTGATCCACTTACCAATAGGATCTACACATCTCGTCATGTCCGCTTTGTCGAAATAGATTTTCCTTACCCTCGCCTCACCTCCACTCCACCTATATCTTCCCTCCCAGATTCCTCCGAATGGTGTCCTATTACCATCGCTCTTCTCCCTCCGTCTCCCACTGTTTCGTCTCCCCCACCTCCACCTTTTGAACCCCCCATTGTTCCTTCCAATTTACCTTCGTCACCCTCTCCTACCTCCTATCCTCCTCCTCCTCCTCCTCCTCCCTCTCATACCATCACTATTCGCTCCAAGAACAATGCTTTTAAACCCAATCCAAAATATGTCAACCCTACCACCATACAATCCAAACCCCTCACCCTTACCTCTGTTAAATCTGCCCTACAAGATCCCTTGTGGAAGCAGGCTATGGTAGATGAACTCACTGCCTTAACAACACTGAGTACGTGGGATTTGGTTCCTCCTGACTCAAGTCCCAATATCGTGCCATGCAAATAGGTGTTTCGAGTCAAATACAATCCGGATGGTAGCATTGAGCGTTACCGTGCTAGATTAGTAGCTAAGGGTTTCAAGCAACGTCCTAGGATAGACTATACCGACACCTTTAGCCCCGTAGTTAAACCCGCAACAATCCGTACGTTGCTCAGTCTTGGTGTGACTAACCTGTGGCCTCTTCAACAATTAGACATTAACAATACCTTTCTCCATGGCACGTTACATGACACTGTCTTTATGTCTCAACCACCGGGGTTTACCAATGCGGCCTTTTCGAACCATGTGTGCCACCTTAAGAAGGCTATTTATGGCCTCAAGCAAACCCCTCAAGCTTGCTACACAGAACTTGCTACATTTCTCAGTACACATGGGTTTACTCGATCCATTGCCGATGCTTCCTTATTTATTAATCATCATCTCCCCTCTCCTATTTTTCTCATCGTCTATGTTGATGATATAATACTTACAAGTCCAAATTCTAGTGTACTTGACAGGTTTATCACAGATCTTGCTCAACGATTTGTTCTCAAAGATCTTGGTAACCTCTCTTATTTTTTGGGTGTTGAAGTCATCCCGAATATAGCAGGTCTCTTCCTCTGTCGAAGACAATATATTCTCGATCTTCTTCACCGCACACATATGCAAAATGCCAAGCCAGCTCCTACACCGATGATTGTCGACGCTCACCTATCACTGAACTCTGGTGATCCCATTGACAATCCCACAGATTACCGAACAGCGATAGGCAGCCTTCAATATCTAACTTTCACCCGTCCTGACAACCCTGTGCGGTAAACAAACTGTCACAGTTCATGCATACACCAAAGCAACCGCACTGGGCTGCTCTCAAGCGACTCCTTCGCTACCTTGCTGGCTCGTTAGACAAGGGCATTACTATCTTCCGTGATTCCCCGCTCAATCTTCATGCCTTTTCGGATGCTGATTGGGTCGGCGACAAGGATGACTACATCTCGACCATGTGTAGGACCTTGGGCGTACTCCAATCACCTGGACCTCAAAGAAACAACGTTTCGTCTCTCTATCCTCCACAGAATCCGAATACAAGGCTGTAGCCTCAACAGCTGCAGAACTGCTATGGCTTCGCAATTTACTTCATGAAATGGGTATCGAGTTACCTCATACACCAGTCATCTATTGCGACAACCTTGGCGCCACGCAACTCAGTGCCAACCCAGTTTTTCACTCCCGTATGAAGCATATTACATTATCCTATCACTTTATTCTTGAGCAAGTTCAAAATGGCTCCCTTCGCGTTACTTATGTACCTACAGGGGATCAGCTCGCCGATGCTCTCACCAAGCCTCTGTCTCGCTCCCGCTTTGATTTGCTACTGTCCAAGATCGGACTCATGCTTCGACCGTCCGTCTTGCGGGGGCATGTAAAGGATAATGATTGTGTTGAGAGATAATCTCAATGTATCCTTCCTGTAATGTATCTCTCCTGTGATGTAACTCCTCTGTATAAAGTCTTCTAGCTTAGATACACCTCTACTGCTTTTGTTGTATATAATAATCATTGGATTCTCACATGAATGTATATACAATTCTCCAATTCCATATTGACCATCAAAGAACACTTCAAAATGAATATTGCTTTATTCTGAAAAGTTTTTTAAGTTGTTTAATTTCTCCATCATTTAAGTTTCTAGATTTTTCACATGGGAAATAATAAAATTAGTTTGGTCAGATGAGGAAACACGAGTTCCCTTAATCCTAAAGGCAGAATTTGATTCTATGGAGATGAAAAGGTAGTATATGTTTGCAGATCATCTTGACTTCGACCATCTTTTTGACTTTTATGATATATCAAAAAAAATAAGTTTAATTTGACAAGTTAAACTTTTAATTTTTTTAAAACGGAGGAGTACATGTATACACCACCAATCCACCATAGATGTAAGTGGTCCAAGAAAGAGAGAAATCACGCAGAGAAAATAGATAAGTGGCTTGATCCAAGGAACCCTCCGCAATTTCTTGGAAAAAAAAGAGGCAGCAATCATTCATTGTAAAGCGGAAAATGATAACAAAAAATTGTTATCATGTTAAGCCTGAATTATTACATGATGTAATTGATGACTATATATTTTCTGTTTGTGGGTGATGTGTAGCGGAACAAACAATAGTATAAAACAGTAAAAAAAAAAAAAAAAACCCGAAAGAGAAGAGATTTTTTTCATTCGGAAAAAAACGACGTTCAATTCATTATTTCACTAATTAGGGTTACAATATATATATATATATATATATATATATATATATATATATAAAAACCAAATAGCCCAATAACAAATACAGTCCATATTGCAGGGGCGCTACCCTGCACCCCCGAAACAGTGAGCATGGCTCACCCCAAGTTGGCTCGTTGCATTACATACATTAATACAAAAACAAAGAACCGTGTCATCCAATCCAATAGTGGGTCTGTATTACTATGCTAGTTTTTGTACATTGTATTCAGTTGCTAATTATTAGAGTATATCTTACTTTTTGCAGGTGCTTGAAGCTTGACACTCATGCTCTGGGTGTGACTCTCTTTGTTGGAATAAGTAAACTTGGCCCCAAATATGGAGCTTGGATTTCATGAAGCCTCTTCACTTTCTCCTATAAATACAATTTGTCAATTGGCTCTTTCAAGTGTGTACATCCTGTTGATGATTTAAGTGGAATCATTGGCCATTTGGTGTAATCGGGGTTTTGCTTTAAAGATGGGTGAGCTCGAGAATACTATATTGTGGATTTGGGGATGCGGAGTGCACATTCACATAAGTATTTACGGGCTTGCGGGTATAAATAATTAAATATTTATTGTTTCCTTTCGATTTATCGTTTCGCAACGAATAACCCTACCTGGGTTGCCATTTGAAATCGATTTTTGACAGTTTTCTAGCAGTTTTTTGGCAACTGCCAGGTGGTTTATTCTTAACTGTCAAAATTTGAAATTCAAAGAAGGGAGAGGATACAAAAAGGAAATGTATAGAAAACTGGAAGATTAGAAAAAGGAGAAATACAGATTTTCTATCATCTTTTGATTTCGTCATTATTTACTAATACTCCATTAGTAATCTCCTTTTTAGTGCCATAAGAGGAGGGCAATTGTAGTCTTATCCCACAAGAATATTCGTGTAACCTGGGGCATTTGATAAGGGTCGAATAATTCTTACAGGAAAGTGTTCCGTGCATGATTCTACAATTTATCCAAGTTTTGTTTTCGACATTGTTGTAACCCCGTTATCTAACTAACACATCCAATGCAACTCAGGTGTGTTAGACACCAAATTGGCCTTTGGATATCTTGTTTTAAGCTCTGTGAACGTTTAAACCAGTTGCCCTCAGGTGGACTCAAATAAGCTCGTTAAATTGATAATGTGTATAAGCTATGTACTTTTTTATGTACTTTGCTAGTAGTTTTCTCGCAAGCAGCACTACTTGGTTCCTGCTCGACCTGTGAAATTAATCGTAATTCACTAAGAAATCAGCTAGAGTGTTCTGCATCCATGAACTTCGTACCACTTCTGTGACATTAAATCATCACCATTAGCACACTGATAAAAAGTTCTTGAAACTTGCAGTTATGACGACTAGATCACTGTGTGTGATGGAGTTCAAATTCAATGGCATGGCAGATGGTATCATTTGTGTATTTTTTTTTTTTTGCTATCAATTCCTTTTGGAATTGTAGAAAACAAGAGAGAAATAAGAAGAAATAGAAGCAGTCTTTTATAATGTTCATAAAAATAACTATAGAGTAAAGCTAAGGCATCCTCTTGCTTGAGATAAGATGTTTACGAGAAGAGGCCCACTAATGGCATGGTTAGTGGCAGCTTGAATCTTGATAACTTCGATTGGATGGCTCCTTTCCCGAACAACTGGTGGAAGTTACTCATGTACTTCTACAAGGATAAGAGTTCGGGGGGGGGGGGGTACTAGCATGACCATCGATGGTAATCCTCTTCGACAAGTTGCAAGTGATCAAGATTTCCGGGAGTGCCTGATTTCCATATACAGAATTAGAACTCGGTGTTCAGTAAGATTGTCAAGAGAAAATGCAGTGACTGAACTACATGTTGTTAAGGATACTAACTATTATTGGAATTGTTCGAGAACTGCAATGATAAGTGCTGGACTTAATATCTGCTCTTCAGGTAAAGTTAAGCATTTGACTATTTTGAGTTACATGTTAAAGCATCTTCAGAACATTAGTCTAATTGAACTATGCCTTGTAATCGAAAATTCTAAGATGCTAACATGATCTCCAAAACACCTAGGAGGTCAAACTTTCGTCACATTTTGCCAATTAATAAAGAAAAGGAAAAGGCTAGCGAGCCTTCCAAGTCAAGCTGAGTTCTGATTTGGCTTGCATAGGAAAATGGGCCTAAGCCGGGATTTTGTCATGTAGATCCCGAGTATGATTTGAGATGTTTGACTCGCTATAAGCTCTACACACAGACATCTAGTGCCCTGAGAAAATGATAAACAGTTTAGAGGATGGGGAAAACGAAGTCTGCTTTGAGTTCATATTTAAAGTTTTCTGAAACTTTCTTCGCAAAGCTATCCTCATTTTTATTCGGCTCATCGCTAGAAAGAAAATTGTTTCGGTGCATATTCATGATTTTGGCTGAACATATTAAGCCTGAAATGTTACCCTCAACTTTACTGTTTTTTCATAGAATTGATATTGTGTCAGTACTAAAGTTCTAGCTGTTTCACTTATTAGTATTTAATAGCTATCATTTTGTCTCTCCTCCGGGTGCCTGAGGCTGGACGTTTTTCATGTTGGACGACTTGTTGGTACTGGAAACCAGAAATCATCAGAATTCAAAGAACGAGAAATTGATTAAACTAACTGTGAAATGGAAGCATATGTATTTGCAAAGTAGAATGAGATGCATACCATGAATTCTCAATAACTCAGAGCTTTGTTTCATTCCTGTGGAACTGTAGTAACACACGACGAGAGCCGGGAGCAACCAAGTTCGAGTGAGCAAAACTTTCAAGTATTCTCTTCTTGTCATGGAACTCTTCTTCCTAGTACTAAACTTCAAATGTATTTTGACTGGTATACTCCTATTGCCATAGCATAGTTTGCCTTTGTCTGCAAAAACTGTCAAGGCAGTTTGTACAACTTGTCATAGTACACTGTGCAACAATCTAGTGCAGTAAACGCAACGGCAAATGCCACTCTTGCTTTGGCAATAAGAAATTCATTTAACAACTCAACTGCACTATGGTTTGATATCCACATTATTCATTATAAATTGAAGAGCTGGAGTTCAGTCTATTGCTACGAATAAAGTTGCTTTGCATCAAAATAGGGTTCAAAAAATCTGATACTTACAAGAAAACAAAATAAAAGAAAGGAAGCTGACAATATTGAATCCTGTAGCTGGTATTAATTGATAGGATTGAACAATCTTGGTCGCTAAAAATCATAACCTTAACCTTAGCTAGTAGTTGCTAAGAACCTGCAATTATGAGCTCCTTGGCAATCTAATTAGAGCTTACTGGTCATCTCCTCGGTAAGCTAAATCGATTGTGAAAAATTGGGGGGGGGGGAAACGGGTACCCGATGAGACCATTGAGACAACTTATCCAAAAGAGCTAAACATTCTCAGTTGTAACTTCTTCGCAAAATCATGTATCTATCCAACATTGATTGAATATTAGTCGCTTAATCCTGTAAATCAATGAAAATTAAAGGAAATTTTAGTAACTTTCTCGCTTCATGCCACGAATACAAAGATATGCTTTGGCTCTACAATCTCTCTAGAATCATATACACAAACAAACCTGATGGCTTTTCTGTGAGTGAGGATGAGCTTGAGGGGCCTTTTGAGCTATTATTTTCTGAATTTACAACCGATGGTTCGCTCTTCCCGTCCTGCATAGATTAACGAGATTCCTTGAATAGTAACTTAATGGTATGGGAAGTCTCGAAGTGACTTCATTGCGAAGGGACTATATTTGGGGTGGGGGGGAATTTACAGTCAAATCCTAATGGTACCTCAATTTTTCTTCTTATTTCATATACTTCACTATTGTATTAATGTTCTTTTTGAATTAGTATTCACACTGACCTGACTATGATTAGAGGAAGGCCCTGAATTGCCAATCAACATGAAGGGGGTCATGTTATCTTCTGCGAGTTCTCTCAATCTGTTAAGCTCTGGCAGAACCACCCTGCCAAGATCTGGTCTGTCTTTCCGTCTGAGCTCTGCACATTGGAGTGCTAGCTTTACAAAGCACAAGGCCTCCTCCAAAGGCCAGTCAGGCACACATGGGTCTAGCATCTCAGGGAACGTCCCCTGCTCAATGGCCCTACGGACAGTGTGAGTCAAGCCCATCGGTGGCTTGCCCGTTACCATCTGCAGAAGCATGATCCCCAACGAGTATACATCAGATTTAACTCCGAGCATCCCAGTTTGTTGATACTCTGGATCAATGTAGCAGAAAGTTCCGGCTGTTGATGTCATTCGGTACTGCGTAACGTCTTCAGCCGCAGAGGAAGGGAGAAGCCTGGCTAATCCAACATCACTTATCTTGCTTACGAAGTTTATATCAAGCAGAATGTTGGCAGGTTTGAGGTCACGATGAACTATTGGTTCTGGCTTGGTCTGATGGAGAAAGAGCATGCCCGTAGCAATCTCCGCTGCAATTTTAAACCTCAGTTGCCAAGACAGTGGTGGTGTTTTCCCCCTCCTGAATAGACGGTCTTCTAAGCTTCCATTAGCCATGTATTCGTAGATCAAACAACCATAATCCGGGCAGGCTCCAAGCAGTAGCACCATATTGGGATGCCGCATACAGCTTAGCACTTCCACCTCTTGCTGAAACTGTGACATTCCATGAGCAGCGTCTGGTCGTAAGACTTTAACTGCAACAGGTGTGTGATCGAGCTTACACTTAAAAACTGGACCATAACCCCCTTCCCCTATCTTCTGAGATACCGAAAAGTAATTTGTTGCCTCTTCAATCTCGTCAATTGTGTATCTCCTGTACCTGTAATCTTTCAGGGGCGTATTATCTGGTGATTCTGTGTCTTTAAGGGCCTTCATTTCAGCACTTATTCTCCTTTTTGCTTCCCGTTCTGCAATTCTTTGAGATGCTTCCGCTGTCTCCATTGCTGCCCTAGACTTGGCTTTTTCTCTCTCTGTAGCTATGCGTGCTGCGTGCTCTGCTTGTCTAGCTTCTTCTAATCTTCGTTCTTCTTCAACGCGCCAGCGCTGCAGCTCCTCGGCCTGGAGGTACAAATTATATTAATATCTGATACACCACTGAATTACCTCTACGTGTTTTAAATATAAATATTCAGTGTCAGCCTCCTTGAACCTTTTGTTTCGCTGTTAGTGCTTCGCGGCAGGCTGTACTATACAATTCCATTGTTTTTTGAAGTTCAAGCTTTAACCTCCTCATTTCAGCGTCTGACTCATCAGAACATGATGTTCTTCCACTCTCGAACGAGGACACTGAGAATTCGTGTATTGGGCTAATCTCAGACCCCTTGGCTCCGTAGTGGGGTGACCCAAGGCTACGATCTGTGCTCGATGAAACGCATGATGTCCGGCTTGAGTCAATGCTATCACAGAACATAGCATTTGACATGCGATCGGAGCTTGGCCTCCCCGAACTTACAAATGATATATCAGTTTCTGATTCGGAGAGATCCCCAAACATCTTTGGATTCCAACCTCTTCCTCGAGAAAAGGGTGATTCGTAGTCATCGTGCAAATTACGAGCCTTACAAGGTGTCCTTTCTTTAACTGTGACAGTATTGACATTTCAAGTATGAGTGCATAATTAAAGAAAGTATTTAAGAAGGAAAAATGCATTGCCGGTTTAGATGACAAACCCTTCATACTTCGACTAAAACTAAGCGTGGAGCGTGGAGTAGCTTCGAGGTCCTGGTTGTTAGACAGATCCTGAAGTTGCTCGTGAAGAGGAGAGGTAAAAGGAGCAGGACGTAAAGATTTTTTGGCAGAAGAGATCTTTCCTTTGGAGATGACATAAACAGTGCAGAAATCTGGTGCGGCTTTTGTTACAGCGCTAGGTACATCGGACATCTTAAATCTTCTGTGTCGAAAAAATTTATACATTAGTCTATAGTACATGTCTTATATAAATTAGAAGTAAATACCAAGAAATTTGATTACCTGATGAAACCATGACGTGATGAGGCACCAAGAACCAGGTACTCTATGGCAGCATAAGAAACATATTCTGCAATTGCCTTTGCTATGTCTGTATCTTCGAGTCTAATGTCAAAACATTTTATCTGTAACACAAAGTCTTAATCAGCATGAAAACCCATATCCAACAGAGAGATGCTATAGACCGAGCACATGCATCAGGCATTGACTAAAACCAAATCAGTTCTGAACCACATTGGATCATTTTAATATAGCCCTACATTGAAGCAGTACCAAAGCAGGCGATTGATAGGTGAAGTAGCCCCATGGGGTCATTAGTGTCTTGTGGGTCAACTCTCAGTCGATATGATACTGTCTGAAGATATGTGTGTGTGTGTGTGTGTGTGTTGAAGAATATGAGGTAGCATGGATCATGAAGATTCATTGAAGCGGGCATACTTCTTTGCAGTTATATAAGCAAGGAAAGGTGATAGATTTCATTACAGTCGATAGAGTACTGTCTAAAGATGTGTTTGTGTGGGTTTTGAAGGATAACAGACAGCATTGGCTCATGAAGATGGAAGCAGACATACTTCTTTGCGGGTACAGAAGCAATGAAAGGAGATGAACAAGTCTTGGACTTGCTTATCGAGTTGTTGCTTATCAAGGACTGTCCCATAATTTGCAGCTGCATCCACAACGAGAAACTAGTCAATTTACTGCACATGAAATTGCTCAGAAATCGCAAAGGAAGGATAAGAACAACACGGCATTGTTCTGCCAGTGCTTCCATCTTGCTCACAAGTAACAATTGGATAATTCAGATTCTTGTCTATCAGTATCAATGCAGAGACTGTTTGCAGTTTACTTGGCATCTCACCTCTGCTAATGATTTGAATAACTCAGATTCTTGTCTATTAGATGTTATTTTACATGGTAACTCATCTGTCTATTACGATTTTTATCAATGTTAGCCATTGATATATTTAAGTTCTAAAAACTAATGCTACATAACCATTATAAATTATACGGAGTACAAAAATACAAAATGCAACTTGATGTTTTTAGAGTGCAGAGATCATCACTCTTTCTTCGCTATTTCTAACATTTTATGTTGAAGCAGCGATATTTTCACTGAGTTTCCTTTTTCTATTTGTTGGAAATACATTGAAATTCAAGAAACCACAGACGGAACGTTTATTTTAGATATTCAACAATATTGCTATTTGTAAGAATTCTCATTAACATTGACACATTTACCTTTGTTGCATCAACAATTTTATATAATCAAATAGTTTGAACATGCAAAATATTTCACCTTTGAGATAGACAAAACAATAAATATAGACCACAAGTATTGATCTTTATCGATTTTTTTTTTTTTCCCTTTATTTTGAAAAGAACAAAATCAAAACTTAAAGAATGAGTGAGATAGAGATACAGGAAGCCGAGGAAAGATGTTTGTGAACGACGTGGATGAGGACAACGATTTGGCCACGGGTGAGAAGATTTTCAATAGCCCATTTGATTGCATGTCGGCTTCCTTTGTCATTGTCTATTGCCACGGCCACCACGCTGTTGCTGCCTATCCCCCTCCTCTTTTCTCCTCCTCCATTGTTGCCATAGTGTGAATTACTATAACTCCCTCCTTTCATAAGCCACATCTCTTCTCTTCCTTTCTCTTCCTCCCCTCTTGTTCTTTCTCTTTCTTTTTCTCTGTTACGTATAAGTTTCTTCTTTTAACCCAAAAAAAAAAAAAAAGATTAGAATAGAAAAAAAGAACAAGGAGATGGACGAGAAGCTCTTTGTTTCTTTCTGAACCCGGCCAGTTTCATCTCCTTCACTTTACCTTAAAATTCGGACATTCTCTCTTTATTTTTATTTTTTTTTTTTCTTTTTCCATTTATAACTCAACTGTTTGCGAACGATAATTTAAATATAATGGATGGTTGCACATTACGCACGCTCATTTAATAAATGCAATAATAATTGTTAGTTATATGAGGAATGGAATGAAAATACTAAAATGTGATCAAGCTCTCTTCTCTCCTCTCATTTCTGCTCAACTTTGTTACAAATTATTCTTCCAACTTTAGTTTTTTCGGAATATTAAATCAAAAATAGACTTTTGGAAATCTATTAATAAAAATCGGGATTTTATTCTTTCAGTTGAAATTGTCAGATTGGAAAGTTTAAATAAAAAGTAAAATATCAGTGCCACCTCTCAATTCTTCATTAATAATACTCAATTTGAACGAAAAATAGAATTAATGCTTTAAGAAATTAATTATTAAATTACTAAAAGGAAGGCATATATATATATATATATATATAAATTCCTAATAACAGTAGAATGTAGGAAATCTGTTAATAAGAAATATACAACTTTTTAAAATCAAATTAATCAAAAAGGTTATTAGAGTCGGTCGGTGCATGTATGTTCTGGTCCATATATACCAGAATTCCCACATTGAGGAAACAAACTTAAGAAGCCAATCAATTTTCGAGGCAAAACTGACACTTAGAGCCCGTTTGGTGTAGCGTTTTTAAAACGCAGCATTTTTAAAACGCAGCTTTTTTCTTTATAAATGCGTTTGGGATATTATGTCAAAACGCTGCTTTTTATTCCCTACTGCGTTTTAAAATCTGCGTTTTGGGAAAAAGCTAGGAATTCCAGCGTTTTAAAACGCAGCTGCGTTTTGAAAACGCCGCGTTTTCTACCGCAGCATTGAAACGCTAAGTTAAGGAATAAGCTGCGTTTTAACCCTGCGTTTTGCCAAAACGCGCGAACAAACGGGCTCTTAATCATCGATCTCGTAATTTGATTCTTCCAACTGATCAATAGATTAGCTTTTTCTTACGTTGTTTTTCTATGAAATAAACATAGGTGGCGGGCGCGACTCATTTATTTACGTTCGGTTAGCTAGCTAGAGGCAGGCATTGTTTGGGAACTAGTCGTTAATTTGCGCGGGGCAATGATGATGATGTTTGATATTGTGACAACCATAAATGTAAATGTATATTTGCAAGTGAAAACTGCAACTAAGAGCCCGTTTGATCGAGCGTTTTGGCCAAAACGCAGGGATAAAACGCAGCTTATTTGCAAAAAATGTGTTTCAATACTGCGGCAGAAAACGCAGCAGATAAAACGCAGCTTATTTGCAAAAAATGTGTTTCAATACTGCGGCAGAAAACGCAGCGTTTTCAAAACGCAGCTGCGTTTTAAAACACTGGAATTCCCAGCTTTTTCCCAAAACGCAGGTTTTAAAACGCTCCTAGGAAAAAAAAGCTGCATATTGAAGTGATATCCCAAACGTATTTATAAGGAAAGACCTCCGTTTTTAAAACACTGCGTTTTTTAAAATGCTGCGTTTTTAAAACACTGCATTTTGTAAACGCTGTATCAAACGGGCTCTAACTAGCTAGGATAAGCATATTCCTGCATTATAGAAAAGAACACTTAAAATTTTTGTAATTCTCCGAGTGAATGAATGATTCACAAAAACTTGCTTAGGAAACAGGAACATGAGAAGCCCAAAATCCTGAATTGAAACCCTACCTACTAACATCATCTACTGTTATTCCTTCCAAAAAAGTAACATCATATTCCATATGATTGATTGATCAACGAGAGAGATAGATACCACAATATCATCAATCAATCAGTTTTAGTGGAGATTGGAGCACCCGGATCCAGAGCCAATTCCTCACTCGCGAGCACCTCTCTAATATTTAGTGACTAGAAGCTAGCACCCGGAGCCAGTATCTAATTAACGTCCTTCTAGCCAGTCAGGGTAAACAGGAGCAATCTTACAAACTACCATGATTGACTTGTTCCGCGGAATATTGAAATATGAATTATATTTACAACGATCTGATATGAACTTCAAAGCTGAATGATGTGATAAGGGGAGCTGGTGAGTCGGAGGTGTACCTCAACTCTTATATCCTGATATATGTGATCCTTACTTGTTTAATATGTGATCTATATGAAATGTTGTTAGCTCATTACTTTGTAGGTTGGTCATTATTTCTAACTGGTATGGGACAGTTGGCAGTCGTGATCCTTCTTGCGCTAGTAATGAGACTTAGTTGATTATTGATTATACGTTGATTACATGGGACTTAGTTGGTTATTACTTATGCTGATTACATGTTGCTATGTGTTAGCATCCTATTACTGTTGCATACATGCATGACATGCATAAGTTTAGTGGAATCTTACTGGGTCATAGGTGACTCACCCTTCCATTATTGTTTTTCCTTAGATCGGAGCGAGGCAAAGAGTTCACGTTCGTGAGGCTATGCAGCTCGTCGCGAGATTAGAAGGTGGTTATTCTTTTGGGGTAGACTTTATTGTATCTATGTTAGACAGTGGTTGTTATGCTGTCTAGGGTTTAAACATTGTTCTGTTGTATTGTATATAAAGGCTAGATGCCTTCTATGTTGGTCTGTATATCAGTTGGATGAGTTGTGAACACTTAGTTGTATATTTCAGTTTATGAGGTTGGATGGCTTATCGCCATACTTTTATTTCCGTTGTTATATATTGTTTATCAGGTGGTTATTTTGATATTGTTTAGCCGAGTCATGCCCGAATTTAGGCTATATGTAGTAGCTTGAATTGGGGTGTGACAGAGTTGGTATCAGAGCCTAAAGTATCTTTTCTCTCAGAAAAAGTTGAACAATCGTCAACGTAGATGGATGGAAAGACTTAAAGATCATGACTGCACTATTTTGTATCAGCCGGAAAAAGCTAATGTAGTCGCTGATGCTTTGAGTCGGAAGATGTATGTTTCTTGTTTGATGATCAGGGAGTGGAAGATGCTGGGAGATGCATGTCAATGGAATCCTTGCCAATCTAGCCATGGCATCATCTTTGCAAATGTTCGTGTTCAACCAGTATTACTTGAGAGAATTAAGGAGGCACAGGAAACAGATATTGAGTTACAAAAGATTGTAAAAAAATTAAAGGATGGCGAAGAAGAAGAAGAAGACTTCCATGTGCATAGTGATGGGTTACTTAAGTTCATGAGTCGAGTGTGTATTCCTGATGATTCAAAAATCAAGCTACAAGTGATGGATGAAGGTCATAAGTCAAAGTATACTATTCACCCTGAGAGTACCAAAATGTATCGAGTCTTGAAACGAGATTTCTGGTGGAACAATATGAAGAGGGAAATTGCAAGTTATGTATCCAGATGTCTGACGTGTCAGCAGGTAAAAGCTGAACATCAGAGACCGGCAAGATTACTCTAACTATTAGAAATTCCAGAATGGAAATGGGAAAACATTGCAATGGACTTTGTGACTGGATTGCCGAGGACATGATGCAGTTTGGGTTATCGTGGATCAATTTACCAAGTCTGCACATTTCTTGCTTGTGAAGATGACATCTTCCTTACATCAGCTTGTTTATGTTATACATCCAGGAGATCGTGAGGTTGCATGGAGTACCTGTTAGTATTGTTTCTGACCGAGATCCTCGTTTTACATCGAGATTCTGGCAGACACTTCAGGAGGCACTGGGACTAAATTGAGTCTTAGCACTGCATTTCATCCTTAAACAGATGGTCAATTAGAAAGGACTATTCAGATACTGGAAGATATGCTGCGAGCTTGTTCACTTAACTTCAAAGGTAGCTGGGATACTTATTTACCATTGGCAGAGTTCGCGTATAATAATAGTCATCAATCAAGTATCGGAATGGCTCCTTATAAAGCATTGTATGGTAGAAAATGTCAATCACCAATCTGTTAGGATGAAGTAGGAGAAGCAAAAATATGGAGTCCAGAAATTGTACAAGAATCAACTGATCATGTAAAAGTTATTCGGGATAGACTTCTTACTACACAGAGTCGACAGAAGAGCTATGCCGATGTTCGAAGAAGAGATCTTAAGTTTGAAATAGGTGATCAGGTGTTCTTGAAGATTTCTCCAGTCCGAGGTGTTAAAAGATTTGAAAAGAAAGAAAAACTTGCATCGAGATATGTGGGGCCTTTTGAAATCTTAGAGAGAGTGGGAAAGTTAGCATATCGAGTGGCATTGCCATCAGCACTTGAGGGAATTCACAATGTATTCCATGTATCGATGCTGAGGAAGTATATTCCTGATCCTTCACATGTATTAGAGGTTGAACCTGTAAACCTTCAACCTGATCTATCGTACGTGGAACAACCTGTGCAAATCTTAGATCGTAAGGAACAAGTGCTCAGAACAAAGACAATACTAATGGTAAAGGTCTTATGGCAAAGTCATACAGTAGAGGAAGCAACCTGGAAAAGTGAGAATGAAATGAGAATCAAGTACCCTCACTTGTTTGATAACTGAGGTAAGGAATTCGGGGTCGAATTCTTTTAAGGATGAGAGGGTGTAATAACCGAGCATTTCATTAGCATGATAATCATATGATTATGTGCATGCATTGTTAATTTGATTATCGTGGTTCATGGTATTGATTTGATGAGTCGTAAACTCATGATTTCATGTTTCGGTACTTTACTTTCTTGCATTGTTTCGTAGCGTAAATTGAACCGAAATGGAAAAGATGAACCATGATACTTTGATACTAGATATACTTGATGTTAGATAGGTTTTATTTTGTTAAATCGAGCCTTAAAAAAGTGAAGTACGTTGTGTTAATTTGAAGTTACAAAACGAAGAAGTTGTCAACATTGTTTTCGGTTTCGTAAACTTTCTCGTGACTTTAAATCGATCCTAGGATGATATCGAACCTTTGGGGACATCCTTTGATGTGTTATAAGTGTTGTACAATCATACTTAGGAGTGCACGAGCAATCGAATCGAGGAAATAGAGCGAAACAGAAAAATTGTGCCAAGCTGTGAACAGTGCGCGCGCCTGGTACGGACAGAATGTCCAGATTTGTGTTTTTTTTTTTATTTTTCTTGATTTTCACCTCATGCTTTGGCTCCCTTATCTGGTCTAAAACTTGGGTAAACAAGGGAAGACCATTTTCCAGCCTTCTAAACTCACAAAACACTCAATTCTCTCTCTCAAATCCTCCAAAATCATCAAATTAACCTAAGGTTTGTCTGTGTTCTTGCATGAGTTTTTTTTCTTACACCAAAGCAGTAACAAGGGGTTGACCTAGGGGACTTTAAGGCTGGTTTAATCACTGGAATACAGAGGATAATCTAGGGTTTAACTCTCTAAATTGGTAAGGGACCTCTTGTTTATCCATGTTGTAGTTTAATCGGTTTATTTCGGCCATTATCCAAAATTTGTAAGTTGTTATTATGGAAAGTTTGTGATTTTCAGCCATGCTATGATGTTTATTAGGCTGATATGATTATGGGTATGCGTTAATAAAGTGTGTTGGTGTTCATATGAGCCTTGAAATTGTTGTAATTCGATTGTGGACTCGAATTGGTGAAACGGGCAAGAAGTTGACCTAAACAAAGTATGTAACATGGCTGTAATTTAGGGTTTATGACTTGATATCGAATGATTTGAGATGGTTAAAGTGTTCATTATGTTGATTTGTAAATCTAGAACTCGAATTGATCCTTGGAGGATAACTGAAATACTGAAATTGTGAACGAATATGGAATAAAGTGTGAACGTGAATTTGACTAACCGGATGCGCACATTCGAATACTAACTTTCAGGGGGTTTTGGTTGACTACCGATTGTCATGGGGCGGAGTGCAGTGATAATCGGGTTGTGATGACCTTAATCCGGCCTGTCTCCCTATTTCCGGCCAAAGTAGGGTTTACACCACGTAGATTGTTGGACAAGAGTAGTGTTGTCACATGGATGCCAAGGTTGTAGGGACTTAGGGCATGTTGACTTGTTCCGCAGAATATTTGAAATATGAATTATATGGTTACAATGATCTGATATGAACTTCAAAGCTTAATGGTGTGATAAGGGGAGCTAGTGAGTCGGAGGTGTACCTCGACACTTATATCATGATATATGTAATCCTTACTTGTTTAATATGTGATATATATGAAATGTTGTTAGCTCATTACTTTGTAGGTTGGTCATTATTTCCAACTGGTATGAGACAGTTGGCAGTCGTGATCCTTCTTGCGCTAGTAATGAGACTTAGTTGATTATTAATTATGTTGATTACATGGGACTTAGTTGGTTATTACTTATGCTGATTACATGCTACTATGTGTTAGCATCCTATTACTGTTGCATATATGCATGACATGAATAAGTTTAGTGGAATCTTACTGAGTCATAGGTGACTCATCCTTCCATTATTGTTTTTCCTTAGATCGGAGCGAGGCGAAGGGTTCACGTGCGCGAGGCTGTGCAGCTCGTCGCGAGATTAAAAGGTGGTTATTCTTTTGGGGTAGACTTTATTGTATCTATGTTAGACAGTGGTTGCTATGATGTCTAGGATTCAAACACTATTCTGTTGTATTGTGTATAAAGGCTGGATGCCTTCTATGTTGGTCTGTATATCGGTTGGATGAGTTGTGAACACTCAGTTGTATATTTCAGTTTATGAGGTTGGATGGCTTATCGCCATACTTTTATTTCCGCTGTTATATATTATTTATTAGGTGGTTATTTTGATATTGTTTAGCCGGGTCATGCCCAAATTTAGTAGCTTGAATTGGGGTGTGACTTGCCGCTGAAAAGCATGAGTTTCTCCTAATCTTAGCGTGTTCCTCCGATAATTTTAATCCGGTCGTGTCAACATTTAATTATCCGATCATGTCAACATTCGCTCGCTACGGCCTTCTCCAATGCCACCACTGTGCCATGGTTGGTTAACTAGCCATGTCTTTGTAAAGGAAAAGATATGACCATTTTTAGGACACCCGTCCACAAAGAAAAAACTGTGTTCACACTAATTTTGAGGATAAGTAGGCACCATGCGTTCAATGGACTACTCAATAGCACCACTGGACCAAGATAAAGGGCAGATTGCACAACTCCCTTAAGGGACGAAAATGACTTCTGCAAATGAACTAAAAGGTATAGGATACAGAGTAGAATTTCTACAATGGACAGGAAATGGTAAACGGGAGTCACGGCAAAGATAAATTCCTTCTGCCAATCACATTCGTGCTTCTAGGACTACCGCGAATATCGGAAAAAAAGAAGAATGAAAACGAATTCAGAATCAGATGACCCCTTATCTAAATTCCTTCTGCCAATCACATTCATGCTTCTAGGACAAAAAAAGTAAAAAGCTAAGAATAAATAAAAGATTGACAAAGTGTCTTTGTAAATTAATTGAAAATTTTGCTGCTAAGTCTTTAATGACATTCATCTGTTGTAAGCCCTTTAATCAAAATAACGCCACGGCTAGATTGCCAATTGCAATTTGAAAGAAACAGAAACAGTAACCAATGATTTCTATACCTGAACATTGAAAGAACACAAATATCCAAACAGAAGACTGAAGTCGCTACTCGTCATTGTCTATTCCAAACATATACGAAGACTAAACCTATCTACACCTACAAAGGACTGTGAGCCTGATCCACCAAATCAGAAAGCTTCATGGTATAGATTACAGCGGATAGGAATATCCACGCAGGTACTTGGAATCCACACCTGATTCCCGTATCAGCGCCACACGTCCTGTTCTTGCCACCTGGAAAAGGGGCGGCCCCATTTTAGAACATAATAAAATACCCCGAGCAACGAAATAATGTTCCATAATCAACATGAACAAATTTATGACAAAAAAAATCTCTTAAAAGGAATAGTAACCTGCATACCTAAGGTGTCAGGCATACTATGAGTGACCAAAAGTGCCAAATGAGATGAAACAAACGGAAAACTCTAGCTACTTAAAAAGATTATCAAAAATATTTTATTACAAAAAGAATGCTAACTGTTTGCCGTACTAGGGTCCCTGGACCCTTAGATAACGAGAGCTCGGAATTATGGAAAAGGAGTTGTATCGACTGATTAATAGCTACTTAAAAAGAAAATTAAGCTTTAAAATATATAAATATTTATGTGACTTCATATAATAAAATAAAGTTAAGCAACTAATTAAAATTATAATGCCTGCAAATTGCCATTTTTGTACCTTGACCAAGAAATGAATCAAATTTGGTCAATTAACCTACAAAGCTAAAGTGCAGGAGGAGCTAGAGTGCAGGTCCAATGACCAATGCTGATGAATTTTCAGGTCAAGGAAGGGAATAAACCCCATAAAGAGTATAAGTGAAGGAATATTTTTATTACTTAAGACAATATAGTGATTGATGATATAAAAGTTCAAGATAATTTGTTGAATTAGGCTGCAGAAGCATACCATCTTTGAGTTAGGATTACTAAGCTATAAGTTGTTTAGTGACTTCAAATCTTCACCTAGCGCCTCAATATGTATTCCAAGATGTGACAAGTCCTCAGGCTTTGGCATTTCAAGAGATTGGTATCAAGTTTTATCAAATGTAATTATTTAAGAAAAAATTTTAATAATGGGGTTAAGGCTGGTCCTGAAATACATTCCTTACTCAACTTGGCTGAAAATAAACAGCCCAACAGCTTATAATAAAACCAACTGCAAGTGACAGTCTATTTTAGACAACCATGATGCTTATAACAGCTTTGAAACTATTGCAATAGCAGAGAGATCAAGGCCAAGGATGCAAAAACTGAGAAACATGCCTCACAAATTCCATAGGGTTCCAACAATCTCTGCAATGCAACCATCTTGTGTAAATCTCCAGTAAGCTGGAACAAGTGCCATATGAGAAAATGTGAGTATCACCGTACAACGAAGATAGACAACATCATCAACAGAAATCAAGAAGAAACAAGAGTTCAAATTAGCTTTTCTGAATAGAGATGCAACAAAATGACAGACTTTCTCAGCACCCACCTCAAAATGTGATTATAGTATAGCATGATTTCGTTTTCCTGAATAAGATGCAATTTGACCACAGCTATGAGAGCAGATTAGCCTTTTTAATTTCTATGAAATACACATGTAAAGGAATGTTTACGAGGTCCATGAAGCTTTTATTATTAGACACCCATCAATGTATTGCATAGTTTGCTATAGCGGCTTGGGGGTGAAAATTTGTACAAAAAGTACAAATGGATGATACAGTTCCCCTTTACTTGAATGGCTTCAGATGTACCACTAGATTTTTAAAGAGAGTTCATCACAAAATGGTGGTACAAGAGCACGTGGGGCTGTCACACGATCCGAGCTCGAGGTTGTAAGCAGGCTCGTTCTTCTAAATGAGCTCAAGCTCGAATAGGCCAAGCTCGGCTTGTGAGCTTGCGATCCAGGCTCGAGATCAGATCATTTAGATTGGCTCGTTTGGGCTCAACTCAGCTTGAGTTTTCGAATAAATTTTCATATATATATATATATATATATATCATGTATAAGGATTTATTTGCTTTTCTTGAAAATTAGTAAAAGTTTTAAGAAAAATGATTGGTCAAAATTAAAAGTATTGGGTAGAATTAGTTCACGAATAAAGTAATTAAAAGCTACAAACTGATAAGTGAGCAATTAGGGTTAACTTAATCTGATAGTTACACTTTCACCATTAAGCTCGAGCTCGCTGCTCATGAACAAGCTTGCTAGCCAACCTTCAACACTAGGATTTTCAAAGGAACCCACCCCGAAAAACATCTCCAAAGCTCGGCCTCGAGATCGAAAAATAATTAAAGAACCCGAGATTGAGCTGGCCAGGCTTGGCTCGGCTCAGCTCGGCTCAACTACCCTCCTAAGAGAATGTAATGAACAAACGAAAACCAAGAAATCCAACATTGTCAGTCTTGCTCTTATCTACGGCATCTTATTGACCAGATCCTCGATACGTGCAACACACACATACAGACACGAGCACACACACATACATAAACAAAGATGATAATATTTATTTCTGTTAATTATTTCCATCTTTGCTATTCAAAGTCCATACTTATATTTAGCTGATTTTCTCCAGCAAAGTTGTAGCATAATAGCAAGTATGCAAATGAAAGAATTAAGACATGAGAAAACCAAAATCAATCGACAAACCATATGACAATCCTATTATAGTCTTTGCAGCAGCAAGATATAATATCTAGGTTTTTCAGTAAAGCTTGCTTCAATTTTGTCCCTTCATTTATTATATAACTGTTATGCAGGACATTAGGACATATTGACCTCACTTTGACATAGTTCTCTTTTTTCAGAAAATACTAACAAAGCCACTAGGACACTTGTTGAGTTCAAAACAAACTAACTTATTCCCTATTATTGTGGAGTTCAATACCACTAACAAGTTCCCTTAGGGCAGCTTTCAGCATTACCCCTCTATATTATCGCAATAATTCTAGTCCTTCACTTTGAGTATATCTTCAATTCTACATGCTAAAATACACACAGGTTGATACTTCCAGCAATGATGACTTAACGGCAAGACACTGGAAATGGTAATAGAATTAAAAACACTAGCGAATAGCCAACATTATTAAGCCCATGTGGCACCAAACAAACTACAGAAGAGGCTGAATAGCGACCTTTACCAAATGAGGCTCAAGTGACTTTTGAACCTCGTTGGACAGATGAGTATTACAATGTTTTGCATGAAGCCAAAGGATCTGAACCATAATATTATGATGGTCCTATTTGGTTAAATAGAACTCTCTTCATCATCCTGATCCAGCATGGCAGTTGGACTTAGTTTGGGGGTCATGCAAGGCTAACAGGCTTTCCCCCGTGTTGTACATTTCTCTCATTGACTGGATTCCCCTTCTTCGGATAGAGAGTTCTGAGTTATGCTCATCTCGCTTCTTGTCCCATTTGATCCGATCTTCCAATCCGGATTCAGTCCTTCTTTCCTCCGTTATCTGGAAAGCTCACGTCCCTTTCAAGCTAAGAGCTTTCTTTAGGTCCTTGGTTCTTAATAAACTCAACACGAAAGACGTTGCAAATGCACATTGTAAATGTGAGACCTTATGAGAGGATATCCCCAGAATTGTGTCTGTGTGATGTGTCAGAACCCCCTTTAAGACCCCTCTCACTCTTAAGAAGATTAAAAATCTTGAATAAAGGTGTGAAGCAGGACATTCATTGATTGACATTGGGTCAAGAAAGTAGTTTGGGCAGCTCAACAGCTTGTGCTTAAAAAGACAAATAAAATGGAGGTTTTAGAAAAGAGGTTACTAGCCCAGGCAGTAAGAACGCAATTCAATGCATTCTTTTTTGTTTTCTAGCATGAAACTGGCGACAAAGGTGTCATAATAGCTTAACACCTCGGGATCAAGCTCTTCTTTCTTCTGTATCCCTTTTCACTTTAGTCAATGCTGTGCCCCAATCTTATGAATCTCCAACTGGCTGCGAACATACTAACTAGCTAAGGAGGTAACTGGATTGTCATTTAGACTGTGCTTATCTCAAGACTGGGAAGCACAACACCGGTATCAGAGCTTTTATTCCTTTTTCATAAGCTATCTCACTCAAATTGAGATGCCAGACTGACTTGCCCCTCATTTTGATCTGCTTTCAAGGTTTGTACCTCGTGAATTCGTGATGAAGATCATGTAGAAAATAGAAATGTTTAAAGACACATCACTTCTTACATTAAGGTGCTTCGTTTCTATGGCATAAGTTGTTTGGAGTGGCTTGCGATGCTTGGATTTGTGCTGGTTCCATCTTGGCTCTCCTACAGACTTTCTAGGGTTTGGGAGAGGAGAATGAAGTTTGTTGTCGCATATGGGGGTCTTTTCTGTACTGTGGTGTATTTGGACCGAAAGGAACTCCAGAATTTTCAAACATCACATGTTGTTGAGGTCACTTTCATGGTGGTGCGGCTGGACTTTCTTTGGGCGTCGCGAGGGCCATCTTTCGTGGAGTTCCACTTCCGTGATCAAGAGAGATTGGGTAGTTTCTTACCTTTGTTTGCTATTTTCATGATAGATTTATAGCCCGTCTTCTAGTAACTTTCTCTTCTAAATCTAATATATTCTTATAGTTCAAACAGAAACTGAAGACATTGACATATTATAGTTCAAACAGTTCAGGAACTCTCTAAAAACTCAGATAATAAGTCCCATTCCATTCAGCAGCTTGGAACTCCAAGACTGATCCAGGGAGTACTAGTAATCAGATTCCACAGGATCTGACTCCGGTTATATAGTCCAGGTAAACTAGCAATTTGCTTAGAGAAACAACATGAATTCCTAATCGAGCATTTAGTTGGGATGATCGCAAATTGGGATGTAATAAGGAATTTGATAAATTGACAAAACTATCCCTCTTTGAACATCATAATAATTGCTAGTTCTTATTCCGAACTAAGGTTATGACCAGAAGTAAACCTTATTGTATCATATGGACTAAAAATAACAGAAATCATCCAAGTTGAGAATGAGATCCCTCAAAATTATAGGAAAACGTTTGGTACTCCAAAAACTACTTTACTACAAGAAGTTTAGCCTACCAAATGCATCGACGACTTCGAAAAATCCAAAATCCCAATCCTACATTTCATGCCGGCAAACCAAATAGTGCCTAAATACATTGATAAATGTAGTTGCAAGTAAAAACTCCAACTAGGATAAGCATTCCCACATCTTTCATCCACACTGATGAAAAGGAAAACAAAATAATTTTATACCTAAAGATGCAACACTAGACAATGCATGATATTGAATTGGACTAAAGTGGGTCTAAGATATAGGAAACTAAATGCATGATATTGAATTCAAAGACCAAATTCACCTCAAGAGTGATTGTGTGATCTGACACATCAACTGCTTTGGCTCTAAAAATGCTGGCAATGTCAAGAACATTACGTCTAGCAGTCGCATTCACAGCAACCTTTATCAGCATCAATTCTCGTTCAGCAAATGGCATGTAGGTAAGATCCTGAACCTGAAAAGGTAACCAATTCTGTCAGCCAATATGTTGTACAGTAGCAAGCTAAGTAAGGTTCATTTAACAACTACGAGCGCATAATATAACTGAACCACTATGAACACAGTATACATGTATTACATGTCCTCTTCCACAAAATATGAAAGAAGAGGACAAAGAAGGAAGAAGGCAAGGCAAACAGAGAAATAGAGAGCGCTGGACAGACTGAAGTCGTCTTCAATAACTGTATATTTGGATGGCACAGAAGTTTGTTCTTTGCTTTCTTCGATTCCCATCTTCCCAAGCCAATGGGCAATAATAACATCGCTCCAATGTTATTTGGTGTCAGAAGTTTGAATATGCTGAAAGAATAAGACTAGTTCTCGAATCTGCGGCAGAACATGTAAGACTGCTTGTGTTATACCCTTCCTGAACCGCGCAGTGGTGGGACCTTCGTGCACAAGGTTGGCCTTTTTTCTTTGGCAAGTTTCCAACAATCTATCACCATCACAACACGAAACCCCCATCACAAACACCACCAGAGACTCAACGCCGGACCAAAATCACCACCACGTCCCCAAACTCATATCACAAACTCACAGCCACAAAGCCACCACACTAACCTTTTTGTCAAGCCAAAATGTAGATACAGCTCCAGAGCAACTGCCTCTAAACCCACATGGAAACAATGATATAGGACACTGCAAACCCATGGCAACAACGATAAAGGAAAGCACATATTAAAAGGGAATCAAAAATCGATCTCGCTCTCCCTATTCCCTGTCGAGAGGCCCTCTATATTTTAGAACACATTCGAGGTAACTCTGATACTTATATAGAACTCAAGGACTGCTGAACCACCATGACCTTTTCAAGCAATAGGTCTCACCAGACAGGTCCCCGCCTATAGGAGGGACAACAGATAGCAATCAATATTTTCTTGTCTGCGACGTGTGTGCACGGTTTAACTTTTTGTTTTTCTGTTATTTCTCGTTTTTATATTTTAGAATATTTCTTTTAAGATTTGGTAGTCTTGAGAAGTTAATTTTAATGAGTGGAAGAAGTTGGAAGTTGTTAATAATTGTAAATAAATTTTCAAATTACACATATTTACTATTCAGTGATAATTTGGGCAATCTCAAAAAAGGCTTCAAAAAACTGCCTTTCGTTTATGATAATAAAAGATAATATATTCCAAAGAACAATGTAAATGTGATCCTACCCTTGTCACTTATCAATCTCATATTGAGCATTTCTTGATGGCGATATACCCTCACCTTGTGAACATCTATCAACTTGTAAAGTTGTTGCACCAACTTGCTAATTGAATCGTCCGTACCAGGAACAACAGTTGTAATGCGAGAAATACCCTCAGCCTCTGCATGACCAACAGCTAAACTCTAACAAAAGAAAAAAAAGGCACCAACGTATATCAAAATTCTGTATTTGAATTCATAATATATATATATATATATATATATGTGTGTGTGTGTGTGTGTGTGTGTGTGTGTAAAAGGACAAATCAACAACTGGAGGGAAAATACCTGAATGTTATAACCTCTGCGAGCAAAAACGCCTGTTACTATGTTGAGAACGCCAGGAGAGTCATTTACAAGCATTGATAAAGTGTGCGAGCGAAGCCCACTTGTCTATAACATAAACAACTTTATTAGGGTAAGAGTTTTGCAAACAATCAATTTTTTTCGAATAAAATAATAGAAACATCTCGTCTACAACAGTTGAGAAATCATAAATACACTAAAGATCCACTATAATATAAAAATTGACCATGCTTTTTAGGCTAATATCATTATCCTCAAACTTCAATTAAAGAAAAAGGAAGAAGAAAGTGAAATACAAATAATATAAACTCAATTCAACTCAGCCTTTTTCCCAATTACTTGAGGTCGGCTATGTTCGCCATTCTGTCCCGTCCAATGCAAGATCATCAGACAACCCACAATCATTCACATCTTTTGTAATTACTGTCGTCCATGTGATTTTCGGTCCTCACCTACGTCTAGTACCATTGTTTTGACACCATCATAGTTCCTAGGAGGTGCACTTAGAGGTCCACGTTGTATGTGTCCAACACGAGCCTTTGATCTTACTACGCGAAAACATTAATGATTTCCGAAACACTTAAAAGCAAATACATCTTGACTAGGGAGGACCTAAAATTGTTCAAGCACCCTAAGCCATTCGATTGCAATCATCCAGAGTTACCAAAGACCCAAAAAAGTTACCTGTGGATAGCGTGGAAGGTGTGCTAAGTGTTGTTAGATACACTGGATTTGGTGATCCACAAGATCATGTTTCTTCTCCCCTAGTACACCTTTTCCCCCAAATCACACACCAAACATGTTAAAACAGAAAAATAGAAGGAAACATGAAATGATAAGGGACTTATTTTTGCTGCAAACCAGGAAGAGGAAAGAGACAACGTGATTAGTTAAAGCACATCAATGTCTCAAAATAAAACCGGTATTTATGGTTTTATCATTTCTTCCTGCAGTGGCTAACTTCTCAAAGCACTAGACAACTTTGGGGTCTAGACATCACCCAGTTTTTTTAGTTCAAAGCTAACCAAAATGTATTAATGATAGTGAATCAAAAGTAGACAGTTCTACAGTAATTACAGATTTAGAACAGATAAGGCATCTCAAAAGAAGGGAAAAGGGAAGATCATAAGAAGCAATGAAATTTCTTACGTCTTCATCATTCAGAACACCCCAGTGAGCATCAAGGACTGGATTGAATAAGAAGTCATCAGTTGGCTCCACAGGATAAACATCTCCCTTCATTAACAAAGATTATTTTCCATATAGTCAGTTCCAGTTACAAAATATTAGAGTGGACGAGCTGTCATGTAAGATATGATAGTAAGAGCGCTCAACAATGCATAATAGATTTTGAAAATCTGCAAGTATTCATAACTCATAGCCATGGGAAAAACTGGAGATGAGAAAACCTGGAAATTAGGTGCAGTTATAAGAGGCCACATGTGCATTTTAACAACCAAAGAACCTTCAATGGAAAGGGTAAGCAAAATAAATAAATAAAACGACAATAAATCTTGTACTGAAAAAAAAATGTATTCAAGGCGGATAAAGTGTAACTAGAACCATGACCAGTAAAAAGCTCTTCTATGCTAGCAAAGGGATTCAATAGCTTCCCTCTCTTGAATATAATTCGTTTACACATAGACACAACACATCAAGCAACAAAGAGCAAGAATCCATGTTACCCTTTGCAGAGGAGCAATAAGAGTACCCTCTAACTTTAAGGAGTTTTGAACTGATGACTGGCAGCCAAGTAGCATTTTGTCAACCCAACTTCATGATATTTTCTTAGTGCAATTAGCACCAATGCCAAAGGTTTTACTTTGATTTTGCCTCTTTATTTTTCATTAGTCGATAAAAAGTAGGAGGAAAGTAGTGAAAGTCAAAAGAGCACCATAGTAAATGAATGGAAAGAGGTGACGCAATCAGACAAAACATGTTACACAATTTTTACTTAGATTTGGCTCTTTATTTTTCAATAGTCACTAACATATTTAAAACTAAAAGTAGATGGCAAGTAGTGAAAGTCACCATAGTAAATAAATGGAAAGAGACGAAAAAATATATATCAGCCATCTTTATTCTTCTACAGTGCTAGCAAAGGAAAGCATTCTAATTGTGGCTTTTTTCTGTAACGTCTTGACCCAATAGTAGCTTCGCTCTGTCCCTCCTTCCCTCTCTCCCTTCCCCCAAAAAAACGTTATGATGATTATACAAAATCTAATGAATAGAGAAAATACTCCTCACCCATCATTAATTCAGTATGACATCATGGTGAAGAAAAGGTATAATTTTCATTCCAACCTGTGGAATCACACTTCTTGAAATGCTATTTATCCTTTCCCTTATTGCTGGAAATATCAAGGATTGATTACAAGTTAAACATTAGAACCTCGCTTAGAGACCCTGCCCTCCCAAATCCCCAATGTTCCAAAATGTGATGTTAAAGTCCCAGAAGCATTTGAATAAAAGTGACCTAAATTGGGCATGACATGTATATCCTCTAGATAATATTCATACTCATTATCTCTCATCCTCCCACCCTCACAAACACCAGCAGATACTTCCGAAAAAGTGTACCATGAATGTTCAATATGACTAGTTTCAAAACATGAGGCATTTCTTCCTTATTGCAATGGCTGAATTAGTTTAGTCAACATTAACCATAAAAAAAAAAAAAAAAAAAGAGAAAAGTGAAGCACCTTATTTTGTAGTACCTCTATATGAAATCTCCATTTGCAGGGTACGTTAAGAGATTATGCAAATCTGTCCTACAAGCTCACAAAAAAGGGTACAAGAATGAAGAAGAAAAGTGGGAAAAGAAGAAATCCTACCCTCCAAAGGGAACAACCATGCCCATAGGGGGCAGGCCAAGAGCGTAAAAACCCATAAAACTCAATTTTCAATCATTCATCAATCAACAATTGAATATTACGTTTGTTTCTATAAGAGAAAAACAAAACCTATTTTGACAAGGACTAGTCAAATAAAATATCAAAAATTACTCAATATCAGATTATACTAGAATATTGTATAATATTCTTACCAATTACTGATCGCCAATTATTCCTACCAAATATATTACAAAATCACTCGATAATAACACAAAAATAACCCGGTAACCATCAAATGTGTATTCCATCGGTCTAGTACTTGCGACTAGTATCAAATGCTCTCGCGCTGTAGAATATTTTGGTGCTCTTTCACTATGAGAAAAAAACTACTTTCAATGTCATTGGCGAATCATCCTTGTATTCAGGTAATAAGAATCTCCTCCAAATGCCTGCAACACCTTTTAGTTCTTTACAGACTAAGATTCCGGATCAATGAATCCAAGTTGCAACACAACCAGTGTCCAAGTCAGCAGCAAACAGGCATCGTTAAATCTCATTGTTCTCTTTTAAGCTTATTTTGTTTCTGCCAATAATACTAGTAATCCACAATACTAGCCAAAACTTACAATGCTTCAACCAATTTTCATAGCTGGTGCCTCCATGACTTAATTAAATCAAAATGCTTGACCAACTCAATACCAGTTGGATGACAATTTCAGTGCAAGTTTTCTGACCAGATCGTCAACATAATTTGACATCCCAGATGGCTACTTACATTGAAAATAAAGAATAAAAATATAATGTGTACTAGTTAGAAAATCACGAGTATGATAAAGAACAGGTGTATATTATGTATAGAGATGTTTGTGTGTGTGTGTGTGTGTGTGTGGGCATATGCATGTGAATTAAGATAGACCTTGGAGATGGCAGATATTCAACTTTGGGGCTACCGTGCTAGTGTTGATGGAGGGAGTGAATAGTGATGGCTTGTGGTCTTCAGGGGAGATGAAAGCAAAACTAGGAGACAAAGGTCTTGACATTTACCCCAACTGATGTGTCAGATCCATAACTTGCAATCTTCGTATCTCCTGCATGAGTATGTGCAGGCATTGTTGTTCCAAGATCTGGATATGAAGCTGCTGAAAATCTCCAGAATGGTGCAGATTCTCCCATCCTTTCTCTTCTCAAAGCAATCTAAGGCATCAAAGATGCAGAAATGCATAAGAAAATCACAAGAAGAGAAAAAGAAGTGATTAGAGCACTTAAGCAATTTACAGTAACAACCAACCTTTCCCGTTCTAGCAATTTCTTGAATTCCAAACTTACTTAAATTCCTCTGCACAGCAACCATCTTCCCGGGATCTCCAGTTACCTGGATCACCAGAGTAGAAGGGTTTTGAAGAATGAGTAGAGTTCATTTGTCTATTAAAATGGAAGTACAATTCTATATGATGCAAAGATTTTGACCATTTATATGTAATCCTCCAGAAATTTGTGGTCGAGTCAACTTTCAGAAATATTGCAACACCAATATGAACCTGTTGCTAAGTTCTAAATTAAGAACATTTATGTGCTTCCAAACAATTACCATCCAATGATAATTAGACACGAGATGAACTTCTCATCACTAAGGATAGACCTATGACTGAGGGATTGGATAATCAACTTGTATTTGGATGGTCAACTTCTATTTCATGTTCCTTAAACCCGTGACCTAACAGAAGAAGGGAAAGGCAGTCCTGTTGGGCCTTTTATAATTTGGCCAAGTACATATATGCTAATATGTCGATTAACATCCACTTCAGTTTGATTGTTTAGGGCAATCTGGGGACTAGGATTTATCTCCACCTCTTTGTATTCCACAAAAGTAGTGCTAGGAAACTGCTCTTTCTCTGCCAATGAACTAGCCTAATCAAATTAAGGGATTAACCCCATAATATTTGTGTTAACTTCTCTTTATGTTTATCTGTTTTCGTTGTCTATAGTAACACAGTATCTTCTATTTTCTTTTCTCTCCCTTTTTTTTTTTTTTTTTGGGGGAGAGAAGATTAGACTAGCAGTATCTGTAAAAGCTGCAGATGAGGCTCCTAAGTCAAATGGTTTTTATGCTTCTTTCAATATTTTTGGGAGGTGGTTAAGGAAGATTACTTAAGAGGCTTATCTAAGTTTCATACAAATGGGAGAGTAAATAAAAGCACCAAAACCATATTTGTTCCTTTTGTTTCCGAGAAATGTAGATTACTGGAGTGAAGAATCGTATATGTATAAGCCATATAACATATGGGTATAAGATATCTCAAATTTGCTTTCTGATAAACTGAGTGAGGTCCTTCGGAAGATGATTTCCAATAGCGTGCTTTAGTTGATGGTGGTTGCCAGATTTCAGATGCCGTTAACAGCTAATGAGTTTGCAAATGATTTGACATGTTGAGGAAGAAAATTTCTGATTCCCACGTTAGATATGAAAATGCTTGTGACTGGTCAATTAGCATTTTCTAGATTTTCTAATTGTGTAGTTGTTGGTTCTATTGCAGAAAGTGGATATAGGGAGTTTATGGTCTTCTTCATTTTCTGTTATCATAAATAGGGAACCAAAAGTCAGTTTCTTCCTGTAGGGATCTAAGACCAGGCAATCCTTTATCCTCTTTTCTTTTAATTGATCCTTTATCCACCTTTTCTTTCACTCTATCATCGTGAGCAAAATGTGCCTTGCTTACAGTGGATAGGAGAAAGTTGGTTTGATTGAGGGTTGCATAGTTGGTAGGAAGGATGTACGCATCACATTCTCCCCTTTCTAATGGTCTTAGTTGATTTATTGGCGCCTTTTGTTTATATATTCCTATTAACTTAAAAAATATATATATATTTTTTTTTTTAAAACAAAGTTGATTTAAGAGTTCCCTTCATATTTTTTGGTGGTCTAGCCACAAGATTAATTTTTAGAAGTGTGGGCTTACAAGGATCAATTTGGAAAGTCGCAAGATTGCTTCACACGCCTTCCTTAACTGTGAGTTGTTTTTTGGATGACTGTTCATTTCTTAATGGAATTCAATTAATCGTATTTCTAAAGGTTATATGGTTGAAAGTCAGCCTATTTTTCTTTAGGGGGTAAGATTACTCTTATGAAGCCTTGTCATTCCAAGTCCCCAACCTCCCTCGTATCTTGATTCAGGATCCTGATGAACGTTGCGTGGAAGAATGAGATGATAATGTGTGATTTCTTCCAAGAAGGGTCATTGAAATAGAGGAAGAATCATTGATGACTTAGGCTATTGGGTGCACGCCTAGGGAGAAAGGGGGAACCTTGTCTTTTTAAAATATTTCTCTCAGATGAAGTGGTTATTGCATTTCCCTATAGACCCCAAACTAGATCTTCAAAGGTGGTTTTGGTGTTTCGAAAGAATCGTGGGTTTCACTGTTCCTCAATTAAAGATATGCTTCCATTGAGGCTTTGGCAGAGATAAAGATTAGAACACATTTTAGGTGTATGGCATGTTTGCTGTGCTCTAAAGAATAACTCCGCGGAATTTAATTATCAATTTCTGCCTCGGCACCATTGAACAATAGTGTGGGATATCTTGGTTTATCAAGCTATTTTATGGGCTTCATCTACGGGCGCATTTCCAGGGTTTGACATTTCAAAATTATGCAGAGATTGGGGATGTGTGTTCAGCAAGTGTTTTGCTCTAGGTTTTCTTTTAATTTATTTTTTCTCTTCATTTCCACTAGTTTTCTAGTGGACGACTCTCAACTCTTTGTATTTTCGTCTTTCTCTCTGATCAATAACATATATTATTTTATTTCTTCAAATAAAATCATCTTTGCCACATAGCATTTCATTATCCCATTATAAAAGGCAGTTTGTATGTGTGGAAGAACTCACTGGATATAACATAACATGTTTGTGGGTAGAAAGAAGAGCTAAACATGTCTACTGCAGGAGATGTATGGCAGAGGAGTGCTAGTCGAACAGGATAATCACAAACAACACCAAAATGTACCTTATCCTCAATAAAGTGTTATCATGTTCAGTGTTCCCAACCTAAGTGGTAAATTCAAGCCTAACAAAACACAGCTTTGTACTTGAGAGTTGAGACAGGTGAAACACAGGGAAAGGCATACAACCGAGCAATCTAGCACTTTAAGAAATCATCTTTGTTCATGTCTTAAGATGTGCCAAGTAGATCAAAGGTCATCACTGGATGACCAATGAACTGTTGACATGCATAGCAGAGGCCACATAACATAAACCAATAATTGCAAGGGATTCTTACAATAAAAAGTATAATGCACAACACATATGCCCCCATAACATATTAGAAAGAGTCTGGCGGAAAGTCACCAGCCCTCACCTCAATAGTAAGTGAGTGCTCTGAGATATCCACGATTTTTGCTCTAAAGATATCCACTAACCACATGACCTGTGGCCAAAACAAGAATTTGGTAAGAATCAATCGAAGAAAAAACAAATGACTAGATTAACAACAAATGCTAATAAGAAAGCTGCCAGGATGAAAGATCAAATGAATGCATAAACACGTTAGCAAAAGTACCTCCACACGGTATTTTGGATCTGCATTGATCTTTATGAGCATCAGTTCACGTTCTACCTGTGGCTCCTTCGAAAGATCTTGGACCTGGTCAATTAGGTTGAAATGACACAATTGGAAATTAGGTTACAGCAACTACGAAAGCTATTAACCAGAAAAGAATAAAGATGTAAACCAGTTCGGAAAAAAAAAAAAAAAAAGGAATGTTATATATCACTGACGTATGAGAAAAAAATACACAAGAGTCAGAACTTTGCTCCTAGGTACAACCAGCTGCATTTGCATACTCTTGGGCTAGGATAACAAAACAATCTTTGTAAGAAACCAATTGAAAAGTAAAATACAGATTAGAACTCATTCGCCCTACCAAAAAGATCCCAAATTACAAGCTAGATGGGTTTCAAATTGAAAATATACAGATCATATAAGGGTTCAAAGTTAAGAGAATGTCATGGATAAAAAAATTAACTTCAAAACATTAACAAGCATGGATAAAAATATAACCTTCAAAACATTAACAAGCTTTTGAAGCTGTTCCATAACTTGTTGTAACACCCTTTCGGTTCCAGAGACAACTATAGTGAAGAGAGCTTTATCCTTATTCAAACCAACGGCAAGGGACTCAATGTTATAACCCCTCCTAGCAAATACTCCTGCAATCCGATTTATCATTCCACTTTCATCACCAACAAATACGGAAATAGTGTGGCGTCTCACCCTGTATGAACAACAATAAGACATCACAGTAATCAAAGCGAGCATATCTTTTTATCAGAATGTCATCACTTGATCATTTGGTAATATACGAAAGCTGAAATTAATTAAGTGATAAGAGCTTTTTATATTCATTAGACACGAGATTACAGTGACCATATTTAAAACATATATATATTCTTAAAGAAAAAAATTGAGAATCATATTCTTTTGAAAAAGGAGAAAAAAAATTATATCAACTGAAACTTTGTAATAGTGTAAAAACAATTCTTGTTCAGAGAATTATTCCCTGTGTCCATCTTACATCCTCTAATTTTTAAAATAATCTTTTGAACCTTTCAATGTATTGTAAAATTGTCTTTCCCTATACGCAAAAAACAGGTTTCCAGATCAAAGATTATTCAAGACCAAATGCATGAATTTAGCCGTATCCAGAGAAATTCCAGAGCTGGGAATCCCATTCATAAGAGGGAATTTCATTTCTGATCATCCTATCATGTTCCCAATACTAGGCTTAAATGTTAAAGAATTAAAGTACTAAAGTTTAATATTCCCATCCCTATTTGATAGTCAAACTAAAAACGGTACTCACTCGGTTCCACTCAAAGAGTTGTGATTTGAAATGTCAACTATACAAGACACATTCTACCCTTGAAGATAATCATTATTAAAAAAAATAAAATTATAAAAAAACACAAATATTTTGTTAAATCCAACTTGTTCTATTTCATATATGAAGCATTCATGAAATAGAAATTTGACTGGAATCGAGGGAGAAATATGTTCTTTCGGTGTTTCCAGAACTATATCTTGTTTTATTCCAGCTCTTCTTAATAATAATGTTTTATTTGTATTTGATAAGTAAAATATGTGAATTAACAATTTGCCAAGGGGGCGACCCCTGAAAAAACCACAACAGGTCCTAGCACTCAATAACTCGGTGCCAAACTAGAAGGCTGCTCAAACAAACAACAAAGGAATGAAAACAAACAGCTACACCCAGCCCCATTTCCACCAAAATTATCCAAAACAGGGCCTTGACTCCAAAATTTATTGGAAACAAAAAATAAAAATGTTACAAGCCTCGAAAATGCAATTCTATGTTTAGGCAAAGAGACAGTGATACACCCTAAAAATTTGCTTATTCCTCACCCTCCAAAGAGTCCACTTAACACAGAATGCAAACGCCATACCACGACTGCTGAAAACTACTCACTACTTACTGAATGTTTAAAACTAATTCCTTAAAAATAATAATAATAATAATAATAATAATAATAATAACAATAATAAATTAACAGTGATTTAGATTATTATTATTATTCTCTATCATTATCCTTGTGTATAAAAAACTTCAAAGGTGAAATTGAAATCATGAACTTCGAATAACAAAACAGAGAAATACTTCTGAAAGACCAAGTCTGCCCTCATCCAATTCCATTGATAATGCTTGTTAAAACTCACCAATCAAACAAACAAAAACCTAAGCATTCACAATACTAATATGGGGTAAAATCAATTCAAAAATGCATGCCATGCCCTTCAATCAAAAGAAAATATTCCTAAATTAGAACAATAAATTCAGTAAATTTGAGTTCAAGACATTTTTAAGAAACAGAAAAAGAAGGGTACGTGGGTCTGATAGTAGACGGAGCAGACTCAACAACAGAGATGGGGCCATCATTGGTTTGCTTATCGCCGCCGGCGCTGCTTGCACGGACCACCAGTTGCTTGAGCTCATTTGGGGTCTTCTTAGCCTTTGCAAGTAAAGATGGGAAGGAGGTCAAAATCGAATTGGGCTTTGCAAAACCGATATCTTTAGTAGTTGTTGATTCTACAGATGCCCTTCCTACACTATGAAATTGGAGGAACTGAGTTGACACGGCCGCCATGAGAGAGAGAGGGTGTGTGTGTGTGTGTGTGTGTGTGTGTGTGTGTGTGTTCTGAGAAACTCTCGCAGTATATTTCTCGACAAGATTATGGAAATGTAAAACGGGTTAATTCTACCGCCCACCCTGAGGTTTTGCCATATTCCATACCACCCCTGAGATTTGAATTCATCTCGTTGCCCACCCTTCAGTATTGATAATTAATAATGTTAGCAGAATGTGAACAAAAGGTTGGACAATGAGACAAATCCAAATCTCAAGGAAAAAACTGGAATTTGGCCAAAATTTAGGTGTAAACTGTGGAATAAAACCAATGTAAACCGAATTTCAAACCATTCTATTGTGCTTACCATAGGGATCTTTCATTCTAGGTTTAATATACAATTTGTCCCTGAATTTGTCACGTTTTCCTGATTAGGTGCTAAATGTATGATATTTTTTATTGTGTCCCTTAGCTGAACATTGAAGTTTGTAATTAGTCCTTCAACTGACGGCAGTCGTCAGTTGAGACGTTAAATTTTTTGTAAAAAGACCGAAATGTCTTTACCTGATAATGACTGAGATTCCACGAGGCCAAACTGTATTTAGTGGATGTTGACTAGTTTGCTAAGTGGCATAAAATATTAAGATGAAAAAAATTAATGAAAATGATAAAAAAAAAATTAACATTTAATTTAAATTTTTATTTATCAATCAAAAAAAAATTAACTTTAAAAAAAAATGATGTGTATTTACTTTATTTTTTCCAAAAATTACAAAATATAAAATACTTATCAATTCATACTCTTCTCTCTCTCTCTCTCTCTCTCTCTCTCTCTCTCTCTCTCTCTCTCTCTCTCTCTATATATATATATATATATATATATATATATATATATATATAGCTAAGATTTAATGGTTAGTTGAAAAATGCAATTAATGCAAGTAGATAAGTCATTTAATGCAATTAATCTCAACCTTTGATTTTTGATACAATGGTTGATATAACAGTAATCATTCATAATTAGAGAGATGAAGTAATCATTAAATATATATAGTGTATATATATATAGTGTATTAATCTTCTTTCTTTCTTCTGTAGCTCAACTAGATGGGTGCATAAAATTGCAGCCATGGTTCAACCACCATTTAACTCCTCTACTGTCACACCCCCAATTTAGGCTCCTACTTGGAACTCTAAACGTGGGCGTGAAACCTTTGTTTAACAATCATAATCATGTTTAAACATCTATATATATATATATATATATATATATATATATAGTGTCCAAACTTGGAAAGATCCCGCCAAAATCATCTTTCTAAATTTGGTCACTATTCTGTTTGGTCTATATTTGTACACGTGGCCACTATTCTGTTTGGTCTGTATTTGTATATGTGGCCACTATTCTGTTTGGTCTGTATTTGTACACGTGTTTCGGCATTTGGAAAGGCAAGTCAGATTTAATTATATTCCTTAATGGGTTTGCATTATCCTTTAATAAACTGACTCATTTTTGTGCCAATGAATTAGTTGTATAAATTTATTTTACAACTTTTATTTCGTAGATAAATTAAAAACATTTTTCTTTTAAAACTTTTTGCATTATTAACATGGATGTTTTAGGGTACAAATAATATATATTAATTATTTAAACTAAAAATATATATTTAATCTGAATTTTGTATTTGGATATGAAATCTAAAATTTATATTTCGATATGAAATCTGAAATCTGAAATGAATATGAAAATGAACAATCACTGAATATATAAAATATTCTGCAACATTAACAAAATCTAGCCTAAATTTTTTTGAGACGTAAATAGACTGTTAAACTGTTAGGGCAGTAGGACGGTCTCTTGCTTTTGCTATTCTCGAAGATAATGCTGTAAAGAGAAAGTTCAGGAAGAAGGAATTCTGTATCTATTGAATCTGCAATACAAAGTCTGGAATACAATGTAGCAAGACAAATATACATTGAATCTGCATTATAGTCTTTTAAAAATCTCAATCTGTTTCCACTTCATTTGCAAAAACACTCTCAACATCACATATAATCATAAGATTCATAAACACTCTCAACATCACATATTCTGCCTAGTGGCTCCATTTTTAAGTCTGGTGGATGATATTAAACCAAACAAGATCGAATGGACTATGAAATTAAGATTAGCCCGACTATATACTTTATCAACATATGAAGACCCGTCAACAATTTACAGTATGGAATGTGTTTTCCATGATGTTGAGGTATATTCCATTTTCTGTGTAACTTTAATTGTTTTAAAGTTTGCTTACTTATTTATTTATTATTTTTATTTTCAGGGCACAAGAATTCATGCTTCAATAAAGAAAGTACAGATGGAAAAATTCAAATCAGTTCTTAAGGAAAATCATCTTTATTTAGTCCAAAATTTTATAGTTGCGGAAAATACCTCTAAGTATAAAACAGTAAACAGAAATTTTAAAATAATATTTTTTAGAAAAACTCGGATGACAGAAATTTCTAATGACAATTTTTCGTGGAAAGTATATACCTTTAAGGAATTTGAAGATTTATCAAATGCAGATGAAGTTGATGAGACTCTTCTCATAGGTAAGATTATTTAAAATTTGTATACAATAATTTCTAAATTAACTTATTTCCAATATTGTGTTTTTATATTTTGGTAGACGTAATTGGTAAATTAGTTTCCAGATTTGCCCCACAATACAGAGAGTTTGGAAAGGGACAGGCAAAGATGCTCGATATAGTTTTGGTGAAAGCCCGGTACATAATTTATTTATCAGCTATTTCCTACGATTATATATTCTTTATGTTAAATATATATTTATGCAGATTAAATGTTTTTTACTTTTTTGTAGAGGCAAGACAATATCATGTACACTATGGGAAAGTTATGTAGACGATATGATGAAATATTTGGAAACTAAGGATATAATAGTCTTACTACAATTCTGCCGACAAAAAACATTTATGGGTGAAGTTCGTCTTAGTAATATGTACCATATAACAAAGCTCATTATAAATGAGGACATCAGAGAAATTGTCGATTTTTGAGCAAGGTAAAAACAAATATTACATTGAATAAATTTTGTTATATATTTTAAATGTTAAATCACAGATAATTAAATGAATTTTCTTATTTTTATAGTTTAATTTCTGATGGGAATTCAATTACCCCCTTCAGCAATGTTTCTTTGACCCAATCAATTTTGTTGGCCGAAGATCTGGAGTCTTCAAAAGATCTATTTAGAAATATCGAACATATTTTGGAGATCGAGGAAGTAAGAACAATATTTAAAATTTTACTTACGTATTTCAGTAATATTGGTAAAAAAATAACTTACTATTTTTATAATTAGGTGGGAAGTTATTGGACCTTCGTTAAAATTGTTGTTGTCGAATCCATTACTGATTGGTGGTATATATCATGTAAAAAATGTCCAAGGAAAATGACTCCTGCTGCCGGAAAATTTTATTGTGTACATTGCGATTGTTTTGATTCCATTGGTAAATTAAGGTAAATTACTTTATTATAATATATAGTTTTATAATTTAATTATGAAGACTACAATCTTCACTAATTATTTTTCATAATCAGATATAATTTACAAGTTTGTGTGGTAGATAGCACTGGCAATGCTCCATTCTTACTTTGGGATAGGGAATGCAAGCAACTAATTGGCAAATCGGCTTATGAATTGAAAAACAATTGTGACGATCATGTAAAAAAAAATAAATATACAATAATTTTTTAAGCATATAATTCTTAATTTGTAAAATCTTATTTATATTTTTTTACTTTCAAATTCTTCCCAAAGAAATTCAAAATATAGTGGGCATGCATGTGTTGTTTAAAGTTCAAATTCGGCCAGGACAATATGGGCCTCATAATGACTCATTTACGGTTATTAAATTAACCATTGACAACCCCATTATTGAAAAATATTGTGGCTCATACTTCTGTGGTGAAGAGTCCGATATATTTTCCAAGTTAAAGGAGGCAATGTCTGTATTTTTTGTTGAAGTAAGTATATTTATAATTTAGTATATAGATAATATAGGTTTAAACTATAAGGAGATGTATTAGAATCATATTCTCTTTTGTTTTGTTGTTGTAGGTAAACTCTTCGGAGGATGAGGTGTCAACTCTTATAAAGGATTCAAAGAAAGAATTTGTTGATGTTGACCAAGATGTGAGTTTTAAGAGGTCTCTCAATGACAAATTTTTATCTACTTCAAAAGACAAGAAGCTTAAAGTTGACATTAAGAAAGAAAAGGAGTGAAGGCCAGACGTGTTGAATCCTCAAGGATGTAAAACTGTGACGACCCGAGTTCGGGGTCCGATGTTGAAAACCAACTTGATGCGTCAAACTAAAAGAAACGACTAAGGTTCACAGAAGTGAACGAGCTACTCAAGCTCGAAACTAAAACTATGCAGTGGAATACAAGTTAAAAAGTGAGTTTCAAAACTCGAACAACAACCACAACTAAATAAACCTCAACGGCCAAACATGTGCCGGAGAAAAACACTAAGATAAATCCAACAATAAAAACCTCGATGGTTAAAAACATGAGCTAGAGAAACAACAATACTAAAACACCACGAGTCAGTAATCCAAAATTATAATGTACAACGACCGGCACGACCTCACAAGCTGGCACCAAAATACAAATCTGAAGAATACAACTATTTCTACCCAAATACTAAGTTTACATAACTTAGTGAGCCTCGCGATCTCACAATACAAGAAATAAGAAGAAAATGACAATACAAATACAACTTGTTAACTCCAAGCTTCAAGACTCACTGCGCTGGAACTTAACCTACAAACTGAGGAGGTTGTTGGGTGAGTCTAAAAAACTCCGTAAGACACTATGATGTATTGTGCTATGAGTATGAATGCAGCAGTAAACCAAGACTCTAAATGCACTAATCTAAGTAGCAATCCTAACTTACCTAACATACATAATATGCACCGATAAATCTAGGCAATAAATCCAACTTAACCATTAAGTGACAAGTTACTACATGCGACTATATGACATGGCAATATGCACGACAATATAACAGGAAAATAAACATGTAGTAGCACATAAGGGCAACCAACCATATACCAACGAGAGGCTCAACAATCGTCAACCGTCCCATACTAGTTGAAAATTGTGACTATCATTCGCTTGTATAGGAAACACATAAAAGCGGTAAGTAAACACATTTAAAAGGATATGTCGTCGAGGTACACCTCCGACACGACCAATAGTTCCAACCAATAAACCAATACAATACCAAATATCGAAGCCGTTGTTGATGTGCTCGATCAATAAACCAAATCCTGAATTTGAAGTCGTTGTTGACGCGCTCGAACCATAAACAAAACCATGAGTTCTAAACAAAGAACCTATGAACCATTTTATTTGTATTCACAACACCGAGTGCCCCCGGCCCTACAACCCGACAAAATCACCACAGTAATAGCTTACCAAAGTCGTGGCTGTATCATACAACACTTGGCGCTATTCCCCTACCGTGGCCAACGGTAGGGCGAGACCCGATGTATTGGCCTTCGACTATTACGTAGCCCCAGCTCCCGCAATAATCGAGCGTCAATACACCGCCAAAATAAATATGTCATAGACTTAAAATTCTATCCAAATGGTCCCCCCTTGTCCCCTTATTTGCCTTATACAAAGCTTGCATGCATATAAAGTGTTTGCCACAGTTTTTAATTCATTTTTATTTGTTTTCTTTTTGTGCTCTGCCAAATTCAGATCCAGACTAGTATGCTGTTAGGATTTGTCATGATGGTGAGTTTGTTTACCACCCCAAAACTGTTTATATGAGTTGTGAGGTAGAAATAGTTGGAAGATTAGATAAGGATAAATTGCCAATGATTGTTTTGAACAAGTTTTACAAGCAATTAGGGTATAAGGACTACAGTAGCTATTACTATATCTTTCCTGGTGGTGATATGGATAAATAACTGGTGTTAATCTCAACTGATGATGTAGTGGTGCAAATGTTAGAATTTATTGGTTGTAATAATAAGGTGGTTGATATATATATTGCAAGCACAGTGAGAAAAATCAGGGACTTAAAACTGAAATTCAAAGTTTTAATATATCAAGCAGTGATAGTGAGAATGACAGTAAGAATGCCAATGAGGATGATAAGAGTTCAGGATATAGTGGCAGTGCATATGGGGATACTGATAGTGATGGTTTTGTTGATGATAGAGAACTGAGTATGCCTTCTAATTTATATATTTTGGGATATAATGATCATATTGTTGATTTGACATTGAATGAGGATATGGGAGGACCAGTTAATAACAGAGAGATTGAAGATGCATCAGTGAATGACAAATCAAAAGAAAAAGGAAAAAGAAAGACTGTGAGTGGTAAGGGTAAGAACAAAAAAAGGGGTCTTTATAAAAAAAGGTCACAAAATTTAGTAATTAATGAATCTAGGGATGTGCTTGTAAATGAAAATTCAGAATCATATTATAAGAATGATAATTCTGATGATTTTGAAAGCCTAGATGGCTTTGATTTTGAGGAAGATGACCCTGTATGGGGAGGAAAAATACCCCCAAGTTTAAGGGATTTAACCCATTTGGTAGACATGGCTGACCCTAAGTTTGAGCTTCAGTCAAAAATGGGAAGGGGATTAAATTTAACAAGAATGAAAAATATAAGGTAAGTGTCAAGTGTAAGGAGGGTTGTGAATGGTATATATATGCTTCACAGTTAAAAAGTGAGGGGAATGTTTTAGAATTAGGACACTTGTTGACAATCACACTTGCAGTAAGGTTGCGAAGAGTTAAATGTGTCAACTCTAGGTGGATTGGGGATAAATACACTGAAAGATGAAAACTAAACCCTAGCTGGCCATCTGACTCATTCTTCAATATTGTTGAGAAGGAGCTTAAGCTTCAGGTCTCAAGGAGCAGTGCTTACAGAGCCTTGAATGTTGTAAGGAAGAATGCACAGATGGTTGTTGAACAGCACTATGGGTAGTTATGGGATTATAAGGAAGAACTGATTAGATCAAATCCAGGAACAACTGTTGAAATTGTATGTGAGCATGTGAATGAGAAACCTATTTTTAAAAGAATGTATATATGCCTTGGGGGTTTGAAAAAGGGATTTTTAGAAAGATGTAGAAAGTTTGTTGGGTCAGCTGGTTATTTTTTAAAGGGACCAGTGAAAGGGATGATTCTTTCAGTTGGGGCTGATGCTAACAATGGGATGTGGCCTTTGGAATATGCAGTGGTTTAGGGAGAAAACAGAGAGTCTTGGACATGATTTTTGGAACTTTTATTGGTAGATATAGGATGTGTAAATTCATGACATTCATATCTGACACACAAAAGGCCCTTATTCCTAGCTTTAAGGCCCTTGTCCCTAATGCAGAGATAAGGTTCTGTGTGAAGTATCTGCATGATAATTTCAAACTGAAATTCAGGGGTAATGCTATGAAAAAACTATTGTATGCATGTGCTAAAGCCTCTTATATTAAAAAAATTCAACATTGAGATGAAGAAAATGAAGGAAACAAGTTTAGAGGCTTATGATTGGCTAGCTGGGAGAACACCTGCACACTGGACTAGGGCATTTTTTTTAACAGACCAATGTTGTGATATGTTACTTAATAACTTGTGCGAGACTTTTGATTCTTGTATTCTAAAAGCAAGGTTTATGCCTATCTTAGATTTGTTTGAATGGATTAGGATGTTCTTGATGGCAAGATTACAGAAAGCTAGGGAAAAATGAGGCAATTTCAGGGGTTTGTGTGTCCAAGGATAATTAAGAAGTTGGACAAGTACAAAGGGTAATCACATGGGTTCATCACAGTTTGGGTTGGGATTAGAAAGTACCAAGTGAAAGGAATGTATGGGGATATGTTTGATGTGGATTTGACTACTCAACAGTGTTCTTGTAGAAAAATGGCGGTTGTCAGGTATACCTTGCCCACATGCAATTTCTGCTATTAATCATAACCAACTTAATCCTGAATTGTATGTAGCTGATTGGTACATGAAAAACACATACATGAAGTCTTATGATCAGATTGTGTATCCTATGAGGGGCAGAGACATGTGGCCCTAAACCAATCTAGAATTTCACCCCCCCCCCTAAATTAATAGACAAATGCCTGGCAGGCCCAAAATGAGAAAAATAAGGTAGTTGGATGAGAGTAAGGGCAAATCCAACGAATTGAGGAAGTACCAGAACACTGTGAGGTGTAGAATTTATGGTGAAAAATATCACAAAGCTAGGACATGTCCTTAGAAACGACCACTACAACCAAAGACTGAAACTGAAGAAACAACTGAGGTACAACCAAATGAAACCACATAAGATCAGCAAAGAGATGGAAAATCAAACAAGAAGCAGAGAAAACTGTAAGTGGATTAGAAGTTTTTTTAATTAAACTTTTATTATTGCTTTAATTTACTTAATTTGTTGTCCATTATATATTGAATGGTTGTGTTTCATAGGTTAAGAATAAATAGCCCACCAATGACAGCCAATTGGGTGGATCTTCAAGTGCTGGTCAAGGGAATCCAAAAGCTTTATCCCAAGATGCAAAAGCTGGGAATCCAAAAGCTTTATCACAAGATCCTCCAAAAACACTGGCAGTGTGAATCAGTTAAATTAAAATTTAAAAACTCAACAATTTTCTTATTCATTTTTCATTGCACTTTCACTTTCAGGTTGATAACCAGTCAGTTAAGACTTCAAATGCACTATCTCAAGACTCCACTATGTCATTGCTTGTATGTGTTACAAAATTTTTTACCCTACAAATCAATTGAAATGCTTTCATTTGCTAATGTTTAGTTTATTAATGTTTGGTTTTTGGTCATTATATATTCAGAGACCAGGGCAGAGAATGACAGTTCTTGAAATGCCTTCTGCTGCAATAGTTATTGGTGATACTTCAGTTTCTGCTACAACATACACTTGGAGGGGGCAGAGATGTGATACTCTTGGAAGTTTGAAAGTTGCATCAGCTTTAAAGAAGACAAAGGATAATAAAAAGAAGACAAAGGATGATAAAAAGGGTGATTGAAGTGTTGAGTTTATGTTAGGATCAAAGTAGCTTTTTTGCACAGATTGTCAACTTTAAATTGTTGGTTTTTGGTGATGATAAACAAGTATATAGTGTGAACATAACTCTTTTACACAGTTGGGTTTAGGTCTTTTGCACAGGTTGTTCTATGTGAAATGAAAAAAGCTCTTTTGCACAGTTGTTGGTAAAGTTGATAGTATGCTATTATGATTGTAAGTGGCCTTTTGTAAATAACCAAATCTTTTGTAAACTGTGAATTTCAGTGATAATGCTTTTATTAGTTCAATTTAATCAAGTTTGTAACTTTAGTTTGAGTATAATTCTTTTGACAGTTTTACCAATTAGTTTCATCAATGGTTTTGTAAGTTCAATTACACATAGTTTGTACAATGGTTTTATAACTTCAATAATCAATGGTAAATACAAATAGAACAGAGCAAAACAGAGCAATTGGCATCAACAAGTCTTGATATTCATTGCAGGAATATTTTACAGAGCAAAACAAAGCAACAAGATAATGTTGCTTCAATGTGGCAGAAATACAACTACAAGTTCTTTTCCCTCCTTCAAATCAAAATCAAAACTACCAACAACATCAACACCATGATAACAACTAGACCCAAAACTATATCCTATTTCACAAAAAAAGAGATTAAGTCTTCTTTACCCTCCTTCATACATTGAGAAGCAGTAACATCAAGAGTACAATAAGAACAAAACACCCAAAGAGTACAACAATGAAAAATTTTCGCTTTCTAGCACGCTTGATTTCAGTTGCATTATCTCATCTTGATGGTGATTGATAGCATGTAGTAGCTAGACCTGGAATCAAAACAGTGGATCGATGGCACATTGGGGATCATGCCAAGAAAAATAACAACATCCACCATTCTGCAATTCGTCAAAATTATGAAGCAAAAAAAAAAAAAGGTGGAAAATCGAACAAGGACAAAGAACCTAAAACCCAGAAGAAATGAAGGTCAATTGGGTGATTAAAATCCATAATTACAAATCGAAAACACTTACAAAAGCATAGTTTGGGTAGGCAAAGAACCTTCACCCAGGGGTTGTTCCAGTCCATGACGTCTTTGGCACGCTATTTTTACCACAATAGCACATCACGTTCGTCATGGCTACTTCTTGGTTGCTACGATGGATGGAGTGCGAGGAAGGAGGAAGAAAGCTGCAAAGGTGGGAGTGCAAGGAAGAAAGCTCATCTGGGTTGATAGAGGTAACATACTTACTCCCTACATTAGGAAATGATGAAAAAATCAGCACGTGGAAGACCACGTGCACTTTAACGTGAGTGTTGTAACGGCCGTCAGGGCTAGGGGCCAAAATGGGATAATTAGTAACATTGTGAACCGAGGTGGGAAAAGTTTCATTTTGGGTACCATTATGGGATTGAGTGGATAATTTGGGTTTTTTTTTTTTTTTTTTCATATTTTGGCCCTTATTTTATTTCTGGATATTTTAAAACCCAAAATAAGGGGCCTCTTCTCTTTTGAATAATTTTTTTTAAGTCTATTGTCTATTGTAATTTTGTTTATTTATAAAATTAGAAAAATAAATGAACTTATTGATTTGACATATGAAAAGATAAATTGAAATGTTAAAGAAAAATTATATAAAATCAAACATTTTCTTAAAATTCATATAAATTTATGAGAAATAGAAGGGGTAGTAATTACTTGCTTCACAAAGAGATTTTGGCAAGCAAAACTCTTGGAAAAGAAACTTCAGCTTTTTGGGGGGTCAAATCAGGTAGCGTAGTCGTTAGGAGGGTGACTAAAAATGAGTAGTAGTAGGAGTAAAGATCTTTTGTACAATTGCATAAGTTTTGGATAATACTATAAAAAGTAAAAAATATTTTTCTATTTTTAAAGCTCCCTTATTATTATTATTATTATTATTTTGGTAGAGAGGAAAAAAAACAAAAACAAGAGTTATAACCTAAGATAGCTAACCCCAGCTTCATCCGCCCTGATGACGCGGATGAGGTCCGGGGTGGGTTCAACAAGGTAGACAAACGGGAGATCTTTGGTAGTACCCATCTTAGCAAGGAGGTCAGCGTATTTGTTTCCCTCTCGGAGGGAGTGTTGAATAGTCACGTTTAGCTCAATCACCAAACTTTTCACATCTTCAATTAGAGAGGTCAACGGGTGACTCTTTTCACTTCAATTTTGAAGCAAGCTGTAGGCCAGATGCGAGTCAGTTTCTATGATGGCCCCTTTAACATTCTTCGATTTTAGAACTTTAAGACCCATGAACATAGCTTGAATTTCAACCTCAAGGCTACCACGCACGAGCTTAAGCGGCCATAAAACCCACCCAACCAGCTTCCTTTGGCGTCACAGATAATTCCACCCAAGCCATATCTACCAGAGATGTTGTTAGCACTCCCATCTGTGTTTAATTTTGTTCGACCTGCAGGAGAGTGGGACCAAACAATAAGTTTCGGAGATTTAAGGATATGAGAATTAACAATATTAGAAAAGGCAAGTGCAACTTTCCTAGTCCAGTTGACAATTTGAGCACAAGTTCCTGCCTCCCTGCTAGGTGTAGCATTAATCACTTCCATATTTCTTTCTTTCCATATGTTAAAAGCTATGGAACAGAACCAAAACATCCACAGGATCCCTTGAAGTTTGGTTCCGTTATTGGGATTTAAGTTGTCTTTTATCAAATCAATGGTGGGGATATGAATATCCCAGCTTTCAAAACTCACAAAAAAAATCCAAATTCTTCTAGCTTTGAAGCAGTCACGGATTATATGAATAGAGGTTTCTTCCTCAAGGTTGCATCTAGAACATATGGAAGAATCATACATATGTCGTCTCACCCTAAGGCTATTTGACATGAGTCTGTCTTTCAAAAGGAGCCAAAAGAAATTGATGATTTTTGCAGGGATTTTAAGCTTCCACAAACAGCTCCAAGTAGTATCAGCATTCAAAGTATGATCAAATTGAATATGGTAAGCACTTTTGATGCTAAACAGTCCTTTAGGGTTAGGACCTCATGAAGGAGAATCATCACTGTTGTTGTAGATAGGGAGACGAACATATTTAATGACTTTTTTTATCCCTTCAGTAAAACCCCAGTTGGGATCATTAACATCCCAAGCCTTATTTTTAATGATATTGTCAATAGGGATATCAGAAGTAAAGTTCATGTTAAAGCACTTATTAAAGTTTCCATTGCCACACCACCAATCATTCCAGAGATTAACATTATCCCCCTTACCAATGTTCCAACGAAGACCCCTTAGAATAAGGGGTTGAGCTTTCATGATACCTCTCCAAGTAGGTGAACTACCAGGAGACTTTTTCCATTTCGAAACAGGAATGCCCTTGACATATTTAGTATCTAAGACTTTAACCAAAAAAATTTTACTCTTAATCACCACTTGCCAAGTAAGCTTCGCCAAGTTAGCCAGATTATTGTCTCTAGATTTGCGAATGCCAAGACCCCCATCTCTTTTTGGTTTACAAACATTATCCTAGCTAATAAGATGAGTTTTTCTTTCCGTATCGCTGGTGTGACCCCACAAAAAATTTCTATTTAAACGATCAAACTTATCACAAGTACTCAAAGGAAGGTGATATAACTGCATGGAATAAGTGAGAATAGTACTAGTAATCGCATTAATGAGAATCATTCTACCATCAATGGACCTTAAGTTAGCTTTCCAAGCCGTCTACCTGCTCGAAACTTTCTCCACAATATGATTAAAAGTGTTTCTTTTCATTTTACCATGGGAAGAGGGATAACCAGGTAAACTCCAAGCCTAGTGATAGGAATACCGGTGGTATATTTGATAGCATTAACTCTATCACTAGGCACATTTTTTGAAATAAAACATTTAGACTTGGCAAAGTTTATCTTCTGGCCCGAGGCATCGCAAAAATTCTTAAGAGTGTCCATGACCACAGTACAATAAAAAATCTCAGCTTTGGAAAACAGAATTAAGTCATCGTAAAAAAGATGGGAGATAGCAGGGCCGTTTCTCGAAGGCTTAAGACCCCTCCGTTTCTTATTATTGACAGAATTGAGAATCAGATGAGATAATTTTTCCATGCATAAGGCAAAAAGATAGGGAGAGAGAGGGTCCCCATGTCTTAACCCTCTACCAGCCTTGAAAGGATCGAGGCACCCACCATTCCAGAGAATAGATATATCAGAGTTGGAGACACAATTCATAATGAGATCAACCCAAATTTAGAGCAAGTTAAAATCAGTCAAGGTTTGTCTAAAAAAAACCCAGTCAATTCTATCATAAGCTTTTTCAAGATCAATTTTCTAAATAATACCACCTTTCTTATCAGTACATTTATTTAAAGAATGAATTATCTCGTGTGTCATGATAACATTGTCGGTAGTTTTCCTCCCCGGGATGAAACTACTTTGAAAGGGGCCAATCATATCAGTCGAAAAAGGTCTAAGCCTCCCCACAATAATTTTAGACAACAATTTGTAACTCACATTACACATGCTTATGGGTCTAAACTCATTAATAAAATTAGGATTTTGTATCTTAGGGATAAGCACAATAAGGATCTTATTCATCTCAGTAGGGATAGACCTGTTAAGAAAGGAGTCTTTAATAATGTTACACAGATGAGGCCCAACCAAAGCCTAGTACTTTTGATAGAATTCAGGGTGAATATTATCAGGCTCAGGTGCCTTTAAAGGTCTCCTTTTGAGGGCATTCCAAATCTCAATATCAATAACAGGCCTAGCTAACATCAATTTATCAGCTTCAGAGATCATAGGAGAAGAAAAGGTAGCTTGGTAGTTTAAAGAACCAGTACAACTAGTGTCTTTGGTAAAGAGATTCATAAAATAATTTCTCGCATTAGTTCTGAGGGAGTTCTGATCGTGAACCCAAGTACCATCAATTTTGAGGGTTAAAATATTATTCCTTCTACTTCTGATCATGGTCGTGACATGAAAAAATTTAGTATTTCTTTCGCCATTCACAAACCAGTTGGACTTAGATTGCTGTCTCCGAAAATTTTCTTCTTGATTTAAAATAGTATTATACTGCCATCTAAGCTCCTTTTCAAGCCTGTTAAGGTTATGGGAGAAGAAATTGCACCGGGCTTTTTGGATACCATCCAATCTAGCTAAGATTTTATTTTTTCTATAAAAGATATTTCCAAAGACATTTTTATTTCAATCTAAAGCAGACTTTTTAAAGAGGATAATTTTCTCACAAAAGGATGAATCACGCTCCTAACTATTTTTAACAATATCGGCAAAATCATTATGGCTAAACCAAGCAGATTCTACTCTAAAAGGACTAATAGAAAAGGTAGAATTAGAATTACCTGCAATAGAAGTACCTGCAATGTAGGCCATAACAGGGCAATGATGTCAGAGGTGGTCCGAGGAAGGTTTCTGACATAAGCATCGGGAAAATTGAGTCTCCATTGGGCATTGGCCAGAGCTCTATCCAGCCTTTTGAAGGTCTTAGCAAACCCATCTTGCCCATTTGTCCAAGTCAACCTGGGGCCTTCACAGCCTAAATCCATGAGAGCATAATTGTTTATGCCCTCAACAAATTTTTAGCTTCTTCTAGTAGCAGATTGACCATCAATCTCTCTACCTCTTCGTTCGGAATAGTCTAAATTAAGCATCCAAAGACCGCCAGCTCTACCCTCTAGATCATAAATACTCGAATTCGTCAGCCAAATTAGCCAAAAAAGTTTCCCATGTCCAAAATCACAATAATATCTGGGTTGTTGGAGTAGAATAAATGCCTGCATTCTCTCCTAAAATCCTCATTAGCAGCACCTCTACAATTCCAACTCATCAATTTCATGGAATCCATAAAACCAGAATTAGGTAGAAGCTTCGTTGGGTTGAAACCCAATATTTCCTTTTTCTCCCTCAGACTGTTGGTCCATGCCTTCGTTGACGCCATTTGTATAGCGTGGAATTGGGCTTCGACTCTGGTTCCTATCATCTCATGTAACTCTATCAGGATCCTCACATCCTTGATCATCCAACTTATCTTTACCAGAATAGATTCCTCTATTCTTAGTGTGTAAAACAGGCCAAGCGAGTTCTTTTCCATTTCCACCATTGTTGTTTCTGGCATTTCTCCTTTTGTCGAATCCATGGGATACACTTTTTTCCTTGCCGCCCCTGCTAGAAACACTATGAGTCGAGATGGGAATGGAAGGGGTCACCGAATTGTTACAAGTCAGCGGCGTTGTAGGCTGTGTATGAGGGAGGTTAGGGTTAGGGCTTGTCGAAGAGGTAGAAGGTGTGTTCATCAACTGAGTGTTTTTGTTTGGTTTCCATCCAGTACGTGAGTACCAGCTGGAGATGGGGCGGGCTCAAACTGGGCTATTTGGGTAGCTTTAGGCTTATAAGAAGTCTGATTTTGTTGCACAACTGGGCCTTTATCTTTCTCTATCTCTTTGAGTCTTCGGGTGATAGGTTTAACAGGCCCGACATTATTCTTGGGCCTACTCTGTTCTTGCTCAGTTTGGTTCTCGGACAAGGCCCCAAATCTGTTAGACGTTTTAGCAACATCAGAATTAACATTGCTTCTATGGGCTTAGGCCTTTTCCTTCCTTTCTTGGAGACCATGTTCCATGGGCCAAACCCAGGTTCATTATCATTCTTGTCTTGACCCCCATGCCTTGCTCCTTCTTTACCCATCTCAGCAATGGTAGGACTGGGTTTTTGACTACCCGTTACCGGCCAGTTGGTTGGGCACCATTCTTTTCGATGACCTACCCTTCCACAAGCATAGCATATAGAGTGAATAGATTCGTATTCAATAGCATATATTTTCCCTCTAAGTTTAAAATTAGCAAGCAAAGGTAGATTTAAATCTACCCCAATACTTATATGAGCATATTTAGCTCTGTTTGCGGAAGCCTGTTAATGTCCATTTTTATCGAACGGCCTATGAGCTACACAATTTTGAACAGAATTTCTGGTTCATAGTATTCCATCAGCAAGCCGGGGAGTCTCGCTCATATGGCCGTCTTAGTTTCAGTAGCATATTTAGGATTGAAGTCAGGTTCCCAACGTCTCACAGTTAGGTAATGATCTAGGATAATGTAAGGTCCACCAAAGTAGACATTGTGGCAATCCTCAGCACAATCGAATTTGAATAGGAAAAAGCCATCCCCAAGGTCCCAAGCTTCGAAATCTCCTTAAAGATTCCAAAGTTTGGAAACCCTAGAACACAGAGCTTTATACCCAATAGTTTTTCCCAATAATCTAACAATCAAGCTACGGCTCCAACGAGCCCGGATTCTCTCAAGGGTGTCTTCCGGAAGTTCAGTCATATGGTTGCCTTTACTATTGACAGTCACGGGAGATTTAGCAATGGTAACAGAATCATTCAGTTCATCAAAGAATACAACCTTGGGGTCTTTAAAGGATTTAACAGGGTGAGAGTTATTCTCATTAATAGGAGTAGCAAATGATGTTTATTCAGTCAAAGTGACTGCCTCCTGCCTAGAGGTTTCCACGTTTAAAGCACATTCCTCCGGCAGGGAGGTCTCCATGGGAGAATCCTCCCGGCTAGATTCAGGTGACCCAGAAAGTGGGGCAGTCTCAAGGGGGTCAGAGATCGGGGAGTTTTCATGCATAATAACTTCAGAAGATGGCGCGGTTTCGATCTCGTGAATATTTTTGTATTATTATTGTCATGTTTGATTTTTTTCATCAAACATAATATTTTTTAAATACAAATTTAATCTATATTTTTTTAATTATAAAATACGTAATTTGTAGTATTTTAAAATATTATAAATTACGTATTTTATAATTTTTAAAAAATAAAATATATACAATAAATATACATTTGAAAAATATATTGTTTGACAACAAAAAAAAAAAAAAAAGTAAAATACGACGTGACAATAGTTTAGAAGTAGAGAGAGTACACCTAAATTCTGTCTACGCGGTTCATATTTGCCAACCGTATATTGTACTCGTCAATATCGACCCAACTAGGTTTTGCTTTTGTCCTACATTGTAGACAGTTACGTACATAACTATAACTCTCCCTAATGTGTAACAAGTTGTCTCCAAACTTCCACGTTAGTAATCTCATATTGGTTTACGTGGCTAATGTTTACTAAATTTTCGTGGTAGACGACAGACGTGATGCACGTGTAGATACTTTTTACTCCGTATTTAGTTTTTAATTATATTTTCTTATACCATTATTTTTTTTTGGCCTTTCTCTATTTTTTTTTCCCATTTAATCCTTTTTTTTTTCTCTTATATAAGCTCGCTGTATTTTCTCCCTCTTCACCATCCTTCTCTCTCTTGCCTTTTTTTTTTTTAATTATCCAAATCCATTTTTTCTATTTAATATCCCACGTTAATTTTATCTATCTTATTGTGCCACGTGACAACTCAAGAGTAAAATGCTTGAGTACAAATATCGCTAATGCAAATTAGATTTTTCAGTAAAGTATACATAGATCAAGATTCAGCCATTTCAAACCAAAAAAATATTCTAACTTGATTAGTGATCCTATCAATATATGATAAACTCTTCATATTTGATTTGTTGACTTAAAGTTAAATTTATCTTTTTCATAGTTTGGTTATAGTTGTAGTACTAGCAAAACACCCTTCCTACAAGAGGGATAATTAAAATATATATTTTATATTTTAGTCCATAATAAATTAACCAAGGAGTATTCAACTAAAATGCACACTACTAGATAAATGTTGATTACCGACAAAATTTTCGTCGGTAACGGTGGATTCCTGACGGAAAGCTCTGTTGGAAATCTGTTGGTAAACTTTTGTCGGGGATTGTTTGACAAAAGTGCTTCTGTTGGTGATTAACAAGGAAATTTGATGTCTGTCCGTCGATAATCAACTACAGAATATTCTATCTCTAAATTTTGTTGATAAATTAGAAATTTGTTGGTAATGCGCAGTAGTCTCGTTTTATAGTAGAATGTTACATGCCTTTTATTTTCGTATGTATCGTGTTACATGCCTTTCAATTGCAATGACGAGATTTGAATTTGAATTTTTTTTTTTTCAAACTCATAGTATATGAAAAAATGTCAACTAATCAGTGCTCACATTTTTTTTGGTTAAATTAATCATAATGTATTTCTTTGGTATATAGTTAAATAGAAACCTATATTCAATTAAGAAGTAATCAATGAGATAACTGCGCAAGTAGAGCACCAAATTTGGCACCGATCAAGTATCAACTTTTCAACTATATATTCTATTTCCTCCGTATAAAAATAAAAATAAAAACTCAATGTGACCGGTCAAACTTTTTAATAATTGACTATTACATTTTTTTTTTTTATATAATTTGCATTAACTTGGCAACTTTTTTGTGTCATGTTTTCAAAAGAGAAAAAATATTTTTTTAAAATTAGTTTAAGTTTACGGATGGTTAAAATTTAGAAATAAGGATATTTTTTGGAACCAACCAAAATTAAAAATAAAACTATTTTTTCAGGTCGGAAGAAAATTCTTTTTACCTACTTTACAAGATGACACATAAGATACTATATAATTTTATGAACAAAAATTATTATACTCATTAATAAGTACCACTTACAAAACCTAACATATGCCTATAAGCACTTATTATAGAATCATTCATTAGAAATTGCGAGGGATAACTATTGAAACAAAATTTATTATATTTCTAATTTGGTTTGGTAAATATGTATTTAAGGACATATTTTAAAAATCTTAATATACTTGTAAACTTTATCTCAATAATTATACACAATACACTTACAAGTTTTAATATTCTTAAAATAATTTTTAAAACATAAATACTACTACCTCGATACTTTCGTCCTAAAATAATTATCTTTTTAATAATGTGCACACAGATTAGGGAAGCTTTTAAAAAAACTGATCTACTCTTATTTAAGTTAAATTATTGTAGATAAGTTGTTAGAGTATTTTTTTCTTACCAACTCTTTTTAATAAGAGTAATAAATAATGACACTTTTGGTAGAATATGAATAAATATTTTTTGAAATCTAACAATAATTATTTTGAGTTAATTTTTTTTTACTAAAATAATAATTATTTTGAGACGAAGATAGTAGTATTATTACCACTATTTTTTTTAGAATTATATAATTATTTGGTCCCTCGACTTTATCAAATCTATGCGTTTGGTCCCTCTGCTAAAAAAATGCAATCTGGTCACTCGATTTACATTTCGTTAAGAGATTTCTCCTTTTCTCCGTTAACGTCTTTCCGTTTGTTTTTTTTAAAATACCCAAACTACCCTTAATGCTTCCCTTCAAAAGACTGAAACACACCCCCCAACTAACCCTCCCTCCCTCTCTCTCTTTCTCTTTCTTTCCCTCTTCTCTCTCTCTCATGCCCTATTTTGATTTTTAATACCTTTATCTTCATCACATATAATCAAGTCACCATTAACGCTGTTGCAATGAAGTTTCGGTGAGTCAACATTAATCCTTTACTCAACTCGGTCGTACCAGAGGAGTAAAGAATAGCGGCCATGTCGTTTGAGAAACAGGGTAAGGCAATTGCAAGGCCCTGTTTGGGGTCTTGGAAATTAATTCAGAATATTAATACAAATTGGGGTTACTGTTTTGAAATGGGGGTGATGGTGGTGGGGAGAGGAGGATTGAAGGTAAGTTAAAGGGTTTGACTTTGGGGTAGAGGTGGTCAACGGTGATGATGAGTTTGGGTTTGGAGTCGTTGAGTTGGTGGGTGAGTTCGGTGAGGGTGTAGAGAGGGTTGGCGGTGGTGGCGATTGCGCCGATGGCAATGACGACGAGGAAGGCAACAGGAAAAAGGGTGGAGTTTGGGGAGAGGATGAGGATGACATCGTTTTTGGAGATGTTGAGGTTGAGGAGGGATTGAGAGAGCTGAGTGACTTTGGATTATGAGGTGGGAGAAAGTGAGAGCGTTGGTTGGCTGATTTGGATCGATGAGGGCGGGGGAATTAGAATGGGTATGGGTATGGAGACTGCGGGAAAGGAATTAGAATATGGAGAAGTTTTGGGCTTAGGGGAGAGAGATAGGTTCTCTTGGAGAGGTGTAGACTCCATTTTTGTTGTTGGTTGACATTGGAAATGAGCTGTAGAGTGAGACAACAGGCTGAAATGTTGAGGTTTTCTCTTTTGATTTTTGAAACCCACCACTATCTATCTCTCTCTCTCTCTCTCTCTCTCTCACGCCCTCTTCTCTCACCCCCTATTCTTTCTCCTCTTCAATGTCACCACCCAATAGCCCCCATCCCCAACATGTCCATTGTCAGCCACCCTCTTCAATGTCACCACCCAATAGCCCCCATCCCCAACATCTCCATCAGATCTCAAATTAACAAGCTTAACCAAGAACCTCAGATCTACAACTAGTCAACAAAAATCATCATCTCAGATCCATCCCACATACATACCCATACACACATGCCAATATACATATACATATGAATACATACATATATATATATATATATATATATATAGATGGTAGGGAGAAAATCGATAACAAAATCAGTATAAAATTAAATTGGTGCATTTGATTTCAAAGTAACTATTCAAAAAAAAAAATTGGGGGACGATTGGGCAGGCATGGGGAGAAAATCCCTAATCAAGTATCTTGAGAAACACTAATCCTTGGCTTCAAGCAATGAAAAAAAAGTCAAACAATTCAATTTTTTTAATTTAATGAAGATAAGGGTATTTTGGGCATTCTAAAAATAAATAGACGAAAATTCTAACGGAAACGACGAAAAGGGAGAATCTTTTAAGAAAATACAAATTGAGGGACCAAATTGTATTTTTTCTAATAGAGGGACCAAACACATAAATTTTGTAAAGCTAAAGGACTAAATAATTATATAATTCTTTTTTTTTTTACAACATATCTCCTAAAACTGCGGATGTTAGTCAAACTACCTACCATAAAATCTTACAAAAATCTTAAGTTTTCTTGGAGAACACGTGCATCCTCCGCCCTTCAATTTCTCGACACCTCAACTTAGTCATATCATATTACAACATGACTAATTTAACCCTGTATTCAAACCCACTTTTAAGTTTTAAGCCTCGTAACGAGCCCAATGTTGTCATTCTGGCCACACTCTTTTTCGAGAAACGCAGACGTGACGGACGATACAATCCGAACGATCTCGAAGTTGACGAATATAAGTAAAAAAGTTTACATATTTGGATCTATATACAAAATGTATAATTACCTAATAACAATAGTATTTTTTTTCAATTAAATTTTAAATATAATAATAGGGTAAACTTCGAAACAAAACCCTTCAATTATGACTCAGATTCAACCCGACACCCTGAATTACTAACTCTTGCGAGTCGACCCCCTCTTCGGGTCATACTTGTAAAAATCAACCCATATGTTAATTCAATGTTAGTCAAACTAACAGAAATTGCAGCCAACAAAAAATCATCTTTAAGACGAATTTGCCCTTTATGTCAACAATCAACTTCTTATTCTTTTAATCCCTGCTTTCTTCACCTTCACCTTCACCTCACCATTCCTTCTCCATCAAACCCAAGTTGAAAATCCAAGGCAACCATCTCAAATTACAAAACAAAATTCAGTTGATAATACATTTTGATAGCAAATAGCTTCAGAATAAAATATTACAATTACATACACCAAAATCAAAGGCTAAGCCATTTAGAGCCTCAAGCTCACTAACAATACCAAGTACAGCAGCTTAAGCCTACAGTAAAAACCAAAAAAAAAAAACTCTTAAACCCTTGAAAGAAAATCAAAATTGGTCTTTAACGTAGCTGAATACGAGCTCATTATCTGTGAATTTTTGATTCTATCATCCTTGAACTTTTTTTTTTCCTTTTAAATTCACGATTCTTGATTCAACCATCTAAATTGGGCGAAATTTGTTCAGCTGCCTAACAAGTAGCTGACCATTATTCACCATAGCATCATAATCTACCTTAATCAAATGAGAGAAACAATAACAAAAAGATTTTTTTTTTTAAATGGGTAAAAATCCCCAATTGAACTCACCACAATAATCTTTATCTTCTCAGCCGTTTTTGCCACTAACAATCCAATTGTTGGTTGTCTCTTACTCCCTTTGTTTTATGCTCCGATAGACTATGTTAATCGATCCAATCAACGCAAACTAACCCACTAGTGCTTTATACTTCCTCCAATTCTCAACAATACAACACCACATAAAAATCCAGAAAATGAGAGAAATGTTTGTTATAGTCCTTCAGCGTCGTAGTTTAGGTCGTCGCCGGTAGATCGGGTGACCCAATGTCACAGTCCAGTCCGCTCTTTCTTCTGCAGTCCACCCTCTTGAGTTTAATTACTTCTCACTGTACAATTCTCTAATCCAATTAGTCCCCAAAACAATCAATCTAGCCAATTCAACCAGTCTCTCTCTACCATCTCATTCAGGAAAAGCGATTCTATCTGTTTAGGCAATGTGCGAACTCAGGCAAAAGCAGAATCTTCAACCCTTACCGTGCCAAAAGGCTAACAAGCCCAAGGGGAGACAACTCTGCTTACTCGTACTCTTTTGTCTTAGCGACAATTCAATTGTAGTTGAGCCAATAGCACCGGAGCCAATGAATGTGGATTCCCTTCCTAAAAGCCTTCCACCCAGAAAGAGCTAAACAACTGCTCTTTAAACAACGGGAGATGGAGACAACGAATGAATATTGGATGAAAATTTGGAACAATCGATAACCACCCTTGGAGAACGAGTGTTACTGATTGAAAGCGGGGAAAAAATTAAGGATGAGTGAAGGTTGATTAGAGATGGTGGGTTGGTCGATGTCTGCGAGATTAAGAGAGGTATATAGAGGCGATCATGGAGGAGGAAGTGATATGATTGGATTTGTGCATGTTTTTAGGGTTTTTTTTGTTGTTAGAGAAGAAAGAGAGGCACAAGTCGGGTGGACTGACTCACTTGAGTTAATAGTCTAGGGGGCTATTTTTTGTCCGTACATAGTTCAGGGGGGTCTTTTGAAGTTTACCCTAATAAATATTATAGATAAATAGATAAATTACATACGTGTCTTTTTATAGTAAGACATTCATAGTATTTTTCTAATTAATAAAATAAATATTCCATCCGTTTAAAAAAAGATTGACGTTTTAGAGTTGTGCACACATATTAAGAAATTTTATAAGTTGACAAATATACCCTTATTAAATATCTTTAATTTTTGTGCTAAGAGTAGTTGAAAAAATAAATTAGAAGGAGATAGTTATTAGGAGAAGATAAAGTATTTAATGAAGAGATGATCAATTATTGGAACTTGTGAGAAGACAAGGGTAAATTAGGTAAAACATGCATTGAAAACCTAAAACGACAATCTTTTTGAAATAAATTTTTAGAGCTAAAACGACAAATATTTTGAAACAGAGGGAGTATTAATATAAATAAATTATATTATAATTAGTTCTTTGTATAATTTTATACTCCGTATTAGCTTAAGCATAAAAGTATTATCCCGAATGAAACTCAAAGAGCCACGCCATTCCAGCTTTCTAACGGGCCCAGCCCCCGACTTTCTCTCTCCACTCCGTCCTTCTATATAGCTTTCTCTCTCCGAAAGGTTACGCCGTCACCCATCCATACAATGCATCAAGGGTCAAACCGTCAAATGAAACCTAATTAAGCATTTTGCATTTTTTATTCCTAGTATTCTGTGCCTCTTGAGGCGTTTATGTGAATTAGTCTGAATTTGTTGGAAATAGTCTAATCAATCGGTGATTGGTGATGCTTGGCGGAGTACTTTGTGCAAGTCCCAAACCTTGGCTCTTAACATCACTCTCCTTCGCTTGCGGCGGGAGCGGCTCCGCAGCTCACCATCGACTCATTGGTTCACCTATCAAGTTGCTTGACGAACGGCATCGTCGCCATCACTCCACTGCCTGCCGCCTCAATTGCAGTGGTGGTGGTGGCGTCAGGAGTGGCGGGGCGGCATCTATATGGCATGCAATTCTTCCCGTCAGAGGAGGCATTTGTAAACCGGCCTTCCATCAAGAACAGAAGGGCGAAGGATCATGGAATGTTGCCTGGGATGCCCGACCGGCGCGGTGGCTCTACCGGTCGGACTCTGTCTGGCTGCTTTTTGGTGTATGTGCATGTCTGGCTGCCCCGTTGGAGATTCACGATTTGAGCACTGAATCGGTTGCTGTTGAGGATGCTATTGATACAATTGATGATGCATATACAGACACTTCAGCTATTATATCGGAAGCTAATTTTAAAAATTCTGCCAATTTCAGAGTAACAGGTAAATCGCTAGGTCATTTTGAGCTTAGATAAAAATCCAGTTAAATGTTCATATTGAGCTTGATTTTTGTTTTATAAACTGCCACTTAACTATGCCTATGAAGTCTTTTAAATTTTAATCATATTGGAACTCTAGTTTATTTAATATGTTATGCTTATTGAAATGATTACAATGGTTTATGTTGTTTTAATCATTGTTATTGGCTGTCCTTTTTTGCTTGATTAAAAGAAAAATCATCTGCCAAAAAGTAGTCTTGTATAAATGAATGTCTTTAGTGCCACCACTATAGCATTAGCATGTGTCTAAAAAAATGAAGTTTTATTTTAGTAGCACTTATACATTAATATCATCACTGGTAACACTACATAATTGCTGGGACATAATTTAGTAGCTTCATAGAAAACGTGGCACTTATTTTGAAATAAAAAATTTAAAAAGACACTCTTACAAAGGGCTGCAAAAAGAAGAATAAATAAATCAAATACTATTGATTCTCACGTTATACACTTTTGACAACACATGTAAATATTTTTCATTTGTAAAGTCAAAATGCAATTCCTTTTTTGGGAGGGACGATGAACTTACGAGTTTTTTCATTTTGGTTATGGCAATTGTTTAAATTTTCATTTCAACATACTCCACTAGCTTTTTGAAGTTACAATTTTTTTTAAAGGAGTGGCTATCTCTACCCCTATATTTGCTTTGTTGCCCCCTCATTACTGTTGAAGTCAAATTATTATGTGTCTAGACAAAATTAGCCTTAGCCTTGTGTATATCATGTCTTTCTAAAGGATATATTTTATTCATGATTTGCCCTTTATGTGGGAATTTCATTTAACAATGATTTATCAGTTTCTTATAGAAGTTAACAAATCTCTTTTGAATAGGGTTGTTTTATTTTATTTTAAGGATAAATTAGGAAGGTTTTTATTTTTCTTAGAAACAAGAACAAACAAAGTTACTCAAAATAGAAAAATAAAAATGATAGAACAGAAAAGGTCTGCAAATTTTTTTTTTCCTCTTAAAAAAGGCTATGATCATACATTTATTCATATAAAAAAGCAATGTCTAAGAATTTTACTTTTTTTATTTGAAAGATCAAATATTATAAAATTAGACGACCACAAATTATCTTGGAGTTTACAATCAAGTAATATAGAAGCCAGAATAGCATAATTAGGGCAACTCCAGATTAGTTTGTATTCATATTGTATTTGGTAAGAGATGCATTCTGACGGTATTTGAATGTTCCATTGGAAACTACAGCTTATAGAACTAGATGGCCTCCTTTAGCAGCTGTTCTGTAAGAGCCTTTCTTTGAGACCACGGAAAAAATGCAATAAAGTATGAAGACAGACGACAGTGGAAGAGAATCACTTTGTGTTTAGGATTTTGATGTTCTTTCTATTTTTTGAAGAGAATCACTTTTTGTTTAGGATTTTTATTTTCTTTCTATTTTTTTGTTACCGTATAATTAAGATGGGTTGGCTTTTGTAGTTAACTTTCACATTAATGAAGGGGGTGGAGAAGTATATATTGGGGTGGAGATAGCCGCTCCATTTTTAATCAAATTTTCTCTAAATTATCACTTTACAAGCATTCATTTTCTCTCCGGTTATCATAATCTCTTTAGAAACATTTCTATATTGGTAAATACTTCATGTTGTGTATCGAGTTTGATATTTGATGCGAAATAGTGGATATAGATATTTGAATTCCTTAGTTCTGATCTTTTGAACCAATTGTTGGGGATGACTTGGATGTCAATACAGGGGTGCCCGCAGATGGAAGATGTCTGTTCAGAGCAATAGCTCATATGGCTTGTTTGAGAAATGGGGAAGAAGCTCCTGATGAAAATCAGCAGAGAGTACTTGCGGATGAATTAAGAGCTCAAGTATAATTCTTTTCATAAATTCCAATTTGCCTTCGCAAAACTTGCTGGAGTAATTTGAAGGTCATTATAACCTTTTGTTGGTGGTTGGAATTTATAGGTGGTTGATGAACTTTTAATGAGGCGCAAAGAAGTTGAATGGTGAGTTTTTTTTATTACTAACTACTACAAGTTTTGTCAATAGTAGCAGTACTTGTAGTAAGAATTGTTGTTAATAAATGAAAAGCGTAGTTGAGTTGTGGTATATTTTTTTTGTTTTATCCTTTTAGGTTTATTGAAGGAGATTTTGATGCTTATGTAAAAAGAATTGAACAACCTTTTGTATGGGGTGGTGAACCAGAGTTGTTAATGGCTTCGCATGTTCTTAAGTGAGTATATTATTCGTCCTTTAATTATCATCTCTGTTATAAATGATCGCGTTAGACATTCTGATTCTTTTGTCGCATATTGCATTTGCTATACTATTATTTATATACTCCTTTTCTATTCTAAAAAAGAGTACCCTCTGACTTGTCACACAGTAAATTTACAATATTAGGAATATTAGTACATTTTGGAATTTCAAATGTTACTGAAGTTGGAGTGAGACCTATCAATCAAAAGAGCATGCAAATTAAGGGTAAAATGGTTAATGTAACACTCCTGAAAAGAAACGATTACAAAGTAGACATTTCAGAAACGGTCCGGACTCTTTATTAGGAATGGAGTATATTTCTGGGATAACATTCAGGGTGTAAAGTAAGTTTGGCCAACCTTTCTCAGTTTTCTACCTTGGAGGGAGCATTCTTATAAAGTTTTTAAGGAACATTACTAATTACATCTATTATTTTTATAGGTTTCCCTTTTGTGTTATATGAATTTCAGAAAGAATAATTTCATTCAGCTTAGGATTAAAGCTCTGTTTTGATGGACTAGAATGTTTCATGGTGCTCATTTTGTTCATACTTTGGTTTTATGTTGCTTTTCATTTCAGGGCTATGATTTCTGTCTACATGTTAGATAGAAGCACTGATAGTTTAAAAAACATAGCAAATTATGGTGAAGAGTATCAGAAGGATGATACTGATCCCATCAAAGTTTTATTTCATGGCTATGGTCATTATGACATATTGGAGGCTGTCTCGAAACAAAGTTGTGAGGAACCAGAAGCGTAAAACCAAGTGTGCTGTATGCAATTAGAGGAGGGAGAAGATTCATATGATTAGTGAGAAGTTATTTGCAAATTTTTTATTCTGTTCCCATTTCACATTTAATCCATGCATTGAAATGACGGTAGTGCAACAAGCATTAGGCTTGTTGCAAATTTTGTGTAGAATCCATGTTGTCTCTTATAGGTTCCGAATTCGACCAATAGGTTAAAGTCATAAATTACTCCTAATGCTTTGAGTTTCTTAAGTTTGTTTGCCCAGAAGAATGATAGTAGTTTTGTTTCTTGTGACTTGGCTATGCAATGCTCAATAATGTGACAGAATTTGTCAGAATTGTAAATCTCTTAATTACCATTGTGAAAGAAATGTTTCAGATTAGTGTTGTACTTGAGGGGTGCATCCTTTTGTTTCCTTTCCTTGCGTAGAAATCAAGTTACAAATAGTAGACAAGAGTCATTTATTGTTCTAAATTGACTCTGTAATTTGTGAAGTAAATGTTCTTGTTGAGACTGAGAAAGTATATGCTTAAGGCATCCATCCCCATTGGTTGTCAAAAACTGTGTTCTAACACAATGGTTTTGTTCCTAACCATTGGTAGCCATTCTCAAATTTTTGTTCCTCAAAAAATGTGTCCAATCGTTCTCAATTAGGAACAAATTCTTCACACAAATCAGTGGAACCCGTTGTCAACGTAGGTACTCTTATGTCAATAGTATATGCTTTCTCGAAATCTGTGAGATGCTCCTCCATACAAATAGTGTCCCAAACGCTTTTTGGTGTGAGCTCGTTTTATATTCTCAGAACCCAATGGAATATGCTTTCACGAAATCTGTGAGATGCTCCTCCGTACAAACTACAAAGCGTCCCAAACTCTTTTTGGTTTGAGCTCGTTTTACTCTCAGAATATGCCATTCTGAATCTGTTATGTCCGAATCTTTTTTCGGACATGCTGGTCGTTTTTACGTGTGACTGTGTGCATTACTCTTTTTCATTTATTTATGGGTTAATTCCGTTAGTCCCTGAAGTTTGGGCCTTTTCACTAATAGTCCCCGATCTTAGACTTGTATCATCACTACTCAAAGTAGGTCATTTTTGCACACCGCTAGTCCCTGAGATAGATGACGTTAACTTAGGGTCCGTTAAGTGAGCACATGCTCACTCACGTGCATTTTAGTGAGGGTAATATTGTCTTTTTCACTTTCTCTTTCTTCAACCACAATTTTTGGAAAAATAAGGGGGCCATGTGAAAATAATACTATCCTTTTCTTTATTTTGTTTGTGTAATATATACATAAACAAGGGGGTCATCTGTAAATTTTACTACCCATCAATTCTTCTCCCCCAATTCTTGGTGTTAATTTTCCCTGGAAATGATTAGAACCTTAGAAAATGAAAGTGGATCTTCCGTCTGAATTAGTCGAATTCATAACTAACAAGATCAAAATCCACAAAGACTATATTCGATTCCGTTTTGTTTGCTTGGAATTAGCCACGATTTGATCGGCGAAAGAGCAAGCGTCGCCGGAATAGCGAGCTTTCAAGATGCTGCCTGGAATTGGCGTTCTTCCATCCCGAAAACCCCCAAACATCTCCTTTGTCAAGGTTTTAATACACTATGGCCTCTAGGGTACATTAAAACTGGGGATTCGTCAATGGCCAGGATGATTGCTTTGACGAATTTGAGGTCTCAGAAATTGACAGTAGTCTTCTCATGTCGTTGCTTGATGAAGAGGAGAGTGAATGTGATGATGAAAGATTAACAAATGTCATTCGTTCGTTAGAAGGTGAGATTAACCTGATTATGATTGATGACGGTCATGATTCAATAGCAGAGCTTGAGAGGTAGGGCTGCCATTTCACCAATAACATCCCAATGGATGGTCAGGATTGTTCGACATGAGATGGTCATGATTTTAATTGGATGGAGATGGATGACATGTCCATTGCGTATTTACAACCCTGTGAAGAATTTGAAGGGGTTAGAGATTATTCCCAGATTTCCTCCTTGGAGGAGCATGGCTATGCTTCTTTATGGCAAGAAACAAATGCTTCACTTATGTAGTCATTCACTTTTGCTTTATTTCTTAAAATGTTGATATAGATCTGTATTAGCTTCAACGAATTAAAAAAGTCGTTGCTGGAGAAGAAGGTGATTAAAATTTCACATGGCCACCTTATTTTTAGTAAAAGTTTTAAATGCCCCCCTTTTTTAATAAAGTACTCATTTGAAGGGTAAGTAACATAAGGGGGATGAAAATGATCATTTTGCCCAGACAAAAATGCACGTGACTTCACACATGCCCACTTAACGGACCGTGAGTTAACGCCGTCCATCTAAGGGACTAGTGGTGTGCAAAAATGATCTACTTTGAGTAGTGGTGATACAAGTCTAAGATCAGGGACTATTGTTGAAAAAGCCCAAATTTTTGGGACCAATGGTGGAATTAACCCTTCATTTATTTATTATTAATTTTTGTTACAATTTCCTTTTCAGAAATTGTATGGGTAACTAATTTATTACAGTGTTACTAATAATCTCTTGCCACCAAATGAGTTGTGGGCATGGCTGTAGAAAGTTCTCTCGTTTTATGCAAATACTCTCCCCCTTCCACCCAAAAAGTTTACATTTGAAAAATCTAATTATTAAAGAATATATTAGTATCATTAGATTTGGTCAAAATTACATAAATACTTAAGCACAACCAAAATGATTACAACAAAAGTGGAGAGTAAAGATGAAAAATTATGAAAATTGTAAGTATAGCTTTTTTGAAAGTGACCTATTTAAGTGAAACATTCCAAAATAATAAATTCATTATTTTTTTGAAATGTTTCATTCAAAGATTCTATTTTTATAAATTATTTGTCTTTAATTTTCATAATGTTTCAACTATATCCTCCTTATTCATACTATAGCTAGAGTACCTTAAAGGACTCTTGGACTCCGCATCTGCATTGGCTACTCTTTGAATCTCATTTTAATCACTTGGACTCTTTATATATATATATATATATATATATATATATATATATATATATATATATATATAACTATCAATGGTTACTATCATATCAACCATTGGATTGAAAATTAATGACTAAGATTAATTGCATTAAATGACTCACCTACTTGCATTAATTACATTTTTCAACTACCCATTTCATCTTAGCCATTGATTTTCAATCCAATGGTTGATATGATAGTAACCATTGATGATTATATTTTTGAAGTAACCATTGAATACTCCCCCTATATATATATATATATATATATATATATATATATATAAAACCTTTACCACATTTTTTTTCTATTTAAATCCTATATTATCTCGTCACAAAGCCACCCACTATCCCACTTCTTACTTTATATTTTTCTTTTATAAAATTTTCTTGCATAACAGTTGTATTTATTTTGTATAAATGCACACACATTGTGTGTGTCACCGTGAAGTGTTATAACCATCTTGACTATTTACTAAGATTTTTGTAACTATGATTAACTCTAATTATTGTAATCTCGCTCTATCCCTTTCTTTTTTGGAAGTATAAATTGGTTCACAATTTCTTCCACTTAAATTCTTAACTCTACATTGTTGATTAATATCTCTTTCTTCCCCAAATAAATATTCTCTAGTTTATTTTTGAACGTTACAAAATAAGTGTTTTCTCTATTTTTAGAAAGATTTTTAAGTAAAATTTTTATAAAACCTTTATTTGTTGTGAGATGAAGATAAATGAGGTACCCACTGATTTGACATTGGTAAGAGCATCTTTAGTCATAAACCTTGGTTTACTCACTATACCACATTATCAGCTTATAAATCTTTTGTCTATAAATTTACACTATATATGTTTGTAAAAACTTTATAACATGGATTTACTACTAAATATTTTGTCAAATATTGTAAAATAAAAAGAAGAAAAAAGCAAGAAAGAAAGTTGTACGTGGACAAGTATGAAGTGGTCTATATACATCAAGTGGTTGATGTTTTGGACCTTTGAGCTGTAGTCTCCAATGAGGGGTAAAGCTTTATAGAATTTTTTTAGGCTTAAATCACAATTTGGTCACCCTACTTTAACAGAAAATGCATTAAGCTCACCCTATTATTTTTTTTTTAATTTTATCACTATACTTGGCATGTTGAGTCAATAAGCTCATTGATCTTAACTTCTGTTAGTTTAGTTGGATGGAGGTTTGCGAAAAGACAATAATGCCCTATAATTTTGAGTCAATACGCTCACCCTACTTTAAGTCAGCTTGGTGAGGAGAAAAGATAGACCTAAATCACCAACACCCAAACACCATTTCAAGCTAATCAATCTCAACTTCCTACACCCAATCCCAATATCAGTAACAGATTTACACCTAGTCAAATTCAACCTCTTCAAATTCTTAGTCTCAGCAATCACAGCCAAAGCACTGTCCCTCAATTCTACAAAGTTAGACAAATAAATTTCAACCAGATTTGAACAATTTGAAACCAAACTCGATAACCCCACATGGGTAAAGAACATCGATCTCGAAAGATTGATTGATCACAACATTTTGTTGGTAGAACTCGAAATGAAGGAGAGGGAAAGACTTGTTAGAGAACAAAGGGAGAGGTCAAGGTGGGTTATGTAAAGGTATCTGTTGAGGACTTTTGTCAAATGGTCGGAACGCAGGGGTTTTAGGGATTCGCGGTGACGAGATTCGATTGTGTAGAATGATTTGCAGACCAAAGAGAATGATTTCTTGTCAAATGGGTTGTCTTGGAGACAATCAAGGAGTGCGAAAATGATTTCTTCTGAGAGAAAATCGAAAGGGGGAGAATATGAATTTATTGGCGGACTTGGTAGCAGGGGGAGTTTACGGAACTCTTCGCTGTCGCCGAGAACGAGGTTCATGGAGTTCTTTGATCAATGTTGTGGCCCAAAATCCATCTTAAGATTTCCTAAAAAAAAAAAAAGTTATGAAAGGTATCGATTAAGGCGAAAGTTGACCCTGATTGCAGGGCCTGATGGTTTGCGTGAGAATGTTAAGTGACTTGAGGTCGCAACGCAAAAACAAGTTTATAAGCTATGAATTTTGTAATTAGAGAGGAGACAGTCGCCTAATCACTACTAAATCGCGGCCTTGATCTGGAACTTGATAAAACCTTTTTTAAAAGTCGGCTTGACTACGAAAAGAGTGGCGACAGAGGATCATCCACCTCTTATAGATCTTTCACGGCCTCGCTAAGATTCAATGATTCCATCATAGGGCCTTTCTCTACAGCTTGATTTCACTATTTTCTTAGACTTCAGCTTATTTGTTCTCTTTTCCTTTCTTCTTTGGTGAAAGACAGATATTCTCACAGCCGTAGCTGCTCTTTCTGAAGCACAGTTCTTTCGGATTGTCCTACTGGACTTTTGTAGTATACATCACTTCGCTTGGATGTGGTGGACATTGTTGTGGAATTGAAGAATTGTCGGCAGCGAGGCTAGGGTTAGGGTTTTGAAGAGGGACATGGAATGAGGGTGGGAGAATCACATGACTAGCACGTGATTTCAGTAAGGGTATTTTTAGGTTTCACAAATTTTATTAAGGTTTCTAACAAAAAAACTAGATGAAGTGATGAATGGGCAACAACATGTCAAGTATAGTGATGAAATTAAGAAAAAAATAGTAGGGTGAGCTTAATACATTTTCTGTTAAAATAGAGTGACCAAATTGCAATTTAAGCCAATTTTTTAAGAGCTTTCTCCAAATAAGGACACTTATTTGGAAAAGGTAATATTCAAACATTTGTAAATGTGTTACAAATTTGCCACACATTCCATGTGAGATTGGGACACTTATTTGTTTAGGGTAAATTTCAGGTAAATTTCAAGAACATCCCTCGTATGGCCTGTAGAACTAAAATTCAATATCAAAATCTAACTAAATACAAGAGCAAATTGTGCAAAAGACAACTTCTAGATGCTTTTTTTTATATTTATAAATATATATAAGTTAACTTATTTCCAAAACAAAGTATCTTTCTTGCTCTCTGTGCCATACATGAAGAACTACTCTAATATTGTTATTGCAAAACTTGAATAGAATATACTCGCTCGTCCATTAAAGGATGGATCTCCAATACCATCTACTTTACTCGATGATCGATCTGGAGATGAATCTTTCGCGGGTATATTATCTCATGATTAAGAATAACTAGGAACAAACGTGCCAATGTAGCCAAATCCTGCAATGAAGAAGGCCATAGATTGTAGGAAGAGATATATGAAGTAGTGGTTCTTCCCGTAAGAAACATCGTAGCAACCGCATACAAAGAGGTACAACCCTACCAAGAGTTCGAGGAGATGGATTCTGTCCACGTTCAACCAATAAAACACAAAACACAAAATGTCAGTCGTTAGAGATAATTACTTTTAATTTACTAAGCGAAAAGGTGAACGTCAATATGACATGATTTCTTTCGGTCCACTTGTTGTTTAAACTGCGTATCCAAGTCAATTCTTAGAAGGTGCAAGTTTTTTTCTTTCAGTCGCATTTTTAAGTTAGGATTTGCATGAAAACTTTTTTCCGATTTATTTGTTAAGTACTAAACAAATCTGTATAGAACATCATTTCATTTTCTATTATTCGTAGCTTTTTTTTTCGTAAAAGAATTAATTTACCTTTCTCCTAGTCTGATACGAGGTCGCTTGGCAATTTTGGAACCTAATTTGGTCTTGTGAGCATCTCCCAATTTCTCGGTGACAACCCATTCGTTAACTCCTTTGGTCTCCAGCAAGCCGATGAATGTTCCCTTAGTCCGGTGAAGTGACATGACATTCTCAAAAAGGATCCAAAAAACCAATAGGTGGATTGACCTGCTAGACAAATTTCGTAAGAGTTCGCCTTCAGGCAATAAATATTTTTTGATTTTAACAAGTAAAATGGAATCAATGGGAAACAGAATGAGACCTTGGAGTTCCAACGGCATTGAGAAGTGTAATGACAGAAGGAATATAAACGGCACCCCATTTCGGAACTTCAACTTCGGGAAGCAGAATAGTGGCTGGCATAACCACGCAATAAAAGATGAACGTGACAAGATGGGCAACGATTTTCCTAACAAAGAAGAAACTATAAATCACGTAAAGTTTCTTCCACAGCGATACTTTCTGCAGTACAATCGTCAATGAAAATTGTATTAGTAATGATTATCGGTATAATCATATCTCCATCCATGGAAGGGAGAAAAAAGAATTGAAGAAAGATGAACACACCTTGTTTGTTGCAATTTCCATAGCCATTTTCTTAAAAAGATTAGCAGGGCCACAAGACCATCTGTGTTGTTGATATCGGTAGGCTTTGAAGGTACTTGGTAATTCATTTTTCACCTGGATTGCAAAGTGCAAGTCACGTGATCATCCCTTTTACGTTCTATTTACAAGTCAAAAATGCATTTTTCCTAGCAAAGATGTACATGGAACCATTTAGACAATTTCTTGACAGGTTCATGATACCTTGAGATCACTAACGTAAACAAATTTCCATCCTTTAAGACTAGCTCGGACAGCGAGGTCCATGTCCTCTACGGTCGTACGATCTTTCCATCCACCAGCCTCATTGAGAGCCGAGATTCTCCAAACACCTGCAGTTCCTGAAAAAGAAAAAAAAAAAAAAAGAAGAAATTCTTATGATGAATACAAATGCTAAAACATACCCTCTTAGAAAGAACAAGAATTGACAAAAAAGCTAAATTCTACCGTTGAAGCCGAAAAATTCATGGGTTTCAGAGCCAACTTCTTGCTCAACGGTAAAATGGTAATCCAGGGACATTTCTTGCATTCTTGTCATCAAGCACTCATCTGAGTTCGCTGCAATTCATTTTACCAGAAATAATAAATATATTTACACTTGAGAATTTGAGCATGCAGGCATATGAAGTGCAAGACCATTGTAAATTGTATCATAATCTGGACCAAGCAAGGCCTGTTTTTGGTCCTCGTCTGAAGGCGCTTAGGTTAGGCTCTTGAAGCCTGGCTCAAAAGCTTTACAGCCTTTCACATGATTTTCTAGCCAATGCTCATATATAGATGGAATAACCTCTCAAAGTTATAAGCTAGTCGATCTACGTACTTTCTATATTTCTAATCAATGTAAGACATATACTTCTACAAAACATAATTCTAGTTGTCTAAACAGATTCTTCTACACCTTCGTTGCTCCCGGACATTACAATGTAGAGAAAATCGACTTGGGTGCGATTCTCTTGTTCGTTTAATGAATGTGATGAACTTAGCTATAGAGATTTCTTTTCCCCAACTTTTTGCTGGTCCTGTGCTAGTCTGAGTTGCAGATTTCTGAGACCACAATCGCATGTGTATGGTCTGATTTTATTCATGCCTGTGTCCTCTGCCTTGATTCATCATTAAATTTTCCAACCCAAGTTAAAAGGGTACCACAACTAGAGATCTATATAGGCCTGTCAATCGATCAGATTCGAATCGGATATGTCAAATTCAAATCCGATTTGTTAAGAAATTATCGGATTCGGATCGAATCAGATTATTTCTCGATATTTCAAAGCTCAATCCATATCCTAAATTTTTGGATTATTCGGATTTTTTTTAGGATTTTATTCGACCCTCATAAAATATTGAATAAAAATAATATCAAGGTATCTTTTACTCGATCAAAGATCAAACAAACATAAACGAGAATGTTAGTAAGATATTATAGTGCGCAAAAGAATTTATATTTAGTTGAAATAGTAATTATGAATTACTAAAAGCTCAGCATAAGTAATTTTTATATGTATAATATTACTAAATTTTTATATCGGATCGGATCGAGTTGTTAACGGATCGAAACACCCTTATCAAAACGATTTGTTAAGCTATTGAATTATCGGACGTGGATCACAATCGGATTGAAATCAATCCATATCCTAAAATTAACGATCGGATTCGGATCAAAATCCGATCCATTGAAAGCCTTAGATCTATATAGACTTTCCTAAAACTAGTAGGCTCACCATCCTCAATCAAGTCATAATTTTCTTGGATTGTAATCAATACTACACATGTAATCATGTTCCAATGTAGAGAAGCTTGAAAATATCTCAAGTACAATGTGAGCTAATATCCATAAAAATTTGTCGCAATTGCTTAGTAGTCTACTTGTCAAGTGAAAGAAAACATCTCTTCAGTAATGCCACGACTTGTGCGCTCATTCATATTAATGCACATATGGATCCTATGAAGGTTGACGGAAGAAGCAGATATCCGACAAGTTTTTCTCGTTAACAGTGAGGTCTTAAAAGACTCGATCGAGCTAGATAACCGAGAGGAAATTACATTAACGAGGAACGAAGAATATGTTACGTACCGAATTTCCAGCGAGCTTGAACAAGGGCAAGCTGAGGGTTGTAGGCAAGAAAAGGGATGGTGCGCCACAAGAAATCAGGCTCAGGTTGGAAGTCTGCATCAAAGATGGCTACATAGTCACATTGTTTCACATAATTGTGTTTCATTCCTTCCTTGAGGGCCCCAGCTTTATACCCATTCCTGTTGTCTCGTATCTCATACTTGATGTTTATGCCTTTGCTTCCCCATCTCCTACACTCCAACTCCACTAAATCCTGTTTCATTACCCAAAATTGACATTATACCCATATCAGAAATCACAATCAACTTAATATATAAGTTACTAATTATGGCTTTTATTAAGAATTAAATCTTTTTTTTTTAATACTTTGGGAAATGGATATGAACTCAGAATGAGTTAACCTTAATGGCATGGTCTGTTGAATCATCAAGAACTTGAATAATGATCCTATCACTCGGCCACGAGAGACCACATGCTGCTCCAATCGATAGTTGATAGACCTGCGGAAAAGGGGAAAAAACAACAAGAAATAAAGAAAAAGAATAAACTCGCTAACATAAGACAGTCCAGCTCACGAGACTCCATGCCAGCAATCTCAACAAAACCAATATGAATATAGAGCAAACTTAGGATGATTACCTCTTTCTCATTGTACATTGGTATCTGAACTAAAACCATGGGGTAAGCTGAATTACCCACCTCCAAATCATCCTTAATTGGCTCCCATTTATACTTCTTTTCGGGTTTTCGCCTAAACAACTTTATGAAGAGAATAACAATCCCCATATAAACTCGCTCCACGAATAACATTATTGACATGGCTAAGCACACTATCACCATTACCTTCAGCAGTGGTACGATTAACGGGGCCTTAACCTGCTGCCAAATTAGTCCAATTTGGCCAGCTACACCGTTGCCAGAAATCATAGAATTTTCCAAAGAAAATCTTTCCATTTTCTTGAATTAACTTCTAGCAAGTATACCAAATGATAATATGAGCCCAATGTAGAGGTGCCTTATATGTAGTGGTATTGTGGCACTATATGTGCGCTTGGTTATAGTCAGTGAGTGTGAGTGTGAGTGTGTGTGTGTGGCTTTGCGAAAAGAACACGGATATGTGATGTTGGTATTTCTTGCTTTGGATTTGAAAATGTTTGAGTTTTGCTTCTGAGTCAAGGAATGCCAATATTGGGAAAAGAGCTGGACTAGTGTCAGAATTTTGATTGATTGATCAGAGGAGAGAGAGAGAGAGAGAGAGAGAGAGAGAGAGAGAGAGATGGGTTCTTGGTTAAGTGGCCTCTAACAAGATCCGTCTCCACTCATGACTGGTTTTTGGGATTTGCAGAAGGGGAAATTCTCAAGAATTACTCCCTCTGTTTCAAAATATTTGTCGTTTTAACTTTAAAAATTTGTTTCAAAAAGATTGTCGTTTTAGGTTTTCAATGAATGTTTTGCCTAATTTACCCTTGTCTTCTCACAAGTTCCAATAATTGATCATCTCTTCATTAAATACTTTATCTTCCCCCAATGGCTATCTCCTTCTAATTTATCTTTTCAACTACTCCTAGCACAAAAATTAAAGATATTTAATAAGGGTATATTTGTCAACTTATAAAATTTCTTAATATGTGTGCACAACTCTAAAACGTCTATCTTTTTGAAATGGAGGGAGTACAACGGAATAAGTGGGAAAGTGCGTTAAAGAGGTATTTATATGAGAAAGGAATTTAATTAACCAAGATCAAGAAAGCTAGCAACCTTTTCCCTCAAGTATGTTAAGGTCAAATGTCATTACCATTCTACCAACAAATGTATGCCATGTAGCCTTTCAATTTTTATATAACTTTAAAGTTTTCTGTAACTACAGCCTTTTCCTTTATGGCATGTTATTGGGCATGTTTGGCTCCAAAATTTTGGAGAGTTCTTTATATGAACCCCAAGACGGTTTAAGAGCTCAATCCGAAGGAAATTTTGCAAAAAGCATTATTGCGAGGCTCCAATTCTTTGATCGGAGGGACCCTAACGGCGTCTGCCTCTTCCATCCATTGGACAGATAAAATGACTTAAATACTAATTTCGTCACTCTACTTTTTTCAAAAATTTAATAAGCTCATTTTTTATTTATTTTTTTACACTTTAATCACTTTATTTAGACTTTTCCAATCAACAAGCTCATTAATTGAGTGAGCTTATTGATTCTCCTGACTAAGTAGAGTGATCAAAGTGTGAAAAAAAGAAATACAGTAAACTTAATGAATTTTGGGTGAAAGTTGAGTGACTAAATTGGTATTTAAGCCAAACTAAAATAGACAAATATATGTATATACACATTTGACATTCCATTTACTTAGAGAATAATGAAAAGAGGATCATCCAATCATTAAATTTGAAAACACAATGTTAGATGGAAGTGAGGTATGATGTCTAGTCCGAAGCAAGATAAGTAATAGACGCATTCATCATTCAATGCATCTTTTTAACTTTCCCACCTTCTTATAAATATTTGGTAAAAATATTGAGCACAACGGATACTGTTTACCTGATATTACTATTCATTTGCATTACAAAATATCAATAAATTTGTTAATGTGGACAATAAAATTGATGATAAAGTTGTTGATGTGTTGTATCGTGATTAACTATAACTATATCACTGTTGCACTCAATATTTACTTTAATTTCGGTTCATAAATTCATTTGTTTTTTAAAGTGACATAGCAAGTTTGAGGTCAAATACTTCAATGAAACTACACTCTACAATATTATGCATCTTAAGCCCACATTATTGACGACGTTATGATTAAAGGGGTTGGCTTGAGTGAAAAGGGTTTTGACTGCTTAAACAAGAGATCTTGTCTTCGAGCCCTCGTATATGAAAAAACTTCCTTTGAAAAGGTTCTTGCTTTTAACACCCGGACTATACTCCGGAAATTCGTCTTGAGCTTTCGATCATGCACGGAAACCTCCGATGTTTATTGATGGAGCTATGTCATACCTTGTGCTTTAGTTTTGTTTTTGTCCCAATTTGTATAGTAACTGCCCTTGCTAACTTTGTTCATACATTGGATAAATTCACAACAATTGGAAACAGAAAAGATTATTAAGAAGGACAAGAAAGAATTAATGGTGGATGGAAATAGCTCAACTTACTGGGGAAGAAGTTGAGCTGTCTGTAACAGTTGAGGAGTCCTAATTTTGCATAAACATTTGGATAAACTACCCAAATGGTCCGTTCAAAAGTTCACATTTTTGGATTTGGTCCTTTTGCAAAAAATATATCTCAGTCGTCCTTGTACTAAAACCCTTTATGCAATTGGTCCTTCTGTTTAATTCCGTCAATTTTTTTCCGTTAAGTCTCCTCAAGTGCATCGCGTGTGAGGGTAAAAATGTTATTTTGTAGTTGAAAGTACGGGGACCAATAATGTAATTTGTCTTCTTTTTTAAACCCAAAGAAAGTATAAGTGCCTCTTTTTTTAAAAACTACTTGATGGTTACTTCGGGTAAGCATGATAATATGATGCTAATAACTACCCAAAGAGATTTTTAATCCCAAATTTCAAAATACAAAATGATGCTTACTTCAGGTGGATTTGTTTCTGTATTGGGAACCCCAAATCCTTCTTCCTTGTGAGAATATTGAATACTCGTTTCCAATGCCCAAGCAATGGATTTTAACCTCCTTATTTTACTCCCCCTCCGGCCACCTCAACCTCCAATCACTCCCCAAATTCCCCCTCTCCTCTGGCGACACCCTCCTCAGCTAGTTCTCAAGTTGCCGGAAAACCCACCTACTTCCATCTATGAGAGAATCTTCCTTCACATCTTCCCTCTTATCAAACACCCAATTCTTCAACACTTTGTATGTCCCTCCATGTCTATATACACGCACAACACCATATCACCCCCAAAAGCAAGAAAAATAAAATTAAAAATTAAAATTTAAAATCAAACAAAATTTAAGAAGTGGGGGACGGAAGAATTAATAGTTATATTTAATATAGAGTGAAATAGAGGAAGGAGAAAAGGGGATTACAGACATTGCGCATGCCCATCTCGACAGCGGTGAGAACCCAGAAGTCATCTTCGGAGAGAAACCGCAAAACGATGACATCCTGCAGCTTCATTGTTCCCCGCTTCTTTTCCTTTCTCTTCTCTTCTCTACCGTAAGTACACGAACCCTGGAGAAAACTGCTACTGGTGGCTGTTGGAGCTGTCGGAGGTGATGGATGTCGTGGATGTCGCCATATCTTCGGTCACATTCGTGACGATCTCACAAGGACATGATTCCTACCATAGAAGATCTTGTACTTATTTGTTAATATGTTTATAGTTGACTTTTAGTACGTCTCCTGTAAACAATACCTTGTATAAATACCCCTTTACTCAATGAAAGAAAATAGTTTGTCATTACAAATCAAATTTTACATGGTATCAGAGTAGGTTTAAACAAACCCTAAAACTAAACCTTATCCCGCCGCCGCCCAGCTTCAGTCGTCATCCATGGCAGAAAAACAAGCTGTTGTTGCTTCTACCAATCACACCATCATGGACGTCATCTCTCCGTATTACATCCATGCTTTAGACAACCCATAGGTCTCTGTCCCTGCTGTGCAAACCTAACTGCATTGACATTCTCCATCTCACCCGTCTGCAAAGAAGGACACGAATCTGTAGGGTGCGTAATGTCATAACAAATCCCACACGGCTTTGGCGTCTGTCCCAGAACCAACTGCTTTACCATACCCTTAAGATCCTCCATGTTTGTCTCGAGCTTATTGATCGACCCACTGTTAGAACCTACTGCGCTAACCTGTCTCAGATTTGACCTCTTACCATGGGTCCTTGTACTCTTAGCTAGCTCCTCGATCAACTTTTTAGCTTCATCAGTGGTCTTATTCAGAATACTCCCCCCACAACATGAACCCACTAATCTCTTATCCTGAATGGTCAACCCTCCATGAAAATAGACAATCAGCTGGTCCTCAGTAAACCCATGATATGGACAACTCCTACAAAGCTTGTGGAAGCGATTGTAGTAGTTGTACAGGGTCTCATCTGCCTTTTGTTCCATATTGTTGATGTCCCTCTTCATAACATTAATCTGGTCTTGAGGGAAGAACTCTTCTAGGAATACCTCTTTCATCTGCTGCCATGTCGTGATGCTATTAGGTGGAAAGTGATAATACCACCCATTCGCGTTATCTTTCAGTGTGAAAGAAAACGCCCTCAATAACAGATGCTCGAGCGGAAGCGCTGCCGGCTTCATACTCTGACAGATTTGCACAAACTGAGAGAGGTGCTGATTAGGATCCTCTCCGGGCATCCCTGTGAAATGCGGTAGCTGATTTAGTAGCCCCGGCTTTTGCTCAAATGTCACCCCGGCAGGTAAGGAGGGGAATTGGACGGCATGTGGTTGCTCATTCCAATTCGGAGCAGTCCTTTGCCTCAATGTCTGTGGTGGAACTGCGTGTCCACCACCACCTGCATTATCTCCTGCTTGTCCACCACCACCTGCGTTATTTTCGTTCTGCATCTCTTCAGCTAACAATATCTCCTTGACTCTCCTACTTTGTTGTCGTCCTTTCCTGAAAGATCTTTCGATTTCTGGATCAAACGAAACAATCAAATTGTTAGTAGAACGGGTGTGAACCATGCACGGTTACACACCACAAGATAGCAGGGTAATACACTTAGCAGATAACCAAAAATACTAGACTAAAAATAAAAAATAAAAAAGAAATAGATTAAGAAAAGAAAAGGAACGTAAACAATTACACCGTTCCCCGGCAACGGCGCCAAAATTTGGTAGGCAATGTCGCACACCTACTAAATTAACCGGAACTCGGCCACAAATATGAAGCTAGAGCAAGTCCAGGATCGATCCACGAAGAACGGTTATTGATTACGATCTAGTCACAGCACAAAGTAAATGGGGGGTTTGTTTGTTGGTTGAATTTATGTTCCTAAGACGGGAAGTAAAATCTAAGTTGTAAACAATTATGGTAAAAGCACCTTGGATATGTAAAACTATCCCCGTATATCAATCAATATCATAGGAATGATTCTTTCTTTCTTTTCCCTAATTACTTGATCACGAGATATAAAATCTCTATCTCTTCTTTGTTAGTAATTACTATCGGCGACACGCTCAAATAATAATCCTAATTAATAATTAAACCTAGTCGACACGATCAAGATTCAATGTATTAATTGATGAAAGCTTTAAGAGATTAAGATCAAGGAATTAATCTATTAATATTTCAAATAGAATTAAAGACAATTTTGCTTTAATCACAATTCACGATGACACATACAAGAATTGTGAAGGTGTTACAATGAAAACCCTAGTCCGACACGATAAAAGGGAATTCTAGCAATAATCAATTAAAAGGATTAAGAGATTGATCAATTTCTCAAAACCCTAGAAATAGATTGAATTAAGAACAAGTAAAATTGTAATCAAGGGAAAATAATAAGAAAGTTTCAAACCTCAATTGATATCCAAAACGGTTCAAGCTTTACAATCCAAAGCAATAGGGAATTAGCCCTCCATGAAATTAAAAACTCCAATGTTGTTAAGAAACTAGGGAAAAGATGTGATACCTCTAAAATAATAACAAGGGGTAGTATTTATACTGCCTCCCCCAAAACCTAGTCCAAAAAGGAAAAAGAAAATAAGAAAATACACCAAAATCTCGTTCAAAACCCGACGTTGACGTCATAAATCGCAAGGGGCACGACTCGTCCTCCAGGGGACGACTCGTCCCTTATTCTCTAAGTCGCGTCACGAGTCGTGCCGTACAGGACGACTCGTCCCTGGAGCCCCTGAATCAGTCGTCCCTTCATTAGGGAATAGTTAGGCAAATTGGGGACGACTCGTCCCCAAGGCCCTGAATCAGTCGTCCCTTTGATGGGGAATAGTTAGGCCAAATGGGGACGACTCGTCCCTATGCCTAAAATCTCAGAATTCTTCAATTTCCTCATGACTCTTTAGCTCGCTTCGGGTCTTCTTTGGTTGACTTTGTCTTGACTTTCTTGACTTCCATCGATGTAGAATTAATGAACTTGAGCTTCTTTGAGAACCAAAAACGATTACACAATAAATCTCTAAATTTCTCTCGAATTACATTGATTCTCCCATAATCCTCACAAAACACAATTCACTCAAAAATACATCAAACCTATACTAAATACATGGAAATAAAGAATAATAAGGACGGAAAACAAGGAAATAGATAGTATAAATCCATCCTATCAAGCGTACGATTTGAAACATGCATTGACACAAACACGACAAGAGAAATTGTTGATTTTATCTTACTACACTAAATTGAAGGGGCTTTGGGACGAGATACAATCAATTTCACCTATGCCAAAATGCACCTGTGGAAAGTGCACATGTGATATACCTAAACAACTTGCGCTGCGTGAGAAGAAGCAGCTTTATGAGTTTCTTATAGGCCTAGATGAAGCTTTTGGGACTGTGAAGACACAGATTCTAAGCACAAAACCTACTCCATCGATTGGATCAGCATACCATCTTGTAGCGCCGGACGAACAACAATGCCAGATTATGGTATCTCATAGACACGGGATGAAAGCAACGATGTTTCAGACTCAGTCCTACCGGTGTACGTAGAAAGAAAGCAGTGATCAAAAGGGAGGAAGGTGAGACAAACCAACGTGCAGTCATTGTGGCAAGATGGGCCACATTCTATAAAAGGCTGTTTTAAAATAGTCGGGTATCCTCCTGGGTGGAGAAAGGTAACCCGTGATGATGGTAAGAAGGGTGAACAGAGGGTGACTCCTAAGGCAGCAAATGTGGAATTGCAGTCAAGCCCCCTTCCAGGATTAACTCCAACACAGTATATCAAACTGATCCAGTACCTCTGTAAAGTTAATGTTCCCGTAGATGACACCACATCTTCCGCAACATTTGAGAAGTCTGGACAGATTCGGCGAGTACCCTCTGCTAACATGGTTGGTAAGATTTATTTTGAGAGGCCTTGGGTGATTGATTCTGGAGGTACGGAACATCACTTGTGATGAAGGGATCCTTGAGGAGCAAACGAAATCAAAATCTGGAATGCCTGTTAGAATACCAAATGGAGACAGTGTTCTTATGAAGGGAATTGGGAAAACTTGTTTGCCAAATGGGTTGAAAATTCACTTTTGAAGGGAATTGGCAAAACTTGTTTGCCAAATGGGTTGAAAATTCACAATGGCTTGAATGTTCCAGATTTCAAGTGTAATTTACTTTCAGTTAACAAGTTAACGAAAGATTTTAATTGTGCACTAATATTTTTCTCGAAATTTTATGTTATATAGGACTTACCTTCGAGAAACCTAATTGGAGTGGGTAAATGCTGCGATGGTCTATACTGCATGGAGCCTATGAAGACTGGGGCGTCAATATGACATTTTCAGTTAGGTCGGAAGTTTGGCACAAGAGATTAGGTCATGCGTCAGACACAAAGCTTTAGCATGTCGAGTCTCTTGGTAAAAATTCCAGATCTAGCAATGAACAATGTGATTCCTGTATGAGGGCAAAACAGACTCGAGTTCCATTTTCTATTAGTAGCATTAAAACTAGTTCATGTTTTGAATTATTACACTGCGATATTTGGGGAGGTTATAAAACTGCTTCTTTATCGGGTGCACATTATTTCTTGTCTATTGTTGATAATTATAGTCGTGGAGTTCGGGTGTTTTTAATGAAGCATAAATTTGAAGTGAGTCACCATTTGACTAGCTTTTGCAACATGGTCAAAACTCAATTTGAAAAGACCGTCAAAAGAATCAGGAGTGACAATGGTGAGGAATTTCAGTCAAATTACATGCTGAACTATTATGCCACCCACGAAATTCTTTTTGAGATGTCTTGTACCGATACACCCCAACAGAATGCAGTAGTAGAGAGGAAACATAAACACATACTCAAAGTTGCAAGAGCCTTGTGATTTCAAGCAAGTTTGCTCATCAGTTTTTGGGGTGATTGTGTCTTGACAGCTACTTATCTCATAAACAGGTTGTCATCAAAAGTCATTGGGTATAAAACACCATATGAAATTTTGCATAACAAGAAACCTTCATATGACCACCTCTGTGTCTTTGCGTGTCTTGTATGTGCAATGGATAATAAAAAGGGGCGTGATAAGTTTGGTAAAAGAGGGAGACCTTATGTGTTTGTTCGATATCCTCATTATCATGTCTATAATGTGAAACAGAACAAGGTCTTCACATCCAGAGATTTACTTTTTGATGAAGATGTGTTTCCTTTTAAAGCAATCTTTCCAGACAGTGCACAACTAACAGGGCAGTCCACACAGGGTCAGATCCAGCATACTTTGATGAACCAGTAATGCCAACCAATTTTTTTCAAGAGACCAGTTTAGTGTTCCGTCAGATGTTGCCACATCTGTCGCCACATCTGCAGTGCCTCCAGGTCCAAATGATCATGTCTTCCAGAATATTGTCCAAATTAAAAGTGTTCCAGAGCAGCAGCAGAGTTCCTCTAAAAGTGAACAAATTGATACGACCTTGTGTCTTAGCCATCGAGTACCAGCTAGACTTAAGCATCTCAATGATTTTGTTACTTAGCTTTCGTAGTCTATAGATCATGCGCCACCCAACTCCAATCCAGGAACCTTTATGGTATATCCTTTATCACATTTTGTCTGTTATGAAAAATTTTCTCGTGCTCATAAAGTCTTTCTTGCGGTCATCACTATTCATGATGAGCCAAAGTATTTTCATCAGGTATTGAAAGATCCACATTGGCGTGATGCAATGCAAAATGAGATTTCAAGCCTTGGAAGAAAATGTGATGTGGACTTTAGAACCGTTGCCTCCGGCAAGAAAGTTGTAGATTCCAAGTGGGTCTACGAAATCAAGTACTGGCCATATGGTGAAGTTGAGAGGTATAAGGCGTGCCTGGTAGACAAGGGTTCACGCAAGTTGAGGGGATAGACTTTCATGAAACTTTCGCTCCAGTTACCAAGTTTGATACCATCCGAAGTGTGCTCGTTGTGGCTGCGAGGAAGAATTGGTTGATACACCAATTGGATGTTAATAATGCTTTCCTACATGGTGACTTGGAGAAAGATGTTTACATGCGGATACCAGGTTTTGCGAAGAAAGGCTACATAAGAGTGTGTAAACTACACAAATCCTTATACGGCCTCAGACAAGCATCCCGCAATTGGTAGATGTCGCCACATCTTCGGTCACATTTGTGACGATCTCAACAGGGACATGATTCCTATTATAATTAGGAGATCTTGTATTTATTTGTTTATAGCTGATTTTTAGCACGTCTCTTATAAACCATACCTTGTATAAATACCTCTTTACTTAATGAAAGGAAATATTTTGTCATTGCAAATCAAATTTTACAGGAGGAAGGAAGAAAATTGCTCCTGGGGTGATATGGTGGTGGTGATTTGGTTATAAATGGTGTGCAGAGGGAGGAAGAAGAAGATGATGTTGGGTAGGAGTTATGAGATAAAAAGTATATTACAATTGTTCCCTGTAATTTTTGATGAAATGACATTTTCCTCAAATGCATGTGCGATGCACATGGGACGACTTAACAGAAAAAAATTGACGGCACTCGACAGAAGGACCAAATCTGTTCAATGTTTTAGTTCAGAGACTATTTGCAGCATAAAAGGACTAAATCCAAAAAAATAAACTTCTGAGGGACTATTTAGGTAGTTTGTCCTAAACATTTCTTATAGTCATGCCTTACATGAAAAGGGAGTGCTAGTGGCACTGAGCCCATTTACTAGCATAGTGCCGGCAGTAGTGCCTCGGTGCATGACACTTGTCTCAAATTCAACTATTTATTTATTTTTTGAAATAGTTCACTATTTATATTAATTTTTGAACAAAAATATATAGTTTTGAATAATAATTTATATATTTTTAAAAATAAATTGGTAGGATCACAAGGACAGTATGGTGTAATTATTTACTATTGTTGCAGCAGGTTTAGTATGGAACTATGGTGTAATTATGCCTCGATTTCTAGGCCCCGACTAGGCCCTTAGGAGCCTAGACCCTGCTCTGGCGCCTAACGATTTTTAGAACATTGTTCCATGGAATAAAATCTTTGGTTGAAGAGTACATGAAACATCTAGTATAATGTTTGAGAGCATAAAATTTTTAGTTTGAAGTTGGAATTGGAGCCTAATATTACCTTTGCACTACTCAATTTTAATAAACACTTTCTCTATCCTAAGATAAGTGTCAATTATTTCATATTGGAACGTTCCAACAATTGTCTCTTTTATTTTTTGAAACGTTTTTCAAGTCAATTATCAATTATATCATTCTTATTTGTGAGAATGAAAAGTAGATTGATCCTATTAATATGACACCACTAGTAATAAATTGGGGTTACTAAAAAAAATTTATTTAAAGTCAAACACTTTCTTAAAATTATTGTATATTCAATACGGGACCCTATTTTTTTAGACTGAGGGAGTATAATTTTTTGTATGTATTCATGATATGTTTTCCTTAACATTTTTCATGTGTTTGTCAAACACCTGAAAATGTTCTATTTTCAGGCGTTTGGTAAATCTTTTAAAAATATGTCGGAAAATATTTTCGGGTGTTTAGCAAACACATGAATTTTTTTACGAAAAACATATCATGAATACATATAAAAGGTTATATTCCCTTCGTCCTAGAATTAGTGTCCCCTATAGAATATACACTTCTTTTTAAAACGTTTTTAAATTTAAATAATTTCTTTAGTAACCCTCAATTATCACTAGTAGTATCAAATCAATGGGGATTCATCTACTTTTCAATCTAACAAATAACAATAACATATTTGATAATTGACTTGAAAACACGTTTCGAAAACAAACAAAAAAAAGAAAAAGAAAGAGATAATTGTTGTGGAACGTCCCGAAATGAAATAATGAACACTTATTTTAGGACGAAGGAGGTATTTATTAAAATTTAGTAGTGCAAAGGTGATATTAGGCTCCAATTCCAGCCTCAAATTAAAAATTTTATGATCTCAAATATTATACCAGAAGCTTCATTTACTCTTCAACCAAATATTTTATTCCGTGTAATACTATCTTTAAAATTAAAGTATTAAGAAAATAATTTAGATTCTTAAATCAACTCACTAAAGAATTTCAAATAGGATGTATATAACGTGTTCACTCTATTTTAGTATTTCTAATTGAAATATCAATTTAAAATATTTTCGGAATTCAACTACTTGAATCTGTAATATTATTGTTATTTTCTCGTCTCAAAATGAATATTTACTTTTATTTGTGATTGTGAATAAAAGTTAACATTTATTTTGGGACGAACATAATTAAATATATTTTTCAATGCTATAAAAGTTTCCATAAATCTTGACAATATCAACAAAATGTTATATAAATAAAACCTTGTTCATAGAATCACTTCAAAATATTACGGTAAAATATTACGATTATTTTTCTTGAAAGAAAACTTAGAAATGAATATAGCACATCCAAATGTGCAAATGTGATATTAGGAGAAAATATGAATGAACAAATTTTGAAAAATGACTTACGGAAATTGAATTCATAAGTCATTTTTTGTTGACTTGTAAAAGATCTTACATTGACTACATTTTCCAAATGTTACCAAACACCGGAACATGAGAAAAATATTTTCTGGAAATTATTTTCCGTGAAACAAACGGAGCCTTAAGGAAAATGACTTCTGGAAAATAGCTTCTGGAAAATGAAAAGGTTCTACTTTCAGGCGTTTGATAAATCTTTTGAAAATATGTCGGAAAACATTTTTCGGTATTTGGCAAACACACAAATTTTTATAGAAAACATATCATGAATACATATAAAAGGTTATATATTCTCTTCGTCCTAAATTAGTGTCCCCTATTGAATATACACTTACTTTTAAAAAGTTTTTTACTTTAAATAATTTATTTAGTAACCCCCAATTATCATTAATGGTATCAAATAAATGGAATTTCATCTACTTTTCAATCTCATAAATAACAATAACATAATTGATAATTGACTTGAAAACATATTTCAAAAACAAAAGAAAAAGAAAAGAAGGAGATAATTGTTGTGTGACGTCCCGAAATGAAATAATACACTTATTTTAGGACGAAAGGGAGTATTTATTAAAATTGAGTAGTGCAAAGGTGATATTAGGCTCCTCCCAAACTTTAAACATTATACCAGAAACTTTATGTACTCTTCAACCAAAAATTTTATTATGTGTAATACTATCTTTAAAAATTAAAGTATTAAAAAAATAATTTAAACTTTTAAATCAACGCACTAAAGAATTTCAAACAAGATATATATAACATATTCACTCTATCTTAATATTTCTAGTTGAAATATCAAGTTAAAACATTTTCGAATTTCAACTAATTGAATCTGTAATATTATTGTTATTTTCTCGTCTCAAAATGTATATTTACTTTTATTTGTGATCGTGAATAAAAGTGAACATTTATTTTGAGACGAACATGAATATATTTTTCAATGTAATAAAAGTTTCCATAAATCTTGAAAATATCAACAAAATGTATATAAATAAAACTTTGTTAATATTAGGAGAAAATTGGAATGAACAAGTTTTGAAAAATGACTTACGAAAATTGAATCCGTAAGTAATTTTTCTGAAAAGAATGCTTCATTTTCCATTGACTTGTAAAAGATCTTACATTGACTACATTTTTCAAATGTTAACAAACACCAAAAAATAAGAAAAATATTTTTCAAAAATCATTTTCTGTGAAACAAATGGAGCCTTAGTGATGTGTTATTTTACTTAAGTACATATTTATGTTCACCAATTAGCCTAGGTGTGCGTCTCTCTCTCTCTCTCTCTCTCTCTCTATATATATATATATATATATATATATATATATATATATATGAGGGAGTATTTAATGGTTACTTTTTTTTTAACCATCAATGGTTACTATCATTATCAACCATTGGATCAAAAATCAAAGGTTGAGATTTAATGGTTAGTTGAAAAATGCAATTAATGTAAGTAGGTGAGTCATTTAATGTAATAAATCTCAACCTTTGACTTTTGATCCAATAATTGATAATGATAGTAACCATTAATGGTTTAAAAAAAAAAAGTAACCATTAAATACTCCCCTCTATATATATATATATATATATATATATATATATTACTTATTTATTTATTTAAACTTTAACCTCACATGTTTGGAGATTAAGAGTTTTAGAATTCAGAAAAGTCATGATTGACTTGAAGGTTTGAAGTTTGTTTTAAAAATTTAAAGATGTTTTCGTTTTAGACTTTTAAAAATTAGATTGTTGATATATATATATATATATATATATATATATATATATATAAGAAAGAATTTGGAATAGGAAAATACTACATCAAACACCCTATGCACAGAAAACATCAACCACAAGCTTTCTAAAGATTGTACTTTTTGTAAAAAATTCAACCCCTAATGCATGCGATTAATCATTTCTGTGCACGAGAGCGGTTAACGTTGCATTGCTTTTTGAAATAAGAGAGATCAGACATATGAATTCAATTAGTTTTTCTATTTTTCAGTTAAGGGAGCACTAATGGATCAAATATGTGTGATCTGAATCATGATCTAATTCACAAAGATTTAGTAAATTATTGATAATGTAGATTAATGAATCACAATCTTTGTAATCTGAATCATCTTAATTGGATCAGATCAAGATCAAATCAAATCATATGATCCAATCCATTGCCAGGCCAATACATATATATATATATATATATATATATATATATATATATATATATATATATATATGAATAATGATACATATAGTAAAAAATTGATCATAATTTTTAAAGTGGCACAAGGAGATGACTCTCATCTTCCCCTCTCTTTCTCTCTCTAACAAAAATATTTGGATCTCCTTGCACCATATATGCGGACTTTAAAAAGTTATGATCAATTTTTTATTGTGTATCATTATCCTATATATATATATATATATATATATATATATATAGAGGAGTATTTAATGGTTACTTTTTTATTTAACCATCAATGGTTACTTTCATTATCAACCATTGGATCAAAACTTAAAGGTTGAGATTTAATGCATTAAATGACTCACCTACTTGCATTAATTGCATTTTCCAACTAACCATTAAATCTCAACCTTTAAGTTTTGATCCAATGGTTACTCCCCCTTTGTAACCATTGATGGCTACCTTTGTACCAATCATTGGATCAATTTTAAATGGTCTGGATTTAATGATTAGTTGGTAAGCAATTAATGAACTTGGTGACTCACTTAATGATGTGTCACTTGCCATTATCTAATGTAATCAATATTTTAATTTTTAAATTTAAGTTTAAATAGAGATTCAAAGGGCCTACTTGTCATTTTACATATTAAGATTCATTTCCCAAAGAGTCCATACAGAAAGCTTCATAGAGCCAGAAATGGTTTAGTTAATCATTTGAGCACTTATCAATAAAATAAATAAAGAAAACGTATAGTATTGAAAGTAAACCATTAAATAAGTGTTTTTTATTAATTTATACGGATTTCAAGAAAATATTTGATTAAGTAATTTTCTTTCAAGGGTTATTAGTTTTCATTTAATGATCCTGAAATAAGTATCATTTTAATAAAAATAATTGATCCAAAATAAGTGTTATTTTAGATTTTCAATGAATTGTTTTTCTAATTTACTTTCTCTTCTCTCAAGTCTTAATAGTTAATCATTTCTTCACTAAACATTTTTTATTTTTCGAAGTATCCACATGCTAGCTAAAAATAGACACGTTATAAAAAAGAGAAAATTAATCGATTTTGGGTTGTTAGCTTTTTATTTTAGGAGAGAAAATTAAACCGAGCAACATATTTTCGGTTTTGGGAACTAAAACAAAAATATTTTGTTATCATTGTTGGGTTGTTAGTTTGATTGCAATTAATAGAAATGGATTATGCTTAAGAAGGGAAAAAAAAACCAGTTGGACTGGTTGTTATAAAAAATTAAGACTGCTTGTTATAAAAAAGAATTTGCCAAAATTAATTATATTGAAATAATTGATACTCCGTAATTTTTATTTTTCTAATTTTTATAGTAAGAAGGGAAACCGAGCAACATATTTTCGGTTTTGGGAACTAAAACAAAAATACTTTGTTACCATTGTTGGGTTGTTAGTTTGATTGCAATTAATCGAAATGGATTTTGCTTAAGAAGGAAAAAAAAAACATTTTGATTGGTTGTTATAAAAAAGACTGCTTGTTATAAAAAAAAATTTGCCAATATAAATTATATTGCAATAATTGGTATTCCATAATTTTTATAGTAAGAAGGGATGCCTTGGGATTTAAAGGGGTTCTTTAGAACTCTAATATTACTGTATATATATGATACCTTGGAATAGGTAAGAATGCATTGGAACAATAAAGAATGCCTTGGAGCTCTAATTAATATTGTAATAAATAAGCCTATAATTTATTACACAATGTCTTGGAATAAAAGAGAAGGCCTTGGAACTCTAACATTGTAATTAAAAAACCTATAAGCAGTTACTATTTGATGCATTGGAGCCTGGAGGAATGTTTTTTTTTTTTCCTCGTGGGATGCATTGATCAATAATATTTTAGTTTTTCTTGTAACAACTATTTTCTTATAAGTGACACATCATTAATTGCTTGCCAACTAATCATTAATTGCTTGCCAACTAATCATTAAATCCAGGCCATTTAAAATTGATCCAATGGTTGGTACAAAGGTAGCCATCAATGGTTACAAAGGGGGAGTAACCATTGAATACTCCCCCATATATATATATGTGTATATATATATATATGTATATATATATATATGTGTGTATATATATGTGTGTGTATATATATATGTGTGTATATATATATATATGTGTGTGTGTGTGTGTGTATATATACACATATATATACACACACACACATATATATATATATATATATATATATATATATGTATCATTATCCTATATGTACACATGTATATGTACACATGTATATATACACATGTGTATATGTACACATGTATATATACATGAGCAACCTTTCTTTATGAGTCTAAAGGTTATACATATATATATATATATATATATATATATATATATATATATATATATATATATATTAGAGCAGAACTTGCTCATGCAACAGAATCAACATTTCTTTATGAGTCTAAAGGTCATACAATAGTTTGATCCGTAGACTTCATAGAGAGTATATATGGAACAAATGACAATCTGTATCCAAATAAAAAAAAATGATTTTTTTTTTCTCTTTCTTATTCCAAAACTGGGCAAAAATAATAACATGACGTGAATAAATAAGTTGAAAAATAGGAATAGAACAAAATTTAGAATGTTAACGTTACAAGGAAGAAGCAGCAGAGTTGCACAGCCGTTTTAGGGCGTCAGGGACTTCTTGCCCACACTGTTCAAGAATTTCAACTAAGGGCGCTGCTGCAAACATCGCATCTTTGCTGGTTAAAAGGGTATGCAACTTACCGTCGACAGTCGATCGTGCCATTCCCGTGAGAATCTGGATATAGTTGCCTATTGGTAGCTCAAAATTGGAGACAATCACGAGTTCATAGTCGCCTAAATCAGCATCTATGGCGTGCTGCATATCCATCACTGAAACAGCAGGCCTTTTTCTGCTGCCAAAGATTGGAGTGACAAATCAGAAAAATGGAGTTAATAATTAGGAAAAGGAAACGTTAGCAGAGACGGAATATGGTTATTGCGGCTAGCGGGCGGAAGGTAAGGTTTTTAGGGATTGGGAAGAAGGCAGTTTCGCATTGGTACAAATGCATCTCTTTAAGATATTATGCTCTTTCTAGAATCCGTGAAAATGTAAACACAAGTACCTAGACAAATCTAACATAATAAGTGGCAAAGGGCTTAACATAAAGAAACAAACACCATGTTACAGAGATCATACAAGTTATTGCATTTTACCTGCTTTCCACTTCAGAACTACTAGTAACTGCATGTGTCAGGATGGAGTAGCCCTTTGAATTGATGGCTAGGACCAACTCCTCATCATTGCCGTCCTTTCCAACTACAAACATCACCTTGGAAGGCCATGCTCCAAGTTGACTACCACAAGCCTCATCCAAAACTTGGACGCCCTACACAACAGTCGTAGAAAGTTTACGCTCAGAAGAGCCTCTTGACAAGATGGTATTGAGATTTGAGTGGTTGAAGAGCAACAACAGAGGCAAGAAATGGTAATAGGAAAACCAAATATTGCTAATATGAGTTTCAAACGAGGATCATCACATTAACTAGTGAATTTCCAGCAATAATGCAAATGAGAAACTGGGTATGAAGAAAATTAATTTAAAAGAATCTTAGCAAACAAAAGGATGATGTCCTGGTAGTAGCTTTTGCTCCAACTGGTGTCTCAACATTTGAGGCAAATGATTATCACTTTTTTGAGGGGTTCAAAAAGGTTAGTAAATCTGAGGGGTTCGAAAAGGTTGGTAAATCCAACAACTCTCACGTATTACTCCCTCCGTTCTGTTGAAAGAAGCCTACATCTATTTTGGAATGTTGCACATAAAGAATCCTATTTAAAACTAGGCTTATTAAATGTTTTTAGTTTCTTCATCCCTATCACTCCCATATTAGGTTGAGAATTAACAAAAGGACAAAACTACTTTAATTCTCAAAATTAAGGGTATTTATGGCAAATCAATTATTCTTAAGAAGTTTGACTTTCAAAGGTGGACTCTTTAAGTAGAAAGAAAAGAGTTCATTTCAAGCACAAACATTAGGGTGGAAAGTTGAAATTACAATCATATAATAAACTCCCTCCATCCCAAAAAAATAGTCCCATTTGACAAGTCAAACTTTTTAAGGATGTTGCTTTACATGCTTGTACCTTCAAAAATTTACACTATAATTTTATCCTTTTTAAGAAATGGGACCTTTTTTCAGGACAAACTAAAAAGGAAAGAGGGACTATATTTTTGGGATGGAGAGAGTACCTTTGCTAGCTTTTCTTCTTCTGAGCCACAAATATGTATTGATTGAATGATGCACCCACTTTGACTGGCAACTGAATCATCAAGAGATAATCTGCATACTGGCTTTGGCAGAAGGTTTTGCACCATAGGAATAGATGCACAACTCAAGCCACCAATGAAAACAACAGTACGGGGATCTCCTGAAATGTGTCGCCTGATAGATTTAATATCGTCAAAGTAATCACCTTTGTAAGAAGATTCTAGTCCATCAACAACCTGCAATGAAGCTAAAATTAGAAGAACAGATTAAAGAGAAAAAAATTCCGGTATTTTAGACAGGGAAGGGAAGTTTCTATTTTTGACTGAATTGACAATTTTGCCAGATTGACACAGCTTCATTCAAAATAATATCAGCTTAACCAGGCTAAAGGGGTTACTACTTATTCTGCAGAAAAGTTCCCATAGCAGTAAGTACCAGAAAAGAGAATGCCCAAATGAGTTCTATTCTGTAGAAACGTAGGGAAGGTTCCAAGTCTTAGAAAGTGCTTTCTCAATTTTCGGTAATAACCTAATATTGGTGTTTAGTGTTTTGAGGATTGGGCATCAACAAAACATTAAACTTAACAAAATGCGTTTTACTTTGCATATAAGAAAGATGACTAGCAAAAATTCCCAGTTTATTAGAATAACAGAGCCATAATGACAGCTTGGAAGAAGTCAATAATTACGCATCTGACCATGTGCAGAGAAAGAACCATATACTTTCAAACTTTACCAAACAGTCCTTTAAGGAAGGAAAAAGAAAAGAAAAATGAAGGCAGTGGAACTGGAAAGGAACAATATCAAATGTAACCTAGCAAGAAATGTACTTTACCATCATTCCTATAGATGTTCTAAATTCCAAATGTTTTGTAACATTCATAGAAAGTTTTGTTAAGACGAATATAACACATGGGAAACAGATACGAGATGTACTCAATATGGAAACGGGTCAGAATAATACCAGCAAGGAAACCCCAGAAATATCAACTGCCTTCAAGGAAATAAGCTCCAAAAGTCTATCAGGTGTTGACACAAGGAACTCTGGCTCGCAACTCTTCAGTCTGTTCGGTGAGAGAGAGGATGAAGTATTACTCAAACTTTGGTTCTCAAAAAGGTAAATCAAGGCACATGAAACATAATGCACAACTGCAAATGTGAACAAACAGGAACATGTGTGAATTAAAAAATGGACTCAAAGTAGTTCACAGTTAAACGGCCTATATGTCTCCAATTTCGCGCAACGTTGATATTGGTCAAAACCTGGTGCTAATATCACTTCAATTATAAAGTGCACCTCTAAATCATTTTAGAAACAGCCAAATGATAGCATGTGTGAGGACAAGTAATGAATTTGTGATTCGTATACAAAGTTGATTCTAGCACAAGGATGTCAAGAACAAGTTGCAGCTTTCAAATCAAGTCTGTTTTTACCATGGACAGTCATTAAAATAAGGGCAACCGCGAAGTTCAATAAATTACACACAATACCTTATGACATAAAGCTGATACAAACTTGCCTGTGAGACAAGCCTACACACATCATTTTAATATACTTTGACAACTGTGGCTCAAACCTAAGCTAGCAAAACTTGCTTTTGAGTCACCTATATGCATTTATTTAGAGGCAAAGAACTTATCACTTCAAACGTGTTTACGAGTAGAAGATAAGAAGTTAGAATATAGCAGAATTCCATGTTCCCGAGTTGTCAAGATTCACATCCTTATCTGCAATGGGAGAATAAAAAATAAAGAGAAAAATGAAACTAAAATTAACAAAGAGGATGCAGCACTTACCCGTGAATTTGATGTTCTATGGAGGCACCCGGATGCAGGCTGACTGTATGTAATCCAAGCGCCTTCAAAGGCTTGCACACTGAGCGTACCTGGTGTAAGTGAATAGTCATTAACATTAGAAGACCAATGCTTCTAGATTACACACACGACCTTAAGGGGACTTGGGCACAATTCTTTTTTGAAGGCACAGGGCAAAACAACCTAATGTTCAGTATAGGGGTGTATGTATTTGAAAATGGAAAATGATTTGTCCCAATTTCTCATCCCAACCTTTGTGCATAGCATTTGATTGGTTCAAGAGTGCCCCACATTACGTGTGCGCTTTAATTTTCAATTGTTTATGAAACTTAATTCAATTTGAATAATTACTTAGAGATAAGCAATTGTATAATTGCTGTTTAACTTTTTTTTAATGGTGGAAGTTGGGTACAGTTAGAAAAGAATGAGAAAAATTAAAAAGGTGGAGGAGTCCAAAGCAGTTGGAGAGTTCAATATGATCCTCTCCCTTAATATATAGTATAGATAGATATAAATATGCGCAAACCTTGGAGGCCTTCTGTTGTGATGATACAATGAACAGAAGGAAGGGACTAGTGAAGGATACACCTTCTTTCTCCTTTCTTGCAATCGTATCTGCAGCAGTTGAAGTCATCCAAGCAATTTGCTCTATGTAAGAGTAAGTTCCACTTGTTTCTAGTATATTTGTACCCATTGAATAGCACTTCCAAAATTCAACACCCCATGTGTTCACAAACAAAGGTTGCTCGTCTCCACTTCTAAAGGTTCCATCACACCTCAATGCATCATCTATAGAGTTTAAACATAAAATTAAAAATTTTGATGGGCAATCTTGATTCTCAAAGGCATTTTCTTGTTGAGCATGGGCAGTGTCATACTTCCGAATCTGATGGATCTTTGCTTTTCCGGGTATCATGGCTTCTTTCTGCCGCAAACAATCTATGGATGTTGGTGGTATTGCTTGCTCAATCTCCTGATTCTTCACCCTTGCTCTTTTTGTTTCTTGGTAATCTACCTTCGCATGATCCCCGTCAGCAGTTCGTTTTTTTGGTGCAACGCCGTTTGAATTGCTGGACATTTTCTGATCTGCTTTTAAAGGCCTAACTTTCTTTATTTTCTCTTTCCTTCCACAATCCACATTCAATTCTTTATCATTAAAGGGATTCTCAGGAGTAGGTAGACTAAAACACATGCCCTGTAGCACCACCACAAAAATGAAACCGGGGCAAAGTTATGAGATTGAATGATGAGAACAGCTATATTTCTCAGCCAATTTTGGAACAATACTATAATGAAAATCCAACATTGCAGAAAACAAGCATTTAGTTTTTCTAGCTCAAGAGTAAATGACAAACAACTTTAGTCTATGTTTGGCAACAAAGTTGGGTTTAAAGTGACTTGTAACTTTTTGGTCATAAATCACTACAATGCTTTATAATTGAGAATTGCTATTTACACCCAACATATTACTGAGTACACCCCATACAAATATTACAAAAATGCCATTATACATTTTGACTTAAATACTCTCTTTTTTTTCATTTTTTTAGGCTGTTCGGCACCCCTACCGAACATCACTATGGGTGTTCGGTAGGGGTGCCGAACACCCATAATGATGTTTGGTAGGGGTGCCAAACACCACTATGAGTGTTCGGTAACACAGTGCCAAACAAACTGTTTAAAAAAAAATAAAAAATAAAAAAGGAAGGGGCTGTGTGTGTGGTGTGGGGGGAAAGAGGAGGAAAGGGGTGTTAAAAAAAAATCAAAGCAAAGGGGAGGTGAGTGGGCTGTGATGCGGTGGGTGGGTGGGTGAAGGAGGAGGCGGGGAATGGAGGAGGAAGGAGGCGGTGTGTTGGGGGAAGGGAGGAGGAAGGGGGTGGGGTGTACCGGGAAGGAGGAAGATAAGGTGAGGTGTGTTTGAGGTGGGGTGTACTTAGTATTTTGGGGAAAATATTCTTAAGGGTATAATAGAAAATTAGGGAAGGGTATACTTAGCTTTTTGAGGGGTTGAAAATATTAGGTGGGGTGTACTTAGTAATTGGGTGTACTCAGCAATTTTATGAGTGTAAATAGCAATTCTCTTTATAATATCAAGGAAAGAGAAATGCAAAAGAAATTAAAGCTTAGGGAAAAATAAACCATAAATCAGTTCAAATTAATCAAGATAACACAATAACAAACTGGAATTCCACAAAGCGTAACCAACCCAATCAAAGGAAATAAGAAGTTCAAAGATTCATCCCTGAAGTATTTTTTAAAATAGAGCAACTAATTAACAAAAATAGTAAACTAGCGCCTAGGATATTGTTTTAAACAATACTTAACCGTTGAAATTTGATCATATAAACAGATACTACTATCCCATTAGAACATTTGCTATCTTTATTAATTTAAAGCTGGACTTTCAACCTACCAATTTGAAGCCCTAGCTCTAACTTGGAGACAATCTCTAATATCAACAATTTCAGATAAGATAGGCAATTCCCCGTTGCTTTCTTTGTTTGATCTTTGGTGCATACATTGAGTCTGTATTTAACAGAACAGACTTTCTTGACTAGGGTAACAATAATTTCACAACCAGAAGTAGTCCATAAAATTCAATCATGCTAAGCTATGAAGCTAAAAAACGAAAGTAATGATTCTCAGAAGCAGCATTTACCAAACAAGCGAAGCATTTTATCTGGAATTACAGAGAGCAGAATCAGTAGAAAATAGTCAGACTCTGCCCAAAGCAACAAAAGAAATAGTGACACACTTCACAGGAAGCAATAAATATGCAAGCATGCCTTGTCATAACTTGAGCGCAAATTTTCGAACAATAAATGTTGGCTTCATGCAATAATTCTTTATCAAGATTGACACTTTGAGGGAAAGAACTCTTGTTTTTAGACAAATAAATTTTGACATGAAAACATAATCCTGAAAACTAAATTAGCTCAATCTTCTTTCAAAATTAGACAGTGTTGTGTGTCTGTCTATTTGCTAATAGGATATGTAATTCAGATTGTACTCTTCAAGTTTCAATGATGATAAATTGCTCTCTTTGTGCCCATGGATATAGGCATATAGCCTACTCACTTTGAGGGGTGATCATGTAAACTTGTGTATTAATTTCTCCTTTTATTCATGTCTTCTCATTGTTTGTTGTAGACAGGCACCATAAAGCAACTCTATGGGTGCATTTCCAAATTGAGTCTTACCACTCAAAAAAGATCACAGTTCAATCAAAAAATGAGAAACCTCCATGCTCATATACATAAATGCAATTTGACATTATATAATGATATCCCAATAATTTGTGGGATATTTTAATAAAATGGTACTCCCTCCGTTCCTAAATAATCGTCCTGCTTTCCTTTTTTGTCCGTTCCAAAAAAAAAATTCCTGTTTCTTTACTTTCTTTTTTAGGAAAACACTTTTACTACTTCACCCTTACTTTTTTTTCCTACTTTAGTTATGACCAAATGTGCAAGGGCTTTAAAGTAAACTACATATTATACAAATATTTATAATAGAGTCAATTAGTTTCTCTTAATCCGTGTGCCTAGTCAAACATGACGATTTTTTAAGAAAAGAGGGAGTATAATTTAAATGTGTTTTGATACAAATTTGTGATTAAATATTGAAAATTTGGATATTTTGGACATGATCATGTGAAAAAATGAGCATCCAACTCTCACTTATGTACAAGTTATAACCATAGGCCTAGATTTCTTTGGATTCACACTTAAATTGACATGGTATGGAGAATCATTAACAGAAAACATGTACATGAATGGACAAGGAGTCCACAAAAAGTGGAAACAAAAAATATAACATGCTGGGACACGCCTTCAAAAAGTCGGGGACATGTGAAGGGCCAAAATGTAACTTTTGAAAAGTATCTCTCAGCTTCAAATCACAAATAAATAAGTAAATAAATAAGAAGAAGAAATCATTACAACCAATAAAAATTGAGAAGCTTTTTCATAAGCAGATCAGATAGGCAAAGACCAAATCCTATGTTACTTGGACTTGGCTGCGGGATCGGATACAGGTGTGGATTCTGGTCTTGGATCCACCAAAACTTTAAGATTTTGCACTAGATGTCATCTAAAACTATCACACCCACACCCATGTCATGTTGTGTCGGTACTTTGGAAAAAATGAGGGCGGGCCAGGTAACATAGACCAAATCCTTTCTTTTCCGGGGTGTTAATTGTTTAGACGGCTAGAAATCTAAAACATGTGACTCAATTAATCCGTGTCCCCATGTATCACAACCTGTTTCGTGGAAAATATCGTGTAGACGTGCATCAATCATATCCTGTCATGTTATCGGGTTGGTCTCGATGATTCTTAGGTGCCAACATGGAGCTGGCTGAGGTGGTGTATCATGGGAGTAAAACAATTGCATTCGGCCAAAGGGCCAAAAGTCTAGGGTGAATTATCCATACCTCAGTCTAGCACCCCGCTCCACGGGTTCCACACTTCCCACTATATATTTTTGTCTAAGTTTTAAATTTATTTACATGGTCCTATTTATTTAATCAAGAAAACAAGATAGCAACACATACACAAACAGCAACCTGATTCAAATGTCAACCACATTAAAGGAAAAATTGAACTTTCTTCTGTAATCTACCAAACCCACTTTAAATTTCCTCTATTTCTGCATTTTAACAATCAATCAAAATAGCTACAAAAACCAAAATTTGATCAAATGAGAAAAATCCCAATTAATCATAGTTTGATTTAATTGGAAAAAGAAAAAGACAAGTACCTGACACATGCTGCGTTTACCAGACTTACGGCGCTTCTTGGCGGCGATAATGGCGGCGATGCGATTAGAGACCTTAACGGAGTCATCACTCTGCATCTTTTTCCGGTTGGCTTTGTTCTTCTTTCTCCTGATTGCGTCGTCCCCTTTAGGCATCGCTGCGGTGGTGCAGAGAGGAAGGCAGTTTGGGCAGTTGTGAGCTTGCTTAACTACAGTGCGTTGTGTTAGTGAAGAAGGAAGCTAGGTCAGTTATTTGAGAGGGAAACAAATGGTCAGTTTTCTGGCAAGTTTAATGGGCTTTAGATGTATGATACATCTAACCCAACCCGGCCCAACCCGATTGACAGGCCAGATTAGATATCTATGGTTTGTCCAAGTAAATGGGCTTTCTTTTGGGTTAAGCAATTTTTAATATGAATAAATATTAGGGCAAAATTCGGACCGCCCCTTTTAGATAATTTTCAACCGCTTAGGTCCACTATAATTATTTTCAACTGAAAAATGACACTTTTGTTGTGAAATGTCATCTATATCCTTTAAAAGCATGAAACAGTGATGCTATGTATCGTAAAAATAAAAAATAATGCATCGTGTATGCCCTTCCTTTTGACACGTACCTCAATGCATCAGCTTTCCACTCCAAAAACAGAAAGAAACGTCAGCGCGATTCAAAAAACTTAAAACACCAGGCGATTCAAAAGTAAGGAACATTAAGAAAACATCACACGATTTGAAAAAGCAAGCAAAAAAATCTTCGAAACCAGAACATAGCACCAGAACAAGGAAAACACAAAAACACGAAGTTGAAGAAGTTTCAGGTACGAAATACATTTTATAGATGTACTTTTTTGTTTACAACTTCCTGAATAGAGTGAAATCTGTATACATTTGCATAAATATTCTTTTTTTTTATGCTTCGCAATGCACTATTTGAAAAAAAAACATGGTGTCATTGGCAAAAAAATGTTGCATCGAGTTCACAGAAAAATGAAAATAGTGTTTGTTTGTATGGTTTATAATAGAGCTGTCAAAACGGGCCAGCAGGTTGGGCTAACCCGCAACCCGCCACTAGGCGGGTTGAGTTGGGCTGACCCGCCAAATGAGCGGGCTGAAATATCTCAACCCAACCCAACCCGCCATGGGCTACGGGTTGGGGCGGGCCAGCCCGCCAAAAAAAAAACTTAAATAAACTCAATGTCTAACAAATTAAAGTAAAAAAAAAACATATCACAACTATTTTTAATTTTTAATTAATGAAATAAAAATTCAAACAAAGGGCCAAGAAACAATCTAACAAATTAAAGCCAAAAAAGTTAAGGGAATATTACTACATTTCTTAAAAATCAAATAGTCAAACTAAATTTATATAGTCAAGCAATTTGGCGGGTTAGCCCAACCTAACCCAACCCAACTCGCTAGCCCGACGGGTTCAACCGGTATAACCCGCCTCCTAGGTGGGATCAAAATGTATCAAACCAACCCAACCCAACCCATTTTGGTGGCGAGTTGGGCTAGCTCGACGGGTTCAACCCATATTGACAGCTCTAGTTTATAATATTGAGCATCGTGATGCATCAATTTTGTGTATCGCGATACATCATTTTTGTGCATCGGTTGCACGATGCATTAACTTTGTGCATCACGATGCATCAATGTGTGCATCGAAATGCATGACTTTGTGCATCGCAATACATAATTTTCGCAACTTGTTTTACTTATTTATGTAATTCTTCGATTATGTGACTGTAACCACAATATACATGTTGTGCAGCTGCTATGACTAAAAAAGCTGATATGACTAAAAATTCTGCCAGAATTGTATACAGATCAAGTATGCAGTCCCTCATATGTCATATTAAGAATATCAAATTCATGGATGAGCATAAAGCATCACTAAAGAAAACACATTTTTAGAACCTCATAATGAGCATAATTGCTTATGATGTCATCTGCAATCATTGTAAGAAGGACGATTCGATAATAAGGACAATTGTCAAATTCTACGTCAAGGGGCAACAGTGTTCCAGTTTTGGAGGAAAAGGATGAAGCTTTAACCAATAGATGTGAAGTTCATATTCGGCATAAACGATGGAGAGGATGATATAAACATATCGTTTTACAAATTGGATCACACCGATATTCTCGTAAGGTGCTTCCTGAAAAAAAATGTCAAATGAATCAAAGAACATAAGATTGAAGCTTAAGTTGGTTTTTGATAGAATTAAGGAAATGATAGAGAGTCCGGATCAAGTAGATATCGAATGCGTCGCTGACTTGACGACCCTGCTTGTTCTCGCGACCTTGCTGGTTACAACCAAAACATCCTATATACCGTGGGCCTACACAAGTCTTGTGTCTGATTTGAACACAATATCAACGTACAAGGTCAAAATATGTCATTGATTTGTTGTTTGAAAGCTTGAAAACTACATTTGATGACCACCTAGAGAAATGCATGATGCTGTTGTCGGTAACTTTAAGTTCATTTGGTATTATTATATGCAATTTTTGTGTATGATGCATGTTGATTTGATCTTATTAAATTCGTTAAATTCCTCTATGCAGTATTGGTTGTGCGAGAAGAGTAACGTTATACAACCGACTAGATTGCAAAACTTATATCCCAAGGTTTGTGAAATGGAATTTGAGGGCACTGTGACCCGTATTGGATGAACCCAATTTTGTAAGGATCACGACAAATCAAGTGAGTGATTATTATAAAAATGACACATTAGTATTATATTATAAATATCAACATTACACTTGCGATACACAAAAATGTGCATCGCGATGCATAAAATTGTACTAGAAAAGTACTTTTTTGTGCATCACGATGCACAAAATTGTACTAAAAAGTACTGTTTTTGTGCATCGCGATGCACAACCTTATTTCCGATACACAATTTTTATACATTATTTTTTTATTTTTTTCCTGATTTTTGCAGAAGTTTGATGATGTTCTCAACATTACAAACGAGGAAAAGGAATTGGTTTGGGCAAAGAGAAACAATGACATGGAAATTCTTGGTAAGACCTCTGTGGATAATCAACAAGATGCTAAAGTTGCACCCAGGGAATCACCGAATAAGAATGTTGGGGTGACTGATACGGTTGCAATTGAATGTGTGACTCAAACACACGACATAAATCAACCAGAAAGTGTGAGTCAAACAATTAAGCAAGCTAAAAATGAAAAACAACAAAAAATCAGGAGGTCAGAAAGGACTAAATTAAATACATGGAAGAGGAAGTGCAAAGAGTCCAATGGAACGACAATAGTTATTGATTAGATATGTTTCTTAGTAATTAATTAAACTTTTTAGATACATTTGTGGTGTTATATTTTCTAATATTTGAATACATGTAAATATTTGAATACATTTTGTGCTATTTTAATACATTAATTTGATGTGCAGTTTTATGGATGTGTGTTTATTACATTGCGCAATATCTTTTTTTTTTTTAACATTACACTTACGATGCACAAAACAGTTCCAACAAAAAGTGATGTTTGTTGCATCGCGATGCATATTTTTTATTTCTGATGCACAATAATAGACAAATGAACTTCAAAAATTACAATGCATTACCTAGACTTGTACGTCTTCTTGGGATGTCCGGATAATCTCTTCATTATAGGTGGTAAAATGGTTTCACCCTCGCAAGAATTCTGAAGCTCATACATTTCTGTAATTGCAATTAACATCAAGTTTTCCTCATAACACGTGATGTAATTGCTTGTTAAGAAGTAATTATCAATCATATCATTTCCTGAATCTCACAATCATAATTGCTGCGTGGCAACACGGAAATCCTTGAATTGGCCAATGATAGCATAAACATGTCCGCTTCCCCAAGTCAACCTAAATGTTTGGATCGGATAAAACCTCGTATATTGAGTTGGGTGTCATGCGAAACTGCCACGTGATCCCAATATTAAGGTACTCGTTTCACTTTTTATCCATCTTCGCACATAATAATTTATTCCATTTCTTTTCATTCCCAAGTCTCTCCCTAAACCATTTTATTATTTTCGATCTTATACAATCCACCATGTGAGTGATGGGAAGACCATGAGCCTCTAAAATCCAAATGTTGAACGATTCAGCGGCATTTGTGGTCATTTTAGCATACATGTTCTCGTGGCAATGTGCAATCGCCCACTTATTATATGGAATGGTGGCTAAGATATCACAGGCACTCCTACCCATATACAATCTCTCTCTCTCTCTCTCTCTCTCTCTCTCTCTTGCCGGAGTTTGGAAGGAAAGGACAAAAATACATCTCATAAATTTGCTTCGTTAACCACGTTAGCAGCCCCGTTAAAAAATTGGATGAAAAGTTAACGGGAAGGACCACATCGGACTCAATTAGTGAGTACATTGGTTAGATTTGGTATATTGGGAGTTCGTTGGTCAAATCGGTTACCAAACGATAGTACGTTGGTCATTTGGCTAATTTTCCCTCGTTAACCATGGTCAAATGGCAATTATGTGAAAGGTTGCACTTGTATATAGATACTGATTCATTAACAGTTGAAGATGCCTTGATGAACGAACTGTAATTATCATTTAATTTCTTCCAACATGGAACGCTAATCCTACTTTTGTTGTTCTTAATGTAAATAAATTCAAAACCAATCTTAAATGAATACTTTATAAGCTGTGTGCGAAAATCTTCCACTCCAACTTTAAATATTTGACCAACACCAGTAATAAGATTTACCCAACCAGAATTCAAGAGATCCTTTCTTGTTTGAGCAGGACATATGTCGTAACATGGGACACTTTGAACATCACTTTCAGAACTTGAAGAATTAGTACAATTATTACCACTGTTCTCCTTATTACATTGTTGTGCATCGCCAAATAGATGTGGTACATTGTGATGCACAACTTTTCCTTTAACTTTGTCAAGGTTTTATGCCTCACGATGCAAGTGTTGTGCATCGCGATGCACAAAACTAATCATCTTCATAAACAGTTCCATCGTGTGTGTCTTCTGCCCTCATTTCCATAATTCCTTACTTTACTAATCTCGTAGCTCAAACCATCATCAGTTTCAAACACATCAACAATGATAAATGAAACTGATAAAATTTTGGCCAATGTCACCATGTTTTTGAAATCTTTTTCGTTGGTTAAACAACAATTGTTGTGTGATTCTACATTGTATTTCAAAGTACAATTATTCGATTGAAAATTAAAATATTTACTTCTGATGCATTTGATCAACACAGATAAACCAAAATTAATTGAAACTTTTAAAACAATAATATCTCCTCAGAATTTCAGCAACAACATGGAAGCACTTTCGTTGGTTGAATCCATTGATTTCGAAGCCACAATGAATTCGATATTGAACTGCTTTGGTATTTGTTTTTTAAGTTTCTTCAAGTTGATATAAATGAGAATTTTAGTGAGAAATCACAATGGAGATAAATACGGAATTGAAAGGAGTAAATCAAGGAAATCGCAAAACTAAAAATACGTGGTAGGTTGTTACAGGGTTAGTTTGGGAACAAATTATCAATTTATCACTTAAAAGAAACTTAAGCGATTAAAAACAAATATAGTGGACCTAAGCGGTTGACAATCTCAAAAAGTAGACCGGCCCGCAATTTTTCCTAAATATTAGGGTGATATTTGAGCCGGTACCTTTTAATAAATTTTCAACTGCTTTAGTCCCCTATGATTGTTTCAAACCGAAAAATGACACTTTTGTTATGAAATTTCGTCTATTCCCTTAAAATATACGAAATAAGCACGCTATACATCGTGATGCACAAATTGATGCATCACGATGCACAAATTGTTGCATCGCGATGTACAAAAAGTACTCTCGATGCACAACATTACACTTGTGATGCATTAAGTGTGCATCGCGACGCACAAAATTGTACTAAAAAGTATTATTTTTGTGTATCGCGATGCACAACATTACACTTGCATCGCGATGCACGAAACATTGCACCTGCCGTAGTGAATGAGGGAATGGTGTTGCTTACTGATCCTTTGGTAGAAAATCAAACATTTCTTCAACCCAACATCTTGATTAATGCTAGTTCCTGAAGGATCATGAGCAAAGATAACCTTGTCACTTTTCCCAGTAACCTTCCAATACCCGCTTGCCTCCTCCACCATTAATTTGTTATTCATCACATTCCATTTTCTATAACCACTATAATTAATCCTTTTACTGAAGAAATACATCTTCTCCTCCAAATCACCTAAACAATTGCATTTATTAATTTTAAAAGTCAAACATACATTTTAATATCGAAAAGAAAAGACTGAATTAATGTTGAAATTGCTATATATATATATATATATATATATATATATATATATATATACCATACATGGCAAATGAGAGGGATGGGTTCGGAAAAGGTCAATGTGGTCGGGAACGATGGAGGCATGCAGTGGGAGGGAGAAAACCTTGCACCTGAGGTAGTGAATGAGAAGAAAACCTTGCGCATGAGGTAGTGAAGGGGGCAGTTTGTGAACAATTGATCAATTTATCACTTAGGACTTATGCGATTGAAAACAATTATTGTGGACTAAAGCGGTTGAAAATCTCAAAAAAGGGACCGGTCCGCAATTTATCCTAAATATTAGGGTAAACTTTGTGCCGGTATTTTCAATCGCTTTAGTCCCATATACTTATTTTCAAGCGGAAAAAGACACTTTTGTTGCAAAATATCATCTATGCCCTTAAAACCTACGGAACAGGCACGTTATGCATCATAAAACAAAACTGATGCATAATAGTTTAAACTGTGCATCGCGATGCACAAATTGTACTAAAAATTATTGTTTTGGAAAAATAGTCAATTTTGTCATTGTACTTTTGTCAATCTTAACATTTTGTCACTGTACTATTTTTGAGACAAAATTTTCATTGTAACTTGAAAAAGGGATGCAATTTTGCCATTATCACTAACTGTCATCCAATTTCTAACAAAATTATTTTCAATCGCCTCCCCTAAGATTTTTCAAAATGTTGGGAGATCCTTAATGATAATTGGTGTTAGAAAATAGTTGGTATTTTGGTTCTTAAATTATTTTGTTTCTTCTAAGGGTATAAAAAGAAGATATTTTATGAATAAAAAGAAACAAAGAAAGAAAGAATGAAATATAAATATATAATAAAATACAAGAAGGGAAAAATATATCGTCTAAATAGAAAAATAAGAGGAAAATATTTAAATCAATTACTCAATAAATTTTTTCTTAAATATAGTTAATCCATGAAATCTAATCGGCAACACTCATTTATTGAATATAATTAATTTTTATAAAGAGAATTGACTAGAAAACTGTAAACTTATTTTTGTTCTATTTTTTCTTAAAGTCCTTTTTAATTAGAATTATATAAGATTTCAAGAAAAATAAAAAGTTTTAATTTAATATTTAATAATCAAAATGAAAATTATGCCATATTAAAATTCTATTTTTATGAATAACTATCTTTTTATAAGAATTATTTTTTCATAATGTTTTATTTTTAATTTTTTATTTAATAATTTATATATTAGTATTACTTTAAAGTAAAGGCCGCTCAAAATTTTTTGTTTAAAAATTAAAATCCAACAATAACCTTAACTCACTCCACCTAATTTCGAACTCATCTATCGTTAACGATATTCCAACTTATTTATAAAATTATAGGGGAATCATTGAAAATTTGTAATTATTTTCGTTTAGAATTGGATGAAAGTTAGGGATAATGGCAAAATTGCAACATTTTTTGAAAGTATAATGGCAATTTTGCTCCAAAAAAAAGTAAAGTGACAAAATTCAAAAGTTGTTCAAAGTACAGTGGCAAAAGTGATCATTTTTCCATAATGTTTTGTTGCATCGAGATGCATGAAATTTCCTTAAGATTTCAAAATGGGTGTCACGCACATAATTTTGGCCTTCACGCTTGTTCCAAAATTGATGCATCGCGATTCACAACATTGTATTAAAAAGTACTATTTTTATGCATTGCAATGCACAATTTTTATTTCTGATGCACAACTTTATTGAGATGCACAACTTTTAATCGACATTACATTTGCGATGCATCAAAAGTACTGTGCATCGTAATGCACAAAGTTGTACTAAAAAGTACTGTTTTTATACATCGCAATGCACAACTTTTATTTCTGATGCAGAACTTTTAATTGATATTATATGCATCAAAAGTGTGCATCGCGATGTATGTTGCATCTTAGCCTAGATTTGCTTGAATCCATAACCTAAGTCTAAGTCAAGGTGACTAATGGGCCTGCGTGTCTGTTAGAGTGGCAACTTGAACTTAGGCATAGCTTGAATAGTTTAGGGTTGCTTATTGTATATTGCCTTGAAGAAGATAGCCTATAGGACATCGGACGTCCTCTGCACAATAGGCAATTTATGCATCAGTTCCTTTTGGATATCGGACAAGCTCATATCGGCCAAGCCTCATCCAATGTTGAAGAACCTCAAGAACGTCGATAAGAGAACTGCCGAAGACATGTCTGATTTGAGGCTTTCATTGACTTCGATGCAACGTTAACAAAGCGCATTCAATGAAGGTTTCCATTCTTGGCATACACTCGAAAAGGACATCCCTCCCGCAAGCACGCCGCCTATTTTTAGCAAAGTGTCGGAGACAGACAAGCTACGTCACCTATCGAGTCAACAACCGATTAGAGCATTAATTGCTCTTAAATTCAAATTAGAAGATCTCCAACGGCTCCAAGCTTCCTCCTGCATATAAAGGAGACTCCATTGCTGCATTGAATATACTTCAACAACCACAACTCGAATCTTCTTCATCTTCTTCAAGTGCATTAAAGCAAAACGTCCTATCGTACTTCCTTCTTTGAAGAGCTCTCTCTAAGACGATCAGTCCATTAAAAGCTCTTCATTGATTGCTACACCTAGCTTTTCATAGCTCACGAGAATTGTATCTTATTGATATCAATTCTCCCACACAAACACTTGGTCAACAAAATTTTTGTACACAATCCATTAGAGATTTAGTTTGTAAAATATCTAGTGGAAAACTTAGTACACGATTTTCAAATCCAAAGTTGACCACTTTGGTTGTGGACGTAGCACTTATTTATAAGTGTGAACCATATTAAATATTCGTCTCTTTTTGTGTGATTGTGATTTGATTGTGTTGCTTTAAAATTTCAGATTTCCAATCTGTTAAGAACCGCGATCTTGTTCTTCCAAGATCGGCCATTCTCAACTTGTCTGTGCTTCACAAGACTTCCCGCAAAATTTTTAAATCCCTAGTGAAGTAAGATTTTTGAATCAATTTCAAAAATTGGACATAGGCTATTCAACCCCCTTCTAGCCTATATAGAGCAACCTTGGACCTAACAATTGGTATCGAGCTTAACTCTTTGAAAACTAGTTTTTAAGATTAACCTCTTGAGAGATTAAAGATCATGGCTGCTCACCAAATGTTGGAAACCTCAAACGTGAACCATTGTCCTGTCTTGGATGAAGTTCACTTTGACATCTGGAAAGATAAAGTCAAAAGACATATGAATTCAATTGATAAACGTTTGTGGAAATGTGTCACGATGGACCCGTAATTCCAATGAAGCCTAATACACGGCGCGGTAGATCCAACCGCTGCTGAAGTACCAAAGCCAAGAAGAGTGGGATGATGAAGACGAAAGAATGATGCTCGGATGGAAAGGCCATCAACATCATTACCTGTGTTGATATAAGCACTTATCGCCAGATTATCAACTTGGACACAAAGAAAGGAGATGTGGGAAGCCATCCTTGAATATCTTGAAGGTGATGGCGAGACAAAGAACAACAAATTATATACCGCATCCGAAGTTTGACTCCTTCAAAAGGATCCCAAAGAGTCTCTGCGAAGTGCCTATGACAGATTCTATGAGGTAGTCAACTCTTGCTATTCATTAGGAAAGAAGTATGAAAAGAAAGAAATAAACATGAGATTTCTAAATGCACTAGATCATGGCATGTTAAAATCATCGCCATGAAAGAGTCAAAAGATTTAAACAAATTGACTCTTAGAAACCTTTATGCTAGTCTTTCGGTTTATGAGCTTGAGATCCAACAAGCTCAAGAAATGGAAAAAGTTTTAAAAACTTGTCCTTACCGGCCATGTCTCGAACCTTCTGTTCAAAACGATGAAACACCTTCTACTTCCGGTGAAGATGATGATATTCTTTCGACGAAGCCTTTGCTATGTTTGTAAAGAAATATCAACGTTTCAAAAGGTTTAATAAACCATCATCACATAGGCGGTCTTCTCACAAAGCTGCCGTTCCTTATAAAACAAGCGCTCAACCAAAAATTCGCTCCTTATAAATCACAGACCATCAAAAGGATAATGAGCTAGTTTGTTTTAAGCTGTGAAACAGGCCATTTTGCCTCTAAATGTCCAAAGCCAAAGTATGAATTTTATAAGAAACGTCCCGAAACTAAATTTCAAAAACAAAAAGGGATGGTGGTGAAGACATTGATGAAAGCAACCGCCTACATGGTGTGACACGACACGATGAGGATGACTCTTGTGACTTTCTTTGAAGAAGCCAACATATGCCTTATGGCCGGGAGTCACCACATGATTCGGTGAGGTCACTACCATTTCAACAAGATGACAGTGATGATGATGATGAGCTCAATGAACCATCAAAGGGAGAGCTCATCAAAGCTAACAAAGACATCTTTGGAAGAGTTTTCAAAATTCAAAGCGCCTATGTGAAATTAGCCAAGAAGCATGAACTAGGCTGTCTCGAGAAATCAACCTTGATGTCTAAGATCAAAGATCTTGATAGACGCAAGTTGAAAGTATCAAATTGCAAAAAGAGAACAAAGCTTTGATGAAAAGTGGATTTCCTACTTGAACACATCAAGAAGATAAATTCGAGAAAGATGACCTTCAAAAGGTTGTCAATACTTGGAATAACTCTAAAGGAAACTTTGATGCCATTCTTTCAAACCGAGAAAACTTTAGATGACAAAGCGGCATTGGTTTCCAAAGTGAGTTCAAAGTAGGTAGTTCTTCTAGTTCTCAAAAGGATGAGACACACGAAGTGATTCTTTGAAGAATTGGTGTAAGTTCCTTATGACCGTAAGTCTCCCAAAAGGCAAGGACTTGGCTTTAACAAAGTTCCTTTTGTTTATCCCAAGGACACAAAAGACAAGTCCAAAAGAAAGCAATCGCCGGCATTGACTCTGCTAATAGTGAGTCGAGCAACTAAAACTGCCATTAGTCACCCTAAGAAAACAGGATGACTAATAGCAAGTCTAGGAATTCTCGGCTCAAACCTATTAAATTTGTCAAAGGCAAGACTGCGATCCCAACACCGCCTATAAAAGGGTAAAAGAAGTGAATTCTGAGATAAAAAGCTTAAAGGACATGTGCTGTAAATACAAAATCTTTTGATAAAAGGTCTACCTATGGTAAACCTAACATCAACAAGAAAAGGCATTTTCACCTAAGTCCTATAGGCCAATTATCGCGAAAGATCATTCCAAAGGCGATATTAAGAAGCCTCAAAAGAAATCATTACTCATGTTGAAGGATTTCACAAATGCTCTTTCGCAAATGCCATGGTCATGAGATTCATGAATGCCTTCGAGATTCACACCTAAATCTAGAGGATTTACTCCTCCAAAGGTTAAACAAGTGTGGATCCCAAAAGGTTGCTAACCTTGAGGACCCAAAAATAAAAGGGGACCATATTCTTAAATGTCTATATTTCAGAATGCTTCATGGTGTCAATGAAGAAGAGAAAGATCTATGGTATCTAGACGGTGGATGCTCAAAGCATATGACGGTGATCCAAATCTTCTCTCAAGCATTGTTGAAGCAAAGGGTCCCTCGTCATATTTGGAGATAACTCAAAAGGGAAGACCATTGGTTATGGAAGTATAATCGAGGCAATCTCTCCATCAACAAAGTCTCTCTAGTTGAAGGTTTAAAGCACAATCCGCTAAGCATATCACAATTCGTGATAAAGGGCTAACATGTCGGTTTTCTCTAGTCAATGTCTCATAAAGGACAATGAGACATGTTCAACTATCCGACGGATTCGAAAAGGGAATGTCTATCTTTGTTGACCTAAATGCCGTTGGAAGAAAATCAAATCTTTGCTTGGTTGCTAGGTCATCAACCGACAATTTGGTTGTGGCACAAAAGGCTTAGTCATCTCAATTTCAAATACAGAAGCTATCAAAAGACAATCTAGTTGTCGGTTTGCCTAAAATATCACTGAATCACACGGTCTGCAGAGCATGTCAACTGGGCAAACTACATAAATCTTCCTTCAAAAGCAAGCCTTGCCTATCAACAACGGACTCTACGGCTCTTGCACATGGATCTGTTTGGACTGTAACTACTACAAGTCTTGGTGGCGGCAAGTATACTCTTGTGGTAGTTGATGATTACTCAAGATTTACTTGGGTAGAGATGATGTCCTCCAAAGATGAAGCATATGACATCATTCGAACTCTTGAAGACTGACTCGAAGCCGGATGATATCTCGATGTCGATCGACAATGGAGCGAGTTCAAGAACAATGGTGTAGCCAAATATTGTGATGACCATGGAATTGGTCACAATTTCTCTGTTGGCACACCTCAACAAAATGGAGTTCTTTGAAAGGAAAAACGAACTCTCATTGAAGCGGGAAAGACAATGATTCTTTGAAGCCAAGCGCCTATGTATTTACGGGCGGTGTGAACACCGCTGCTTCACACAAAACAGGTCCATCATAAATAAATTTCATAACAAAACTCCATATGAAATATGGAGAGCGAAACTCCCAACATTGGATTCTTTAAAATATTTGGTTGTAAATGCTATGTTCTTTACAATGGTAGAGAACATAGAGGTAAGTTTGAATCCAAAAGTGATGAAGGAATTTTTGGGATATGCCAAGTTTTCAAAAGCATACGAGTTTACAATAAAACTTCACTTAAAGTTGTTGAATCGTACATGTTTCTTTTGATGAATTTGATTTCATTGGGCCACATTTGGCTCCTAAGGTTACTAATGATTCGATGAATATGAGGCAGTGCAAACCTAATCCTAGATCTGCGATCCTCCTTCTTCACAAGATCTTCCAAGAGTCAACTGTTAGAATCCTCAAACGAACCATCAAATGAACACTCGAAAACCCGAATCCCTTTGCCTTCCACACAAGTCATACAACCTACCTTGGAATTAACCTACCCTTTAGAAAACCAAGCTTGTTACTCTACTTCTCAAGAATCCAACTCTGCCGATGCAATAGGACAAGTTCAACTGCGAAGTTAGGGAAGTAAAAGATCATCCTATCACTCAAATCATTGGAGATCTTAATGCTTGGTGTTCAAACTAGACAAGCTTCAAGAAACGAATGCATGTATTCTCTGCATTTGTATCTAACATTGAACCCAAAAGATTGATGAAGCTATGGAAGATCCAAGTGGGTGGAAGCTATGCAAGAAGAGCTAAACCAATTTGACAGATGCCAAGTCGGTCACTAGTCCCTAGGCCTAAAGGACAAGCGTTATTGGCACAAAGTGGGTTTCGAAACAAAATGGATGAAAACGGCAACATTACAAGAAACAAGGCAAGGGTAGCCCAAGGATACGGACGGGAGGAGTATTGACTATGATGAGACATTTGCCCTGTTGCAAGATTAGAGGCTATCGATTATTCTTGGCCTATGCCTCTTACAAGGACTTCAAAGTTTATCAAATGGATGTAAAGAGTGCATTTCGAATGGAGAACTTCAAGAAGAAGTCTATGTTGAGCAACCACACTGGGTTCATAGACTGTTCAAGAAGAGAAGATGTCTACAAGCTAAGGAAAGCCCTTTATGGACTCAAACAAGCTCCAAGAGCCGGTATGAGACCCTTTCAAAGTTCTTGATATCTCAAGGCTTTGTAAGAGGTCAAATTGACACTACTCTTTTCATTATGAAGCATAAAGGTCATTCCTTACTTGTTCAAATATATGTTGATGATATTATATTTGGTTCTACTAATGAAAATCTTTGCAAAAGGTTTGAAAAGCTTATGCGAGTAAATTTGAGATGAGCATGATGGGAGAGCTCAATTTTTTCCTTGGTCTTCAAATTCAACAAAGTTCAAATGGTATCTTCATCAATCAAGCCAAATATGCAAAGGATGTCATCAAGAAATTTGGTCTTGAGAATGCAAACGACTTCAAGACTCCTATGGCTACTAACCGCCATCTTGACAAAGATGAGAAGGGCAAGAAAGTGGACATGACTCTCTGAGGCATGATTGGTTCACTTTTATACTTAAGCTAGTAGGCACGATATCATGTTTCTTTGTTTGTGTTTGTGCTAGGTTTCAAGCCGATCCAAAGGAGTCTCACCTACAAGCGGTAAAAGAATCATCGATATCGATAGATACTCCCAATTTGGGAATCGGTATCCTAGAGATTCATCTTTTAATCTTATAGGCTATTCGATGCTGATTTTGCTGCATGTAAAGTTGACAGAAAAGCACAAGTGGGACATGTCAATTCTTAGGAAATAGACTTGTCTCATGGGCCGAAGAAGCAAACCTCGTTTCAACTTCAACAACGAAGCGAATACATAGCTGGCGGTAGCCGCTGCACATGGCTGTGGATCAAACAAAGAACTAGTGGACTATGAGATCAAAGCGATGATTGTCCTATAATGTGTGATAACACATCGGCAATTTCGCTCTCAAAATCTGTCATGCACTCCAAAACAAAGCACATTGATGTGAGATATCACTTTCTTAAAGATCATGTTGAAAAAGGTAACATCGCATGCAATATGTGCCTACGAGAATCGGTAGCGTACATCTTCACAAAACCACTTGATTCAACCAGGTTTGCATATTTAAGAGGAGAGCTTGGTATGCTTGACCTCAATCCTTAATCCTTTCTAGCTAATTCTTTAAGTTATCTTATAAACCTGTTATTAAAGCGCCTATGTGATCACCGATCTCAACTCTACCGAGTAAATAGACAACCTTGGGTAAGTGTCTATCTCCACATCGGCGCCTTCGATAAAATAGGCAGACTCGATATATAGGCAGACTTAAGGGCGCCATACGTACGAACTCATCGTAATAAATGCGGACTTCAAATTTTATCAAATTCCATTTAGTGGCTGTCGAGGTATAAAAGGGTAAAATGTACAAGAACTCTTCACAATTCTCAACAACCGCCATTTTCCAAGTTTCAAAACCTCTCAACTTCCAATCTGCAATCCTCTCAAATCCTCTAAATATTCTCAAATTCCTTCGTTTTCAAGCTTAAAATCATCAATGGTAAGAATTTCTACACCTTTCATTTCATTTAAATCCGGTTTTACGGTCTTGTTTTGACCTAAATTGAGCTTTTAAAACCGTCCGCCATTGATAATCTGCTATCTTGCGATTGTTGCTTGAATCACGCATTTGGGTGTAAAATGTGTTGTAGAGATTCCTATAGTACTCTGTTTTCAGTTTATATCAGTTTGTTTGCTTGAATCTGACAAACTCAGTAGATATTTGAAAACCCAGATGATGAACTGTTCTTATATTTTGGTTCAATTTGTCTATATTTTGGGTTTTGATCTGAACAGTACCTGTTTATGTTATTATCTGCCGATTGCATGATTATCTGCTGTTTCTTGCATATCTGCCGATTCTATATCTGTTCTCACATCTGCCGATTATGTAGGGAAAGTCTAAATCCTCAAGGCCGCCACCACTTCATCTTCTCGCCTCTGCAAAGCCAAGTGCATTGGCTGCTGAGCTTCCTATAAGGACCCTTCCCAGGTCAAGCTATCACCCAGGGATGACTATCGACATAGACTCAATCATTTGCACATCTGCCAGTGATGCCTTGCTAAAAGATTTAACTGAGTGTGGACTCCTCCCCCTGTTCCAACTCAACGACACCCACTACAGCAACTATCTAGCTGAGGAATTCTATACAAGGATGATTCTGCCACCTCCTCCAGCTAGTGCCTCTGAGCCAGTCAACTTAAGCTATATCAAGGGCTACATCAGAGGCCACTACATCAAGTTGACCTACAAGGATGTTGGAGAAATCCTTGGACTGCCTGTTGAAGGCAAATTGGACTTGACCGATGCCGAATCGGCACTTGCCTGGGAGATGATGAGGGGATCTGCCCAACCAGAGAGGTTTTCCGAGATGTCTAGGAACCTCTTCCCAGAAAACCCCTACCATATCAGCCATCTGCTCGACAAGAGCATCCTATTCAAAAATGGCTCGAGGGACATCTTCACCTCCCAACAGCTGATGTGGACCAAGGCTGTGGTCCTTCGCAAGCAACTCAACTGGGCAAAGATCATCTTTTCAATGCTGTCCCAGTGTTTTTGAAGTCCAAGCTCACCCGTCCATGAAGAGGCCCTTTGTCGGGTTATCAATGTCATCCTCCGCCGTTATGAGGAGATTGATGAGGTCGCTTCGACGACCTCATCAAGGTGTCCAACACCTACGTCTTCACGGTCAACAACATCACCCGCTATAGGGATGATATGGCCAAAAGGACAACCAACGCGGTGGCTTTGCTGCTGCTTTTGCTCTTCGTGCCGCTGCTGCACTTTCGCTTCTTCTTCGCTCTTGGTGGCCCTCTACCCAAGCCGGCAAGGGTAAGAGGAAGGTCACCTATACCGCCGGGTTACCGAGGAGGAGGAGCCTACACCCATTGGGCTACCGCCGAACACTTTGACCTCGGCGAGCTAGACCACGATCCCTATGAGCTCCGAGCCTCCTACCAAAAGCCCAAACACTCTCCCTCTCTCACTCCTAAACTCAAACAATCCAGAAGCTCGCCGCTCGAAGGCGCTGCTGAGAAGGACACATCATCCTTCCAACCGGTGACCTCTCCAAACCCTCTCAACCTACCTCCCAATCCTCCAAACCCAAAACCAAACAAACCCTCCTACCCACGACGAATCATTTGGCCTTCCTAAGGTCTCATCCACATCCGTTCCTCCATCGGTTCCTCCTGCCAGCTCCCACCACAACATCTCAATCACCAACTTCGCCTCTTCCACTCCTACTAAGTCCAAGCATGGCAAACGTTTTAAAAAGAGTGCAAAGAAGAAGGTACATTTTGTGGGAACTGCCGATGAAACCTCTTCTCCTCCACCTTCTCCACCTTCACCACCTCTGCCTACTGCCTCTACCACCTCACCTACTTCCTCACCTACTTCCTCACCTCCTCCATCTGCTCCCATCCCAACAACCACCACACAAGAGCCATCCTTCTCACCTGCCACCTCTTCTCAACCACCATCCTCCAAACGACCTATCTCTCCCTCTTCTGATCTGCCTCCTCCCAAACGCCTCAAAACCAACCCCTATGCCAACCTACACCCTGAGGTGCAGGCTCTGCTGTCCTTCAGAGACAGCAGGCCTAAACCCAACCCTGCCGACTCTGACCCCTTCTTGGCCACCCTTGACTACCCCAAGAGATTTCCTGTCGGCCTATGCGCGGGTGAAATCATCTTTCAATGGGGTGCCTACTATGACCCTCTTCCTCTGCTGGTCCCAACTCTTTTTCTCCCACAACTCGCGGTTCAAGATCTTATGATCTTCAACCAATGGGTTGCAATCCATAAAGACCTAGGCCTTCCCCTTCCAACCAAATCGGACATCTCCCTTCCTTCTCTCGCCTAAACCCCGGTCTTCACCATTATCGCCATCCTTCCATCCTTTATCACCCTGTGGTCTACAGCTTCATTGATGTAGTCACCACTTTCCTTGGCTTCAACCCTCTCATCCCTCTTCTCTTCCTTTCTCCTAGCCTTTCCCCTTTCTTTTCTCCTCCCCCTTTCTCATTCACCCCTTTCATATGTCATCTACATAGAAAGGCTCTTCCTGTTCCTCGCGTCTTCTAGCCTTCCTTCCCCTCTACCTATGTTCCCATTTCCTCCACCACTATTCTACCTCTTCCTCCAGCCACTCCCTCTCCTCCCCACCATCCTCCTCCCTCACCTACCCAAGCCAGGCCATCCTTCCCCCTCGGCAGACCATGACAAGTCATCCCGACTCGTCGATACCTATCCCGCCGAGGGTCACACAAATTTTTGAAAGATTTTGAGGTCATCTCTGTTGACGACCAAGGCCCCGCACCAACTCTGCAGATCGGTCTCACATCACCCATGTGCAGTGAGCATGAAGTGATGGAGATTTCCAAAGGTGCAAAGGCCGCTGATGCCGCCTACGATCCATTCCCCCGGCCAAGCCCTTGCCGCCCAAATCTCACCTCTTCATCCAAGACGTCGCCATCTTCGAATCCAAGCGGGACAACATAGCAACTAAGCGATGCGGGTCGTCGACATGGTTGAAGCCGGCTACAAGCTTGTGCTTCACTCTCAACGCCGAGGCCAATCGCTCTGCTCCTCGTGCGAGCAACGCGTAATCTCACGGCCAAGCACTTGGCTTACTACCGCAAGGAGCGCGAGAACTGCGAGCACCGCCTCGGCTTTATTGATGCCTCGCTTGCGTCCATGAAGGAGGAGATGGCCGGACTCAACAATGATCGCAGACCAAGCTCATTGAGCATAATGCTCGCTCGCGAAGAACAAAGAGCTCTCCTACGAATTGGCCGATACTAAAGAAGAGCTAGCGGCGAGAAACGAAGAAATTGCAAGACTTAAGGCGCTGTTGACTCTAAATGGGCATCAAGGGCATACGGGCAATCTTCATCGTGCAAAGGCAAAGGTCGTGCATCATCTCGGTCATCTTAGAACCAGTAGATAATATGTTGTATAATCTTTTTGCTAAACTTTGTAATTAAACAACTTGTTTAATTAACAATGACTATGTTTTAAAACTTTCATGTTTATTATGAAGCTTATTATGTGATTGCATGAAATTTAAACCATTGGTTTAAAGACATGTCCTATATTGCCTATTCGCCTATCTCGCATGTCTTTAAATTCGTCTAATTACAAGTGTCTGTTGCTTAATTTCCTTTTGTAAACACTTTGTAATTCTTAGATACAATGACCTTTATGTAAGTTCATCTAGGGCATGCTTATTTAATATATCTATCTTACAAGCATGTTATTACTAGACTTGAACATGGTCACCGATATTGTATTCGTAGGGTCATGGACTCAAGCAAATAGGAGGAGATTGTTGCATCTTAGCCTAGATTTGCTTGAATCCATAACCTAAGTCTAAGTCAAGGTGACTAATGGGCTGCGTGTCATTAGAGTGGCAACTTGAACTTAGGCATAGCTTGAATAGTTTAGGGTTGCTTATTGTATATTGCCTTGAAGAAGATAGCCTATAGGACATCGGACGTCCTCGCACAATAGGCAATTTATGCATCGCCATCTTCCTTTCGGATATCGGACAAGCTCATATCGGCCAAGCCTCATCGGCAATGTTGAAGAACCTCAAGAACGTCGATAAGAGAACCGCCGAAGACATGTCTCGATTTGAGGCTTTCATTGACTTCGATGCAACGTTAACCCGCAGCGCATTCAATGAAGGTTTCCATTCTTGGCATACACTCGAAAAGGACATTCCTCCCGCAAACGCACCGCCTATTTTTAGCAAAGTGTCGAGACAGACGCAAGCTACGGTCGGCCTATCGAGTCAACAACCATTAGAGCATTAATTGCTCTTAAATTCAAATTAGAAGATCTCCAACGTCTCCAAGCTTCCTCCTGCATATAAAAGGAGACTCCATTGCTGCATTGAATATACTTCAACAACCACAACTCTGAATCTTCTTCATCTTCTTCAAGTGCATTAAAGCAAAAACGTCCTATCTGTACTTCCTTCTTTGAAGAGCTTCTCTCTAAGACGATCAGTCCATTAAAAGCTCTTCATTGATTGCTACACCTAGCTTTTCATAGCTTACGAGAATTGTATCTTATTGATATCAATTCTCCCACACAAACACTTGGTCAACAAAATTTTTGTACACAATCCATTAGAGATTTAGTTTGTAAAATATCTAGTGGAAAAACTTAGTACACGATTTTCAAATCCAAAGTTGACCACTTTGGTTGTGGACGTAGCACTTATTTATAAGTGTGAACCATATTAAATATTCTGTCTCTTTTTGTGTGATTGTGATTTGATTGTGTTGCTTTAAAATTTCCAGATTTCCAATCTGTTAAGAACTGCTGATCTTGTTCTTCCAAGATCAGCCATTCTCAACTTGTCCTGTGCTTCACAAGACTTCCGCCTGCAAAATTTTTAAATCCCTAGTGAAGTAAGATTTTTGAATCAATTTCAAAAATTGGACATAGGCTATTCAACCCCCCCTTCTAGCCTATATAGAGCAACCTTGGACCTAACAATGTACAAGATTATACTAAAACGTATGTTTTTGTTGCATTGCGATGCATGAAATTTATTTTCGATTAAAAGATATGAAAGGAAGAAGACGCATATTAGTAAAAAAAAGGGACAGAGACTTGAAAGAAAAGAATAGAAAATATGAAAGAAATCCCAACCTACTTTGGTTGGACGTATTTTCTTCCATTTTATGCATTAGGAGATACAAAATTTCAATGATTGAGTCAATCAATCTATTTAAGCCTACTGATTACTCCTACCAATTTACATTGAAGATATTTGCAAAAATACTACATGGAGTAAAGGAAAGTAAGACTAATTGTATACAATGAACTTAAACTATTTAAAATAGAGCTAACTAAGGTAAGTAATAAATTATTTTGTGCACTAGATATAATGTTGACATTCAAGTAATATATTTCTTAGTGTGAGAAAAATATCAAATTAACAAACTAAATAATTAAAAAGGCGCAGCTTGAAATTTAATTAAGAATATTTAATAAGGGTAAGAAATCGCAATGGAATGAAAGTCAAAATTTACAGTAGTAAATCAAGGAATACACATCTTAAAACGTGTCTTAGGTTGTTACGGGAGCAGTTTTGAATAATTGGTCAATTTATCACTTAAAATGAACTTTACCAATTGGAAACAAATATGAGGGTCTAAAGCTGTTGAAAATCTGTGAAATGGTACCGGCTCACAATTATTCCTAAATATTACTCCTTATATGAGTGTCACTTTTTCGTATGTTTTAATGCTAATGAGCATCATTCATTTTTGGTATGGAATTAACCAAGTACTTATTGACGGTGGGCGTGGAAACTCACGGTGTTAGAATGACGCAAAATTCACAAGGTACATGCGAAACGAGCGTACAAAACATACTCACTTCTTCATGGTGACCAAAACATTATTTCTGCATTCTAAGATTGTCTCAAAGGCGAAACGGTAATTTACTCAGACTATTTATTAATTTTTATATGATTTTAAAATCTTCTATTTTAATAGTATAGGGTTTGAGATGTTATTTTTGATGTATAAATACATGGTTTGAAGTTGTCATCTTCTTTTGTTTTTGACAATTTCACTTTTGAGAAAGTAGGGTTGTTTCTCATTTGCCTTGAATTCATCGTTATCCAGATGAGCATTCTTACACGTGCTTCGCCATTAGGTAGTACTCCCTCCGTTCCTAAATTATTGTCTTTCTTTCTTTTTTTGTTCGTCCCTAAATAATTGTCTTGTTTGAAAACTTTCCTTTTTAGAATATCACTTTTATCATTTTACTCTTACTTTTTCTCCCTACTTTAATTATGGGTCACATACACATGGGCATTAAAGGAAACTACACACTATATCAATATTAATAATTAAGTCAATTGAGTTTTCTTAATCCGTGTGCCGGGTCAACCCAAACAATAATTTAAGCACGGAGGGTGTATCAGAATTGAAAGCTAGTTTCTCGAGTTTTAAAAAGTAATTCGTTGAGTGATTCACGAAATTTTGAAGGATTAGAGTGATTCATCGAGTGGCTCACTTCATGGTTATAAACACTAGTGACTCTACCACCAGTGCACTATAGTAGTGCATTTTTATTTTTGTGTGGCAATGTTAACACTCCCTCCCTCCCTCCCTCCCTCCCAAAAAATACTTTCTTATATGGCTTTACACGAGGATTAAGAAAGTACTGTATTATCATTTATTGGAGTCCATCTTGAACTAATTTTCCCGAATAATTCCTATTAATCAAAGTATAATTTGATTATTTTTGTATTAATGAGTAACTAAGTCATAAGAAGTAGGCATTGAGTGAAAGGTATATTAACTAAGGGGTCTATTGGTATTCATGATAAATGACCAGATATTATTAATAACAACAAAGAAGGATGTTTGGTAAGCTTTTATGCATAGAATTATTAATAATCCCCACTACCCAATGAAGGACTTAATCCCCTCGCTATTAATACAAGCGGGAGAGTGGTATATTAATCCCAGTATTATTAATAATAATATCTATCTTTGTTTGGCTACCAAACGAATCCTAATCAAGTTAATGATTTTTATCTCTGAAAAGTGACAAAGTATTTTGAGGTAGACTGAAATAGTAATCAAGACAACTTTTTTAAGACGGAGATGTACTTAATCACTTACTGCCTTCATTTTTTCTAACAAATATTAAAGTGATTTAGAGAAATGAATTTATCAAATAAAAGTAAAATTATTATTATTGACATCAGTTAGTTGCAATCTAGAAATTTAAACTTTTATAATTCTCAATGTTTTAAAAATCGCTAGGCGGCCATTAGAGGCTAGAGCAATGCCTAACGCCTAGGGGCTTAGTCGGAGCCTAGAAATCGAGGCATAATTACGCCATAGGTTAAAAATTACGAGATTAAAAGTTAAAAGTAAAAAATTTTAAATCAAATTTACTATCATTTCAAAGTAGAGGGGAGAAGGGGAATACTTTAATAACTTGAGGGGGAGGAGAAATACTTTAACAACTTGAGTGGGGAGGGAAAATACTTTAATAACTTGAGGGGGAGGGGAAATACATTATTAACTTGAGGGGGAGAGAAAATACTTTATTAAATTGAGGGGGGAGATTGTAATTTTAAAAAGTATTAACCCTAAAACTAAATGCTTAGCACAGACGCCTCTCTCTCACAAATTCACGGTGCCTCTCACTCAGTCACAGTCTCACAGACAACACGACGACGGGATCGAGGGGATCTCCGATCTCGAGGGCCTGCCTCTCTCTCTCTCTCACTCTCTCTTTCTCGCTTTTTCTTTCTCTCTCACTCTCGCTCTACTCTCACTCTCTATTTCTCCTCTTTACCGGCGGGATCGAGGGAATCTCGACGTGCTCCGGTGTTCATTTTGCTTCTGCTTCAAAGGAATCAAAGTGTAAGCTCTTCAAAGTTCGATCTTCTCTCTTCTAGTCGACAATTATCTTCTCCGACGACTTTTTGTCCGATTTGGCGTTAATCGCAGCGTGGTGCCCGCGCCCAATGCCTAGGCGACGCGTTTTAGAACACTGATAATTCTATTAAAATTTCACCATCTTTTTGCAAAAATGAAAATAAAACTGAAACATAGTGTTCTTCGTAAGAATAATTTAGACATTAACAATGTCTGCAATAACACTTTTAAACGTTTAAAATGTTGATAATCAATAATTTAAGGGTGGGGCTATTCACACCAACTGATTGATCTATACACCCACCTAAAAGTAATTACAAAAATGTCATCATACCAAAAGACAAAATATCCCTTTAATACTAAATACACCCTCAAAAATACTTTATACACCCACCAAATATAATTACAATAATGCCATCATATAACGCATACTAAAATTTTAGAATACACTAACCCTATGTTGAACTCATCCCTCCTTTCTCTCTTTTCTTACTTCCTATCCTCAACAAAATTTTCAAAAAAAAAAAAAAATCTTCTAAACTCTAACCTTTCCAACATCCACATTTTGAAAAAAAAAATCCATTTATGGTCTTGGATAAATTTATGAACAAGCTAAAGTGGTTCGGCCAAGGCAGAATGAACACGTGTGAATGTGTTGGGCCAAGGCATGAGGAACACATCGGCGTGCTCGACAAGTGCTTGAGGAACATGACATATGGATGTGTTCGGTCATATGGATGTATTCAGCCAAGGTATGAGGAACACATGTGGATGTGTTCAGCAAGTGCTTGAGAAGCACATATGGATGTGTTCGGTCACCCTTTGTCGAACACACACATATGTGTTCCTCAAGCATCTGCCGAACACGCCTATATGTGTTGCTCAAACCAGGACCGAACAAAGCCATGTGAGTTCCTTTTGACATGGCCGAACATTGCCCTATTGTTCCTTCAATTAGGTCCACAAATTATCAGTCCAAAAAGCTTGAAATCAAACATTGTGAACCATATACACACTATCTAACACAATAACACACCAAATTCATACATATTTAAACCTAAACTATTCAAAATATAGTGACATAGTCAACCATTCAAAGCTTGAAATCAAACATTGTCAACTATACCTATACTTGAAGAAATAGCTGAATCGAGATTGGAGCTCTTCTTTCTTTGCAGTGGTTGATCTTGGTGTTTCAACAAGGATTGGAGTGAGTGTTCGGTCTAAGCGTACTGAGTTGGGAAGGGGGTTAGATGTAATTAATTGGAAGGAAAAGGGAATTAATTTGTGGGTATATGTAAAAAGGTAAAATAGGAATAATGTGGTGTGTGTATTGAGTAATTGGTAGGATTTAATATAAATATGGTGTGTATGAAGTAAGTAGATGTATAGAGTAATTTGGTGGGTGTGAATAGCCCTACCTATAATTTAATGGTCTAGCTTGGTGGCTTGACTACCACTAAATTCTTATGTGGTTGTCTCATTTCTGCAAGCGGGGATGAGTATCAATTGATAGTATCCCATATTGATATGTTATTATTCTTTAATGTCCCTTAATTTATCATTAGTAGTGTTAAAACAATAAGATCATCTTACTTTTCTATCTTATAGATAAAAAGAACACAATAAACAATTGATTAAAAACTATTTTTAAAAAATGATTATTATTTTGAAATGTTTAAAAAAATATAAATATTCATTTTAGAACGAGGGAGCATAAAATTTTAGGAACATGTACCCAAAAATAAATAAATAAATATATATATATATATATATATATATACACACACACATATATAGGAACGGGACTGCTACAGCGGTCAATTCAAACAATAAAATCCTTTAGATACATATCAGAAGGAGGAAAAAGGGCGGCTGAATGACATGCCCATTCGATTCCAAAAATCGGAACCAAACCGGTTTTGGAACCGCCCAAACCATGAACCGAAATTGGATTGAGATAGTTCAGTTCCGGTTCGCATTTCTCAAGAACCGTGAATCACTGATTCCGAATCGCTGGTTCCAAGCCGCCAAATTCTAATTTTAAACGTTTGAAACTTTGAATTTTGAAATCATCTGTTCCTACATGCTGCACGCCTGTACCTACTCTGACCTCCTTGGACATTAGACTTGATGAAAGAATGGAGGAGACTTGATGAAAGGGTGTAGGAGACTTGATGAAAGGCTGAATGAGTCTAGAATAGTAAATTTTGAATGTCAAAATCAACCTACTATATCATTGTTTGGTAGTTGGACAAGGATAATGAATATTATTAATCCCGGTGCTATTAGCGTCCTCGCTATTAATACTCATTTATAAATTGGGGGTAATTTTGGATTTAAAAATGTTAGTCGCATGTTTTTTTTTTTAGTGAGTGCGCTAATAATACCACCCTCAGCCTTGGTATTATTAGCGAGGGGATAATGACTTTATTCGGATAGCTCGTACCATTAGTCCCGACCGCCTATTGCGTACCAAACATTTGACTTTTCCAACTTATTAATCCTATCCGGCATTAATCCTGACTACCAAACGGCTCCGTAACATTCATTAAAATTTAATTAAATTAATCAATGTTTTCACACAATTGCCTTTCAAACCATCTTATTTAATATTTTCCCTTTCTAATTTCTATCATTTATTTGTTCTTACAAATAGTATTATATTCAATAGTATACAAGAAAATAAATAATTTTATATACAAAAAATTAGAAAATATAAATGAGACATCTATAAACAAAATAATACATAAGTCTAATTTCTTTCACATACAAATAAAAAAAATTATAAATGACAAAATAAACTAAATAAAGGAGTGACATGAGTTATATAATATTGAATTACGGAGTACAAATTATGAATTTTAAATAAGTAGCTTGAATGGAAAATAAATGAATTAATATATGTTTAGCAATTTCTTAAATAATTTTTATAATAAATTGGCGATTGTACAACATCTTTTAGTATTTTTTTTCCGTTAAATTTAATTTTCTGTAAGAAAAAGTATTTGAAGAAATTAAATAAAAAATAAATTGATAGATTTAATTTTCTAGTGTTGACGAATAGGCATAATTATTTGAGAAGATAAAAAACAAAAAAAAAATTTATTTTAATCGACTTTAGACAATTACCTAATCATCAGAAACGTCAAGTATTTGAAGGACAATTGTGTAATGACAATAATTTATTCAAGTAACCATTAATGAATGTAGTGAATTAGTGAAATTTGTAGTGAAAATAGACTCTCCTTACTGATTAGTATAAGCTATAAAAAGTTATACTTTTACTTAAAGATATGTATTTATTGTGTAATTAGTTCCAACATTCAATTTTTTGCTTTGCCAATTGCCATGGAGGCTGGAGCTGAACGAACAAATTAACTTACTAAAATAGAAATTGTGGAGTATTATTTTTCTTTCGGAAAATGTACCGAGTACAGCGGTCATATTTATGTTATTTCCATCACTATTCAATAAAAATGCTCCATATAAACAAGCCTTTTACGATTTGCTCTCCAAATTAGCACCTTTGAGTTATATAAAACTAATGAAGTAAGATCACAATTATACTAAGACAAAAACTTAAAAAATATCGATTTACGAGTATTTTTTTTTAAGACGGATGACATCTTCATGAACCTGAGCAATCGTGTATTTGTGGGTTGAGCTGTTAAAGAGTGAGGCTCCACGTTACAAATTAGTATCTGATGTGGATATTTTGGACCGGCTAGATTGTATGGGCCTCACCCCAGCAAATAGGCCCGAAATGAATGGAGGCCCGGTCCACTTAGGGTAATATATATATACTATCTCCTATACCAAGCTAAGGTATGTCACTCTTTATGCATGGAATACATATTCTACTCGTTATTCTCTCGTGGTCAAGACTGATTATCACGCCGGAGGGCTTTAGCGAGGACCCTCCCCGCCTCTCTCACGGTGTCTTTTTTGCAAATAATCATACGCCAGATATCCTACTTCCGCGACAGCTCGGCACCCCTGATTTTTTCGACATCATCATTTGGTTCCATTGCCGGGAAACGAAGGCAAACGAAAAAGACAACGACGGACTCCCTCCTCCCTTCAAAACTTGAAATTCACAGTCACAAACAAGAGGAAGGGACAACTATTTTTGCATCTTCATCTTTGTTGCTGAAACTAAAGAGGGGAGAATAGGAGACTCAAGTGGGCCATCCTAAAAATGAAGGAATGAAGCATTGAATTATCCTCTGGATCAAACCATGGTCAAGAGGAATTTGAATGTTTACTGTAATTTAAGTCCCCAATTGCGTGTAATTGATGCTTGGTTCTCTACTAATTTCAGTAACTATTATGCAAGTGATTCCTCCACCCAAGATGGTACCCAGAGCACTATGGCAACGACAGCATGGATGCTCTTATGGCCATGCCGAGATTGCTAACGAAATTGGGCGATGACAACAAGCCCGGAACAAAAATCAAACACCGCAGACAGTCCCGCCACGTGGAGCACGACACCGGCAACATATTTGTCAACCAGAAGATAGTGGATTTCCAAATCTCTTTCATTAGGATGAACTGTTGCAAATAATCCCAATTGCACTAATAAGGTTATTCGTCCAACAGAGAGCTCAACCCAAACGGAAAGGATAAAGTTTAAGTCTCGCCGACGCTGGAGACACTGAAGCCGCTGCCATCCGAGGTCGCACGCGACCCCATGCGCCGTCTCAAGCAACTGGACTTGTAATTGCCGGCGTGGAAGAAGATGAAGCCCCGAACAGTTTCACTAAGTTGAAAAAACGTGGGTGAGATGGTCTACTCCACTACTGTGCATTGATCCCCTAAATTGCTAAGCAGTTACAGTTTGGCCCCTTCAATGCAAAGTAGTTACCTCTTGGTCCCTTAACTGATGGGAAGTTACAGCTTGACCCTTTAACGAAGAACAGTTACCAATGGACCCCTCAACTATCGGTCAAGCTCCGTTAAGTAACAGTCAAAACAAACGAACCTCGCCGCTCGAGTGTTACTAGCAGCCGAGTAGATTTGATCCTCTTGCTCGAGCGTTACTCGCAGTTGAGTTATACCCCGCGCCTTCCTGCGTTTATCCTCGCCGGTCGAGTGTTACTTGCGGCCGAGTAGATTTGGTCCTCCCGTTCAAGGGTTACTCACGGTTGAGTTGTACCCCGCGCCTTCCTCCACTTATCCTTGTCACTCGAGTGTTACTCGCGGCCGAGTAGATCTTGTCCTCCCGCTCGAGTGTTGCTCGCGGTTGAGTAGTACACCGCACCTTCCTGTGCTTATCCTCCCCGCTCGAGTGTAATTCGCGGCTGAGTAGATTATATCATCCCCACTCGAGAGTTACTCGCAGCTGAGTAGATCTTGTCTTCCCACTCGAGTGTAGCTCTCGGCTAAGTAGATTACATCCTCCCCGCTCGAGCATATATAGCTCGCAGCTGAGTAGATTTTATCCTCCCCGCTTGAGCGTAGCTCGCGGCTGAGTAGATTTTGTCCTCCCCGTTCGAGCGTAGCTCGCGGCTGAATAAATTTTGTCCTCCCCGCTCGAGTGTTACTTGCGGTTGAGTAGATCTTATCCTCCCAGGTCGAGTTGATTCCTTAATTAACGTTTAAGGTCATTTGACTGCTCCCAGGTCGAGCTCATGACTTAGTTAATTTTAAGGCTTATATATTGTTATGCTCCCTGGTCGAGTTGATTCCTTAATTAACGTTTGAGGTTAGTCGAGCTCATGACTTAGTTAATTTTAAGGCTTATATATTGTTACGCTCTCAGGTCGAGTGGATGCATCTCGGCAGGTCCGAGGTGAACATGAGCAAAATCTCGAAGAATAAGGAGTGGGGGGCTTCTGATGTGCATATTTTGGACCGGCTAGATTGTATGGACCTTACCCCAGCAAATGGGCCCGAAATGAATGGAGGCCCGGTCCATTCAGGGCTATATATACTATCTTCTATACCAAGCTAAGGTATGCCACTCTTTATGCATGGAATACATATTCTACTCATTATTCTCTAGTGGCCGGGACTGATTATCACGCCGGAGGGCTTTAGCGGGAACCCTCCCCGCCCCTCTCACGGTGTCTTTTTTACAGATAATCATACGCCAAATATCCTACTTCCGCGACGGCTCGGCACCCCTGGTGCTCCTGATTTTTTCGGCATCATCAGTATCTGTGAGACGGTATTACACGATACTACCGAGCAATAATATTATGCATTTAAAAATTGCACAATCAGTTAAATATTTCTCCATAAAGTGAGATGAAATAACTTACCCAAACATATCTTTTGATTAAAAATGTTGGTGAAAAAAAATAGATAAAAGAAAAATATCGTAAAAAAGTACATTTTCAAGACCCCAAAGAAAGAGAAAAATAAATAAACCTTGGAAACAAGTAGGGATGGGGTTGCCAAACTCTCATGCTGCAAAAGCAAGAGACAATCTAGCAGAGTGAGATGAGCCAACGAGGGGTGGTTTACTTGAGTTGTTGTTGGTTGGCCTACCGCTCACATGCCTCAACGTGGTTATAAATTGGAATGGTTGTGGCGGTCCCACCGCCGCCCCCTGTCCCTCCTCCGCCGTACACTTCATTGGTTGTGGCCCAACACTCACCACCGACTTCTCGTGTCGGCAACTTAACAACCCGATCCCTTTTGTTTTGCTACTTTTGCCTTTACCCCATTCCATTCCACCACCACGGACCTCCCATTCCCGCCGTGTCATTGGCGGCTCTTCCATCTCCGAAGCGGTGATTGAGAAGTTAGTCATGCTCGCTCGATCGAATCCCTCCGCTGTGGTTACGCTCCAATCAATGCTTGCTTCGCTAGGCTCGTAACAATATTCTGATTCATTGATAACCTCCTCGTCGATACTCCTTCGACAAAATGAGCTTCCGCTAGCCACTCCTCCGCCGCCTATTGCTGCCGTTAATCTCCGCCGTGCATTGAATGCCGTTGCTTCATCGAGTGAATCTCGACGTTCATAATAGTACATTCGATATGTCGACGAGGTTTGCTGAGTAGAAAAGCTTTCGATTTCGAATAAATCCGAGCTTGCATCGCTCGCAACATCTTCATCTCTGGTGGCTTTGGTGGGGCTTCCGAGAAAGGGAAGACCACGACCACCACTACCGCCACCACCATGATTGGGTAATAACAATGAGTTGCTTGGAATTGAATCACCTTGTGGCTGGAAAACCTCCAATGACTCCCGAGGTGGATCATCGGCCGCAAGAAGCGGCGGTAATACTCTCCTCAGTACTTCCATCTTAGGAGCTGGCGCTGGAAACGTTTGGTTCAAAATTGGAAACGAGAAAGCTACTGAGTTCCCATCACTGAACGGATTCCCCGTTCCCGATGCCGACAGGCGTTGCTGGCGGTGTTGAATTACGTTTGGCGGCGGTGCGGAATTATGATTCGCTCCTTCCAATGAAATTGGAACTGTGAGTTCCTTTGGGGTTGCAATTATTTGGGGTTTAATTGCTACTTTTTCTACTTCCAGCTTCTGATTCTGCCTTTTGGGATAGGTGTAGTTATTGCGGGTGTCGGTACCCGGTGGTCCCCTGCCGTGAACTCGAACAGATTTCTGGCCGGCGCAAGGGCATTTTAGCCGAAAAAACCAGGAGGAAGATTCTCTCTTCTGGCCGTCATTATTATTGGGGAAATTTCTCAATTGTACCGGAACTGAGCCCACTGGATTTGTCAATAGTCCAGTTTGACTATTCCAGCTAGCTTCGGAAGAAGCCGTCGGGAAAGAAATACTACGAGCTCCGCCTCTGTCTCGATAATTCTTGGAACTGTTGCTGTATGCAAAGCCGTCAGGGGCAGTGGAGGAAGATACGGAGGAGGATAGCCGACGTGGAAGAGAGGGAGGGAGATCGTCGAATGGCGGGTTATAGTTGTTGGTGGGTGGAGGACAGTGGGAGGGTTGTTGTGTCGTGATATTGGCTTCTTGTTCTTGGTTGGGAGATTCATTGGTTTCATTGAAGTATTTTTGGGCATCAAAGATGCTTAGTTCAGAATCTTCGATTGCCGCCGCGGCGCCACCTTCTCTTGGGTGGTGGTAATTGTAATGGTGGGGGTTTTCCACCACCCTGATGGTGGGTTGTTGACATGAGCTATACTTAAAGCTTTTCATCCTCTCTCTCTCTCTCTCTCTCTCTCTCTCTCTCTCTCTCTCTCTCTCTCTCTCTCTGTGTGCAACTATTGCTGCATGGAAATTAAAGACTAATGGAATTTATAAGTAGAGTGGGGAATGATGATTTCGTTAGGAAAATGTTTCTTCCGCTTGGTGTTGGGGAAATGGACTATTTTAAGGATGTTTCACTCTGATTAAAAAGTTCATTTTAAAAAATTATGTGTATAATTTTAATAAAATTTTTAACTATACCCTTCATATATGGTATAAATATATTAACTATATTAAAATATTTTTATAATTATAATCAACTTCAATACTACTTATATATTCCTTAATTATTAAACCTTTTAAATGTGGACTCTTTGGATAGAACGGAGGGAGTATAATTTTAGGCAAATGATATAATGAGCTAAAGTGGTATTATTACAACCTTTTGTGTATGAGCCGTCATATAGTTATAATTTAGAATGTACACGTCGTTATTAAAAATAAAAAATTTAATTTAACGGTATAAAAATCTAATTAAATTTAATCTAACAACTCTAATATTAAAACTTGTATTCATATTACAAGCTTAAACTCATAATATTATACCTCATATTTTAAGTCCGTAAGTTATATTTTCTAATTACAACTATTATGGGTTGCAACATTAAAAATCATTTAAGTGATACCGAGAGATGTTTTTTAGGACTCACCGAAAACGAGTTCAATCCCCGTAAATATAACCTTCTAATGAAACAAATTAAATAGAAAACTTCGTCCAATAAACTTTTTACTCCTTATTTTGTTATTTCACTTGATCGTTTTAAGTCGAAATGAGTAATTTGTAATTTGGTGGAGAGCTAAGTAGATACGAGAATTGTGATTAATTTCCTCATCTATTGTTACTTGCTTTCCTCGTCTGTAGATCAATATTTACGTATTTCTAAAATAATCTTGTAAAAGGCCCTTGTGCCATATAAAGAAATTTACTTCCAAAACATCTCATACCGGCATAGTAAATATATTAACTTCCAAATATTACTCATATAAGGCATCAATATGAGTTAATTGCCAAAAAATAAAAAAAAATAATTAAAAAAAACTGTAATATTTTGAAATTTCAAATTAAACCCCGTGTTTCTTTTTTTGACCAATTAAACCTTCATCAAAAATTATTTTTGCGATTAAAACCTTTCGTTTGTGTTATGTTATTTGAAATACGAGGTTTAATTTAAAAATTTAAAACTATTACAAAGTTTTTTTTTCCAATTAACTCGCATCAATATTGTCGATCACAGGTTGTCATTCTTTATTAATGAGTTTTTAGGTTTAATTTCTATCGCATTACCTTAAAGCCCAAAAACTGAATAAAATATAAATAATCTATGCTTAGTGCCAAGATTTCTAGTTTATCAATTATCATAATAACAGGTACATGTAACCAAAAACATAGGGTATTACAACACTATGAATAATTAGGTGTGTAAATTCAAATCACCGAACCACGAAATTAAACAGAGCATTTTGGTTCAGTTTTAGACTAGGGTGGTTCGGTCACGATTTGAAAATTTTATAAATCGGTCGGTTTGGTTCAGTTTGTAATTTTAGAGGTCAAATCGAACTAAACCAAACTGTATATATATATATATATATATATATATATATATATATATTTTGGATGTCTTGAGAAAACGTGGGAAGAGATCGAAAATCTGATACCTCACACTTTGTGAAGTCTCAGTTCAGGGCCACACAATAAATTAATGTCTTTGGCATCAATTTCAGAATAATAAGAGCACGCACACGCAAGTACACTTAGTTATCCCCTTTTCTTTTTTTTTTTCTTTTTTTCATTTTAAATTTTTTTTTTTTATGTTTCCCCAAAGTCTTCCAACAATTCCTCAATTTGGAATACTTTGGTTGTGTTTGACATTATAATTTTGAGGTTAGATTTTGAGTTTTAGATTGCTATTTTGTAATAATTGAAGAAAAAATATGATAGATAGAAAGAAGCTGGTGAGACTAAAGAGAGTGAAAGTGAAAAAATCAAAAATCAAAAACCAAAGTCTCTAAGGGTGTGTTTGGCATGAAGATTTTTAGATTGGTTTTTGAGTTTAAAATTTTTATTTTGTGATGATTGAAGAAAAAATATATGAAATAGAGCAAAGCTGGTGAAGCCTGAGAGAGAGAAAATTGAAAAAACAAAAATTAAAATCATAAAATCTTGCACGAAGAAATGCAAGATTAGTGACTTTGATTTTTGGGTTTTAGACTTATATCTATCTTTGTCCCACCAGCTTCTCTTTATTTATTTTTATTTTTTCTTCAATTATTATAAAATAAAATTTTTAATCTCAAAAATCAATCTCGAAAAATAATCACTATGTCAAAAAATACCCTAAATCTTGTAAGGATAACAATCCTTTTGTCATTCGACTCTACGAGTCTACTAATAATTTACTAATTCTTATTTTGTCACTATGCTTGTGGGCTAAGAACAATTGGACTAACAGTGGGGATGTGGACCCAAACTGAAATTTGGAGGCCTTTGAGTGAGGGTCAATACTCAATAGAGAAGCCCACACTTAGAAGTAACATTGGATCTTATCCAGCTTAGCAATAAAACCATTATTATGGGCCAATTATTTACATGATAATATGTGGCTAGGCATTACCCTCCCTCGCAATTTGGCCCCAGCAACATGGTAGGCTACCAAGTAACAATCATACAAAGTTTTTGTCCTAATGGATCCAAAATCGAAAACTAACTCAAAAACATCCCCAAATTCAATTTGAATAATGATTCATCTTTCTAAGTTGTTTGATCAATTGGAGAATAGAGCCTCTCATTACCAATTCTACCTCGTCACCTTTACTTTACTTTTTGGGCAATTCGGACATGTACATTTTAGATAATTTTCAATTGCTAAAATTTACTATAATTATTTTAAATTAGAAAATAATACTTTTGTTGTGAAATATCATCTATACTCTTAAAAATCACGGAACAGCACGCTATGCATCGCGATGCACAAAGATCGCGATGCACAAATCAGTCGAAATCAACAAAATCAACAACCCAGAAGAGGGTGAAGAAGATGGGTAAGCACAAAGTATTCCAAGAGTACTAATCACTATGAATAGCTCTTGATTTGATTTGGGCCTCCAACAAGCTCGAATCTAAATGCAACCCGTTCTTTGAATATTCTAATATTTCGAAGCTTTAATTGCATCTTTATCAGGTTCAAATAAAATCTATTTAAACTAGATAGGACTCTCTGCAATCAAACTTCTACTTCTCCCCCCCCCCAGTGGTTTTCTTTCTTCTGGGTAAACCCCATTCACCATTACACCATTTGTTCTTGTTTATATTTGTAGACATATGGCTTTCGTGGGACCAATTGCTATACGGATTAATAGGTGAAGTACTACCTCTCTTTCTTTGATAACATGGAGCATCATAACTATGAGCTCTTGGGAAGTGAAGGGGGTGATTATAGTGTTAGAGAGATGAATTGAGTTTTTTGAGAAGTGAAGGGGACAGCACGCTTAAAGGGAGATATTTTTGGATCAAATAGTCTATTAATCATTTAAAAGGGACTTAAGCGAAACAAATATTATGCGGTTGAAAATTTCACAAAAGGTACCGATCCATAATTTTTCCTTACTTTTAATAAGTGGCGCAATCCGCTTCGAATTTTCCTCGATAGAGCCAGTGAAACTACCGATGATTTGACATAAATAAACAATTGGAGCATGTGATCACCATTAGTAACGAAGAATAGCCACTTAATTCCCTAGTTAAGTTAAGATCCATCCAAGACACAAACTTCTAATAAGTATCGATCTTTCCTATAAATCTGTGATTATGCTAAACATAATATACAAAGGCACTTAAGCTTACAAATAGCATTAATGTTTCTATCAACGATCTTTAAAAAATGTTTAATCTGATGTGTCTAAAAGAAAACTAGTTATTGAATAACGATTAAGCCTACTTTTTCAATCGGGAGGAGAGAGTATTACTTTTGGTTTAACTGCAACATGACAAAAATGGGCCCACGGGCCCAAAGTAATTAAGGAAATATAATGGTGGGCCTTGGAATGACGCTCATAAAAATTAAAAGGAGCTTAACTCAACTATTGTCATTTTCCAGGTCGGCCATAATATATAAAATCCAATATTATGGGCCAGCTACCTTAAATTCTTAATAGGAATATATGTGGCTGGGAAGGCCTGCACTTCAGATTATGGCCCTACCAACGTGGTCAGATTCAAAGCCTATAATCATACTGTGTTCATGTCGCAGAGGATCCAAAAACCAACTCAAAAGTTGAGAAAATTCTATTTATATATATATATATATATGTATATTTGAAATCTACCCAAGAATCAAGATGATTGATTAGATTTGAAATCTTGTATCCTATTGAGAAAAAAGGAAAGGAAAGAGAAGAAAAATATTAATCAATTATAAACCCATTATCTCCTAAGAAAATATAATCGAATTCTCGTTAATATAGCAAACTCTACTTAGTTATTTTCGTCTTTATTATTAAGTTACAAATGTACTAAGCCCTCTCTCTATTATTAAACCTACTCACTCAATTCCTGCAATGCGCCTTTGGGCATTTATCGTGTTGCTGTAACAAACAAGTGACAGTCATCTGCAGGAGTATTAGGAGAAATATGAAAATCTGATAATGTAGAGAGAGGAGAGGAGTCCGATCCATTTCAAACACGTGCTCTGCATGTCTTTTTATTCAAAGAGTGGTTATATTGATAAAATTCACATAGGATTTTAAGTAAGGAATTGCTATTAGAACTCGTACGTTTTATCTTCCTCTTCAATTAGATTTATGTCTTGGATTGGATTAGTGATTCCTTTTGATATATTAATTAATGTGCATTTTCTAAAATTTATCTGTGGTACTCTAATGATATTTTATTTTATTTGTACTTAATCATTCATAGGTTATATTATGGATTGATGCTGTTGAAAATGAAGTGCTAATAATATTTTTCTTTTAAGTACTCCCTCCATCCTAAAAAGAGTATCCCGTTTGAAAAGAAAAAAAAAAAAAAAGAAGTAAAATGAGTGTATCCTTTTTAATGAAGTTACTAAATTTCACCTTTCTCAACTATTATGTTATAATTCCTCTGTCTCACAAAAATAGTCACATTTGACAAGTCAAACTTTTTAAGCTTTTAGCTTTACATGTTTGTACCTTATTTAAATTGTTATATAAATATTGCTTCTTTTTGAAATGAGACTATTTTTTTTTTTTTTTGGGTGAACCAAAGAGGAAAGCAAGGATATTTTTTGGGACGGAAGGAGTAGTTTGCACTTGAAAAACTATAAGGTGGATATTAAGGGTAATTGTGTATAAGTGCTACTAAAATAGTTTAAAAGTTAACTTTCTTAATTTCTTTGAAAAATAAAAAAAAAACCACCCTCAGTTTAAGACATGAATTAAAACATTTGAATACATGAAAAAAGCTGGATTGAAATGTGAACTTCTACACAATGGAGATGGTAAACTACTCCCTTTTCATATTGAGTGTCTTTTTTTTTTTTTTTTTGTCTTAAAACAAATCTCTTTTTGTATAAATTTATTAAATTTCTATAATATTATTATATCTCAGTGGGCACTAGTAACACTATTGTATGACTACTAAGTGAGTAAGTGCTATCATGTATGTATATGTATCACCAAAATAATGTCAAAATTAACTTTTAAAATTTCTCCTCCTACATGCCAAAATGAAAAAAATTCCCTTATCATTTTCAAATAACCTGGAAATAAGTTCCTTTTCCATGCTAAAAGAGGGCTTGTCTTTTATTAAGATCATCAAGTGAGCCAAGTTACTTGGATTTGACTTCAGATTGGCTCAACTCGAGTCTGTTTAAAAATGCGTCAAAAAGAAACATTATGAGTTTGATCCGATAAGCTCGTGAGGTTTGTGTGTTTAACGTGCCTAGCTTGAATTAGGTTTGGCTCACAAGGCCCGAAGGGTTAAGAAAAGGGTGAATTACGGGCCGGTCCCTTTTCAAACATTTGTAATCGCTCCAGTCCTGTCATCTTTTTTTTTTTTTAAAATCGAAAAAAGGCATTTTTGAGGTGAAAAGACGATTATGCCATTAATGAAAAAAAAAATACGCCCGCATCAGTAACACAAGGCATCGCGATGAGTAATTCAAGGCATCGCGTAGGTTAATCATCGTGATTAGCAACCAAGGCATCCCGATGAGCAACACAGCATCGCGATGAGCAACCAAGGCATCGCGATGAGTAACCAAGGCATCGCGATGAGCAACCAAGGCATCGCGATGAGCAACCAAGGCACCGTTTGAATTTCAACTGCTGGAGGGGATTTGATTTTCCAAGGCATCGCGATTAGCAACACAGACATCGCGATAAGCAAACCAAGGCATCGCGATGAACAATCAAGACACCGTTTGAATTTCAACTACTGGAGAGGACTTGATTTTCATTTACCTTTCGGGGGCGTTGCCCCCGAACTCCCACGAGGGACGCTATCCCCTCGACCCCTGCGACCTAACCGGGCAGGTCGATCCCCGTTGCGTTGCCCAGCATACTGCGATTGGTGAATTAAAACTCAAATCATTGATTAAAGTCCCAAAATCAGTCCAAGAATATCTCACTCTGTTTTTGGATAGCACACTGTCAAGCTCGATTTGGATCTCAAAAATAGTATTTTTTTTTGTAGAAAAATTGTGTACATTAGTACTAAGTTAGGATAACAATATGTGATTGATTTTAAACAAATTCGAAGCTTAAAACATAGATTAAAGTGACCAAAATAGCCCAAGAACAAAGAAAAACGGGATGAACTCAGAAAATTCAAATTTGATCAAATTGTGATCAAATTCGTGTTCTAGGCATGAAAATTAATCCCCGAAACATGAGGGAAGACTATATTAATAACATGAAATCGTTTACAAGTTTTTAGTTTCTTGATGTAACTAAATGTTTTTTATGTTTGTGTGTGTGTATGTATTTTTTTAACGAATCTCTAAAATAAAATAGTGTTCATGTTGCATAGGGACATTTTAGAAAGAAAATTATCAAAATGCCTTTTTCCGGTTAAGAAAAAAAATGGTGAACTTTAGGGATTAAACTTTTTAAAAAGGAAACCGGCCAGCAATTTTCTGTTGAGAAAACTCCCAAGTCACACCCCAAGACCATTGTAAATAGTAAACATATACTCCTTCCGTTCAAGGCAAAGAGTTCACTTTCCTTTTTTAAAAGTCAACATGTGACTAAATCAAATCAAAATTTTACTAACTTTACTTATGTTTTAGGAAATAAAATTTCATTAATTAAAAACTACCTTAAGAATACTATGGATTACAACTTTCATAACTTTGTAAAAACAACTACATTTATATAAATTATTAGTCAAACTTTAGCTAAGTTGACCCAAAAAAGTCAAAAGTAGACTATTTGCATGGAACGGAGGGAGTATACTATATAGTATAGTCAACCAGTGATATTTAAAATATATATATACTCCCTATGTCTCTAAATTATTGTTTTCCTTTTTTTTTTTGTCCGTCCCAGAATTATTGTCCTGTTTGAAAACATTCTTTTTTAGGACACCACTTTTACTATTTACCCTTACTTTTTTCCTTACTTTAATTATGAACCACATACACATGGGCATTAAAAAAAATTATATATTATACCAATATTAATAATTAAGTCAATTATTTTTTTTAATCTGTGTACTAAATCAAACAAAATAATAATTAAGGGACTGAGGAAATATTTAAATTGATTCTCGAAACCAAGAGTCAATCAATTACGAGTACCTGTTTTCCCCATTTTTGTTGAACAGTTATTCATTAAAGAATCACTTTTGGCTCATTACAAATTTTATAAATATTTTCAGCAGAGCCAGAGCTTGAGCTCGTAACTTTTACATTCAAGCCCAACCGAGTTAAATTTGAGCAAGCTAAAATAAAATGTGAGTTGAGCTTGAGCTTCTAATTTTTAAATTAAGCCGAGCCGAGTTTGAGCATTTGCTAAACTTAACCTAACCGAGCTTGGTAATTCACTACTCTGTTCAGCCCAGCTCATTTACACCTTTATTTTGATAGGATATATTGTTAGTGTAAAAAGTTATTTACATTAGTATCCTAGAAAAGTGCAATGTTGATTGAAATAATTAGAAACTCAGATGATATGTACTCCCACTGTTCTATACAAAGAGTCCACTATATTATTTTATGATATTTTATTTAAAGAGTCCATTTTTAAAAAATTATGCTTACAATTTTCATAATCTTTTATCTTTACCCTTCATTTATATTATGCTTAAAAAATTATGCCCATCATATCACCTAACGAATCCACCAAATTGTTTAACGAAAAATTGATGGCCGGTCTCTTTTTCAAAGTTTTTATCCCCTAAAATTTACCTTTTTTTTTTAAATAGAAAAAAAGCACTTTGAAAATTTTCTTCCTAAAATGCCCCCATCTCTTTCATTAAAACCAACTATGGCTTCTGGAGCGAATTTCTCTCACCAATTGCATATACGTTTCTGGAGTACACTCAGCTAATCTCACCTAGAAACAGAGTTGGCGTAATCAATCCAAACCTAAAAAAAAAGTTCAGTTTCGATATCCCGAGTCTGGAGAATCCATCTTTGATTAATTTTAATTCCGATCAATTTTGAAGCTCAAGTTTTATATTTTTGAGTTTGCTTATAGACTGTGATTGTGTTTAAAGCTCAATTTGAGTTTTTATTTGGGTTAAAGTTAATGATATTATTGGAAGACAAATTTGGCTGCTCGTTGGGAATTTCTATCCCTACTGTGTGAACTGTTGTATGTTAAGCCAACAAATAAGATTCATATTTGTGCATCCCGATGCCCAATTATTGCATCTCAAATTGAATTTCGATGCACAATTCTTGCATCCCGATGCACAAATTAATCTGAGAAAGTGGTACTGCATCCCAATGCCCAATTGTTGCATCCTGATGCAACAATTGTTGCATCTCAAATTGAATTTAGATACACAATTTTTGCATCTCGATGCACAAGTTAATTTGAGAAAGTGACACTGCATCCCGATGCCCATTTGTTGCATCCCGATGCAACAATTGTTGCATCTCAAATTGAATCTCGATGCACAATTCTTGAATCTCAAATTGAATCCCGATGCACAATTCTTGCATCCCGATGCCCAAATTAATCTGAGAAAGTGGCACTGTACCCCGATGTCCAATTGTTTCATCCCAATGCCCAATTATTACATCTCAAATTGAATCCCGATGCACTATTCTTGCATCCCGATGCCCAATTATTGCATCTCGATGCCCAATTGTTGTATCCCGATGCCTTGGGATGCCTGATACGCGCGTATTTTGATTTCATTAAGGATATTGTTGTCTTTTCGATCAAAAAATGTTTTATTTCAATTTTTTTAAAAAATAGACTGAACTAATTGAAATGTTAAAAAAGGTACCGGCTTGAAATTACCCCATTGTTTAAGCTCCCCCACTTGAAATGTATAGTAGAGCCCATCTTTAATGAAAGTTAGGCTCTATTCACTTGGGCGGTTCGTTTTGTAATTTATGATTTTTTTTTTTTTTCTCTTTCACCTCATTATTTTTCTCTCAAGTCTCTCACTTTTGATACAATTATTATAAAACCACAAAAATTACCACCAATCACATAATGAACCACGTATCTCTTAACAGTTTGCAGCATCCACTCCTACCAGCCTCAATCAAGTTTATATTGTTAAAAAAAAAAAAAAGAAGATGAAATTCTTATTATGCTTGATGCAAAGTTCTATACTTCTATGTAGTTGCATGCCAAAGTTCGATTTCGATCACATTTTCTAACTAAATATTTATATATATAGCTGCATGACTCATTCGGGTATCTCTGTTCTTCAAAGCCTTGAATGTGGCTGTGGTTCCAAATAATGTTGTAAATTCAGCGATCTTGGAACGCGTCAATGACAAATGAATGTTGCAATCCAGAATATGACGGCCTACTCGATAAAAAGAGTCTTGCAAAATTCATAGGGGGTGCATAATCTAGCTTTATTCTACATACCCCTCAGCTTGAAATGTTCGATTCAATTTCAGTGTCTTCTTTGCCAAGTTCCGGATATCTTCTCTGTTGGACTCGATCGATATTCGGGCAAGTTCTTTCGCTCCTCCACTAGTTATGAAAGCCCTGGTATTGTTCTCTGCATAAGGCAATAGATTGTAAGAATGAAGTGAATCCTCAAAGACGGACATTCAACTTACCTTTAAGCTAATGAAAATAATAAAACCATGAAAGAGGTGCATTCCAAGAATGAATGAAATTCATTAAAGTAAAACAAAATTGATAATTTCAATCTAAGGGATAATAATGATCTCCTTGGATAAACTGCGTATTTTTGTGAAAGATGTGCTTTTTGTGAAGGAGAAAACCAATGGCACGGATAGGATTAATGGCCACAATATGTCAAGAGATAAGAACTAGATCTTTATTGATTATGTAAGAGCTTCTGGCTCTATTTCGAAGTGGCAGGAGAGATTAAATAGTAAACATATGGTATTGCTAAATCAATCATCTTCTAACAAGCAAAGAAAAATAAAGAAAAGAAAAGAAAAGAGGAGCTAAAGAATGCAATGTTTGAACACTTGCTAGCTAAGATTAGAACGAGAATGAAAATCTTAACTAGTGATTTTCTGTAGCAATACATTTTGCACTAAGACACTAGCAAGCTCTAGCTTGATTGGTACCCCTTCCGCTTAAAACAAAGTGGTTGTTCGAGCTTCTTAAAAAGTACTCCCTCCATCCCAAATTAAGTGTCCCTTTTTCGTTTTCCGCAAAAAATGATGGCAGCTGACTTTTTAGGTCATATTAGCAATACATACATAAATGTTCATATGTCCACACCATAGTATTGCAAGTGATTATTGGATCATGATAGATAGCAAAGATAAATTTAGTAGCTTTATAGATAAAGGGACGCCCAATGTGGAACAATTTCTTTTTAAAAAAAAAAGGGACACTCAATTTGGGACGGATAAATTAACTCAAATTAGTTGGTTTGTTGATTAGAATACAAAACCGAGGTTATGTCACTTATCAGCACCATTTGTGTAATTATAATCCAAGAAAACCATCTCCCTAGTTCGATTTTTTTTTCAATCAAGAGCCATAGTCTAAGAGTATCTTTCTCTGGTTGCGGCGACTGAAACTGTGATCGAAGAAGCCTGGATAAGCGTGCTAAAGATCGGGTCTTGACGGTGTAAATCCTGGAAGGTTGACAGTGGCCTCAATTTTTTTCACCTATAAATACAAGGGCTAATCTCCTTCAAGTCAAGTTCGAGCATTCGGTCGATTCACCACTTGCGATAAGTTTTTCATATTCGTTTATTATTATTATTATTATTATTATTATTATTATTATTATCATCATTATTATTATTAGTGTTTTCAACAGAAAGGACTTGAATATAAATATTACCACATGCATGCAATCCATTTCACAAATATTACCATTTTGTGCCAAGTGACAAAGCGCAAGCTCGATGTGACGCCGAGTTGAAGCTGAAGTAGTACTAGAGTTTGAAAGCAGCCATGTAAGTACACCATCGTCTATTAGAAGAGAACGGCCTTTCCGGTGTCCTGAAATGGGTAAAACTATTTAAGCCCATGCCTGAGTAGAATCATATCTAAGCAAGTGAATTTTCTAAAGCAGATCTTCAAGAACCTTGAATTAGTGATCGAGATTCACATTTAGCAAAATTAGCAATTCCTCTGGCAACCTGAGCAATAACGTCACTGTTTCCAGATCTAACCATTCCTAAGAGTGCTCTGATGCCCCCTTCCTCACTCAGCATCAAATGTAACTTCTCTGTTGAAAAGAAGAAAGACAATGTATTGCATCAATATGAGGTCTTCTCGATACCGTTGAATTTCTCTAATACACCAGCTGCTCTCAAGAGTATGTTTCCTCCTTTGTACTTAACAGTGTCTCGTAATGCTATAGCATGAGATTCAATGACCATTCTGGTTCTCTTTCATATTTGATTAAATATAATAATCACAATATGTAACTATTGAAAAGGATATAGTATTTGAATTGAAAATTTTGGGAGACAAAAAAGCAGGAAGGATGGGTAATGTGAGCCAAGTGATAACTGCTGAATCACTTTGAGCTTACCATTTCCACATAAATTTGCAATCGCTCCAGCAACCATTCGAAGAGTCTGGGAATCATCCGTTTTTGATGCTGTATTTGCTAATAGATGGGCACCTCCCTTATTCATGATTAACCCTTGATTAATTTCTAACAAAAGAAAATAAAATTAAATCCTTCAGAAAATTGTCCAAGGATAATATATGTAAAAAAGTATAATGAGATTCATGTCTTATTGTGCATTGTATTTTCATAGAGATAGAATGCAGTTTCCAAGCCACGACAACTGATTCCAACTTAAAAGTCTCGCCAAAAATTAATCAAGTTAGCATATCTTCTTTTGGGGAGAAAATGCAAAACATGACATTCAAGTTAGCTTAGTTTCTGACTCACTGTACTAGGCTCAGTTTGATGGGGCCAAAAAATAGATGAGCAAGTGACATTGTAACGACCCGAGCCCGAAGCCCGGTCTGCCACGCATAGCCCACGCACTAGCCCACTAAGCACCTGGGCAACTGGCCCACCACAAGCCACCCAAAAGTCCATAAATAGGTTGGTGCCCTGTGGTAGTGGGTGGCCACTTAAAAGGCACACACATGTCCCACATCTACCCGAAGTTCATATATGTAAGCACCTGACTATGCAGAGGCTTAGTGGCCTTGGAAAGACGTAGAAGTATCAAGAATGAAAGATAAGCAAACATGGTATAGAAATGAATATTTAGTCGTAAATTCTCACTTTAGCTTTATGAAATACACTTGCAAACTTGGAAAGTTCAGTTCCAAATTCTCACTCTAGCAAGTAATTTGCTATACTCGTCCTGCTTTATGAAATACACTTGCAAACTTGGAAAGTTCAGTTCCACGAAGGTCTGACATTCACTGAAGCTTCACCAAAGATTTTCACATCTAGGCACTTGGTACCCCTTAAGCAAAACACTTGATGCCACAAGGCACACACAAAATAAGAGACTAGATGTGTTTTGAAGGAGCTTGGTAATCCAAAACCTATTAGGATATCAATGTGGAACAAATCTAACTGAAGCTTCACCAAAGATTTTCACATCTAGGCACTTGGTACCCCTTAAGCAAAGCACTTGATGCCACAAGGCACACACAAAATAAGAGACTAGATGTGTTTTGAAGGAGCTTGGTAATCCAAAACCTATTAGGATATCAATGTGGAACAAATCTAACTCCAAATCCAAAAGCAACAAGGACTCCTCGTAACCCAAATCACAATATGACTACCACTTCCTAAACATCCAAGGAATGTGGAACACGAATTTTCAACACTTCCCTTTATTCTGGACACCACCTTGAATGAATAGCATCTGTCTCTCAAGTGAGGAGGAAATTTCTTATGGACCACCTTCAAGACATTCTTACGGAGGCAATTTCTCACACTGGAACCAGAAACTTGACTGATAACTAAACCTGACAAATTGATGCCTGCTTAGTTCAGGAGCAAGGCTCAAGCTACTCCCTGGGCTTGGAGCAAGTCTCAATAATTCAGCATCATCATGTAAAAGAAAAAAAGGAAAAAGGAGTTCTACCAGATGTGTAGCCCTGACCTAATTGCCTCAAAGGTCGCATGTGCCATTGTGGTTTATGTTGACATGGTTTCACCGACCGATTACCAGGATATGATTTTCTAGTTGACTCTGAAGATACTGGGTGCTTGTTACTAAGTTTATGCCATGACATTGTTAGAATTTTATGGACTTATATATATGTGTATATTATTAATATGTGCATTTGGGCAAACAGATGTGTATGCATTGCGGCTTAATCGTATACTTCATGTTATTTAAAGTTAATAGGCCCAATTAAAGTGATCTACTACGTTATATGGGCCTAAGTCATCTATGATAAGTATGGGTAAGTCATCTATGATAAGTATGGGGTTTTAATTGAATATGTGTAGAGACCTCAAGGGAGCTAATTGTCAACTTATAATGGGCTGGTTGATAATTAGGTCAAATTATTGCTATAAAAGGTTATGGTCCCCAATTGAGCGTAGGGTCACAATCTTTTCTCTCTGTCGTCCCATTAGCAAGAGAAAGCCTAAAGATATTACGTTACAGTTGGAAGACGCATAACTCGAGGCACAATCGCTCTCATGGATTCAGGTACGCTTCCGCATCTAGTTTATTGTTTCGGGTAATTCCTATATGAAGGTTAAGATCTATGGGTTTTAATATTCATTATTTTAATTCCATCAAGTGGTATCAGAGCACCTTCGTATTGGGTTTATCTCAAATGTTGTGATTTTGAGAGACATGATACACACACCAGCAAACCAAATACGACTTTCTCGCTTGTTGCCGCGTAAGCTATTTGTGCACAGTTCATTAACCCTAGCCGCCGCCTTTTGTCTTCACTAGTTTTACAGTCCAGTGCCGGTGGCATGGTTTCGCGACCTTCCTATTGCGTTTTTCAGCCTGGGGTTTATTTGAGTTCTCTGATCCGGCGAACTCTCATGGACAACTCCACCGGCTAGTACTTTTATTTTTACTTTTATTTGGTTGAAAATTTGGTTGAAAATTGAATTAGTACTTTTATTTTATACAGTATGATTTATTTGTCTCTTTCTTGTCATGGAGTCTAAACACCCATTTTGTCACTTTGAGAAACGAACAGAGCACCGTTTTCTTCCCTCTACAATAACCAAACCTCTTTTCCATTCTGTCTTCCATGGGCAAGCAAGCGAAAGGAATGGCCTTCGCACCTTCCAATCGCGTTTTGCGTCCATGGATTTGGACGAATCTTGCCTGGGGTACTTGTGGGTAGGGTAGATCTGGACTGGATTTGATGGTTCGGTGAACGCATCGGAGTTCGCCAAGGACGGCAGCGTGTAGCGATTAGCTCGCTATTTGCTTGCTGTTTGTTGAGAAATCATTCAATTTTTTTTTTTTTTTTTGCTTTGGATTTGTTTGAGCTAGTTTTGGGTTGTAGGACCTCCAACAGTATGGCCGCATCGTGACTATTCGGTTTTGCAGCCATGGATTCTCATAATTCATGCTTGGGTTTTCTTGAATAGTGTAGATCTGGGCTGTTAAAAAGCTAGGCATGATTGATCTGTTAGGCGAAATATTGGGGAAGAAGGCCATAGGGTCTTTCTTCAAAACCCTAGGGGCTGTTTTGAAATTTTGATTGGAGAAGAAGGCCTCCTGGCTTTTTCTGCAAACATCGGGGACTAATCTGCAATCTTGACATAGGTCAGGGACTTAATTGCAATATGGATATAGTCCAGGGACTAAATTGCTGCATTAAAAACTCTAAGGGACTAAACTGAAATTCTGACAGGTCAGGGACTAAGTTGCAATACAGAAATAGTTTAGTGGCTAAACTGTAATTTTGATAAAGTTTAAGAACTAAACTGAATTTTGGTTAAAATTTAGGGATCTATATGCAGTTATCTTACAGTTCAAAGATTAAATTGTAAAGTGATACTATTCAAGGATAGTTTTGCAATTTCTCACATTCTATATGCATATTTTTTTTATTTTAATGATTTATTAAAATTTGTTTAATCATTATTATAAAACAAATGCCTATTTTGAATGTTTATTAATATGAATTCATGAGAAACAACCTTGATTATGCATTTATGTTTTATATGCAATGATTTTATTATCATGGATTTAGTTTTAGATTCAAAATGACGAAGGTTTTGCTCCATATTTGAGCATGTCTGGTAGTTCGTATTAATTAATAGAAGCAGCATGTTACAAAAGTAACCTCTCCTGTGTATATTTTTTATTTTGAGTTACTAAGATGTTTGTGTATGCGATTTTCATGCGGGTAATGATCGGCCAAAAGGAAGGTTATTATCGTCTGGCAGAAATTCAAATACACCTGTGGTAGTAAACATGTGATGATTATTAGGTGTCCCTGTGGGTGTTGGGTCGGTCAAAAGAAAGGCTCAACATTTGACTAGATTTTATTGTCAATGTTTGATTACTACACCAAGAAAATCACTTGCAAATTAATTTTCTGTCAAAAAACTAGGATTAGTGTTGTGCCGATTTTCTTGTAATGGGAATGGTCATTTTGAATTTATTTAAACTTATCTGCTTAAGGCTTTGTTTTAGTTCATGTGAGCTTATTTGGTTTTGATTTCAATCTCTGTTAAGTTCGTACATGTGCTGTAAATGTATCTGCTAATATTGTAATACCCCGACCCAACTTTATTCCGGGTTCACTCGTATTCTCTCGATATTGACCTTAAAACCCTCAAAGAGTGAGGTGTCATGCTCGTTAAGCGTGACGTGTTAGGTCGAGAACCATATTTGACGCACGTTTAACTCATGGTGAGTTGCGCTTTGTTCCTTTATCCGTTCGAGATTATCCTCGACATCAATTAGCATTCGTGTGTGTCACATCTTCTCTTTGGTTGATTGACCTAACCTTGGTTTAGACTCCTTCACGACTAATGATCACGTTGATCTTGTCGTTAACCCATACGCCGAGTCATTTCGAGTGTTTCGTATGCCCCGATTTGTACTCGAACCTTTATATGGTTAATTATGTGAGCTTTACGTTGAACTTCTCCGAACCTTTCGGGAACCTTTCTTAAGTGATTCGACCTTCCCAAAGACTTAGAATCACTTTAGGATCATTTAGAATCATTTCGGGAGCGTTTCGGAGCATTTTCGGAGAGTTCGGAGAATCTGAACATAAAGCGATCGCCCTGGGGAGAACAAAGCAATCGCCCTGTTTAGGGCAGAGCGATCGCCCTGCCCCGACTTTGCTCGTCCGGTTTTCGTCTTTTCTCAGTTTTTAACATTTTTTAGTGGTTTAAAATGCTCAAACAAGCCCGGGATTGGACCAAACACTTACCCATGGTATTAATAATAAAACCCAACTCTATTTTCTCCCTCATTCTCATCCTCAAACCAGAAAATAGAGAGAGAGACTCTAGAGAGAGAAAGGAGAGAGGAGAAGAGAAGAATTGTGATATCTCGAGCCCCGTTGGTCGGATCGACGATCCGTCTTCGCCGTAGCGTAGAGAACGACGAGGAGCACGTTTCTAGCCGATTAAATCGTCCGATCGGTTGAAGAATCACCACCCTATCTCTTCTCCCACGTTTTAGAGAGAGAAAGTGGTGTTTTGAGAGAGAGAAAGCTTGATTCGGACTTGGATCGAGCTTGGGATCGACGATTGGACTCCGTAGCGGCGTAGAGGTCGCGGAGGAGTACGTTTCCACCCGAAGCCCTTTGGATTTCGTGGAGGATTTGCATTGTGTTGTAAGTTACTAATCTCTTTCTTAGATTTTGAGCATCGTAGAGTAGTATCGCGATGTTTACGTGTTATTTATGTGCATATGAACTCCCTACATGTTATACTTGTTCAATGCGATACTCTAGCATGTTAAATGATGAGTATAGATGAATTGTTGTTGATTTTGTGGTCTCCGAATGTTAGAGACTTGTGGAGTTCATTGTGTACACGTTGTCGTTATTGTTTCCCGAGTTATAGACTCGTGGGTTTTGTTTATAGTTGGGTTCCGGCAGTAAAGTCGACGATGACTTGTTTTAGTTATATATAGTATTTATAACTTGTTGAGATTTTAATTGTTAGTACACTCGTGCGATTTTTATGAGTAACAGACTTTCGGTATATTGAGTCTCGTGATTGAGATGGGTATATAGGGATGATGCTACGGCTTGTCCCGATATTGTGAATATCTGTAAGACCTGAGTGGGGTCGTTGGGATGTTGAGAATAGAATATTACCCTGAAAGGGCTAGACTCTAGTCGTGACCGACTTTAGCAGAGTCGAATAAGACGTTAAGAATATACGTCGTATAATGAGTTGAGGAGTAGTATTTAAGTCTCCTACGAGGTGGGATGACGCATTGATGAGATTTTGATCGAGCAACTTGAGTTAGGTTGACTTAGTTAACGTTGTTGAACACGTGACCACTTGAATTGGGTTGGATGGTTATATATACACCCTACGTCCAAGCTTTGATTAGTTATTAAAGGTACTTGTACTCCATATAAGTTATTAATGAGTTGTGTACGATCATGTGCGACGTACATTGGGAACGACTTAGGCGCTACGCTTGACGGCTTAAGCGACGTGTTTATGATGAGTTGGTTATATCCTAGGTAGTTAATGATACACCTTGGTTGTCGGTCCTTTACGGGCTATGTAACTTGTTGGGAGTCGTGATATGTATAATACGCGACGAAAATGAGATGAAGTGTATTGTGATTGTGGGATACCGTAGAGATCCTAAGTTGCGCGTGCTAGTAGCGCGTTGAATTATGATTGTAAGTACGAGTAGGCTTACATATGTTATGATTGTTAAGTCTAGTGATTGCGGACTTGGATGATGTGTGGTATTTGTGATTGTTCTAGTAAGCAATAGGACAATCATCCTACTTTGATGATCGATTGTGTGTTTAGTATTTACAAGCACATTATGTTGATTTAGTATGTGATTCAATAAAACACATTATGGTTTGATTTCATTGGGTTGTGATTCAATAGAACACATCATAATTTGGTTTATTAAGTTGTGATTCAATAGAACACACTTAGATTAGTTTGGCATGAGTAAACATCTACTTGTGCATTGCATCGAGTCCAGCTGGCATGTGTGCATTGGAGGTGTATTGACGCTTGGTTATTGCGGGAGCAGGGGCTTCGTAAAAGCCGAAGGCCAATACACTGGGCCTCGCCCTACCGTTGGCCACGGTAGGGGTTTCTCTAGCCCCACAGTTGAACGGAATAAACGGCGACTGTGCATTGTCGACATTGTTTTGTATTCATTGGGATAACGGACACCGGTCCCTTGTGATACCTATAAGTGGCTAGAGCCGTATTGTCTCGGGTCGTAGGGGATCGAGTGATACGTCGACGTGGATACAGAAAATGGTCCATAACAGGTACCTGTAGATCATGCGAGTCGCGGTCGGGTACATTATTGGTTGGGTACTTGTAAATCGTGCTTGACGCGATCGGGTACCTATATTTGTTTGAAGATACGAGCACTGGTCCCTCTGTAATTTGTGTACGGCAGCAGCAGCACAATCATCGACTTCTGTTCATTGTTCGACATCGGGAGATGTGTCTAGCATCAACGACACAATTGTTTAGTATGGTTCTCTGGAGCAGAAGCGCAAGAATTTATTATTATTATTATCTTGTTGGATAGCAACAGAGGCATCCTTTATAGTTCTGTGGAGCAGTAGTACGATCGTTTACTACGGCTTCATGGAGTGATAAGGTCGGAAGTGTTTCAAGGGATTTCGGAAGTGTACCTCGAATCCACCGTATCCACCTTTATGTGTTTACTTGGAGCTTTATGTGCTTCCTATATGAACGAATGTTGGTCGTGGTCTCCAACCAGTGCATGACGGTTGGCGGCTACTGAGCCTCTCGTGAATATAGGGTTGGTTGTCTTATGTGCTATAACCTGTTTATTATCCTGCTATTCTTACGTGCATAATGCCATGCCATATTGTTTCATTAGTAGCTTACTAGGTCATTCGACTCATCCCTTCCATATTTGTTTTCCTTAGTTGCAGGATACGTTTCGGCGCAGTGAGGCTCTAGTTCGAAGATCCTCTAGTTGTAGCTAGCCAGTATTTTATATTTGTTTCCTGTACTTGTGAGGTTGTGGGTTAAACTGAGTTATGTAAACTTAGTATGTCGGGTAGAGATTCTTGTATTCTATAGACTTGTATTTGGTGCCGACTTGTGGAGTCGTGCCGGTTGTACTATTTTTATAACCCCAGTTGTCTTGGTTGTGGCCGTGTGCCCGTTGGTATTTTACTAACGATTTTCCCGAGCGTGTTGTCTCGTGGTGTTTTAGATGTTGTTCTCCGGCACTTGTTTAGCCGTGAAGGTTATTATTATATGTTGGGATTCTTGTTATTCAAGCTTTGAGGCTCAAGTTCATTTGTTATTCCGCTGCCTTGTTTTTAGTATTCCGCTGCATTATTTTAGTTTCGAGCTTTTGTGGCTCACTTTATTCTATTCTTCTTCGGTTTGGCGCTCCGAGTTGGGGTTCAGCATCGAATCTCGGACTCGGGACGTCACAAATATTAACTCCATTTTGGTACTTAATGGTGCAAACTTCAAGGACGGGAAAGAGAACGTTATGATAGTTCTAGGTTACATAGATCTAGACTTTGCATTAAGGGAGCCGTGTCCCACTGATCTTATGGCCTCAAGTACCTCTAATGATAAGAGGGAAATGGAAAAGTGGAACCGCTCAAATCGCATGAGTCTAATGATCATGAGGTGTGCAATTCCAGAATAATCAAGGGCACTATGTCCGAGGAGAAGGTTCGTACGACGTTCCTTGCAGAGCCATGAGGTATATAGGCAAAAGGAATATAAGGTAGTACATTATAGAAATGTCTCTGTTAACATCAAAACTAAAAGACATTAAGTTAGAGCAGTCTAGTGACTTGCTTGTTTATTTAGTTTTAATATCTCTTCCTACATAATTCATTCAATTTAGGGTCAGTTACAACTGACAAAAGGAGAAATGGACTCTTCACGAGCTCATTTCGCACTGTGCACAAGAAAAAAATATAATGAGACATGAAAAGGCAGAAAGTGCTCATTTGGTATTATCTTCCTCGGGCGGAAACAAGAAAAAGGAAGGGTAAAGAAACTGCAGGCTTGGACCCAAAGAAGAAGCTAAGGTGTCCAGGGGACAAGATAAGGAAATGACCTGCTTCATTTGTAAGAAAACGTCCATAGCCTTTTGCCAAATTCCTAGAGAGTGTGGAATCGTCCCACAGTACACCATGTAAGGTAGACCGAGCATGAATGGTGTAGCTGAAAGACGAAATAGGACCTTAAAGGATATGGTAAGTAGTATGATTAGTTATACTACTCTACTTAATTCACTTTAGGGAGAGGTATCCCTAATAGGGTTCCAACAAAAGTTATTTTGTTGGATACTCTAAAAGATCACTGGGTTTTAAGTTCTATGATCCAAAATCTAGAACTTTCTTCGAGTCACGAAATGTCCGGTTCTTTGAGGATATTGAGCTTGGGGGGAAATAAGGTAAGAGACCTTGTCTTTGAGGAAGATTCGGTTACTATTCCTCTTTATACAGTTGCCCTTCATCATGATCAGGATCTTATTCCTAACACGGTTCAAGAATAACATTTGGAATTAGACAATGTTGAAGTTCCCCTTGATCTAGGTCAACCAGTTGTTCATAAGGAACAAGCTCAACAACCTCAAGAACCAGTGCCTTTAAGGAGATCCACTAGAGAGAGGAGAAGTGCAATTCCAGATGACTTTATAGTATTTCTCAATGAACATGAGGCAAACATTGGTGTGATGGAAGATGATCCAATCATCTTTCGTCAAGCCATCGAAAGTTCAAACTCTCAAAAGTAGATGAATGCCATGAATGAGGAAATCAAATTAATAAAAGACAATGACGTATGGGATCTTGTCCAATTGCCTGAAGGTGTGAAGCCTATTGGTTGCAAATGGATATTTGAGACCAAGAGGCATTCATTAGGCAATGTGGAAAGATATAAGGCACGTCTAGTCACTAAAGGATTCTCTCGAAAGGAAGGCATCGACTATAAAGAGACCTTTTCTCCGTTTTCTTCGAGGGACTCATTTAGAACAATTATGGCACTAGTGAAACATTTTGATTTAGAGTTACATGAGATGGATGTAAAGGTTATGTTTCTTAATGGTGACATTAAAGAAACATTATATATGGTGCAACCAGAAAGCTTTGTTTCGAAAGATTCAAAGCAAATGGTTTGCAAACTTAAGAAATCTGTCTATGGGCTCAGACAGGCTTCCCGACAATGGTGTCACAAATTTCATCAAGTTGTATTATCATTTGGTTTTGAGATAAATATAGTTGATGTATGTATATATATACCATATGTTCAGTGGGAGCAAATATAATTTCCTGGTTTTATACGTGGATGACATCCTACTTGCCGCTAATGATATAGACTTATTGCATGAGACTGAGAAATTTCTCTCAAAGAAATTTGAGGTGAAAGATCTTGGTGATGCATCTTTTGTATTAGGAATCTAGATACATTGAGATCGTTCTCAGGGTATTCTTGGATTATCACAAAAAGGGATATATTGAAAAGTACTTAAAAGGTTTGGCATGCAAGATTGTAAACCAGGTGATACCCTAGTTGCTAAAGGAGATAGATTCAGTCTCAATCACTGCCCCAAGAATGAAACTGAATCTAAAGAAATGAAAGAAATTCCTTATGCTTCAGCTGTAGGGAGTTTGATGTATGCACAGGTCTGTACTCGTCCAGATCTAGCATTCATTGTTGGAGTGATAGGCAAATACCTCAGCGATTCAGGTAAAGAACTTTAGATAGCAGCCAAAGGGTTATGCGATACTTATAGAGAACAAAGGATTACATGCTCACATATAAAGGGTTGGATAAACTTGAGATCATTGGGTATTCTGATTCCAACTTTTCTGGATGCCAAGATAGTCGTAGAACCACTTAGGGCTACATTTATTTGCTTGCTGGAGTAGCAATCTCTTGGAAGAGTGCTAAGCAGACACTCGTTGCTTCTTCCACTACGGAAACAAATTTTGTAGCATGCTACAAGGCGTCAAATCAAGGGGTTTGGCTACAAAATTTTGTCACTGGGCTGCGAATTGTAGATGGTATTGAAAGACCATTAAAGTTAATTTATGGCAATATGTCTGCAGTCCCTTGCTTAAGTAACAACAAGAGTTGTTCTAAATCTAAGCTTATAGACATCAAGTTTCTTGTTGTTAAAGAATGAATTCAGAGTGGTCATATTTGTGTTGAGCATATTGGGACAAACTCCATAACAGCAGATCCGTTCACTAAGGGTTTAACACCTAAGGTCTTTCACGAGCATACTGCTCGTATGGGTGTTCTATAGTTGGATTATGCATAGGTTCAGTGGGAGTTTATATTATGTATTTGCTCGACATTTATGATTCATTGTCATGACAATTCTACAATTTTGGATTATTGTTAAAGTATAAAGTTATTCAGTATTCAACACTCTGAATGTTACATTTGATCTCATACGGACTAAGGTAGGAACAGTTGGAGATAGACATGTAAAGATCACATTACATGTAATTTCCATGCTACACATCCATACTTGATCCATGTCGTTGGTTATGTTAATGCATGTGACCATTGATGGGTCTAGTTGCGATAAATGCAACAAAAGCTTCTTTGATCCTTATGTTAATTTTGACTAATCGACAGGATTGGTTTATGATGACTAAAAAGCTTGCTCGAGCTACTAAAGTATACAATGTGATATACGATACTAAAGTTTATATGTATGCACATGTTTATAGTCCAAGTGGGTGATTGTTAAAATTTTATGGACTTATATATATGTGTATATTATTAATATGTGCATTTGGGCATACAGACGTGTATGCATTGCGGCTTAATCGTATACTTCATGTTATTTAAAGTTAATAGGCCCAATTAAAGTGATCTACTAAGTTATATGGGCCTAAGTCATCTATGATAAGTATGGGGTTTTAATTGAATATGTGTAGAGACCTCAAGGGAGCTAATTGTCAACTTATAATGGGCTGGTTGATAATTAGGTCAAACTATTGCTATAAAAGGTTATGGTCCCCAATTGAGCGTAGGGTTACAATCTTTTCTCTCTGTCGTCCCATTAGCAAGAGAAAGCCTAAAGATACTACGCTACAGTTGGAAGACGCATAACTCGAGGCACAATCGCTCTCATGGATTCAGGTACGCTTCCGCATCTAGTTTATTGTTTCGGGTAATTCCTATATGAAGGTTAAGATCTATGGGTTTTAATATTCATTATTTTAATTCCATCAGACATGACATAAAGTTAGCATGCATTTGTGGCCTAAATCTTGGCTTATAAGACCATCCAAATTATGAAAGATATTGGAAATGGATTGAGAAGGTAGTTTTAGAAGTTTGTTTATTTGAACTTAGCATCCTCCTACAGTGCAGATAAACATATCATTAGACACATTTTATAGTGCAAATAAACATAACAAATTTGCAAAATTAGGAGTACCATTCATTGCCAGATTTGCAATGGCTCCAGAAGCCACCCTAAGTATAGTTGTATTCTGAGATGAACGCAACAGCATAAGCAGTGCATCTAGACCCCCTTCTTCCACAATCTTTTCCTGATTGGTATCTGAAACAAAGAATAGTTTTAAGATGAGCCTATATTGATAGGAATGATTATTGTCATACATGCATTGTTTTGCCATTATTCTCTGTAAAGTACTGAAAAACATTATCAGAATGTTGCACGAGACCACCAAGTGCACCAATCTGCTACCATACACAGAAGCAAGGAAAGACACCTATAAAAAACTAAATCAGTCATCTATGACGTACCTTCAGCAGCTAGATTGGCTACCACCTTCACAGCATGGATTTGGACATCTAAATCACCAGATGTTAGCAAGGCCAGTATCTTTTGAAGCCCAACTGGATTCAAGAAGCCGAATATCTTAGATTATTATCTTAAAAAAAAAAAAGGATATGGATAAACTTATTAATCAAGAGTTTTCATAAATCTTGCCTTCTTCACATATCTTTGCTATAGTTGTACGCTGGAAAGAGTTTGTGTCCCTTGATTGATTTGAATTATGAAGACCCAATGGTGTGCCAAATGTTGAAGATCCTCTAGCTATATTTTCTTTCATATATGATCTCTTATCCTGTAATAATTTAGAATGTAAATCGTCAGGGTATCAATAATGTTTCTAGTGAATATCAAACCATAAGGAATTGCATACCTCAAACTCATCTTCATTTTCAGGTACAACTTTCTTTATATTAACAAGCTCATTTTCAACAGCCTTCCTTCGTTTTTCCTCAACTAAAAGGATTTCTCTCACGGCATGAAGTTCATCCTTTAGTCTTGCCTATACATTTTTCCATGTTAGTAAAGAAAAAAGGAAAATAAAAAACATGTATGAGAAGATTTTACGCTCAAGGGGAAGCTTTTGCCTAAAGTACATAACTCTCAACTTTTACAGAAGAATACATTCAAGCGCAGGCATCAAGTTCCAAATGTCAACTACCTTCTCCGTTAATACATCCTCATATTCTGATTTCACTGATTGAAGTTCATCTAAAGACGCTTCATGTAGCTTACGCATGTCTTGTAATTTTACCCTAAGTCCATCAATCTCTTGCTGTCCCCCAATCTGTTAGAGAGAGATGAAAAATAAAGAAAAACAGCTTAATGTGGAAGAATAAATAATTTTACACCTACAAGGTCATCACCATTGCAACAAAACCAATGAAAGTACTTAAAACTTTGATCAAAACGACAAAGAACATTCCAATTAGCTATCAGCTGTGTTATCCTTCAGAGGTAAGAAGTAAAATATACGAAGGAAAAGAACTAAATCAAATCAAACCTCACACGGCTAATTTTTGATAATTGGAGCATCCTCACAGATGTGATTGAGCTATTTATAAATGAAACTTGATCATGTCAACAGCTGTTTGCATTTATTGAGTATCCCTAAGGGGAGGTCCTGTGGTAGAACTAGGGCTTCACAAAGTATGAGGTCTCAAGTTCAAACCCTTTCACACCCGGGGGAAGAAGGTGTTTGCATCTTTAGAAAAATATGCTCATTTATGGTAGTTCACTCATACATTTGTCATCAAGAAACTGGAAAAGAGTTTCCGTGGGATTTGGAACTTCCTAAAAGTTGACACCTCTGGTATAGATGCTGATGTCGTATATGATCTTTCTAATACTTTGTGAAGAAGACAGAGTTTAAACGCTCACCAACTACTTTTTCCCACGATTTCTCTACTGTGGCATGCCCGGCGAAAGAATTTATATATGGTTGGCAAAATGAGCAATCAAAAAGTTCTAGACACAATAAAACATTATATCTAATCCTGTGTCACTGAATATCCAAGCCCTAGAATCTCTTAATGAAAAAGGTCTTAACAAAGGGTGAGGCCGAGAAACTGTTAAAGTTGGAGCACCCAACCGAAGACAATTGTCCATGAATGGAAGGGCCCAAAAATCCATGTACTACCTTGCAACGCTGAACTTCTCTAGTGTGAAATGCTACAACAAGAAGAATGATGATTATTATTTCTATTATCCTTATTTAATATCAGCATAACAACGTAAAAGCTGTTGCTTATCTCACGTTGAATGAGAAAAAGAGGTGGAGTGATTAATAGTTCTAATATATATAAGTTGATAAAAGAATAAACGAAGCCAATAGCTCAATATCTCACCTATAAATAGAAGTCTACTATTGAGGTTGAAATAAGATAAAAACAACTCAACTATAACTCAACTCAACTCAGTTTATCTCAATCACTTGGGGTCGGCTGCATGAATCCTTTTCCGCCATACAATTCGGTCCATAGCGAGGTCATCACACACATCACACTCATTCATATCTTTCTTTATTACGTACGTCCATGTTAGTTTGGTCTTCCCCTTCCCCTACTTCTAGTCTGGTTGATGTTGATACACTCGCACTTCCTAACGGGTGCACTAAGCGGTCTACCATGTATGTGGCCAAACCATCTTAGGCAATTTTCTCTATTTTATTTGCTATTGGGGTGACTTTTACTGTCTCACAAATTTGTTTATTACGAATTCCATCTTTCCTAGGTTTCCACATATCTATCTTAACATTCAGTTCCATAAAGTAACACAGGTCTAATGGATGTCCTACAAAACTTTCCTTTCAACTTTACCGGTATACGTCAATCACATAACACTCTGGATGCACTTCTCCATTTCACCCAGCGTGATTTTATTCTATGACTAACATCATCTCTTACCTTCCAATCATAATTGATAATTGATCCTAAATATCGGAATTGTTCTTTTTGTGGTATTTCTTGACCATCTATCCTAACTTTGTCCCTGCTATTACTCCTTTTTCCATTAAAGTTGCATTCCATATGTTCCGTTTTACTCCTACTTATTTTAAAGCCTTTGACTTCTAAAGTTTCTCTCCACTTTTCTAGCTTATCATTAACAATATCATCAGCAATCAACATGCACCATGGTATATAATCTTGTATATGTTCGATTAATCCTTCCATCACCAAGGCAAAAAGATAAGGACTTAAGGTCAATTCCTGGTGTAAAAATAAGAAGAAACAGTAGTTAAAAAATTGAAGAAGAAATAAAATTCATTGCCAAGGAAAGACCACCCTACCTCAAGATAAGAGCTCTTCTGCCCTTGTTCTACAATTTAGCTTTTGTCAGTTTACTAACCTTCACTAAAGAAACTCAATATATGCTTCATCGAGTACAATGGTAAGATTTGAATATTATATGTACATATTATGTAACAGCAACCCACTAATATCAACAATTATAACACCCACCAAGGTGATGTGGAATTCTTGAGTCTAGCCCATTTGGCTGAACGAAAACAGGAATGTAGTACCACACAAATTGTATATTGTGGTAATGTACATGTAACTTTATAAGGATAATCAAGTCATACACCGTTATAGTATTTCAGGATGTAAGGCTGCTTTCCTGAAGATGGAGATAAGTAACTTCTACAAGTTTGGTTTTTTGGAAATGATTTTGTAGAAAATCATACTTGAAAACTCATTTTGTCAGCATTAAAAATTAAAGCTAGACCATCCCCTGTACTAGTTAGCCGTTGCTATTTGGCCTACTAAGGGTCAGATGGGAAAATATGGTTTGGGCCACTAATATAGTGTTCCACTATGTTGGTGTATCATGATGTTGAGCATTTGTAACAAAACATAACATCTAGGATAGTAGGGTTTCCGGAATAACCCATGCAACACAAAGAGCAATTGCTTTAATACCATGAGTTGCACCCACGCCCGAACACAACTGACCCAACAACTTGAGACGAGTCATCACAATTGAAGAAGCATACACCAATTGACTAGTTCTTAAAGAAAACAAAGGAGAAGTGTAAACTAACCTGGGCTGAATTTTGATGATCACGTAGAAGTTTCTTTGCTGAAACTACCTGTTCCTTTGAATCTTCAAAACGAGCATGCTCCTCCTCCAGTTGCTTTTGCAACTGCCCAATTTTCTCCTCATACATTTGAGTGGTTTCTGCAAGTGCCTCCTGATATCTAGAATGTTCTATCTGATGTTGCTAATAAAAATATAAAAGAGTTTATCAAAATGAGAGAAACAGAGTCTGTAATGCATACGTTTAAACAGCGATGGAAGTGGTATACAGTCAGAATGTGCAGATTGCGTGTAACCAGTAAATTTTCCAATTTGTTAGGTTATAATCACAACTCTATACTTTCTAGAACAGATTAACCAATACTAAGACGATAATGGAAAATCTCACTGATAATTAATTGAACAGATAAAACAAAATGAACCAAATGATTCCTGAAAGGAACTTTTTGGTAGATGTACCTGCATTGACCTTTGCTGATCACTTAGTAGCTTATTCATCAAATTTAGTTGTTCTTCAGAACTTTCAGACCCAGCTCGCTGATCATCTAATTGCATCATCAGCTCAGCTATTTTCTTCTCATACATCTGGGTGGTCTCGGCAAGCACTTTCTGGTATGTGGAATTTTCAACCTGGTATCGCTGGAACATCCAAAACAACGATATAAGTATTCATCCTCATGAGGCAAAACTCAGGACAAGCCAAAACATAATGCTTTCAGCAATTGACGAGTAAATCAGGAATAAAAACAGTTTAGACCATAAGGTCCACAACTCAACATACTAGCAATTAATATAACAATCTCGAGAATTTCTTTTGGGGTGTGTGCGGGGAAGAGTTTCTCTAGATAGTTATGGGTTCAACAACTATATAAAGAAGTGAAACCAAGTTATACTAGTACCTTTTAAGATAAAACTGTTTCAGAGTCTACAAGGAGATCCATAAACAATGAATATGCTTTATCTATTTGATACTTCCAATTTTGATTTAACGTCAAAAAATTTCTATAGGGTACATCTGACGATTTTTATTTTCTGCTTACATTCCTTTTCATTTAAAATTTTCAACTCCAGCTTCCACTTTCAACAAACTCATTGGCTAATGCACTCCAATGCCACTTTAGATAGAAAGTTGCCAACTTTATCCACTTGCTATTTACTGATGGATTTTTGGAATTTTCTTGTTTCCACTTTAATAATTGCAGAGGTGTACCTAGACAAAATCACCAGGGTTATTCCTAACAGTTTAATAGTTAATAGCACCACGTACCAGCAGTTAGATACTGAGAAAATAATATAATCTTATCAGTTCAAAATGAAAGAGAAAGGCTCAGAAATGTCGGCTAAAAGAGTTCTTTTTCAATATCCTAAGGTCAACATGTCCAAAGATCAAATCAATATTTGACATACATTTGTTGCGTTTTAGGTGATAAAGTTTCAATCACTAAAAACAACATTAAAAATACTATTTATTTGCAAGTTCTATAATTTGGAAGGACAAGAAAATTTATATAAAGTTTCAGTAAAAATTTAATCAAGTTGACCAAAGAAAGTCAAAAGACTCTTTGCATGGAATGAAGAGAGTATCAAGTATATTCTTGATATATACCTTGCTGTGCTCAAGATCCATTTCCAGCCGTGCAACCTCATCATGCATCAATGTGTTCTGATCTTTTTGAAAATTTAATTCCTTGAACATATCTTTCATCTCTGATTGTAAATGAAAATTCTCCTTCTCTAGCAACTGCACTCCAATACGAAATATCAAAGGCTTAATCTTAAGTGGTTAAGAGAGTATGAAATAATTTGACACCAGTTAAGCTTAAAGGACACTTTACAAGAAGCGACAATTAATTAGAAGAATAGAAGAAAATTTTTTGCCCAAAAAGTTTGAATAGATATGCTTTTGTTTCAAATGAATACCTTGCTATTCTTTAAGCAATTTTCTAAGCGTTCAACCTCACCGCACAGCTGACTGCTATGATCTTTAAGGTGATCCAATTCCTTCAGAATATCTTTCATCTCCATTTCCAAACGAGCATTCTCCTTCTTTAAGAACTGCATTAATAATAAGCATATGCTAGTACCTCAACTTCTAAAACCAATCCTGAAAACTAAACCACTATTGCCATGCTCAAAATATGGGATACATCAGATGTATTGTGCACAAAAAAACATGCTGGAAATTGATATTTGAATCAAAGCACCCTCAAAGAGAGAAAAGTACCTCAGACCTTGCAATTAAAGTCTTTTCGGCTTCAGAGAAGGAGTTATGACATTCTCTGAGATTTTTTTCCAGTTCAAATTTGTCTGTATCCCTCAACTTTTGTTGCCTATCTAATTCTGCAGTGAGGTTGTCAACTTGATTTTCAAGCTTCCGACATAGGCTTTCATAGTCGAATTCTTCTTTCAGCTTTACCATGTTTACAACTTTCATGGCCTGCCCAATAGATCCAGGGTGGGTTGATGTATCAAACATTGTTAATGTAGAAAGGAAAGAGGAAAAACTGAAGAATTTATTAATGCTTCAAAGCAACCAACTTCGGTATGATTCCACTATGTATATGGCACCACATGCATTAAAAAGATGCTTACTGTAGAACTAACAAACAAAAGAATACAGTTAAATATGACGGTAGATGAGTTCTTTACTGATCACAAGGTATAAAGCGTGCATTTAAGAAAACAGCTGAACAACAAAAAGACTCTATTGTATGTAAAGTAATGCATCCAACCCAAAAAAAGGGTAGAGAGGCCAACAGCATTAATATAATAAGTTGCAGAGCTTGAGGTCTGATGAATCATCCAACTCAATCGTACCAACCGCTGAACAGCCAACATGGCTATTTGTATTGAGCCAGCATGGTTGATTATATTCATTGTACAACTGACAAAAACGGTGGAAGTATGTCTCCATCAGAAAATCTTCATAGAGCAGAGTTCTCTTCATTTGATTTCCTACTGACCTTGATAGGGACTAAATGGTAAAGCTCCGAGAGTGAGAAACAGGAATTTCGCAGGGACTAAATCACAGCAATCCAAGTATCTTATTTCTTTTTTTCCTTCTATGGTTTAAAGCTACCATATTCCGCATGCAAGCTAGGTTGCCTTAGTGAACAAAATTTAGTATTCAGTACAGGTATGAGCCTTGCAGAAAATATTACTCCAGGTCAACTTAGAGTGGCAAATATCAGCACCAAAAGAATGTAATACACACTTCTACAGCTTAAGTTCCGTTCTATACACTTTTGCCTATTCAAACGAAAACCACAATAATAATTCTAGCACATAAAAACATACTTTTTCCAGTACTTTTATTTAGTTACCAGATATGCAGTGCAATATAAGCAGAAGAAGATAGCAGTTGCAAAAGTGAAATCCACACACATACTCAGAGTTTCACATGAGAACTTAAAACATCAGAGAATATGAACCCTTGAAAGACAAACAAATGCCAATATTCAGATATCAGAGAGTTTTTTCGTAATAATTCATGTTGTAACTACAGAGATGATATCTAACTCACCCTCTGTCCAAACATTATGGTGCTTGTGGTTTCTCCCTGATGCCGAGAAGATGGACCGATGGTTATTATAAGAGAGGTTCTTGCAGAGCCTGTTTGATTAAACTGATATGAATTCAGTAGAAAGTAAGAAAAACAGAAGGATAATAATTCATGTACATAACCTATTGCAGTTATTTCAGACTAAGCAGCTTTAACGAGAGGGGCTTAATATGTTAAAAGAATGGAAGGGGTTTGCAAATTACATATACAAGCATAGCATATTAGTTTTGTAGTATCATAACTTGAAAATTGTTACTGCTTCATAATAAGATGCAGAGTAGGAGTTGCTTGTATTATTCAGAGATAAAGCTCTTGATTAGATGGGATCTAGTCAAAGTCACCTATCCCTTCTCCGTGCAACCCAAAAGAAACTATTTTAGATTTATACAGCAATGTCTCGATTCTCTTCAAAAATACTGGTAGCCTACTGATGAAACAGAAATCAGCATATGAATAATTTATGGCCTTCTCCATGAATATGGTGACTTCATCAATTTTTTCTCGGTTCCTTCGTCCTGCAAAGTTATACGAAGTTTTCACTGCAGACAAATTCAACAATCTCCTCCTTGAAGAGGAATTACAACTCAAAAGGTTGTCAGTAACATTTACAGATCTAGAGATTCGTTCAACCACTTCTACTGGTGTGGCAAATGTCGCTACAGCCGCAATTATTGCTGACAAGACACCTTCTAACAGCTTTTCGTATACAACTTTATAGCATCCTTCCTTCTGTCCATCAAAATTGCATCTGACATGTTTTTCAATGGTGAAGGCTCTTCGGGAAACTGTCTCAGCTAGATATACATCTTTTCTGAGCTTGAGTCCACAGTTCCTTTCTTGCCATAAAGGGCTCTCCTCTGTCTATTGGGGTTATGTGCATAAAAAGTTCTGTTCTTCTGATTCTTCTATATATATTTCTCTTTAGTCCGTAGTCCTTACATCTGATGCTACTGTCATTATATCACCCTGCTCCAATTCTCTTCTTTGTCTCTAATGTTGGGAGTGAAGTTGCAACTTCAAAATTTGATTTTTATGTTCAGCCCTCACCCAACTCTGATTTACTTCCTCCTTTTCTGGGCCTTTATTCGGCCATCCCTGTCCATTCAGAACTTCCTCTCTGACCATAAATCAACTAATAGGAAGTTTATCCTTCTCTCTCATCAGCAATGCTTGACCAATTTACTAAGTGTTTGGTAGCCTCATCACATCCATTTCAGTCGCTTTCAGCTCATGATCATTTTTCTTGATGTTCTCCAAAAAGGAGGGGGAATCTTTTAGCCAGGAAAGATGTTTACGGAATGAACCTCGTAACCATAAGAAGGCTAATTCTGATATTATTCCAACTTCAAGCAATGAGAAATCTCGGACAATTGTTTCACAGAATCTTCATAAGTGTTCCACGTATGACGATTTCTCTGCCGACTCACTGTGATATATGAGCCATTTCACACGAGTTAGATGTGCCACATAAATAGTACAAGATCACTTTTGGATCCTCATGCCTACTCAACTCAACATGATTTCCGCGTGCCTGTGATATCTAGTCATGCTTTTGCTCCCTGTCTCAATGTGCCTCAGCTGTTTCCTCTGCTTCTCAACACACATGGACTGCTGACCTTATTCCCTTGTACTTGGCTTCATTCTGTTTTGTCCGTAAGATTTGAGGGGGGGTTCTCCTAGTTTCAAGCTCGAACCTTACTGCATGACGCTTCACTTCAGAATAGACCATAATAGTTGTGCAGTTCTAATTAAACTCCTTTCTACTAAACACATGGCATTACTTGAAACTTAGACAACCAGCTTATACAGATCATTGTTAGTTGACTTGCTCTTAAGCAAAGAAGAAATCTCAATTTATGCCAGAGAGACAAATAACACATCATGCACTGAGGATACACCTCATGGAAAAATTTAAAATTTAGGATCATTTAAAGCATGGAATCCATGCCAAATTCCAAGAAATGGCATAGCACCAGTATAATCACAATAATTAGAGGCAGTACATGCAACTACAAGATGGTCTGTTATTCATTAGACAATCAGAATATCAAGTAAGAGAAGCAAAATGTAGATAGAAGGATCACCTCCAAATGAATCACGAAGCAATCTCGTTAGCTTAGAATCCCTGGTTGGTATATGAGGACTGTTTTCAGCAAGTGCATTTATACATTTTCCAAGGGAACTAAGAGAAAGATTAATAAATTTAGTCTCTTCGACCAGGTGACCTTCACTCCCTGTAACATGTGAGAGCAATATATAAATTCTGAAGGGGCTAATATGCTAGGAACATAATCCAAAAATAAACGTCTTAGAAACCAAATAATCTATATAAATACTGCCATCGCACTATGAACATAAACTTTTCGATAAACTGTGTTGATCCATAGCCTATAGTGAGATGATGTTGCTTGATACGATAGGGAAATAAACATATAAGGGAAAATGAATTTAAGTGAAAAGCAACAAGTATAAATTTGGAGAGCTGGGGTTAAGAAATTCCATATATAGACAACATACCAGATTTGTCTAGGCGCTCAGATCCTGCAAGGTCAACAATCAGTAGCTTACTTTTCCGGACAGTAGGTATGATATGGTCACTACTTCTGGCATCTTTTCCTTGAAAAGATCTGTTGTTTTCTTCTTTCACTTCTTTTGCATGGATGGATCTTCTAAAATAAACCTTTTGAGTAAGAAAAGTAAAAGATAAGGATTGAGAGTAAGAATTTTCATGACTAACGGCTAGTAAGGATTTTGTTCCTGCACCAAATCAGATGAACCTAAACCCACAAGCAAAGAGGGGAGTCAAACGATACTTGCAATGACTAACATAAAAAAAATTCACACATTTTTTAGTTGAAGTTAAAGATAGTAATGATCACAAGATACAAGACTTCGGAAGACGAACCATAAGAATTGCATGACTACGAGAAGATTCTGTATTCATCTTTGTATTTGATGCATGGCGATTTGCTTCTCCAATTTGCAATAGTTGAATAAAGTGGTCAAGATTTTGAATTTTAACAACTGCTGCACCAGGCAATGACACCTCGCCATTCTTTGGATCCTCAACGATTGGCATGTTAATCTTTTCAGGCGCAAGTAAATCTTGCACCGATTCCATATAGATCTGGTGCAACAACAAGGCATGCATGACTTCTTCATATAAATTACAATTTTATACTTTAACTGATAACAAGGTCAAAGAAACAAGAAGCAACTAATACAGCCTTAAGTATCATAGCTAACATAGAATTACAACTATGTTAAAGATCTCCAGTCATAAAGTACGGCAAGAAAGTAAGATAAGGACTTGTGTTCAAATTTGCAGAACCAACATAAATTCATAAAGTACAAGAGCAGCTTCTTTTTCAGTTTTTAATCTTGAACGACAATAGTCTCTCAAAAAGTAATATAATTCATAGGGAATCAGTTTGGTTAACTGTTAACAATTATCATCCTAAGAGGATGGCCAGTGCACAAGGGTAAGAAACCTTACAGCCCGGTTGCTAAGAGGGTGGATTATGTGTTTCGAACCATGAAATCCAGATCCCAATGATCAACTTTATATTTATTATAATTCAGTCATAACTTTAATCCCTTCCCCCAATTCAGATCCCAATGATGAACTGCATACATTTAGTCGAGCTCCCAGTTCAGACCATTAAACCATCTTGCTTGCTTTTGAAAGAAGTTTCAATTTAATTAGAGAGGTGCTAAACGCAGCCCCCCGGCGAAAATACTAACTTGCCCTCGTCTTTTATATATAGAAAATATTCAACTTAAAAAAATCAAATTTAACACAAAATATGTTGAAAACATACACATTCGAAGCAAATGAAAGTGAGAGTTTTAAGTTGAATATTTTCTATATATAAAAGACGAGGGCAAGTTAGTAATTTCGCAGGGGGCTGCATTTAGCGTATAGGGGGCTGCATTTAGCGCCTATGTTTAATTATTCTTGCAAAACAATGCCAAAGACAAGATTCTAACCTCCGAAGGAAGAAGAAAACTACTTCAAACAACATAGAAGAAAGTGCAACTATTCTTAATACCTGCAAATAGGAGATTTCCACACTATCGGATGCAGGAGATGTACTGACAATGATGTCCTCCAAAGCCCTAACCATAATACCACGCTCAGATGCATCATTCTTACCCACTGTGCCAAGTGTATAAGTCTTTCCAGTACCTGTTTGACCGTAAGCCATAATTGTCCCATTATACCCACTCAACACACTCTGCAAAAGTAAGGCCAAAAGTGACTAGGTGATCTGCGTAAAGATTATAGTCATAGCAATTTCTTTTCATGCAGCATTAGGAGGATTGAAAAATCCCCAGCTTTAAGATCATACCAATTTCTTTTAATACAGTTAGGAGAATAAAGAAATCCCTAGCTTTAAAAACTATTGTCTACTTCAATACATTTAATCTTCCCATTCAAAGTGAATCCTAGTTAAAGTAGTAGCACAACATCAGCACGTGCATATGTATATATAATCGTTCTACTCCCTCCGTTCCAGGCAAAGAGTCCACTTTCCTTTTATAGAAGTCAACATAAGACTAAATTAAATAAAAAATTTACATACTTTACTTATGTTTTAAGAAATAAAATTTCATTAATTAAAAACTATTTTAATAATACTATAGATTACAACTTTAATAACTTTGTAAAAACCACTAGATTTATGTTAATTATTGGTCAAATTTTAGCTTAGTTGACCAAAAAAAGTCAAAAGTTGACTCTTTACCTGGAACGGAGGGAGTATTAAATAAAGCGTAAGTCAATGAATATAACTGTGCTTGTGAGATAGCTGACTTAGAGTATATTCTGAAGCAATCCTTACCTATTAATTAAAAATTTTCTTGAAAAATTCTCTTAAAATGCCAATGGTTATCATTGTTCCATCCCCATGTTAGTCCCATAATTAATCCCTGAACTATAGAATGTCAAGCACAGACACTAGCATGAGATCGACATTAATAATTCAAGAACTACTTCATTTGAAAGCCCAGAAAACTATTACTTCTAAAATCAAGCCTATGTCAACAATTTCTCTTCAGATACCCTCAAGCCACATACATTTTACTGAACCATGCTTACTATCATCCCATAACTGGAGATCACCATCAACCGAATAACATAATGCACAATTTCAAGTATTCCTTTGTTCTGTCTGTTCCACATCACACACACATTGTATATAAATGAACATTCAGGACGCACATAACAAAAATGTACTTAGTTCGTGAGATTCGTCACTTTGGTCACTTACCTCGACTACAGGTTTAGCTACCGCCTCATAAACACGCTTTTGTGAAGCAGTTTCAGTAAGTACTTCATCAAATCTATATGACTCTGAACTCCAATTGTTTTTCCTCAACTTTAACCTCTTTAGCTGCATGTGGAAAAAGAAAATGCAAGTTAACGCAAAGGTCCCCAATGATACTCTTTGTATAGCGTATTAAACACACATCTTAGAATGCACTCATGCACACAAGTGCAAATAAGTGAAAGGGAGGTTAGGGGGGAAAAGAAGATATTTTAAAATGTTAGAAAACAAAAACAAAATAAGCAATCTATTATTTGATCATTGGCATTAAAACATGAGGACTCGTCACCTCAGGCTGTAGTTCAACACAGTCAGCAAAGTCAGCATCTGAAAGAAGATCCTCGGTATTTTTTGGTCGCAGTCTGACTGCAACTCGCACTCTTCCAGCTTCTGTGACAGAGATTAACTTTGAGATAAGTATATAATTTCATTTCCACAGAATGTAGTATGCAAGAATGGGAATTATTAATTCCAAACCAATTCAAACCCATGTTGTTTTAACAGTGAAAATCTGAATCACATCAAACCACATTAAAATTTTCCCAACATATATGGACACAAGAACAAGTATCATATTTCTTATAAGACGCATGATGTCCAATGCAACAAACACAAAAGGAAATACTAAAGCGTCTCTGTTCAAGAAGGTACAAATTTGCAAAATTACTCGTGTTTTTCACGGCCAAGTTTTCGGTACAATGTCGAAGAACCTAATGCTGGTATATATGTAAACACATTCATATATATCTAAGAATAGATGCACAAAGTACCCTTTGGTTCTGGACGAATTCTTAAGGGAGCATACGGTAAGCTTGTGATCCTGACCTCATGTTACCTTCTCCTATACATCCACTAATCACAATCTCTCTCACATGTGCCAATGATTCTATCATTTTGGAATTATGCATCTCACACCAAGAATTTATAAACTAAATAAAGGGGACAATAGTTTTCATTATAACCATCAAACTTCTGACAGCTTGTTCCAACATCTAAAAAAACACGTCCTTTAGTGAAATTAAAAAGAATAATAAAAAAATTGACAGGAATTCTCGAATGTTCAGTTGAACCTAGATGTTAAGAAAACGAAAGAGTCCCCCAAACAAGAGTGCCCCAGAGGCAGATGCACTGTCCAGTTCCAAAAAAGATAATTATCCAACAAATATCGAAATACTCGGGCAATGGTAAGGGTTAATTAATATCCCAAAAGCAATGCCAATTTTACTTGTCAGTATTTACCGTAACAAATTACTCCCTCCATTCCAATCAGAATCTCAAATAATTAAAAGAATATATATATATATATAGCTGGTCGTAATTGAATAAAATGCTTGTAGTTAAAATGGCTACGAAAATTGTGAGCATTATTATTAATAGTCGGACTCCGTAAACTCTTTATGTTTTATTCTCATACATATGGAAAATGTAAAACGCCGTAACAAGCATTGCTTAGAGGCCAAATGAGTGTTCAAATGTGGAATGATAAGTCACATAGACACGCACCTGAGAGTTCGTCGTGGTCAAAGGAGTGAGAACGAGAATTGGGGGTAACAGAGCGCCTAGAGGAAGAAGAAGGAGTTTTAGAGCGAACGGACTGACCGCCGACGCTTTTTGAACTCGCCGTACTATTATTATTATTAATGGTGGACGTCGCCGGAGAAGGTTGATGATGAAGATGATGAGGCGGAGGATGTCCATGTCCATGTCCGGGAGGAATGTGAGACCTCTGAGATGATCTCACATTCGAAGTGGAAGCCATTAATTGTGTTGATTGTTTCTTCCTCTTCAGAAAATTCTAGACAGAGAAAGTCAGGAAATGGAATGTTTCTAATGGGGGTTGTGGAGAGAGAAAGAGAAGAGGGGAGTCGGAGAGGGCGGCACGAACTGAAGAGTGAGAGAAACTTATTTTATGTGAGAATATAAATGAGAGAGGAGGGTGGAGGGGAGTTGTGTTCCCGCCATTTGGTACTGTTGGATTGGGATTTGTTGGCGTTTTGTCGTTTTCAGTTTAAATTTTCCTTTGACGTTTTCTCTTTTTATTTTCTTTCTTTTTTTCTTATTTTTAAAATTTTGTTTGATTGTGTTCCAAAAAAAAAATTTAGTTTAATTTTATTTTTGATCTATGAATCTTTTTTTAACACTTTGTCATCGTGGTTTTTTTTTTCCCAAGGAAATTGTGGTTTTTTTTTTTTTTTCGTAATTTTTACTTTCTCTGTCATTGATCTTACATTTTTTCTTTTTATATCTTTCTTACCTTTTTTTTAATCGTTATAAAATTATAAGACAAAGCACAAAATAACCACGAGTTTAAATTATCAAAAAAATAATGAAAGATGAAAAATCACAGGTACGACGACGTTGATGGGCATAAGGGACAATATGGCGATAATGAAATACTAACATGAAATAGATACTATCTCCGTTTCAAGTAAAGAGTCCACTATATTATTTTGGGATATTTCACTATTTTCAAAAAATTATACTTACAATTTTCATAATCTTTCATATTTACTATAGCTCCATTTGGATTGTAATCATCATGGTTGCCCTTAAGTATTTTTTTGTAAATTATAACCAACTCTAATAATACTAATATATCCCTTAATAATTAAATTTTTCAAAATATGGACTCTTTGGTAGAACGGAGGGAGGGAGTATATAATTGCTGTAATGTCAAAAAAAGCTATCAGTATTGAGTAGCAGTACAATAATTGAAACACCCTTGTTTTTGTTTTTGTATTTGTCTTGTACAAAATGTAAACATCAATGGGACAACATGTGAACCTCAACATGGCTTGCCGCCCCATTACAGGTTGTACATACAAGTACAATTATTTATTTTATTATATATATTGTAAGTAAACCAACCATAAATGCCTTAAACTGCAAGTGATTATTATATAAGCATTTCATTTTCCCATATGGTTGAAATAGAAAAACAGTGGACTGACTGACTGACTGACTACAAAGAAAGAAAGAAAGAGTTAGCTCGATCGATTATGTTTAATTTTTTTTGTATTCAAAGTAAGGGAAGGGAGGGAATTCAAGTATCGCTCTATTGAATATAGTTATTACGATGGAGAGAAAAAGAGATCTTGGAAAGGGCTTGGCTAACCCCTATTATGTATGCAACACAAGTCAACTTGACACACACGCTGTGTGTGTTTGATTACTATTTATATTTTTTTATACTTATTTTATTTTTATCTTTAGTTTCTAGTTTTTTTTTTTTTTTTTTATGTATCCTCATATTTTTTTTCTCCCTTATTCTTATTATTTTTTTACTAGAGACATTTCTTGAAGAGTTTTGGTTAATACCAAAACCATTTAGTACAAATTGGCTTATTTGTTTAATAAATAGTATAGATATCACCGCTTCTATTAAGACAATAAACAATACCATATGTAAAGTATTTAATACAAATAAAATAAAATATCGATAAAGTTATGCTACTAGAAAGTATAGTGCAATAGCACTTTGACTGTTTTTATTATTTAATTTGAGGGATACTAAATGATGCACCTAATTGTGCTAAGCAACACACCCACTTATTTTACATTTATTAAAACACTCTTCATTTTATTTACAAAATCTACACTAATCTCCCCCTCCTCTATAGCCGTGCTAGCATTTTAAAAAAGAGTTGGGCCGGCTCTATTTTAAAATGACAGACCGGCCTTGTTTTTTTTTCAAACATTGTTAATTTAATATTGTTATTGTCATTTGTATTTTTTTTTAAATAGTGTAGTATCATTTGTAATTTTTTTTTCCATTTTTTTTTCTTTTTAAAGAGGTATCATTTGTATTTTGAATACAAATAATATAACATAAAAAATTTAGCAAAAAAAAAAGAATAGGGCCAAGACAATTTTATTTAAAAAAATATAGTATAAGATTGACATTTAAGAGAGAGCCGGACCGGCACAATTGGATATAGCTGAGCCGATTATATAACAAATGGTCGGACCGACATTTTGTTATATAGCCGGGCAGGCTATATCCAATAGGGCTGGGTCGGCTCTATATTTTAGTAAAAAAAATCCTTAATTAAATTAAAAAAAAACGTACTGTGAAATAATCATTAATATTAATATGAACTTTAATCTTAATTATAATTAATAATAAAAGCTTATTTGTGTAAGTAAACAATATATTAAACAGTACATCCTTCATTAAATTTATCCAAACTGTACCAATATATTTATTTATCAATACCATTAATATGAACTCTAATCTTAATTATATATAATATTAATCAAGGGCACTTTCGTTATATTTTATAAAAATTTATTAAAAAGGTGCGACGCTTAGCACAATTAGGGACTATGTAACAAAAAAGAATAAGTAGTGATCATCTGTTTGTCAAATCACCATTTCGTACCTGCTGGATGTTGACTACCCAATTAATATAAACTAATTTTATTATGAATATTAATACACCTTTTTGTTCATAAATAATTGTCTTTCTTTCATTTTTTATCGGTTTCAAAATAATTATCTTATTTCTAAAATAATAGTTATTTTGGGACGAAGGTAGTAGTTTGTTACGTGTTTCTTTTTAGAGAGTGAATAATTTTTACTTATTATTATTTTTCAAAATAAATATATTTAGTCAATCATGCTCATAACTCGCATCTCGTGTTCCATTATAAGAAAATAATATTATTAAGGCATTTGTCTACTAAAATTTTAGAAAATATTAGATATTTTATTAAAAAATATAATTTTAATTTAATTTAAATAATAATATTTTAAAATATCAGTTCAATAATACATAGCAATGTGGTTGGTATTGAATTGATTATAACTGGTTTCAATAAACTCAAAATTAACTTTTTATTTCAATAATCAAAGATCATGATTTATTATGAAAAGATATTAAAGAAACTGCCAGAGTTTATTTTGAAAATATATTAATTGTACAAGGTTTTTTTAAAATACTTTTTTTAAAAATTCGTTAACAACCAAGGTTTTTTTTGAAATCATAAAATAGTACAAGATTTTTTTTAGAATAATTTTCCTGCCATTTCCATGTAAGAGCTACGTGGAAGCCAAGTCATCCTTCCGTCAGTTGATCTAATAACGGAAGATTTTGATTAAAAAAAAATTAGGTGACAGTTCAATTTGTAAAAAATAAAAACACATGGTTTAAATTATAATCTCGAAACTAGTACAAGGTTTATTTTGCAATTATCTCTATTATAAATTTATAAATAGAAGAATGTATTACCTAATACTAATACATATTGTTAATTAGAAGAAGGTATTAGGAATTACGGAGTATCTAATAATAATACCTATTGTTAAACCTATTATGATTAGGTATAATTATTAGCTAGTGCCCTAAAAATGAAAAATCACCTCGTTTCGAAAGTTAAGCTTACTTGGAAGCTTGAGAATTAAGAAAAATTCAAAGGTTGGTGAGATGTCACAACCTAAAGCATCCTCACCAACTTTAAATAAATAAATATATATATATTTATTTATTTATTTGCCCTGAAAGGGTATGGAAAAGAATATAACATTAGACTTCATACTTAGTGGAGCTTCAACTATACTACTAAACTACCCCTTATTCTATGGTATACCGAGTTCCTCAAATAGATTACGGGCCAGCCTTGCTAACAAATGAGTTCTTCTTAATTAACAGGAAACGCTTATGACTAACACATGAGTTCTTCTCAACTAGCAAGAAACGCTTATGACAAGTAATAGGTCGAAAAAATGCCCAATAGCTGAAAGATTTTGATTCTCATTTCGAAATCGCACAATTGTTTTGGGAAGTATAGCTAAATGGCCAAAATGAGAAACACAAATATTCTGGTAATTAAATATGTTTCTGGATCGGTAATATTATCATTGATGTGCCCAAAAATATATACCCCCAAAAGTATATTCCCAAATATCTCAAAAGATGTACGAAACAAGCTCGCACATACAAAGTGTGTACACGAAGCAATACCCCCCTATAAATAGGGGGCTGACCTACAAAAAAAAGGACTTCTTGATCAACAAGTCCTTCCTCTCTCCAAACTCTTCCCTCTTCTCTACTTTATTTTCTATCTCTTTTATACACTGAGATACTGATTATTACACCGAGGCTTGGCGGATTACGGTCCGGCTCCCCTAACGGTATTTTTTTTTATATTACAGGCACCATCCAACGGTCAAGTCCCCGCCACGCAAGCCTTTTGAGAGCCGGGGCATCCTACCTGAAGACTAGCTATACACGTGGATCGACGTGGTCACAAAGATTTTTTTGGCGTGATCAGTTTGGTTCCGTTGCCGGGACTTGACGCTACAAATCAACAATTCATCTAAGGAAATTGGGGCTCCAGGCTATGCTGTCACTTGAGTTATTTTCTCACTGGCTCAATGAGTTTTTCCTCTAAGATAAAGCTTGCACTAGGCTGGAACTTGGTTTCTATGGACAGCAACATCAATGGACAACAACACTGACTTCCGTTTGCATAAAAATTTGGGAGAAAATCCCATTGAAAAAGATGCAAAATAGTGGAAGATGAAGAACAATAGCCTGTTGCCGGCGACAAAGGCGACGGCTGTACGAACTGGGTTAGTGCAGGGAAGCCCGAGGTTTTAAAAAAATGGCACCCTCGGATGCAGCAGGACTAGACGAGGCCAACGGCGAAAATATAGCTGCCAACGGACCTCCCACGCGCCGCCAGAAGTGGCTGGAATGGTTACCGCCTCCACATGTTTTCCAGGTGATATCTTTCCCATTATACCCTCCATTACTGTTAAGTTTTACTCGGGTCGGAGAAAGTCCGAGCTTGACATGTTTATGGAGCTCGCCGTAGTCAAGCTCGCCATAGTTGAACATCGCCTCAGTTGAGCTCCCCATAGTCGAGCTCACCATAGATGCACAATGCCTCAGTCGAGCTCGCCGTAGTTAAGCTCGCTTTATTCAAGCTCGTCGTAGTGGAGCTCGCCTTAGTTAAGCTTGCCACAGTCGAGCTCTAGCATTCTGCCGGAAGAGATGAAATGCTCACTTTAATTTTTTAGTTTGATTTGACATTTTAACCGGCGAAAGTGAAAATGAGTAGTCACTTTTTAAAGTACAGCCTGTTTGAAAATGATCCACTGATTTTTCATGAAGTATGGGTCAACTATAGATTTTTCCAGCACACTATGCCAACTTAGACCATTATTTTATTAATTAATGAATCTTTTGATAAAGAAAATATTTTGCATAGAGTAATTGTTGAGCATTAAAAAATTCACCGTAACAGTGTATATTCAGAATAAGTTGAACTTCGAATTAAAACACTATTCACATAATGTGATTAATAAATTTTGATGAATGCTTGTATATATTAAAATATTATACATGATATGTTTTATAATTGTTAACTCTTGTTCTCAAATCCTTTCAAAAAAAAAAAAAAACTCTTGTTTTCAAATAGACATTTGATACGATGGTTAATGCCAATACGGCTTATCTTGTAAATAGTCTGTCATGTTGCGAAAGCAAATAATGTAGTAAACAGAATAATTTAAAGTAGAATTTTGATATAGCAAACATATAAAGTGTAAAACGAGCTATCAAATCATAAATTGATGATAAATATATAATTTATATGCTTATTAAATGTTTATAATTAGTGCAAATCACTAATAAATTAACATGTTATGATAATAAAATGAACAAAAATGCATGATTAATATTAAAATCCCGAACCTAAATGATTGTACCTCGTTACTCCTATATGCTCGTTATAAAAATATATTATTTAACGCGTTTAAAAATACCATGAGACGCAAGTTTACCCACTTATGAAAATTATGACATGCTAGTCAAATTAAAAGTGCTATAAGACCATTTATTCATTTATTCAAATACATCAAATAGTTGCAATATTACGCACCCACTTTGCAAATAGAAACAAGTTAAACTTGATTCACCGCTATGCATTAAATGTAAATAAATTGACTATGCAACTCTAATTTTGATCGTATAAAACTCGTAAGTGGTTTACGTTATATTATTAACTCGGATTACCACACTTAGCCATGAAAATATATTAGCACACATTATTCCATGATTTAATTCAATAAATTCGACAATTTATGAACTTAGCATGTATCTTGTGATACTATGAAATGAACTCGGTACAATTTTTCCTAAAAATGTGCGAGATAACATGATCTTTGTTCATAAAAATATCTGCCAAAACAAGTTCAATGCACGGAATATATAACAATAATATTTTGTGCGACTACATGCGAAACAATCTGCTAGTATATAATACAAAATATAATAATTAGTTGATGAGTTAAAGCCAACATCATTTTATGAAAATCATTTGTAAATGCAAACATAATGGTGATAAATTCATATTGTCTGCCTGTTCGTATCAAACATGCGAACTCTATATTATTTTTATCTCGACCGTCGAGAGCTCGAGCTCAAGCTCAATATAACATGACTAGCCTTGTAGAAATATATTAGCATGACATACGCGCGTTATGGTATGCTTCTAAATAGCATGACGTGTCGCCACAATGATTTATCTTTGTACAATGCGTACATACATACATATGTGATCTCAACTTGTATAAAATAATATGCATTTTAATAAAAGGATAATACTTTTGATCTGCAATGATGCCTCCACTACATTTTAAAATGCAAAGATAGAGCCTCGACGGCCAAAAGCAAAAACACGTGATACTCCTCAACTAAAATGAACCTCGCTGCAAGCCGAGGTCACTTCTAATGAGACCCAAGAGCCTTCCACAAAAAGGAACCTCGTCACATCGAGGTCAAATTCCAAAGAGGTCCAAACACCTATCGAAACATTCATTACTCGCAGAATCTGAAGTACGCAAGACCAACGAGCTCGATCGGAAAGCCCGTGAAAAAACTATATTTGATACTTCTCAACCTCAGAACACTCTCCTGCGCTCGAGAAGTGGGGGGCTACTACTACTGCTACAATAGCAAGACCTAGCAAAATCTTCAAAGAAAATTTCTCGAAGAATTCTCGCTCAAGCAAAGACCACTCTAGTGTACCTCGCGGACGAGTATATTTTGGTCCTCACCATTCGAGTGTGTCTCACGGCTGAGTAGTACCCCGCGCCTACCTGCGTTTATCCTCGCCGCCGAGTGTACCTCGCAGACGAGCATATTTTGGTCCTCACCGTTCGAGTGTCTCACAGCTGAGTATTACCCCGCGCCTACCTGCGCTTATCCTCGCCGCCAAGTGTACCTCATGGACGAGCATATTTTGGTCCTCACCGTTCGAGTGTCTCACGGCCATAGTTATTAAAGGCGGTCGCCTCAGCCGCCTAAGGCGCCTGGAGGCGTGAGGCGAGGCATGGACACCTTGAAAAGGCACAGGCGAGGCGTTTTCACAAAGGCGGGTCAAAGGCGCTCGCCTTCGTCGACTTCGAACAAGGCGAGAGTCGTGCTTAGGCGACGCCTTTGCGACAACCCTAAAACCCCCATTTTTTAAATGAAACGTCTTAGTATAGGGAAATCAAAATAAACAAAAACCCCTTTTCTGACTCGATCTCTCCCTCATCCGACTCAAATGCGAAAGGAAACTTACCTGTGAGCAAACCCTAACATGACGAGAGTCCAGCGACAACGGTGACCAACAAAGGAACGATGGCGAGCGACTGAACGACGCCGGCGAGCGACGACCCTTGGCGACCAGAAACGAAGCGAGCAACGAAGTGAAAGGTACGTCTCCTTCGACTCTCCTCTTTCGACCCTCGAGGCCTCGACAGTCTTCTTTCATTTTCTTTTCTCCTTTTCCTTTTTTTTCTATTTACCAGAGTATTACTTGTTCTTTTTCCTTTTTTATTTATTTTTTTGGACTTTTTTTTTTTGAACACTCAACAGTCTTCTTTCTTTTTTCTTTTCTCCTTTTCCTTTTTTTATTTAACAGAGTATTACTAGTTCTTTTTCGTTATTTATTTATTTTTCTTAAGTCGAGTACTAGTATAGATATTAGATACTCCATACTATATTTTTTTTACTCTATTTTGACTCTACTTACACTGCATACTCTTTCCCCCCCCCCCTAATCTGTTCATAATTATATATCCCTGTTTTTTCCTTTTATTTAGCCTTTAGTTTGCTAGATATGTCGATGATGAGTTTAATTTGGATTCCGAGGATGTTTAAGTTTAACATGTTGCTAGTTAGTAATTGCTACTTGTTTTTCCATGACTTTGTTTTCATTACCTGTATGACTATTTATTTTCTTATTTCATCTTTTGCTATGGAATTGTAGGTGCAAGATGTTGAATTTGTGTTGATGACTTGTTGCTATGTGAACTTAATTTCAAATTTTATTTTCATGTGTGTATATATATATATATATATATATATATGCTAGTAATATAAATAAATATTTTTATATTATTTTTCCTATTTTTCCGCGTTGCTCGCCTTTCGGCCGCCCGCCTCTCGCCTCAAAAAAGTACCTCTCGCCCGCCTCTCGCCTTCCGCCTTTAATAACTATGCTCACGGCTGAGTAGTACCCCGCACCTACCTGCGCTTATCCTCGCCGCTAAATGTACCTCGCGGACGAGCATATTTTGGTCCTCACCGTTCGAGTGTGTCTCACGGCTGAGTAGTACCCCTCGTCTTCCAGCACTTATCCTCGCGGCTGAGTAGATTTGGTCCTCGCCAATGAGTGTGTCTCACGGCTGAGTAGTACCCCGCGCCTACCTGCGCTTATCCTCGCCGCCAAGTGTACCTCGCGGACGAGCATATTTTGGTCCTCATTGTTCGAGTGTATCTCACAGCTAAGTAGTACCCCGCGCCTTCCAGCGCTTATCCTCGCGGCTAAGTAGATTTGGTCCTCGTCGATGAGTGTGTCTCACGGTAGAGTAGTACCCCGCGCCTTCCTGCGCTTGTCCTCACCACCCGAGTTTAACTCGCGGGTGAGCAGTACCCCGCGCCTTCCTGCGCTTCGTATCACACTCGGCCTGAGCCTTTATATTATTCTCGTGCCCAAGCATAAAAAATCCTCGTCAAAACGAAGTCAAAGCATAAAAGTCTCAATATGTTCGAGCAAACAAAGGCTCGATGAGATCGAGCATAAAAGTCTCGATATGTTCGAGCAAACAAAGTCTTGATATGTTCGAGCAAGCAAAGTCTCAATATGTTCGAGCAAACAAAGTCTCGATATGTTCGAGCAAGCAAAGTCTCGATATGTTCGAGCAAGCAAAGTCTCTATATGTTCGAGCAAACAAAATCTCGATGAGTTCGAGCATAAAAGTCTCAATATGTTCGAGCAAACAAAGTCTCGATGAGTTCGAGCATAAAAGTCTCGATATGTTCGAGCAAACAAAGTCTCGATGAGTTCGAGCATAAAAGTCTTGATATGTTCGAGCAAGTAAAGTCTCGATGAATTCGAGCATAAAAGCCTCGATATGTTCGAGCAAACAAAGTCTCGTTCGAGCACACATAAGTCTCGCCTCAGCAAGCATAAAAATCCTTAATATGTTCGAGCAATCAGACTCGCTTCAGCGAGCGTAGAAAGTCTCGCCTCGCCGAGCATATAAAAGCCTCGGTCTTTTCGAGCAAATCAAGTCTCAATATGATCGAGCCCATCAAAACTTGGTCAAAACCGAGTAAATAAAATATCGATACGCTAGAGCCAGTAAAGTCTCACTGAGCGAGAGATCTTAAATCCTCGGCAAACCCGAGTAAATCAATTAGAAACCTCAGGAAATCCGAGCCAATAAAGCTAACCTTGCTCTTTAAAGGGAAAAACCATAAAACCTCAGTCAACCCGAGCATTTATGCGAGTATTCCCTGGCGAGATCGAATACCAAAGACACTTCTTCAAGTTCCAGACGAAAGCCGCAAACTCTCGACACGACAGAAGAGAATCGCGGGCAAATAATAATCCTCACCCTCGAGATAAATCTCGAGGAATAAGGAGTAAGGGGCTACTGATGTGCCCAAAAATATATACCCCCAAAAGTATACTCCTAAATATCTCAAAAGATGTACGGAACAAGCCCGCACATACAAAGTGTGTACATGAAGCAATACCCCCCCTATAAATAGGGGGCTGACCTACAAAAAAAAGGACTTCTTGATCAACAAGTCCCTCCTCTCTCCAAACTATTCCCTCTCTTCTACTTTATTTTCTATCTCTTTTATACACCGAGATATTGATTATTACACCAGAGGGCTTGAGCCGGATTACGGTCCGGCTCCCCTAACGGTATTTCTTTTGATATTACAGGCACCATCCGACGGTCAAGTCCCCGCCACGCAAGCCTTTTGAGAGCCGGGGCATCCTACCTGAAGACTAGCTATACACGTGGATCGACGTGGTCACAAAGATCTTTTTGGCGTGATCAATCATGACTATTAAAATCATGTTTAATAGTAACAAATACTAAATCAAATACAACGATTAGTGGAATCCTGGAGCAAGCTTCGACTAAACTTAGAGATGACAATTAGAGAATCGCCCTCTAAGCAAACATCTTTCTTACCAATTTCAAAATGCAACAATTAATTAGTACCTATGCAATGATACATCAATAATAAAGCAACCAAATTGATCAATCCCAATACTATAATGTTGCAGCTTCGTGAAAGGTATAATACCGATTGCATGCATTTGATCAATTTGATTGCTTTATGAATTAAGAAAACTAAAAGTATCCATCAAATCCCATCTCCCCCAACCTATGGTTTGCCCCATAACCCCATCTGATGTTGTCAATTTTTCCAGTTAGCCCCCTGGCCGTGATTGCCGTTAGAAAGTTAAACGTTTTTCACTTGTGACTTGCACGTGATGGGGGCAATTAAGTCATTTTTTCATATATACAAAACAACACTAAATAAAGGGGGTCAAAGTGTCAAAAAAGAAAGCTCTCTCTCTTCCCATTCCCAGATGGATGTCAAGAACCAAATCGGAGAAACCAACACCTCTGATGGATGTCAAGAACCCAGATCGAAGTAAGGGCTCAAATCCCCCACTTAATTAACTAATTTTCCCACCATTTTAACATCTTTTTCTCCATCAAAAAGATCATATTAAATTCCATAGCAACCAACTTCCTCTCCACAAAAAATAATAATAATAATAAATAAATAAATCAATGTTCTTGCTTGCCCTTTCAAATTCACATACTTTGTGAATTTGAATAAACCCTAACCTCATGAGTTTCTGCAGATTTTCTCTTTGCTCCATTTTCTTGATCGGACTTTTAATCATCTCAATTCAATCGTATGCCGTTGCTCAGGATGATGTCATACTGCACTTGATGCTGAATATTGTCATACAGAAGCTCTTGCCTTGGCGAGCGCAACCACTGACAGAAACCACACCAACAGGCTCTTTAACGAGCTGAAGAACAGACACGGCTTCCGGATCCATATGGAACCTTTCATCATCAGCAGCATAGACGAGACTAATAGGTCGTGCGCTATTGTTACAGAGAGAGAGAGAGAGAGAGAGAGAGAGAGAGAGAGAGAGAGAGAAAGAGTGTGTGTTTGTGTGTGTGTGTATGTGTGTTTAAAATAAGAGATGGTCGGAGGGAAAAGTAAAATTGGGAAAATAGTCGAATTGGGGGATTTATAAATAACCATCAGGGTTTGAGAGATGAGCCCTTACTCCGATCTGGGTTTAAGAGATGAGCCCTTACTCTGATCTGGCTTTGACGTTGTTAATTGTGATAAGAACTTCAAGATCGTCACTATCTAAAATTGGCAGTAGCATATCAAGAAGATCTTGGCTACCCGCAGCTCTTTCACCGTTGACAATCTTCCCTTCTTTACACTCATTGATGATATCATCAAGAATCTTGTCCATCCTGCGATGATTTTTCTCGAGTGCGGGCTTCACTCTACTAATCGAATGAAGAAACTTAAGCGAAGGGAATAAATCGGGTAAGTCAAAACCACTGGACAACTCGATCGCTTCCTTGATCTCCCTGACGAATACGTCTTGGTATTTGCACCTTTTACCAAACAATATCCTTGTGGTTTATTTTTTAACATTTTGACCCCTTTTATTTAGTGTTGTTATGAATATACGAAGAAATGACCTGATTGCCCCTACCACATGCAAGGCACATGATAAAAACGTCTACTTTCTAATGGTCATCACGCCAGAAGGCTAATTGAGAAAATTGGCATCATTAGATGGAGTTATGGAGCAAACCTTATGTTGGGGGAAACTTTGGAATTTAGTAGATACTTTGGGGGGTTTTTTGTATTTTGGCCAAAACTAAAACACGTAATTCGTTGTATTTTTTGTGTACTATGAATTACGTGTTTAATGTATTAAAAAAATTAAAAAGACACATCAAATTTTCATTTAAAAGACATTCAAGATGACTTTAAAATATCAAAACAAGACGCTTATTTAAGAACGGATGGAGTATTAAATTTTTTGACGAACTTTACAATACCACAAGAAAATATTTAGATAATACACTCTCAGTTGTTCAATGAGTATCATTTTTCTCATAATAATTAAAGAAGTCAAATTTAGCTTATATGTTTATTTATTTAATATATATTCAGATCAACCTATAAGATAAAAGGGTAGCCGCAGTGATTTTGCAAACAGAGAGGGATGTTGACGAATTAACATAAAGTACAGGGAGGTGATTGTAATTTACCTTTTGATTCAAAGCCAAATGGTAATGGATACCGGTGGCTGGCAGAAAAAAAGACTAATCATGTAACTGATTAGTCTGATTTCAAGTCTCAACTGCCATCCTGTGAGAAGTCATAGCAATTTACTTTATCTTCACTTTCAACAGATCAAGGTACAGAACATCCTGCACATGGTATAAGACACCGCCTCGCTGGTTAAAAGTAAAACGATCAGAGCTCTGGATTATGGCAGCAATGAACAATTGGCAATAAGGGAGAATTATGGACTCTCTCCATTTGAGAAGTGGCAAAACTAACGAAAAGTATAATTGAAAATTATTAATGGTGGATCAAAATTTGAATCATCGTTTTCAATAATCAAATTAATACACAGGTTCAGGTAGTGTTCATCATGGTAGCAATTACACTATCTACATGTATAATTCATCCCTGCTCTCACATATTACAAAGTTTTAATCTTACAGTTGTCTACCAAAGAACAGAGCTGCGAAATATTATCGTTGGGCAATAGGCATGCTCACCTCTTCTTCACACATGTTATCGAGTGAACAGTCTGCTCAGATATCACAATTCCAATCCAGTGCAGAGCCGCATCAAAATCAACCAATCTAAAGTAATACTTTCTCTGTTTTGCTTAGATTGAATGTACACGGTAAGAAGTGAAGTACATTTCTAGTCATCAGTGGAAGCTATTTTCCCTTTCTCCCACCCCAGTGCCCTAAGATTAGCTGGCTTTAGTTCAATGTGGTTGCCAAGCCTGTCAATAAAAAATGAACAAAACTAGTGAGAACAAAAAACGATTCGAGTGCAGCAACAAAGGGAGAAAGCTCAATTTCAAGGATTAAGATCATTAATTCAGCACAGAAACGAGTCGAACCAGAGCTCATTAAAAAGGTCTCAAGCTCAGCTCGTTTACCTAAACAAACTTGTGCAAATGTCACAAACGGAGTCTGAGCTTTGATTATTTGAGCTCAAACCGAATTTGAGCAGGCCTAAAAGGCATTGCTCAGTATGTGCTAGAGTACTGAGCTCAAGGTACTTGATAAATAATAATGCATTATACTTATGCTTGTCTCTTACACGTGGCAAGGCACTAAAGACAAGAATTTTTATTTATTTATTTAATTATTTTGGAGAGAGTGGTGTTGCTTAAGTATTCAGCTTGATGGTTAGCACAGATTTGTCAATGTGTGGGCTCGCAGAGTGGTTGAATGTCATACAATTATGTTTGTAGTCAATGGTCTGATTGACATGGCAAAACTATACCCCAGGTCTTCTTGAAGCAGTTTTCATACAATCTCAAGGGGGTATATATTGGAATGAATAATTTCTGAAAACGAGTGACTTCCAAAGTTGGAAATCTCTTATGCAACTAACAGTATATGGGAGTAACAACATTCTGCAGATCGATAAATAAGTCAGATTTGCCAGGTAGAAACTTCCCATCTAAAGTCTAGTGATTAGCTTAGCAAGTAAAAGAATCTAACGAGAGCTAAAGTGTAACGTTTCTTTTTTCTGTCTGGATAAGTAATTCAAGTCAAATCAGATATATATTCGACAAGCAAACATTCCACATGTACAAGAGCCCATATCTATCATATGACCTTCTGTGGGTATGTATGTATACCTGCAAAGGAGCTTAGAGGAACAAGAATCTACAAGTAAGCAGGGGGCAAAATAATACTTACCCAAGGTCTGCTGGAAGCCTGAAGGCACCGATACGAATCCGCTTTAGTGAATAAATCTAAAATGATATGAAGCAAAACAAGTTGGGTAAAATTAAAGATAATAATAAAGAAGAACGAGCTAAGAGGAGGTATAATACTGTGAGTAAAGATAAATACTCCCTCTGTCCAGGAAAAAAAAAAAGATAATAATAGTTAGTCGCATTTGACAAGTTGAACTTTTTAACATCATACTATTGAATCTTATATTTTCTTTAAATAGCATTAAAGTTTTTAAAAAAAATTGCATGACACGTTAGATAAATATCATGTATTCAAAAAGAAATAATTTTTTTTAAAGAACATGACAATTTGAAGCTTAAATTTTATAAATGCGACTCTCTTTTCAGGACAAACCAAAAAGAAAAGTGCGACTCTTTTGGGGACGGAGGGGTACAACACATGCACAAAATGAGTAACTGTTAATCAGATGTCATCACCAAAAAGTGCTGGCATGCACACTCTTAAAACCATAAAAAACAATAGCCAGATTTAACAGGTGTGATGGATCATCAATTCCAGTATTCAAAAATAAGATGAGGCTCCATTCACGGCTGCATGGTCCAATTTATGTGTACTAACCTCCCAAACGGAGAGGTTATTTCATTAATTGAAACCGTGATGCCTAGGTCACATTCAAGCAACTTAACTGTTGCGCAAAGGCTCACCCTTATCAAATACTAAAAAGTGAAAATTGAAATTTAGCTTTAGAAGATAAAAAGCCTAAAGAACAGAAGTCACTTCTCACAAAATTGTTCTTAAATGAAGAACTCTTACAACAGACAACACTATCCTGAAAACCTTAAAATTGGTCATCTATTAGTGAAGACACGAAGTATTACTGTAATAACGAGTTAGGGAGGGTTCAGGGTTAGGGTTTCACTATAAAAAATAAAAATAAGAAAGGAGATCAGCCATGGCCTACTAGGTGCTGGCGAACATTGTCATATACCACAGTAAAGTTCCTTCAAGAGTAGTGCTAGGTTGTGGGTTTCAAGAAGAGAAGGGACCCAACTAGCCTGATTAATATTTTAAGAGTAAAATATAAAGGGTAATCAGATCTAAGCAATTGATTTTCGCCGCTTAAAAGTGCACTACATCAACCTGTACAAAGAAGAAGAAACACTACCATCGTAACCAGGGAAGTTCAAGACATATCATAATATCTAGAAAATTGAGAGCAAAAGGGCTAGAAGTTCTGCAACTTAATCTCTCAGTTAAGAAGGACGACATGCTTAGACACAGAATCATCGTATTAATAAGTATCGGAAAGATGCTCGTTGTCAATTCCTGCACGTCATGCATATGGAGAAATAGATGACCTGTGCCTTTGTCCCCCATCATATGTATTCATCCAATTAAGCACAAGGGACCAAGCAAAGGCTTTCAGTTAAAAACCCCACAAATATTCAAGGATTGAACTAACAGAATAAGGTCTATGTGGCTAGGAGAACCGATGTCCAGAAAGATGGAGAAGTCTAAAAAATTAACAACACTAAGAACTCAACAAAACAAGTATCAACCTCAAAATTAACATAGATTAAGTTTAAAATTTACACAACTACGATCCGAGATAGATAACCCTAGAAACATTCCTCCCAAGCATAAAATAGTTGGAGAATAAACCACTCTCTCCATAATTATTACTTCCTCCGTTCCAGGCAAAGAGTCCACTATTCTATTTTGGGATGTTCAACCTAAAGAGTCCACTTTGAAAAAATTATGCCTATAATCTCCATAAACCTTTCAACTTTACCCTCCACCTATACTATAAACATGTTGACTATGCTCAAACATTTTTGTAATTATGACCAACTCCAATACTACTTACATATCCCGTAATTATTAGACTTTTCAAGCATGGACTCTTTGGGTGGAACGGAGGGAGTATTTATTTACCTTTAAGTTCTTATCTTTATAAAGTAAGTCCTAATTTACCAAGAGAATGACAGTCATTATTAGCGAGGACAAGAACAGTTTGGGTGTAAAGATACACAGATTAACCAGGAAACTAACCTGAAGTCCAGCATTTTTTACAAGTTCTCGAACTTCATGATTTCTTCCTTCATGGACCTGAGTAGATATTCAATTTAAGAGAAAGAGTTAGTCCTCTGCAGTCATGCAGCCTAATGAAGCTGACACTAGCAATCATTTCCTTTCTCCTGTATTAGTCATAGTGATGAGGAACATTGCCAACAACAGCTAGATAACAAATGATTGCTAGTGTCAGAAAGCCAATGGACATTATCACAACTCCAGATTTCATATTTCCCAAACCGACTTTGCAATATGCATACAAATATACATCAGAATTTTGAAGCTCAAAAATATAGACAAAACAATTGGATGGACATCCAACATAATCCAAAAATCATCACATCCTAAACTATTTTCTAATCCAACCTATCGTATTCTAGGTTTTCCAGTAAATTGAAGCTTTCTTTTATGTCTAGCGAAAATAGTTCAGAAAAAAATTAAAATGTTCTCAAAAAGAGTATACATTTTGTGGAGGAAAATAAAAGGGTAAGGGCTGGGGAAAACTTCTCATCCCAAAAACACCATATATAATACCAGAACCTCCAATCCGTTGCAAGTCCATACACATCAATTAACAATTGTTTACTTCGGACTATAATAATCATTGACATAAATCATTTTACAAAATTTAAACTCCAAGATCCAAAAGAAATCCGAAAAGTAGCCAGCAAATTCGGACTTAAAAAAACCATCCTAGAGTATGTAGAGATTCACTGTCTTTTAAAGACTTTCTCATATCCTCACTTGAAGTTAAGCAACTAGATTACAGGAGTTCGGAGATAAAGAGAACAAAATGAAACCCAAGATTGTTAATTGAATGAAAAATTGATTTTGCAAGATTGCAGATTACAATGGGAACTCAAAAAACAATTAAGAAGAAGAGTGGAAAAACATGAAAGAACTTTGATCATCAGTTGCATTGCAGCAAAGTAGCCCATGTATTTAATCAAATCTTTAACTTCGTTGAATTTAATTATGCCTGATGAAAGCTATGTGACCATACTTATAGCAACATCATCATAATATATACAGAATTGGCTACGAACAGAGTTGTAAGTATCGTACGATATGCGATACCTATCGTACAATACGATATGAAGATTACCTATTTGGATACGTATTGGATGACTGTATCACAACGAGGTCTGTATCGCAATGAGCTCTCTACCGTGCAATACAGGTATGTCAACGTATCGCAACTTTGGTTTATCCTACGATTTTTCCTATTTCTTAATGGGGCTTATTTTTAACATTCTTTTTGTGTTTTTGTTTTTTTTTCTATTCACGCAACTCGAAGATCAGCGGATAAACCAAATATCGAGTACAACCTCTTCTTCTCAAAAAATATCTCCCTCGGGAAACCATCTCCTTAGTATTATTCTAGGGTTTTTCTTTGTCGCCTTGTGTCCCCCTGTTAACACAAATCTGGATTATGGTCAATCATCCATGATCCTCCATTAAAATAAAATAAAAAACCTTGTCGCTAATGAAGTCCACGTATGCTGAAGAATGAAGACAAAATTGAAGGAGTACACTAACATCAGAAGAATATGTTTAACATGAGATTGAAGTAATTGAAGATTTTGGCAATGAAGAAAGTTTTATTGCTGATGATGGACTGGTTGTCGGAGATGATGAGGATGACTATAAGATGGATATTGACAACTTGTACTAGAGTTTTTATTTACCTATAGTTGCTTAGCTTTTGTTGGGGTATAATTGAAGATTTTGGCAATGAAGAAGGTTTTATTGCTGATGATGGACTGGTTGTGGGAGATGATGAGGATGACTATAAGATGGATATTGACAACTTGGACTAGAGTTTTTATTTACCTATAGTTGCTTAGCTTTTGTTGGGGTAGTTCAAAACTTGGAATACAGTATTTACTTACCTGCAGTAGCTTTTTTTTTTGGGGGGATACTTTAGTTGTTTAAGGCTTGTTTTTGGATTTCCCGTAGCAACTTACAACATGAAGTAATCGTTCAATAATCTATTTTATAAGTAATAGTAATATTAACACTGCGTCAAGTCAGGTCAAGTGTCCTTGTACACAGGGAGTATACAAGACAAAAGAATAAACACATAAAAAACTTTCCACCATTTCTACAAAAAATGATCAAAGCTCAATTCCAAATCCGTACTCCAAAATCGAAGCAACGGGAGAACATCCTTTTTAACTCGATCAACATCCGACTCCATATTATCAAAAATCCTTCTGTTCCTCTCCTTCCAATTGCTCCACCAAATTCCCAAGGGGGCATTCTCCCAAAGAGAGAATCTTTTTCTGCGTTCATATAGAGACCAGCCACGAAGCAGCTCTAAAACCGACCTAGGCATAACCCATGATATACCAACAAGGAGAAAAAAAGAGTTCCATAGCTCACTCGCAAACAGACAATGCAAAAGTAAGTGGTTAACAGTCTCCTCCTCTTTCTTGCACATGAAGCACCAATTGACGTAGATCCTCCTTCGAGCTCTCAAGTTTTCCTCTGTCAAGATAGCCTCCCACGCAAAAAATGTCACTCTACTAGGAGCTTTTGTCTTCCATATAGCCTTCCAAGGAAAGGAATTTCTAACACCGCCACTTAACACCGAGTAATAAGACTTCGCCGAGAATTTCTTATTTTTTGTACCCTCCCATAAAAATGTCTTCCTGCTCACCTTGCCTCTGAAAAGAGTAAAGCATCTCAAAAAGCTAAACAACCTCACCAATTTCTCGGTCTTGTAAATCTCTACAAAATAAAGGGTCCCAAGCATCTAGCCCTCTGGTGCGAACAAGGAAAGAACTCACCATGCCATCACCATTATCCGCCAGATTAAATAAATTAGGAAATATTCTCCATAATTCTACATTGCCGCACCATCTATCCTTCCAAAATCTAACATGATCCCCATTGCCAACCTTAAAACAAATAAATCTCTCAAAAAAGTTCCACCCATTCATGATACCTTTCCAAACGCTCGACCCATAAGAGGAAAGAATTTCCTTAGGAAACCAATGATGATTCCCTTCTCCAAACTTGCCCACCACTATTTTCCTCCACAACGCCTTCCGATCAACCAAGTATCTCCATAACCATAGTTATTAAAGGCGAGCCAGGCGAGAGGCGAGGCGAGGCGAGGGTTTGTCGCCTTGGCACCTCCAGGCGAGGCGATGTGACATAAGCGACCAAAGGCGTTCGCCTTTGTCGCCTTTCCAAGAGGCGAGAAGCGAAGAAAGGCGAGGAAAGGCGAGCAGCGAAATAAAAACTCCCTTTTTCAATTGATACGACGTAGTTTCTAGGTTATTTTTAAAAGAGAAAAATGAAAGAAAACCCCAACCAACCATCGAAACTCCACGAATTGACGCTAGGGCTGGAACCGACTTCGGGTGCGGCCTTCACAATCGATCGATTGACCGACTTCGGGCGCAACTCTGCGAATCGACGCTAGGGCTGGAACCGACTTCGGGTGCGGCCTTCACAATCGATCGATTGACTGACTTCGACAGCGGCCTGCTCCTTCAACGTGGACTCGCGATTCAATCTCTCTCCTCTCTTCTGCGATTACTTCTCCTCTCTCGCATCTTTACTGATTGGCGATGCCGACAGGTATGGACTTTTCATTTTTAATTGTTTTTTCTTTCTTTTTTCTTTTTTAATTAAAGAACTACTATTTTTCTTTGTTCTTTCTTTTTATTTTTTAATGTAAAGAACTATTTTTCTGTATGAAATTAATTTTTTTCTTTGAAATTAATAATTTCACTTTTTTTTTTGTTTTTCTGAAGTGATGGGTTTAATTATTTTCTTTTAAATAATTATTTTCTAATACCCATGTAATTTTTGTTTTCTTCCTTTTTTTAACTGCATTGGAATTTCAACTATGAATGATGAAATTTGTTTAGTTATATATTTCTTATTTATGTTTCCTTAATATTGTTTCCGTGTTCGCCTTTTACTCGCCCGCCTCTCGCCCAAGAAAGATACCTCTCGCCAGCCTCTCGCTTTTCACCTTTAATAACTATGTCCATAACCACTTGCCCAATAAAGCTCTATTGAAAACCTTAAGGTTTCTAACTCCCAGACCCCCTTATCTGCATGCTAGAGCACACCGTAGACTAGTCCACTAAGTGATACTTCCGATCCTCCATGCCCCCCTCCCATATAAAATCTTGCTCCAGCTTTTCAATTCGCTTCACCACTCACATTGGAATCGAAAAGACAGATAAGAAGTAAGTGGGGAGATTAGATAAAGTACTCTTGATCAAAGTCATCTGTCCTCCCTTTCCCAAGAAATGTCTCTTCCAACCTGCCAATCTCCTTTCGAATCTTTCATTGACCAGGTTCCACATAGCCATAGTTTTGTAAGAAGCACCAAGAGGAAGACCCAAGTACGTCGTTGGAAGATTAGCATCCTTGCAACCAAAAAGGAAGTCAGATGATTATCCACCACACCTACCGGAATGATTTCGGACTTTGAGATGTTGATTTTCAGACCCGACATCGCTTGAAAGAAAAGAAGCACCAGACGGAGATACCCTAATTGAGCTCTCTTTGCTCACAGAAAACAAGTGTGTCATCCGCGAACAATAAGTGTGATATTGACAGCTTAGAACCCTCATCTCTACCCCTTGAACCCCTGAATGAAATCTCCCACCACTGCCTTATCCATAAGCCGACTTAAAGCCTCCATAATCACGATGAAGAGGAATGGAGATAGGGGATCCCCTGCAGAAGCCCTCTTGAACTCGGGAAAAAACCTGCAGGTTACCCATTGACTAAAACAGAAAACCTGACGAGGATATGCAAAAATAAATCCACTTCTTCCATTTCTCCCCAAAGCCCATCCTAGTCAAGATGTAAACTAGAAAATCCCACCTGACATGATCGTAAGCCTTCTCAATATCCAATTTGCATAGAACCCCAGGAATCCCGCTCCTCATCCTGGTGTCAACCACCTCGTTAGCTATCATCTAAAATCTGACGATCACCCACAAAAGCATGTTGAGACTTTGAGATCACATCACCGATAACTCTCCTAAGACGAGTCGAGAACACCTTAGCAATAAGCGTATCCCAGTATGTATCATAGAGTTGAAATTCCGATACACGATATGTTCCTGTTTTGACAACTAGGCTACGACAAACAATATCAATCTAAGAATCCTAGGGTGAAGAATCATTTAACTACATATCCAAGTTTACATTCCAGATTCTAGCACAAGAACTGCAAGGTGACATTTGAAAGCAGATGCCAATCATAACTTGGGGAAAAAAAATAATTACACATGACGTAGAAACTGCAAGTTGACCTTTGCTTCTCAATGAAATTACCACAATTCGAATACGAGTCTTTGATTTATCAGCCTGTTTTGGAAGTAGTTCCACAGCATCTGGGGTGCAATGGGTGCCATCAATGACCGTTCCCTCGCTGATAGCTAATAAGTGTCGATTATTGACTGCTCCATCAACAGTTGCAATGTATCTACAATCAGAAAGATCAAGGTGGAAGATATTAGAACGTATACATGGAAAGTAAAAGCCTTATTTAGCCCCAAAATCTAAGTCATAACCAAAACCTATAATTGTACGAGGGGATTGAGAAAGATGTCGCGAATGAGTTAGAGAGCAATCTAATGATAGCAACATGTAAGATCTGAAGGTGTGGACTTGCAGAAGCCAGAGTTGCAGGTGAGCAAGCAATATTACAGTTCCCAACTGAAAAAATACAATCCATATTTTGGATAAAGTGAACTTAATTAAACCTTGTCCCAACTAATGTAGGCTTGCTACATGACATTTGCTCTATCCAAACAATACCCTTTGATTAACCAAGATCCTATCCTTCTTAATTACCTCTGCGCCTGTTACTCTTTTCTGTTTTGCTGCACATCCATCTTACATTAGCTGTCAGCCACAATCTTTCAGAAAATACTACTTTTTAGCTTCCCATCAGTCCACACCATAAAGTCAACATATCCAATGGCAATCTCATAGAAATCCTTTCAGCATTAAATAAATCTATCATGTTGTACTTCAGACAAACTTTTGTAATACACCCAGCTGAATTTGATTCTATGACCAACATGATTTACAATCTCTCCCAACCTAAATAGCAAGATGGATCGATCTGTGGTACATCCTTACCGTTGCTCAACTGATCAATTTGTGTATCTCCTCGATATCAAGCTTATATTATTCATTTGTAATCTTTCTACCTCTACAGTACCATTCTATAAATAATATTCATTCTTTCTTACAGCCTCTCGATTGTAATCTGTATCCTTATACTCCCAATTGAGCATTTACTCCAGCCTAAGCCTCGTCTGTAAGGGCACATCTCAAGTAGCATGCACAATGGTATCTCATTTCAACATATTTAATTAATTCAAACACCACCAAAGCACAAAGATAAAGACAGAACTGCGTCGTACTTCTAAGTATAGCCATAGTTCCATCATACATGTCATTGATAATGCCAATAAATCAAAAAAAGGTGACGTCCTTTTTCTCTAACCCCCAAATCATTTTCTAGGCGCTCTACTTTAACATCTCACAATCTCAATAAAAACTACTCATTGACCCCACTGGTCCACTCTGTCCACATCTTTCCATTAATTGTCCTACATGGAAAGCTTCCATAACTGAGCTATCGCACATGAACTCGGACTGAGTTAAAGATACTGATGTTTCACATCTTAATCTATGCTCAAACACTCTCTTCAAAAGTTTCGACATGTAACTGATAAGTTTTATAGCATGATAAATTTTAGAACTCTTGGTTTCTCCTTTTAGTTTTGTTATATTACCACTAAAATACTTTCTCTACTCATCCATAATCTTAAAGGGTTTGGAGTTTTGTATATTACAACTAAAATACTCTTTCTCTACTCATCCATGTTCTTAAAAGGTTTGGCAAAGTTGTTGCGCGGCTACCCATCAGTTACCAAAAAGAAAATGCTGAAATCAATAATGAAAAGTGTAGCATCCCTGAATCTAACTGTGTCTCACAGTGGTGTAGGAACTGGAAGGGAAAAAAGAAGGATTCCAGCCAAAGGATCTTCTGATCAACCCATAGAACATTTTGATTCCCTTCAGAATGACTGAATGAGGATTAGGAATATCACACATAATCCTTAGGCAGAGCCCATCCTACCAACTTTCAGGGAGCCATTTCAAGGGGATGTTTTCTTATAAACAGAATAACTCGGAAAATAAAGAACTTTGGAAGAAGTCAGAACAAGATTTGGATTCCACGAAGGATCCCTGCCTTTGAAATGCCAACAAGTTTTGAGGGAAAATATAGCTGCAAGATGATCTAGGAAAGTTCTTACATGCTTTAGCTTCTATTTGATTAATTGGCTTAAATAGAAGGGAAAATGAACTCCAAAATGGAAGTGTTTTTGCCTCTGAAAGATCTGTTTTGCTCTCGTATTTTGGCGAAACCTCCTCCCTTAGCTAGGATCCAGCTATGTCGTATATGACTCCAAAACTCATTTGATGGAAGCTGCACATCACTATATATGCATGCTTATATATGCCATGCGAATGAACTATTGATCATGAGCTTTTTAACAAATGAAAAATAATACAATACAGAAAAAGGAAATTGGAACCTTACTCCTTTGATAAACCAAATGAAGGATGAGAGAGTTTTTGAGCGAACTCCCCTGAAAAGCATGGTAATATATTAAATAAATATATATATATATATATATATTAAATAACCTCATATCAAATTTCCATATACTTCTCTTGAACCCTAAAAAACATTAGCACATGCATCTCGGATATCATTCTAGCACTAAAACTGTGTACATACCATCATTTGTCACAATGACTAGACCAGTTGTGGCAACATCAAGGCGTCCAACGGTAAATAATCTTGGCTTTGGCTGTCCAGGATTTATTTTATCCTGAAAAGGCACACTTATCAAATACCCAAATTCAAGCAACAAAAGGCTACTGTGAACGAAGAGAAGTATATTTGCAGAATGTTCAACAGCACGTACCCAACTCTTCATATAATCATCAAACAAAGATATAACTGACTTGGTCTCTTTCTCACCTGATGAGCATATGTACCTGTAAACCAATACTTATAGTAACAGCAAATATACAAATAAAGTTATGAATTCGAACTACATGTAGAAACCTTCAGATCAAGAGCAAATACAAACCCTTTTGGCTTGTTCAGAGCAAGATAGACCTTCGGAGGCAGTTTCTTTGGAAGGCGGTTTCCATTGACATAAATCATATCCTTTGCAGGATCAACTCTAGTCTGTTCGTTCTCAAAAGAAACAATACAACATTAAAACGCACTTATAAATCTGTGATGCTAACAACAACTTGTAATCTCAATACTTTACCATATAAAACCTGAATATATTTCAGAAACGGATATATCTTCTCACAAAGACTAGAGCAACCCATGTCTACAAGAAGAATCTTACACATTATCACTTGCACTAATAAGGCAAAAATAAGAAGCCATTCTGCTGACCTGTGGAGTCTTGCACAATGAACCATTAACAGTCACACGGCCCTCAAAAATAAGCTCTTCGCAGCTCCGTCTAGATGCCACTAACAAAAGACAACAAAATTCAGGAGAGTTGACACTTTGTAACAATGAAAATAGCAATATGTTATGCCCCATCCACCTAATGCTCTGTTTGGGTCCCAGGAAAATGCAAGTGAAACGAAAACGAGATGCAAAGCGATAGAATAACAAAAGCATATAAATGAAGATATATGGATCAATTCATACTTCTACTAAACACATTATTCCGTATAGTGATAAAATAAAGAGTCATGTTTTCTATAATGGAAAAAGATCAAATTCTCTTCATTTTCCTAACTTTTTTCCTAGAACGAAGTACTGCAGCAAAAGAGAGGAAAAAGAAGAAAGAAATCTTTCCCTCAAACACATACATGTAAAGCTCTATTTATTTCCGTTAAGTATATTTTTGAAAAAAGTTAAGAAAATAATGTAGAAAGAAAACCACTTTAATCCTATAACACTGATTAAATGACAGCCCCATACATGAGGCCTCCGCTTTTGCTTTGTCCAGGAAGGCTAATGAATGCAGTCTTACCCCGGCAAGCAAGCAAAGAGAGGCTATTTCCGCAATGGAGCAACTGTAGGTTGATTAATCAACAATTATCAAAGTGAATCACCATATTTTAAATTTAATGGAAATATTTCAATACATCACACTATATAGTTTTTAGAAAATATTTTCCATTAAAATAAAGGGGAAAACCTAAGGCAACTGCATTTTCTTAAGGAACAGTACACTTGATAATCTAATTTGAATAAAATGTTTGATTAGGATGCAACAATAGATGATGCCTTTACATGCTATTATTAAAGTATGATATAAATTGTCGGGCCACTCTCTCAGCAGTTTAAACTTTTAGATGAGTTGGTTATTTAACACAGCGTAAGAGCTCATGGTTTCGCAAGGACTAGGGGTTCAAATCATAGAGCTCACAGTTTGGCGAGCTCATAGTTTGGCAAAGTATACGGTTCAAACTATCCAACTTGCATTTATTCTAAAAAAACCTATATATTACGAAGGGTCAGATTGCTTCACATACTCACGTTCATGAAGGATTGTTAAAGCATTAAATTTTTATATTAGTTGGTTACTCACTATTTAAACTATCATAAAATGAATTTGTACTAAAACCGGATAGAATGGAATGAGCATTGTTCCGTATAGATTACGAGCACTAAGATGTCTTAAAAAGTTAATTGGAATTTGCGAGAATGCTAAATTCACCTCCGGAAGCAGCAAGGACCTTACTGAGCCGCTGCGGCGGGTCCCGAAAATTCTCATTATAGAACCTCCGAGCCGCCTTAGAAAACTTGGGCTCCGATGTCAATGGCCTACTCAAGCTCTTCTTCTTCTTCTTAGCAGCCGACGGCTTAGTCTTGGCGTCAGCTAGGGCTTGGAAAAGCCGCGGGGGAGGAGTCTTCTGGAGGCTGAGGTCGCCTTTCTCGTCTCGGACTATCCATGGAATGAAGCGTTGTTGACCCACCTGGTCCGGGGCTATGGATTCGGGTTCAAGTTTGGGTTTGGGTTTGGCTGGGGCGAAGGTGATGTTGAATTCGATGGAGGAGGAGGGGAAGGAGCGAGATAGGGAGGAGGTGATGATTGTGCGGAAATGGCGGTGGGTGCGGCTTAACGTTTTTAGGGATGAGGGTTTGGAGAGGTGGAGAGTACATAGGGCTGTCGTTGCGGCGGCTACGGCCGCCATGGAGGTGGTGGTAGGGGGTTTATTGGTGGTTTTTAGCTCCCTGGTGCGGTTTGGGAAATGGCCGAGAGACAAAGCTCCGTTATGGCTAAGGTTTTGGGGGCATTTTATAGGTTGATCATTCAAATTTAATTCAACAATTTTTAGGTGTGAATCGCTATTTACACCCCCTTTTTTTTTTTTTTAATCAAGTACACCCCTTCAACTATTACAAAAATATTATTATAAAATTTAATTTATTTATTTTTTATTTAATTATTACAAAAATATCATTAAAATATTTGGTCAGTACCCATCGAATAACTTGAACTGTGAACGATTGCCAAACACCACTAATGTGTTCGCAGGACTGGAGGGAGTAAATTAAAAAGAATGAAGGTGCTTCACTAGAGCCAAATTTAATGAAGACAGATCGGAGCTCGCACAGGGGAAGAAAATCGGCGGAGAAGTATAACGAGAGAAGTGAGAAAAATTCGTTATAGGAGTGGTGGTCATAGGAATTATGATTAGGGAAGGGAGAGAAAATATAATTTCATAAAATCTCTGTATCATTTTTAATTTCATCTTAAACTCCCCACCTTTTTTTTCTCTTTATCTTTTTGTTCTACACTTCACTCTCTCATCCCTACCTTTCTTGCCCTTTTGGCCAATGAGGTGCTAATTGACACCCCCCCCCCCAAAAAAAAACTGCAAAATGACAACCCTTCTGGTAAAATGATCATATCGTCCCTAACTAATTTGAAGGAAGAAAAAAGAAAATAGGCAGCAAAGGTTCGCGTCTGTCCACCCCCACACATGTAGCTAGGGTTCGTGCCTACACCCCCCCCCCTCAAAAAAAAAAAAAAAATAGGTAACTAGAGTTGGCGCTTGTCACTAAAATAAAAAAAAAGGAATACCATCCTCCCTAAAAATGTTGCACATCTTATGAAAGACAATATGGCCTTTTCGTCACGGAGGAGGGGTGGTACTTAGCATTTTAGGGGAGTGTCATTTGGCACCTTTGCTTTAGCCGTGGCTACCCACTCCACTTTTATATTCCCTCAATCTCCTCTTTAAATTAGATCATTTTATCTTTCCTCTCTCATCTTTGAATTCAAATTCCTTTCTAAAGTCACTTTATTCACATTTCAATTACCTCAATTCCTATTCTAAGAAATAATGGGATCAACATTTGAAACCCTTCAAAATTGTTCACAAAAATGAGACTAGCCTGATTTATGGTGTCACGACAAAAGAATTTAAAGTGATACTCATTTATAGGTAAAGGTATTATATATGAATAAAAATATCGTAAATTGATTCTCATTTATGGACAAAAGAATTTGAAGCCTTGTCACACTTTTTATTTTTCCTAAGTTATCTTATTCATAACTACTAATTGCATACATACATATACTCCTATAAAGGGAGAACTCTGAAAATAAACAGTGATATTGAAACCCTGACATAATTTTTAGGATTACCCAAATTACCCCTCAATTCAATTACATAAAGTACCACGAACACAATACTCATAATACTCTTTAAAAAAAAAATGTATCCACCGAAATAATAGCTACCCATAATATAAAAAAAATAACTATCCTCAATTGTTATACATTAATATTGACCACAAATTACTAAAATATATCAAAAATAATATAAAATTAAATATGCAAGTGCATGTGCCACGTTACTAGTATGTGTGTGCGGGTGTGTGCGTTGTGTGCATGTTTGTGTGTGTTTGTGAAAGAGAATAGAAGTGCGTGGTATTCGGTTTTAAGGGTATTATTGTCATTTCGTTAAGAAGAAACGCTTAAAAGTCAGCATGTCATGTGTAATTGTGCACTTAACTCCCAACCCTAACAAAATTGGAGGGAAAACACAGAGTTAGCCCCAAAAAAAGATGTTTTATGAAAGTTTATTTTCAAATTCCGTTAGCTATTTTAGATGGAGTTAGGAGTCGAGGGTTAATTGAGGTGCTTATCATGAGAAGAGTGGTAAAACAATTTTTAAAACTATTGAATGTAAAATGGAGCAAGCAAAGTAAGGTGAGTCATTTTCCAATTTTTGGATTTTATACAAATAGTTGAAACATATTTATTTAAGCTTAGAATGTAATCTACTTCCACCAAAATAATAATAATAATAAGGGAGAGGTTATTTTCACTACAAAAATTGTCAATTTACTACATTCATTAATAATCACTTCAAATGCATTCACGTTAGGACAAAAAAGCCCTTTAAAATGTCATTCACTTGAATTATACGATAAATCTTCCAAATTACTTTTACTTTTCTCTCTCTCTCTCACTTTTTTAATGAACATAGTTATTTTTTTTATTGTCATATTTTCGTGTAAAATTACACATCATTAAATTTGATTTTTTATTTACTTTTGATAACGTAATAAGATATGCCAAAAAAAATTATTTCATATTTTTATGCACTTGAATGTTCTTAATATTTATCAAGTTACAATTCAACAAAAAAAAAAAATTTATTTTGCATATCAACGAAAAAAACATTTTTATTTCTTTCCTACTACATTGAATAATCATATTTATAATTAAGACTTCTATTTCGTTATCTTTTGTAACACTCATTAAAAAAATGTTAAAAAGACATGGCATTGTTTACAAGATTTGAAAGAGATACTTTCGAAGTATAAATTTTATTCCTAAACAAAATCTAAGATTAACATGAACATATTATAATTAAAACTTCTATATTTGTTAACTTTTGTATTTGATAGAATAAATGGTATTTTTGTCTGAACAAATTTTATTTTAGATAAACGTAGTAGATGAATAAATTTTGTAGTGATAGTAGACTCTCCCTAATAATAATCCGTTCAAATAATAATAATAATAATAATTTCCTAGTAGTTCAATAATAATAATAATAATAATAATTTCCTAGTAGATTATAATCCCTCCGTACCGGCAAGGCAGCAAAAGAATACGTTCTTAAAAAGTTAAAGTTTTCAAAATCATACTTTTAGTTGTTTTTACCTTTACATACACTAGAATAATTTTATTTTGACACGTTAGGAGAAATGTCTCTGTTTTTGGAAATTAAAAAAAAAACTATAGCTTAAATTTGAAATAAAACAAAGACTATTTAGGACAAACTCCAAAGAAATTTATAACTTTTATTGGAAAATAGGGAGTATAAGTATAAACATTATGAATCATGAGTTTAAATTTTTTTAATATATTTATGTCTCATATTCAATTGAAAAAAGTCAAAGTCAATTTTAATTTTGATTTTAAAAAGTCAATTGTATCTCTCTATAGTAAACAATAATAGTCAATTATGTCCAGCAAAGTTTTGAAGGAGATACAACGCTCCTTTACTTGTTTTAAAAGGCGTTCGGACCTATTTGTTTCCTTCCCCCAATCCCTCTTCTTATTTCCTTTCCCCCTCACCCCCCAATTTGATGTCCTTTTTTTCTTTGTCTCATTCTGTCTTATTCTCCTAATTTAGCAAAATGTAGCCCTCCAGTCTTGGGGGATTCCCATATTTCCTTTGAATGGATAGAAGACTATGATAGAGTTCATCTAAATGCAATAAAGATTAGAACTATCCTACAAAATACCTAGTCTGAATTTTAATACGCTTTCACCTCTAAAAAATGTGGACCTCGCAAACCCTCTAGATAATCTTCACATAAAATCCCTCTTGATAGTCTTCGCATAAAATTTGGGAACCTCTAGCAAGTCCTCACATCCTCTCCAACCTAAGCTCGCGATGCTCTTGTCTAGCTTTATTCCTTTTCTCAACGTGATCTACAAACTACCACAGTAAGTCTACGTACGTCTCCACTTTGATTAGTACTATGTTGAGCTCAGCCCGATCCACCGAGATTTCTTCAACCTTCATGTCAAACAGAGTGACCACTGCCCTTTAAAACTCCTCGTTTAGGATATTTCATGTCTTCATGATACATTTTGACGAAGCTAACACGGATGACCAGGTACATCTTTCATCTTCAACTTGGCACAATAGTTGGAGTCTATATGAGACTATGTGAGAACGTCGATCCATCTCAAAACTAACGCTGAAACTAGGATGTGGCCTGAGGACTATATTTCGTTGGGGTCTGAAACTAGGGTGTGAGCTCACAAAGGCTTCACCAAGAGTGTTATTGCAGGATTCAGGTGAATGAGGAACTGTATCTTAACTAAATAGTAACCACATTTACACTGAATACGTCCATTCTTAAGTTATATCATGGTTCATTAACCTTGATCGGACATAAACCTCCTGGCCTCACCATAAAATTTATCTCCTTTTGTCACCTCGTACATTTTCCCATTCTAGAAGTTCTAGGCAGTTTGCTTGTTATCTTAACATATAATGCCTTCACTTAGGTTTCACCTAACCACCTATGCATTTCCTTCTCCAGAATATCGTAGCTTCTTCGAACTTTTCAACTTCAGCATAAGGCATACCACGTCAGACTCAGGTCTTCAAACTTTAACCTTCAACTTAAGCATAATGTATACCAGTACCTCAGGTTTTCATAATTTTGGGATTCTCTATCAATGAGTGTTTCCTTAAAGTCGGACTTTCAGAAGGGAACAATGCATCTTAAACGAAATCCCCTTTGTCTTTAATGACAAGAATTTCTATGATTCATTGAAGTATATATAAAGTGTCAGTTTCAGGCTTAGGAAAAAGTTATGGCTTTAGAAGAAAGGAAAGAAAGTGCCGGGGCGAAGAGCTTCCTCTACCTTACCTATAGATACTGGCTTTTGCATATAACAATCTCTGATGACCTCTCCTCTCAACCTTAGCTCAGATCGGAGATAGTATATGGGAAGAAAAGAGTGAGACTGGGCCATAGAAGGAAGCAAATGGGGCGGAACTTGGTTCTTCGCTGATGACTTGCTTTTGTTTGCTGAGTCATCTAACCAGCTCGTCTGCTTATGGAAAGAATCAGCTCTTTCTGCGAGATTTCAGGCCAGGTGGTCAGCCTCTCAAAATCGAAAGTCTACTTCTCTGGGAGCCAGCCATAAAAATCAACATTAATCACATATGCAATATTCCCCATGACGAATGATCTTGGCAAATACTTTGGAGTTCCACTTTGACACAAAAGTGCCTCAAGGCGTACATACCAATTGTTGACAAGGTAGAAAATCTCATTCTTGGAAAGCTAACTGTCTTCATCTTGCAGGAAGGAGAACTCTTGCTCAATCGGTTCTCCCCCATGCAAACGGCTTTCCTTCCCCGAACCATATGTGATCAAATTGACCAGATCGATCATCCGATTCATATGGAATGATTCACCTCCCACAAGAACCTTCATCTAGTGAATTGGGAGACAGACAAACTTTGCCTCCCCAAATCCGAAGGAGGCTTGGGATTACGTAGCATACGCATGAGCAATGATGCCTGATTAGCTTATGGCTGGAATCCGCTAACAAAGCTGGACCTCCCAGGGGTTCAAGTGATGCACGAGAAAGATGTTCGAGACGTGCTGCGAACATGTACTCCTCAAGCCCATAATTCACACGTATAGAAAGATATATGCCGGAGCATCGCAATCATCCGGAAGAAAAATTCGTATAATGGTCACATCTTCTCTGGGATGATTGTTGGATAGGACTAATTCAGCTTTTTTTTATCTTCGTGATGACAACATCCAAAGGCCAAAGATGCTCTCATCCCTCTTTCTCACATTATTGATTCCTCGAGTGGAACTTTGACACTATCACCACTGTGATTTTTCAGGATATACATTCATGATCGCAAATGGCCGCTTCCGCTAATTCTGGAACGAAGGAAGTACTAACTTTTGTATTAGGGCAACAATTGCTCTAAGGGCATACTTGAATAGCCTGTATGAACAAAAATGACCCCTCATTTTGGGACGCAGAGAGTAGAAATTACTAACTGCAAAAGAGATCCTACGACAAAAGAAGAGATCAGAGTTGGCCTTTGCATTCCTCGTCAAAATCAGGTCAGCAATAATACTCATAAACATGCCACTTAAGCTGCTCATGAAAGCAAAACTTCTCTTGACACTATACCGAAATTTGATAGAGTAACAAGATTAAATGATCAATAAGCAGTTTGTACAAATGTACACATATCCTTGTGTGAAGGCTTAAGCTTATTTGCATTGCCAAACTAACTTTGAAGTACATTTCGGAATTTTGCTAGGTGAGTACGTAACATAGGCAGTTACATACATTACAAAAGATCATCACCTATTCTAGTAACCTACTAAAACATCAGAAGGAACCACATACTCCCTCGTGTACAAAGGGGAGGTGCATGGTAAAAGAAAGTAACATTATTCTCGATGACGGCCATCTGGCACAAGCCTGAGAAACTGAGGTCCTATTTCAAAATATTATAAGCTACACAGTATAAAATGTCATTGCCGTTCACTTACCAAAGCACATTGAGAAGAGAGGAAGAAGAGCATAAACCTCTGGGCAAAAGAACAAACTTAAAAAATTGCTGTATACTGTGGGGAAAAGGATCCAGCTCAACTAGTTCATGAATCAAGACCTAATAAGAAAGAACAAGAGAATAGGAGTTTAATCTAACTGATTTGGTGATGAAATTGATTATATGGTCGACAAAACTTACTATTTGTGCTTCCCGTCATAGAACTGAGCGTTCTTGGATGACTTGAAAGTTTCAAGAAATTCTTTTGCCTTTTGAACCTCATGCTTCTGCCTTGACTTGTCCCATTTGTGTTCAGCGGCAAGTATCTCGATTATTCGTGGCAATGCTCGGCGTGCTGCGTCAGTGTCGAGGAAAGCAAGCCTAGATCTCCTAGCTATAAAATCTACTGCAGATTCACAGTATTCATTCCGGGCACAATATGCAACCTCAGCTTCTAAGAATGGATATCCATGGGCAAGCCGCTTCCCCAGATTTTCATTCTGAAATCAGACCAGAAAAGGCTAGCAATTTAAATAGGGAAGCAACATCTCCTTTTGCTTAGAACTATGACTATCTTTGAGGAGAAGCTCTAAGAAAATTACAGCCCACTAGCCTTGCTGAGCTCACATTTTATTGTCAGAACTAAAATTGTATAAACAACTGCAGATCTAGAAGAATCATATATGACATTGAAAACGTCATAACTATTACTCCTTTTGTCCCAAAATAAGAGTTCATTTCTGTTTTTCACGAATTTTAAGGAAGTTGATATTTAGGTTTTACTAGCATATATACATGAATGCCCTTACTGTCCACATTATAGCATTTCAAGTTCACACTACACATGATAATTGGCCAAAGTTGAATTCAGTAACTTCTCATAAAAAATGATACTCATTTTGGGACAGTTATTCTTTTAAGGGACGCTCATTTTCGGACAGAGGTAGTAGTAGTACGATTCATTTTATCAAATAGCATAAAATACTAAACTCAAATGAAATCCATCAGCCATGTGCTTGCGTTCTACAAGATTCCCCCCAACATTTTAATAGAGTTGATCTCAGATGTGGCTCAGGTCTAAGCATCAATTTAAACTGAAATTGTAGAAACCACATTAATAGATCAGTCCTCACCAATTTTGATCTTGCAGAATTATTTCTCTATATCTAGATGCATACAAGAGATAGGACTTAGGAGGCTTCCTATCATCTTCCAAGACAAGTCCACTAAGTAAATACCAAACCCCATTTTTGAAGATGTGAAAGCAAAAAAATGGAAAGAAAAGGTTCATCTCTTCATCTTTTTCAATTGTATCCTGTTTAGAGTGTTTGAAGAAGAGAGCTAATTCAATAAGAATTCGCAATTGAGGGGTTTGGCTTCATTCGGAACCGGGCCGGCCATGAACAAACCTAGCTGCCAGAAGGAACTGGACTGATCCAGGTAGAAACCCTAATGGATATATCTGAAGCAGATCTGTGCCAGGCCGATAATTACTTTGGTTCAAAACCAGAGAGGATGAGTACAAAACCCAAAATCTCTTATCCTAAACCACGATGGATCTAGGGATATGGTTCTGACAAATGGAGCCGGTATAGAGCCAGGGTTTGAGGTTTAGAAAGGCTTGAGCAAGCATGAAATCAATGGTGAAGGGGTACAATAGATGCAATCATAGTTGTCACGAAAGCAATAAAAGTGGAAACAGCAGGTCAATGTTTTGAAAAAAACATAAAAGAAGTCGAAGATGATTTAAATGAACTGAATATTATAAGGCCTCATCTAAAAATGTTTATAAACAATTATTAAACACTTGAACAATGGCTAAGTCTCATAAGTGTCAAGTATCTTAAAAAAGAAGATTTTGATTGAGGGAGAAGTCACATTCTTCCAAGTTTCACAGTATATTTTCAAAGGTTTCTGGAGAATTACATTCATCCGTAACCGCATCAAAGTTGTGCAATATATTCTGAAAGGTTTCTGGAAAATTCATTCAATGTTCCCCACTGTTTCTGAATCATTTCGTCCCCCCTACCCAAAAGCACTTTCCCTCCAGATACTTTCCTTGTAACTACGGTAGCATAATATGAGTATCTGACCCAAATATAATATTCTACGATAAACTGTATTTCAAGTAGTGCTACCCTTTCCCACTTTGGGATTATTTAACAATAAGGTAGGGGGAAACAAAAAATATCAAATGCCAAGACTCTGTCATTTGAAGAAGCAGAATATTTAGTGATGGAAATGGGGCTAAATTGGAATCCCATCCCATCCAACCTTAATAGCGCAGGAATAGGAATTGAATAAGTGGGAATGGGAAAGCATTTCTCTTTCCCAACAGGAATGGGAATTCCCTATCCCATTTATACCCCATCCCATTTATTTATATATATATATATATATAATTTATTTATTAGTATTTGAAGTTCTTCAGTGGTCACTTCCTTATTTGTTTTACCACCTTCAGTCGGTCAGCATTTAGAGAAGTTGTTGAGGGGTTTTTTGTGGGAAGGCTCAATGGTGGATCAAAAATATCATTTGGTTAAGTGGGACAAGGTTTGTTTGAGCGTTAAAGATGGAAGCCTAGGGATCAAGAGTTTGAGAAGGGTCAATACTGCTTTGTTGGGTAAATGGTTATGGAGGTATTTGACTGAGAGGAACGCTCTTTGGCGGAGAGTGGTGGTGAGCAAGTATGGGGACGGTTCTCATTTTTGGCATCCGAATAAGGTTTCTATGTCTTATGGCACGGGAGTTTGGAAAGGGATAAAAAAAGGTTGGGTTTCGTTTGCGCAAATGGGTCTACTATTCATTTTTGGATGGACAAATGATGTGGAGATTTGGAGCTGTATAGTGCTTTTCCTTCTCTATTTAGCATTGCTAGATAAGTATGCTCTGATTACTTCTGTCCTCTCCTTTGAGAATGATAGGGCTATTTGGAACCCAAATTTTAGGAGGATTTTTTAGGACTGGGAAGTTGAGTATTTTGTTCAACTGTCTGATTTACTCTATTCCCATCATATTGACAGAGATTGTGAGGATAGGGTTATTTGGGGGTGCTCTAAGAGCAGAAAATATACTGTCAGATCTTACTCTCGCAATTTGGGGAATTTTGAGAGGGGTCATTTTCCTTGGAAAGCTATTTGGAAGACTAAGGCTCCGGAAAGAGTCGTTTTTTTTTGTGTGAGAGGCAACTAACGATGCTATTCTCACTGGGGACAATTTGCGGAGACGGAGTAAAATGTATGTGAATTGGTGTTTTATGTGTAGAGGGGATGAAGAGAGTGTCAACTATCTCTTGCTTCATTGTCCGGTGGCGTGCAAAATTTGGAACATGATTTTTAATCTCTTTAATCTGTCTTGGGTGATGCCTATCAAGGATCTTCTTTTATGTTGGTCCTTGTACAAGTGTAGAAGAAGGGACTTCATTTGGGAAGTTATCCTTTAGGAGTGTGATGGGTGCGTGGGTCATTTGGAGGGAGAGGAACCGAAGAGCTTTTGAAGATGAGGAAAGGCCTACATCTATTTTGAAGAACTCTCTTGTTCATTTGTTGTTTTTTGGTACACGGATGTATATGGCCTGTGTCTAATTCTTTTGTAGAGTTTATGGATAGTTTTAGCTCTTGACAATCTTTTGAGTATACGCTTTGTGTACACAGGACGCTACAACGTTGTTTTGTCGCTTTTTGTTTACTCCCTCCGTCCCTTAATTATTGTCTTGTTTGACCCGACACACGGATTAAGAAAAAATAATTGACTTGATTATTAATATTAATATAATGTGTAATTTCCTTTAATGCCCATGTATATGTGGTCCATAATTAAAGTAGGGGAAAAAGTAAGGGTAAAATGGTAAAAGTGATGTTCTAAAAAGGAAAGTTTTCAAACAAGACAATTATTTTGGAACGGACAAAAAAGGAAAGGAAGACAATAATTTAGGGACGGAGGGAGTATAATATATCTTACTTATCAAGAAAAAAATAGAATTATTTATCCAAGAAATAGTTGACGCATTATGTTCTATTACTCCCTCTGTCCCAAATAATTGTCCCCTATTGACTTTACACGGATTTTAAGAAAGTGATCCACTCTGTGTAAATTTCCTTTCATACCCCCAAAGTATTTCTTAGTGGTGCCATATCAATGGGTCCCTTTTTTTTTTTTAATCTCACAATTAATAAGGGTATTATAAACAATTTGCTAAAGAATCTTTCTAAAGTTTGGAATTATTTTGGAACGTCTCAAAATGGAATAGGGGACACTTATTTTGGGGCAGAGGGAGTACTATATTTTATCGCTAACTTAGTTTTGCGTGGAATAGTATACAAATTAGCTAGTTATAAGTTAGAAAAAGTAATTATATCTTTCATCTTCCTTCTTAAGGATTTTTTTTAGTAACTAGTAATAGGGTCAAGTGGGGCAACAATGGGAATGGAAAAATCATAACAGGACAAGAATGGGATTGCCTTTAATTTCCCATCATGAGAATGGGACAGAAATATAAATGGAAATGGGAAAACTATAATGGGGTGGTAATGGGAAATGCAAATCCCATCCCATCACGCCGAATTGCCATCACTAAGAACATTTGAAGGAATGCAAAATGCCAAAAAGATACTGTATGAATAAGCCCACATTGAGGTGACAGCACCATGAATAATTATGCATGTATAACATATGGACAGAGAAAGGGGAAACCTGAGCAATGATGGCCACTCGTTCAGCCAAAGTACCATATGAACGAGACAAATGCTTAGCTGCAGCAGTGTCCATTACTCCAGGGACAACTTTGCCAGTGTAAGTCTTCTTCATGCGTACATATTGCTGAGCAAGCACAGTAAAAGATGCAGGATCCCAACCATCACCACCCATAAGCCGTAAGTTGTACGTTAAACAGTTATTCTTAGGGCTCAGCTTTCCGGACTTTATAGCTGCATCTACTGCATCTTCAGCCATACTGAAATTGAACCTTGTGAGCAAATACTCGTCTACAGGAACCTAGTAAGGATGAGGGAATACAAGATAAATGCGCAAACAACCTGTGTTTGTGGTGATTCACTCATAAGTTAAGTTCAATGAACAACCGTGTGGAGTTGATTCTCCTAGGTATATAATATAACAAGTAAACCATGGCATAAATTAAATTTTAACTATGTTATTTTCAAAATAAGACTAAAGAGTTTCAGGTAGTTATGGATTCAGTTATTTATTTGAGGTTAGCGGAGCTTTGCCGTGGCAGTGTGGTGTATTTGCTGTGCCTTGGTGCATTTGGACTGAGCGGAATTCTAGGATCTTCAGGGATCAGGATCTGTCGTTGGCGCTCTTGCGGGATAGAGTGGTTTTCATGGCTTTCTTTGGGCATCGGCAAGGGTTGTTTTTGGAGCAATTCTGCTTTCTCTTGTCCAGTGCGACTGTGCAAGTGGAGTGCGCTTCTTGTTTAGCTTCTTTCTTGTATATGTATATATATTGTTTGTCTTGATGGACTTCTCGTCTGTCTTGTTCTTGTATTTTCTCTCTTTTTAATCTAATGCATTTCTTTTTCTGATTTAAATTATTTTTTGAGATTAGCGGGGGAAGTTATGCATCCTTAAAGGGAAGGAAAATAAAAGAAGAAAAGAAACAATGTTACTTATGAATATGGTTTCACACAAAATAAGAAAAGAAAGAGAAGGAAACGAAGGAGACCGAAATGGAGAAAGACAAGTGAGATACAAACTATGGCTCCCACTTTAGAATAAAATAAGAGTAATAGATAGCATCAACAAGTTTTAGAACATCATAAAAGAATGGGCATCCCACAGTGTGCACATAGTATAAACTTACTGATCACCCAACAGAAATTTACCTTCTGTACGTGGTCCACTTTCCACCAGTAATTGTGACCAACCCAGGGAAATCTTCACACACAACATGATCTCTTGAAATGCTCTCCGTGTTCTTGGCTTTAGGATCAGTTGCCAATGGGCGTATACCACTCCAAGCAGAGAGAACGTCTGTACGTCGTACCTAAGTTGCACAGGGACAATTTAGGCTTAACAAGCAACGTAATGTTAGACAAGAATAGACCTAGTGAGAATACATCCTCATCATATCAGAAAACAAGAGTCCATAATAGACCATAATTCAGCTAAAGAAGCTGTTATTCTCAAGCAAAGACTACAAACAAAATGATACACAAAAACATAAATCATCAAAAATGCTGAGATAATTTGATAACATCAACCATACAGTAACCTGTAACTACAAACCACAGATTTCACTACGATACACAAAGAAGGTAAAATGGACCTCATGATATAACTCTTAAGGTTTTTTAATTAACTCATAATTACTTTTTTTAATAAATAATATGTATATATCAAAAAACACGAAGGGGGCGCAACCCTTGTACACTAGGGGTATACAAAAAAAATAGGAATTCTCCGTAATGCAATGGGAGCTACCACAAAAACAGACATCATGCTCCCAACCAAAAATCATTTACAACATTCACAAAATCGTCAAAATTCTTTAGGAAAGACTCACTAATCCAGAAAAAAAAATATAGAGTTGCCACCGATTCCTTCATTCTTTGAACTGACATTTCCACTCCTAAAAAGTTTCTTCTATTTCTCTCCGCCACATACTCCAGTGTAACTCCACACGAGGCAAAGGGGGATGGTCAACGAAAAGGAAAATGATGACAAACAAAGATGATGAAGTTTAACCATCAAATAAAGAAATATCACGTTTGGCTAGAACAAATAGTAAAGAGCTCATAGTTTATACAAAGGGATAGGCTAACATGTGTCATAAGAGCACATTTTAAGAACCAATATATAGCAAGTTTTGTCTCGATAACAACCCATTTACAAGTTCCAATGCCACTACAATAGTTCTCGAGGCAAAACATACTATTAACGGGTCCTTAACATGTGCCCATAGGGCACATGTAGCTTTTGCCTTAAACAAATGTCTTCAGGCTTTGACTTTGACAATAGATTTCCAGATTAAAAGAAGTTGGGGGTAGAAACTGAAGAAAGCATGCACATGTATCGACAAAAGTAGTGCAAAGTTGAATGCAACATTGACAAAAAAAGAGTAGATCTTGCAATTGAAATCCACAAACCTTAACATTTAGGTAATCAGAGATGGCATCCAGTATAAATTCAATCTCATCTTCATGAGGTTCTGGTAGGTAGGTAATACTTGTGTTGGAATCTGTAGTACCAGCCACTGTTCTCCCCAACCATGGGAGCATGAACACAACACGTCCATCCTTAGTTTTGGGAACAATCAAGCCCATTCCCTCAGGAGAGTAGTAATCAGGCAAGACAATGTGTACACCACTGCTGGGACAGATCATTGGCTTCGCATCATTATCAGCCATTTTCCTCACAGAATCACAAAATGGCCCAGCTGCATTCACAACTACTTTTGCATATGTATCAAATTCTTCCCCTGCACACTTCAACATGAAGTAAGGATCATTGCAGCTGAATCTATAACATGACATAACCATACACCCATATTCTATTCAGCAGAATTAACTAATTGAACAATAAAAAAAATGCAGTTGATGAGAGACATAATCATGTGTGGAGCTACAGAATGCTTTCATTCTTCTTCTTCTTTGTTTTTTCTTTTTCTCATTTTCAATACTAACCTTCAAATATCTCCTAGTTAATCACAGGACACAGGATCGCATACCACAACAAACAAACATATTCAATGGGAAAGAAATGTAAGAGCATCACCAATGCAATTAGGGTCGGCCCTGGGCATAGGCCAACTAGGCGGCAGCCTAGGCCCCCAATTTTTTACACAAAAAAGGGCACCCTATTCTCACTTAATAGCCCAGTATATATAAATCATAAGGCCTACATCTTAAAGAGTAATAGAACGTCAGAATAATTAGTCCCTATATTAAAGTTTTGTCTCTATTATAAATAAAGCCCACTACCAATATCTCATTTTAAAGCCCATGTCTAATACTTAGGCCCAAACTAAAAGAAAATTAAGTTTATGTTAATTTATTATATACGTGAGGTGAGGAGAGAGAATTGAGATTTGAGAGTTGGGATTCGGTAATTGAAAAGAAATCAAAGGTGATTTAGAAGAAAAAAATGGGGGAAAGCACTGCACCATTGATTGCTACTGATTTCTAAAAAGGTACATCTCTAACTTCAATCTCTTTCTTCTTAACTAATTTAAAATTTTGTTTGGTTTTCTTTTCTTTTTTGTGTTATGTAAAATATGTTGCAAGATGTTTATCTAGGTAATTAGGCTTTAAGGTTAATTATTTAAGTTTTGCATATTATATTTGCAATGAAGGATTATCTTATTGATTAATTAATAGTTTAATTAGTTTTTTATATTTTGTTTATTTAAGTTAGGGCCCCATTTTGCAAGTTCGCCTAGGGCCCCCAAAATCTAAGGGCCGGCACTGAATGCAATCACCAATGCAACTGTGAATTTGATCCCATGTGGATGTGGGTAATTAACTCCCTCAATCACATGTGACAACTTTTATCTCTTCATTCACATTCAATTAAAAGAGACCAGTTTCAACTGTGGATTTGGTCCTATGTGGTGTGGGTTCCACCACTAAAGTGAAAATTGACAAAAAAAATAAAAAATAAAATAAAAGAAAATGGAATAACAAATAAAATTGGTTTTGGCGGTAAAGATACCCGCGTAGGCTAAAATTGAAGAAGATTGATCGAAGCCTTGAATCACGAGGGATGAAGAGAGTGAAATAGAGCTTGGACAATCCGATGATGCTATGGAGACCCGTTGGACACTGTTATCGAGCGACGGTGATGAATAGAGCACAAAGTAACGAAGATGAAGAGATGAATGGAGAGATTGAAAAAAGCTTCAATTGTTCTAAGTATTTGACGAAAATGAAGAAAAGGATTGAGTGATTTGGAGGAGCTTCAATGGTGCTCTAGTTTTTCCTTCGGTTTTTTGGGGGAAAAAAGAGCCGGGGGGACAGATGAGAGGAGGGGGATGGTTGGGGTTTCTTAATTGTCTTGATTAGAAAAAAGAAATATATATATATATATATATATATCTCAAAATTTAGTTATTTTTTAATAAGAAAACTGCTGATTAGAAATGTATTCGCATCCTCAACTAGAATGTGAAAAAATGGAGAGAGCTCATCGAGAATGTGAAAAAAATTGTTTGACACGTCATATCCACAACCCTCCTCCGCAGCTGCATTGAGAGTTTTTTTTTTTTTTCAAAGAAGGTGTAAATCGTAGGTGGCACTAAATTTTTATCACATTCACATCTGCATTGGTGATGCTGTACCAGATATGCAGAGCTTCCGCTCTGTAAGGCTAAATTTGAAGATAAAGAGGAAAGGGGTGGCAACCAGAAACATTCTGGACGCTGAAGTGGTATAAAGCCCTCAACTCTATACATGCAAAGTTCAAAACACAAACAAAATCATATATGCCTGATGAGACTACATAGGTTATAAGACTTCAAGTCTCATTGCAAACATATATAGAGGCACAAGAGCAGGAAATAATCAACAGAATATGAAGAATGAGAAAACCAATTATTAAGTCATCATCTGATGACATGAGATAGAAATAATGCTTGGCTTACCTGATAAATTGTCCCGGATACGTGCACCAATTATCCGATCATTAGCCTCCTCTTTAAGAAAGGATACTACTTCTGCATGATTAAGTACAGCAGCACCAGCTATCGCAGCAGTGCATGCTAATCCAACATTAACTCGAGAGTCATTCATCTGCCCATCGTAATAGACCACTGTTCCCGCCAAGCTTTTATCCTTGCCCTTCCTTGCAAGGGTGGGAAAGAGTTCAACAGACTCTTGCGCAGAATAATATCTGGACAGATGCAGCAAACGTGGCCCTGCCACCAGATCATACAATTTCAAGCCCATCCAGAAGTATACTGCCTCAAACCAGTTAAAGCATGGTGTCATGCATGGTAAAGCTTGGCACAGGTGCGGGGCATTTTCAATAACCTGTTTACGCTCCTCAAGGGCATGGAAAACCAGCTTCAGTTGCCCGTAATCTAAATTAAAGACGGCTTTCTCCAAGTAGCGAACTCCTGAAAATAACAAACCATATGAGTAGGGTGATACAAGGACAATTAGAGAATCCATTAGAAGTCACTAATTTCCTGGAAGAACACTGTAAGATAATTTCCATAAAAACCATCAGCACTGGTAGTAGATGAAGAGAAGTGTTTGATGCTGTTGATTTTATCGTTGTGAATTCATATTATACATTTATACTATCTAATTTATCTTATATTCTTAATAATCCATAGTTCAAGATTTTATCGTTCTAGTTCAAGACTTCTAATTCATAGTTCATAGCCATAATTTATAAGTTTATACTTTACTAGTTTACCTTACTAGTTCTTGTCTTCTTGACTCTTGACCTGAATTATTTTCTTGGTTAGTTTAAGGTTAAACTAATATATGTTTTCGATTAGGTTTTTGTTATTAGTTTTTGGTTTAACATATTAATTTTTGGTTTGATATATTTTTTATGCCATAAAAGGCATTCTTCTTACTTTAGACGACATGATCATGTTCCTAACATTAGTTTCACATCAAAATCGAGTCAAATATTGTTTTTGTTTCAACAAATTAATAATTCGTATTTCCGAGTATCATTTTTCAAAATTTGTTCCATATTGTACGGTTTTACACTTGATACTTATTTGGGGACCTCCGATTCGCGATTGGATACACAATTTGACAACTATGGTTGTTATGACATTCAATATGAACTCTACGTAGTCATTACACAGCCCACCCACCCCGAAGAGGAGCTCCAATAGTAAGTTCAAACTCAAGAATTAGTACATATACAATCAAATAAGGCTGCATCTCCAAAGACAAAATCCTCAACAAGTAAGGCCAGCCATTTTCTGTTTCATCAGGAAGCATTACTCTTCAGCCCACTAGGTCAAACATTAAAGTCCCCTACACTGAGGCAGAAAGAAACTACTAGGACTATTCAGGATTCTGAAACTTGCTTCTAAGTTCAAAATAGCAAACTCAAGCTAATGTATTTGGCTTCTTACCCAGTTCATGTACAATCCCCCACATCTGCATGTCTAAAAACAGACAAACACTTAAGACCAGAGAAGTTGAACCACTTCATTACTAATAATTTCCATGGCCTTCTTTTATTTTCATTTTGATAGTTTCCACCTCATTACTTTTGATATAGATGTTTCCGAGGGTCGCTCGGTTACATGCCTTCCCATTTATACCTTCTCCTCATCTGATCTACAAAGCTTTCCCCATAGAAGATTTATGATAATACACAGAGAGATAGAAAACCTAGTTTTCCATCAAGTAAAACTCAGGCATATTTGAAGAATATAAAACATAACCATAAAAAGGTACAATTAAGACTTGGATATTTCCTTCTTGTTTTGACTTTTCAAAGCCAAATTGATGCGTTCATTCCAATTCGCAGAACAGGTACGGGATCGCTATACACTATGCAGGCTAAAATATGGAAGGCTAGGGGTAAATTCTAGTGTAAGAAGTACCTTCATATTCTAAACATCACGGACCAGTAGTACCATCCTAAGGAAAAGTAAGTGATCAAATCTGCAAGTTTGTTACTCTTAAGATAATTTTGCAGTGATGTAAAAAATTATGAAGTTTGAGCATCTAACATGAATCTAATCTATGACTGTTTATGCTAATAGAGTAAGACTCGAAAAATGTCTCAGATTGCATAATTTAGTGTTCAGGAATGGACACCGTGTTTGGGGATGTTTGCTGCAATACGCAGTTCACTAGTAAAGTAACATTTTCTGATAACATACACTTGGCAATTTTCAAATAAATAATTTCTGTAGATTTGCTTGTTTTTTTCAAAACTATAAACTTGTGGTTCAAAATACTTTTTGTGTAGTTTATAAAGGTATAATTTTATTTCTAAAACTGAGCAAATATGTCAAATTGAAATGCTAACAAGTATCCCAATTCATTAAAACATTCTGTAATACTCCCTCCGTTCCAGGTAAAGAGTCCACTATACTATTTTTGGATGTTCCACTCAAAGAGTCTACTTTAAAAAATTATGCCTACAATCTCCATACAACTTTCAACTTTACCCTCCACACGTGGTACAAACATATTAACTATACTAAAAAAATTTGTAATTATGACCAACTTATATATCCATTAATTGTTAGACTTTTCAAATGAGTACTCTTTGGTGGAACGGAGGGAGTATACAGGTGTTTGTTCCCAATGCAAAATATTTTCTAATTCAGATCCACAACCGAGAATAGCAGGACCATAAGATCGAATATTTATTTGAAAAACTGGTCACATTAACTTTCAAAAGTTAAACTGTAGCTTTATATAGGACGAAGGAAGTAAAAATTATGCAATTACTACAATCATCAAAAATACATATTAAAGTTTGAAAGTGAATTGAACAAGCAAAATTAAAAAGCTACAACCTCATATTCATAATTTTATTGAGCTTATCTTCAAAATCCATAGCTTAACTACCACATATATATACTTCACTACTGAAACTGAGAAATTCAAATCCGTACGGTACCTCCGTGAATAAGTTTCGTTGACCGCGAAGATGTACCAGAAGAGAAGTCCTCTCGTTCAACGAGGCCGACGCGTAGTCCTCTAGTGGCAGCATCAAGCGCGACGCCGCAGCCGGTGGCGCCACCACCGACGACTAAAATGTCGAGTGGATTGACCGCGCTTGAGCCGATCAGAGCCGACTCCTGGACGGTGCGGGACGGGACGGAAACGAAGGGGTCGGATATCTTAGTTCGGAAAGCGTCGAATGCGGGACCACCACCGCGGTCGCTGGAGGCGAAGGAGGGGTCGCGGAGTGTGACGTACGCGCCGCAGGCCGCAACGGCGAAAGTAGTGGCGGTGGCGCGTATACGGCGGGAGCGAAGGAAGGTGGCCATGCTCGTGATGTCCTAGGAAAGGTGTTGGTAAAAGGGATCAGGAAATCGGTTGTTTATTTAATAATCGTGAAAAATAAAAGAATATGATCGCGTCGGGAATCGGAAAGCAAACTTTTTGGCAGTTGCATTTACCAAAGTGCCACAGTTTTTGAAACTAATGGACTTAACTGACTTATTTTATTAGAGCACCGCCAGTGAAATGCGAAAAAAATTAAGTTTTATCTAGTACTTTTCTTAAAAATATATATATATATAAATGCTACGTAAAATTTAATTTTTTTCATATTCATATTCGCATTTGCATTGACAAAGCTTTTCCGAAAGAATTAAGGAAACTTCCTCCTACGGTATAAATAGTTGTAATTACTAATTGAATAGAAGAAGTAGAATAGATCAAAAAGAAAGAAAAAAAAAAGACTTTTTTTGTATTCTTTTACGATGTCATGGTTTATATTTTTTTACTTTTTCTCTCTTTTAGTATTTATTTGCAAGTTATCTTTTTTTTAGTCTCTAGCAACAGTTAAAGAGAAAGAAAAAAATGTGAAAACAATGAATAAATCTATCTATCTATCTATCTATCTATCTATATATATATATATATATATATATAATATGACAGATACATATTAGCCTGTTAAATATAACATTTTTTCGCCTAAAACAAGTTACTAAAAATGAAACATCAAGATGCATTGTCTTATCTGCCATTCTGATTAACTCTTCGTGTTTTTGTATTGGAAATAGGTAAGTTTACTTCATAGTTAATGATTACAATTGAATATGGATGCTTTGGGCAGCTAAAAAATTTCTTGAAAAATTAAAAAACTTATCAAATTTCGCTGTTTACAAGCAATATAAATAAAAGGAATACTTGACGCAGTAGCAGCTGCCAAGACTGAACTACACAAACATATCAATCGGCATAACTAGCACCACAAAAGGAAGAAAAGAAGAAAAAGGGCACCGTGCTGATACAAAAACAACACCGGTTTAATCATTATCTTCAACAACTGTCACAGTGCCAAGCCTGGCCTTAGCTTCATCGTTTTTATGAGATCTAAACATTAAAGTGGGGGTTTGCGACATTGAAGCAAGGGTTGTTCGATCTCAGGATTAGTGGAAGATGGAAGTTTGTCAACTCCGTCGCTTTAATGGGCAAACGATATACCCTGGCAGGGGTATAAAATTTATTCGTTCTGATTCTTAGGTTTTTCTCTTCGCTGATCTTCACAAATTCCAAATGCAAGAGGCACTTTCACAACAAATTGAAGCCCTCAAAGCTCACATGGATTGCAATGTAACGAAAACAACATAAGAAGGACGTTGTTTAAGAAGCTGTGAAGAATAGATGTGTCGCGCAATTAAGAAGCCTTGTGTTTGGAGCCGCATTTTGGACCAAAAGCTGGTCGAAAATGCGGCGCTTTGGGCAATTGGGCGTATCACTCTTCCGTTTCGATAAGCTCCGTTTTCAAAACGTTGGTGCATTTAGAACGCTACAAATTGTAGTTTTTGTCAAAAAGCAGCTACAAAATGCTACCATTAGTCCTCGCCATTCAAGCCAAGTGTGGGTTCCTCACTTCCTCCCCACTTCTATTATTTTTGAAAAAAAAAAGTTAAAACAAAAAAACTGGAAGATGAAACAAAAAGAACAATCTTACCTGAATTTGAGAGTATTTGTTGAACAATTATGTAAAATTTTAAAACTCTTCAATTAATGTGCAGAGATGAGTGGGTGTTAACAAAGTAGATATCTTTCGAATGATTCATATTTATGTAGGTTAGATGAGAGACGAACGTGGGAGAAGTAGAAAAATATGATTTGATCAGTGAAATTCTTTGAGCCTATGCAATCTTGTCAAAGGATTTGAATATGTTAATTGGTTCAAACTTTCGTTCGTATGGGTTTAATAAGAGATAGGGGCTGATGAGATAGACGGGTGGTGTAGAAGCACGAGAAGTGATAGTGAGCTCAAGAAGGATCTAGATTCTTTTTTTAATCTTTTTATTTATGACCCATATATTTTTATTACTCATACATTAAATAAATTTATATTATACTTGGAGTACATCATTTTAATTTAATTCTTGGGGTACATCATTTCAACAACTTTTAAAAAAGATAAAATTATCATTGTAAACTTAATAGTTGCTCCTTTAATTAATTTGTTATGTATGACTAATTAATTTTAAAAATTTATCTATATACTCTCTTCGTTTCAAAATTAAGTGTCATTTTAGAGTTGTGCACACATATTAAGAAATTTTGTAAGTTGACAAATATACATTTATTGAATATCCATAATTTTTGTGGTAGGAGTACTTAGAAAGATAAATTAGAACGTGAAAACTATTGGGAGAAAATAAAATATTTGAAGAGATGATTAATCTTGAAAGGAGAAAATGATATATTAGGCAAAATATGCATTATTAACCTAAAACAACACTTATTTTGGAATAATTTTTTTTTAGATAAAACGACTCTTATTTTAAAACATAGAGAATATATATATTGATTGCTCTTGAATCTTCCCTTAATCCAAGACGAGAGATATTCATTCATGTCCCTCCTACAAATCAAGGGCGATGGATTCATTGGAAATGCAGCCAGCCTAGGACTGTATTCGTACTAACCTATATTAAAGTAAAGAAGAAATCTCCAGCTTTCGAAGATGCGTATGAACCCACTTTGTTGAGGAAAAAAGGTTAGCACAGGCCTCAGTAAACCGGTCAGAAAACTGAGTTCCGTTGTCAGAAACAATTGCTCGAGGAATCCCAAAACGACACCAGATATAATCGTGGACGAATTTAATGGCATTCTCCTCGGTGATGTTCGCTAAAGGCTTCGCTTCCACCCATTTAGTAAAGTAATCAATTGCTACAATAGCGTACTTACAATTTCCCCTTGCCGTGGGAAATGGTCCAACGAGATCTATCCCCCACATGTCAAATGGCCAGGATGCCACCACCAGCGTCTGCTTGGTCGACGGCACCCTGGGTATATCCGCAAATCGCTCGCACTTGTCGCATTTCTTCACATAGGCTTCGGCGTCCTGTCTCAATGTCAACCAATAATATCCCAAAGTTAGAATCTTGTCAGCCAGGGTCCTCGCTCCCGGGTGGCCGCCACAAACCCCCTCATGGACCTCTGCTAGCAACTTCTCAGTCACCTCTGGTCGAACACACCGCAACAATGGCTTTGAGAAAGACCTCCGATATAATACACCTCCGACCACCGTATAGCGAGCAGACCGCTTCTGAATGATTCTAGCTTGATCCTTGTCTTCGGGCAACAGACCCTGCTCGATGTACTCTTGAATCTCATCAATCTAACATCTTTCTGCCATCTCAATGTCCATAACCCTTTCTCGCTCAGTAGCCGGGCAATCCAGATATTCAACTACAGTTGCGGGGCTCAATTCCTGGATGTCTTCAGTAGCCATTTTAGACAGGAAATCTGCCCGCATGTTCTCTGCTCGATCAATCCGAACCAGCTCCCAAAATGCCAACTTAGCCAACAATTCTTTAACCAGATCGCAGTACTTGGCCAAAGTAGGGTTATTTATCCCGTACTCCCCCCGAACTTGGTTGACATCAAGTTGTAAATCACTATGCACTGTCAAAGCTGAGACGCCTATATCTAGTGCCAACTCCAAACCGGCCACCAAGGCCTCATACTCGGCTTGATTATTAGAAGCCAGAAACTTAAACCTCAAGGCGACCTCGAATTCTTCGTCAGTCAATGGAGATACCAGCAAAATTTCGGAGCCACTCCCCTCCTTACTGGCTACACCATCCACGAATAACTGCCAGTAATCTTCTGGTTGCTTGGACGAGGAGGCGGTGCTAGTTTCTAGAATGCTCGTATCTGGTGTCTTGTCTTGTTCAACAAAAGTTATCTCAACTAAGAAATCTGCCAAGGCCTAAGCCTTGATTGCCCTTCGTGGCTGATAATCAATGTGAAATTCTGTCAGCTCGATCGACCAGGCCAATAGCCTGCCTGAGGAATCGGGTTTATGCAGGATCTTACGAAGGGGATAGTCAGAGTATACAACAATCTCATGTGCAGAAAAATAAGCTCGTAATTTCTGAGCTGACACAACAAGCGAATAAGCCAATTTTTCTGTATTAAAATAACGAGCCTCAACCGAAGTTAAAGCTTTGGATACATAATACACAGGCCTTTGGCTTCCAGCCTCCTCTCTAATAAGTACGGCGGCCACGGCCTGGTCAGTGGTCGCCAGATAAACATACAGACTTTCTCCTACCACAGGACTACTCAGGAGGGGAGGTGTACCCAGATAGTCCTTCAGCTGCTGAAAAGCCCTTGAGCATTCTGCTGTCTATTCAAAACCTCTGTTCCCTCGCAGCACCTTGAAGAACGGTAGGCACTTTTCGACTGACCTAGAGATAAAGCGCCCCAGAGCTATGATCCTTCCGTTCAGCCTCTGTACCTCCTTGATGCATGTCGGCTCCTTCATGTCTAGCAAGGCTTTGATCTTCTCAGGATTAGCCTCTATACCCCTTTCGTTTACCATGAAGCCGAGAAATTTGCCCGCTTGCACCCCGAATACACATTTGCTGGGATTCAGCTTTATATCATGCTTTCGTAGATTTTCAAAGGTTTCCTCCAGATCAGCTATTTGGTCGCGGCCCCTTGTTTTGACCACCATGTCATCCACATAGGCCTCCACGTTCCTGCCTAGCTGTGGTGCGAACACTTTATTCACCATCCTCTGATATGTAGCCCCTGCATTCTTCAGCCCGAAGGGCATCATCTTATAATAGTACAAACCCCCGGTTGCTCGGAAGGCGGTCAGCGGTTTATCCTGCTCATCCATCTTTACCTGGTGATAACCCGAGTATGCATCCATGAAGCTTAGCATCTCAAAGCCGGCGATCGCATCAACCAACATATCAATCCTTGGTAGTGGGTAGCAATCCTTTGGGCAGGATTTATTTAGATCAGTGAAGTCTACACACATCCTTCACTTGCCATTGCTCTTCTTGACCATCACCACATTTGCCAGCCAGGTAGGGTAATAAATCTCCTCAATTATATCAGCTGCGAGCAGCTTCTCAACTTCTGTCTGGATGGCTTTCTCCTTTTTTGGGGAGTATTGCCTAGGTCGCTGTTGAACGGGCTTGAATTCTGAGCTTGCGTTTAGTTTATGCAATGCGACCTCCTCGCTAACCCCCTTCATATCTTCCACTGTCCAGGCGAATACATCCAGGCTCCTACGGAGGAAGGTTATCAACCTATTTCGCTCTTCTAGTATGGACCCTTTGCCCACCTTAACCCTCTGCTCGGAGTATGCTGGATTGATAACAACCTCATCCGGGTCACCGTGTGGCTGGATATCCGGTGTTTCTCTAACTTGCAGCGTTTCAATCTCCATTTGCGGCTGCGAAGTATCCTGTGTGCTATCCTGCTCAGTGATCATCCCCTCATCATCTTCCTTGACAGCGAGGATCATATTCATGTCCATGGGAGTTGTCATGGTGAACTTCTCTTTTTCCTGGACCGTAACCTCACGATCTGGAGTACTGATCGTCAAGTTTCCCTTCAACTTGTGGGTCTCTTCCAAAAATTTCATGACCTGCTGCGGCTGACTCCTCAGCTCGCCGACCCCCCCTGTGGTCAAAAACTTCACCCGCTGGTGGGGTATCGAGGCCACCAATTGAAATTTCACCATGGCAGGGACACCCAAGATTGCATTAAAAGGCGAATTCAAATCTATCACCATGAATGTTATCTTCTCCATCCTGGACCTGCTCCCTTCGCCAAGTATGACCTCAAGCTCGATAATTCCTCGCACGGCCACTTTGTGATTTGTGAATCCCTCCAGACATCCCATGTATGGCTTCAAATTTGTGTCATCATAGCCTAGCTTTCTGAGACACTTGTAATACAGCACATCTTTGGAGGCACCGGTATCGATCAGCACTCTGGCTACGTCCTAGTAATCTATGCAAGCCTCAATGACCACATTCTGCTCGGAGGCTAACTTTCTTATGGCCAGCTCACTCCTAGTGAATTGTATTGTCTCCTCGTCGGCCCCCACACTTACTGGCACATGTGGCAGCTTGTTCAATGTATACATTTGGGACTTCAACTGATGAAGGCTGGGCTCCTCTTCCAATATAACGTTCAGCCTCCCCCGGCGTTTAGTATTTCCTCTCTTAGGAGGCTCCTCTCTGGCCTCCCTATCATCCCTGCGATCTCTGTTTTCCATCCGCAGACGAAAATGGTTTAACTTTCCCTGATTTAGCAGCCTCTGAATCTCCTTCTTTAACTGCATACAGTCCTCAGTTCCATGCCCTACATCATTGTGGTAAGCGCATCGCTTGGTCATATTCCTCCGACCATTGAATGCTGGGTTCAGTGGTTCAGCAGGCGGCAGCTCAGCATGGATTTCATTCATGATTGCCTCCCTCGTGGTGTTAAGAGGGTCAAAATCCATGCGATCATTTGCTCAGACGCGATTCCTTCGCCAACCCTTACTCGTGGACTGCCCAGCCTTGGCCGCTGAATCCTTGCTATCATCCTTCTTGTCCTCTTTCTTGTCCTTTTACTTGGACCCTTCTGCATCCTCCTCGAAAGTTACGCACCAGCTTTGAGCACGGGAGAACATCTCTGCTCGGTTTAGCGGCTCCCGCATTCCAAACTCAGCTTTCAACCCATTCCTATTCATTCCCCCAATGAAACACATTGTGACCTCCCGGTCTGTCAGGTCATCTACCTTCTCGAGCATTTTTTGGAACCGCTCGATATACTTTCCAACCGTCTCTCATTCCCGCTGTCTGATACAACACAGATCCATCCTGGCCTTGGGAGTCACTCCAGCCATGGCAAACTCAACCAAGAACTTACTCCGTAAGTTCGACTAGCCTGTGATCAATGCCCGAGGAAGTTTCCTGTACCAGGTCACCGCCTTACCCTGAAAAGTGCTGACCAGGGCCTTGCATTTAGCCGCGCGAATCTTTGGTGACCATGTTGATCTGGTTCTCAAATCCCTGTAGATGATCACGGGCATTTGTTTTACCCGAGTACTTATCGAACTGTAACAACGGCACATCGAGATTGATTGGTGCGGCCACGATCCAATCAGCCAAAGGGTCCTTTTCCTCCCCGGGAACCACGTACCCTGGCCCGGTGCGGCTAGCCTCCAAAGCTTCCAGCCGTAACTGCATCTCATTCATTACATCATCCTGTACATGTACAGATCGCTCAGGCCGATGGCTCTGCTTTGGCACAGAGGAATGATAATCTGATTGGCGTCCGGGAGATCTTCTCTTAGGAGAGGGCGTTCGCCGAGCCCGGTGAGACCTTTGCCCGACCGCTCTGCGGCTGTGCCTGGGTTGGGATTCTGCCTCCTCACTCCGTGCCCTATCCCGGCGCCGCGATCCCTCTGGTCGCCCCCGCCCCTGGCCATCTGTGAACACCAGGCGATCATGTACACTTTTCGCCCGTGCAGATTCCGAGCGTACGACCCCCCCTTTCCTCTATCCTTTGCAGCCTCTATGCGAGCACGGAACGTCCCCGTGCTATCCAGGTTGATTAATTCACCTCGCCGTCTCTCTTGGCGACTTTGAGACTGCTGGGGCATGTCACTTTGCACTCCCACCGTAACCACGGGTGGGATGTGCTAAGTCTCTACTGGAACAGGAGTATGTCCAGAGCGAGCAGCTTCTGGTTCAGGGCGTACATTTGGCTAAGGTACACCGCCTGGTTTGCCAAGGCCGCTGAGCGAGCTGCCTCTGTTAGCTGGGTTACTTCGGGAGTAGCCTGCATTTTCTTAGCGTTGAGATGTGCACGGAGCTCAATCCGCTGTTCAGGTTGACGATTCACATTGGAGGGTTCGCCCTCTTGTGTAGAAGCTGAGGAAGTGAATCGCCCCGAGCGGGACAACGTTGCCCTGGCTGTATTACCCTGGGGAGGAGGCGGCAGAACCGTGCCCCCTTGAACCCCAACAGCCCCTGGGGTTGAGCTGTCCCCTACCATATCTTTCCCGTTTCCTGCCATGCTAACGTGTGTTGGGATATGCCTACAGTGACCCAAAAAGACGTTCTTAAGTGTGTTTTCCCGGCAACGGAACCAAACTGATGCCGCACAGAATGTCACGCCTGATAGGCCGGCCTGCCAAATTGTCTGGATATCTAGACTATGCTGAACTTGTCAAATCAAAGAGTAAGACACTGGGTGAATGCAGGGGCTGGCCCTGCTAGAACACTCCGGTGTGAGAGTAAGTAACCAACTTAGACCACAATTTGGCAAAGTGTAATTGCAGAATGTATGTATGTGTACCTTTGCTTGGAGTTGATCCAAGGCTTTTATAGATCTATCCTCCGATGAAGCAGCGTCCATACGTAACTCCCACGTAGTGGGTATGAATATCGGCGTAGTGGGTGTAAATGCTAGGAGTAGTGGGCGTAACCGTCGGGCACAACCGTCCCTTGACATTCTGCACGTATCCTTGTCTGGATACCGTCCAGCGACCAGCGAAGAGATCTGCCTCCTCACTGTGCATCCTGATCGCTACATCCTGACCCTTATAGGTAAGACCTGCTCGCGAGTATCTGAAAGTCCCACACAGCTGTCTGCCCACCATGTGTTTGCTCGCACTGTGGTGGGTACCAACCCGTATTGTGTCTTGGGCTTGGATCCAGGGCCCATACTTTGGGCTTGGCTCTTCACCCTTAAAACTTCACTTAATATAACACATCCCAAAAAAATTCAATTATTTAAAATAGTTGAACTCAATTAATGTTCATGGGTATTATTGTCAGAATACATTTTACAACACATCATTAATTATGTTTCTTAATTATTGTATTTTATTCACTAGGAACATTTATCCGGAACTGAGGGAGTAATACTTTAGGAATGGAGACAATAATTAACTCTCTCTTCCTTTATACAAGCGGACTTGGCACAAACGATGTGTGTGCATGTATATTAGGCTTTATTTTATATAGTTCATAATTTCAAAATTTTATTGAAATTTTCTTTTGAATCAACTATAGTAGTAAATAGATAAAGTTGTTTATTAAGTGAGACTAGTAAAAATGGCTATTGAAATTAGTGGTTACTTATAGGTAAAATAGGGAGAGGGACAAAAGAGTGAGGAGAGTTCATTCACCTCGAGTGAGGAGAGTTATATATATATATATATATATATATATATATATATATATATAACGAGCAACAATATAAAAAACACATTATGTGGGTATTTTCTGTGCAATAGTTTTGTAATCATAATAATAATAATAATAATAATAATAATAATAATAATAAAAATTGGTGTTGTGGGGTAGTTTTGTGCAGTTTAAACGATAATTATTTTAGGACGGAGGTACTATATGAGTAACTTTAGAATTAATCATAATTATAAAAATATTTTAACATAGTTAATATGTTTGTATCATTATGTGGAAGGTAAAGTTAAAAATTTATGAAGATTGTAGACATAATCTTTTAAAGTGAATCCTTTGATTGAAACACCCAAAAATAGTATAGTATATTCTTTGCCCTGTAGGAGTATTATTTAAGAGGATTGCTATTTACATCTATGAAATTGCTTAGTACACCCAATTACTAAGTACACCCCACCCTAATATTTTCAATCACTCAAAATACTAGGTACACCCCCTATTAATTTCCTATTCTACCCTTGCCAATATTTTTCCCAAAATACTAAATACACCTCACCCCATCCTCTTCCTTCCAGGTACACCCCACCCCCTTCCACTGCCTCCTTCCTTCCGCCGCCCACCCCTAACACGCCCACCTTCCATCCCCCAACACAAGCCCCTTCCTTCCCCCAAGCACAACCGCCACATTCCTCCTCCCTTCCCACCCCACCTCCTTCCCCACCCACCCCACACACGCCCACCCCCTTCCTTTTTTTTTAAACAGTTTGTTCGGTACTGGGTTACAGAACACCCATAGTAGTGTTCGGTACCCCTACCGAACACCCATAGTGGTGTTCGGCACCCCTACCGAACATCACTATGGGTGTTCGACACCCCTACCGAACATTACTATGGGTGTTCGGTAGGGGTGCCGAACACCCATAGTAATGTTTGGTAGGGGTGCCGAACAGCCTAAAAAAAAAAAGGGTATTTAGGTCTAAATTTATAATGGCATTTTTATAATTTTTATTAGGAGATGTACTCAAAAATTTTATGGGTGCAAATAGCAATCCTCGTTATTTAATCATAATTTTAAATTAGTTACTCCATTAGTTTGGACTTTGGATTAAGCTTATAATGTTTCTCTTCCCTCCCCTTGTCGTCTTCTATTTCCGGAAAGTAAATCAAATCATTAAACCAAAGTCAAACATATTTTGTAAACATAGCATTAACAAACCACAATTAAACATCCAAATTTTGGCTTCGATCCTCCGACTAGTCTCCCGGTCACTGAGAGAGAGAATGGCTCAAATCCCCAACTTAGACAATGGACCTCTCAATTTCACTTCCTTAAGGTAATTAATTACTCCTCTCCTTATGTGTTGCCAAGCATAATCACACTGCGTACTTGTAAAATTGAAACTGTTTTTGTTGATTGTGAATTCTCAGGGATCAGTCTCAGAAGGAACTCGTAACCATCCTAAAAAATGTAAGCCCTAGCCAGCCCTGCGCTACTTTGAGCTCAATTCACTTCATATTCTAATCTCATTTGTTGGTTTTCATGGCTTAATTACTTGATATCTTACAATGCACTATCTTTGATCTGATTTTTGTTTGAATTGATTTTAGATTCGAGGGAAGAAGTGTTTGGTTGTTGATCCTAAACTTGGTGGCTCTCTATCACTGATTATACAAACCTCACTTCTTAAGGTAATTATATCTGGTTTTGTTCTTTGATTTTAGCTTTTGTTATTTTGTTGATGTTGTTTGTTCTGATTGAATTACTCCCTCCGAGCCATAAATAGAGTTCTACTCATTTCAATTTTAGCTTGTTACAAAAAAGAAATAAAAGTAAAGAAGAAGTCATATTTCAAAACTTTAGCTGTAAATTTCCTTTTGTATTTCAAATTAATGTTTTATTTCCAAAACGTTAAGGTCTCGTGGGAGAATATGTAGTGGCTCAGGCTGGAGAAGTATAGTGAATTACTCCCTCCGCGCTATTAATAGAGTTCTACTTTCAATTTTAGTTTGTTACAAAAAAAAGAAAAAGAAAAGAGAGAGAGAGTCATATTTCAAAATTTAAGCTGTAAATTTCCTTCTGCACTTCAAAATAATGTTTTATTTCCAAAAACATTAATGCCATGTGGGAAAAAATGTAGAAGTAAAGTGAAGGACTGTGGCAAAATACTATCACATGTCCTGGGGTCAATTCACGTGGGTTACTTTTTCGTCTTTGCTCCGAAGCTATTGGCGAAGGGCTGTTTGCATGTCCCCTAGGTGGTTTAGCCCATAGGTAGGTCCAATGCGGCCTTGCTGTGGTGGAGCTTCCCTCTGTTAGCAAAAAAAAAAAAAAAAAAAGATTAATATTAGTACAATTTAAGGGATATGTGTGGAAGTACTCTACTCAACTTAGCATTTGTCCCGATTACTTGGGTCGGCTACATGAATTCCTTTTTCATCATTCTATTTGTCATTTTGTAGTTTCAGTTCACCTTAAAGGGTATATATGGATGTGAGGAAATATAATTAAGTAGTTCTAACTTTCAAACTAACTCTTTTTTTGCGGATTGGAAGTAGTAATAAGTTATAGGGTTACTGGGCACAGTAACAATGAATGCTAAAGGAAGTGCATTTCGTGTTCTTAGGCCACTTAGGGGTTGAGTGTTTTGTTTATTGTTTTTCTTGTTTGTTTTCTTCATTAGATTGTGTTTGTGTTATGTTTTGGAAATGTACTTGTTTAATTACGACTTGAGAACAGGGTTCTGGAAAATAGAATAGTTGAAACCAGCCGTGTAAGATTTTGGAAACGTACATGTTTGATTACTACTTTTGAACATAGTCTTGGAAAATAGAATAATTGAATTTGGAACTGTAAATTCTATTCATCCTCGTTCTCTACATATTGTCAGTATCTCGACAGAAAACAAGCTTCTCTATGCTAAGGTTTTAGGGCTATAAGATTTTAAATAGAAAGTGGGATCCTAGGAATAAAAGCAAGTTAGCTTTACGAGCTAGTTGTACGATACGGTGAGTAGTGCAAGACGGGATCTTATATGCTAATCTTGAATGCTACTTCTTATTTAATATGCTAATCTTGAATGCTACTTCTTATTCGCAAACAGGAACATGGGGTTGAACTCCGCCATCTTACTGCAGAACCAATTCAGACTGAATGCACAAAACTGGTTTACCTTGTACAGTCTCAGATTACTTTGATGAAATTCATCTGCTCTCACATTCACAATGATACATCAAAAGGGCTTCAACGAGAGTATTTTGTTTATTTTGTTCCTCGTCGTGCAGTGGCGTGTGAGAAAGTAAGCCTTCTTAATCATTGACAAGATAATCCACTATATACTCCCTCCGTCCCTAAATTATTGTCTTCCTTTCCTTTTTTGTCCGTCCCAAAATAATTGTCTTGTTTGAAACTTTCCTTTTTAGAACATCACTTTTACTATTTTACCCTTATTTTTTCTTCCTACTTTAATTATGGGCCACATACACATGGGCATTAAAAGAAACAACACACTTTTTCAATACTATTCCAATATTAATAATCAAGTCAATTGAGTTTTCTTAATCCGTGTGCCGGGTCAACCCAGACAATAATTTAGGGACGGAGGGAGTATTTGGCTGTAATGATGGATGTGTTGTCATTGCTTTGTTTTTGGTTATGCAGCTACTCGAGGAAGAAAAGGTTCATCACCTTTTGACTATAGGAGAGTACCCATTATACTTTGTTCCACTGGATGAGGATGTATTGTCGTTTGAGCTCGACCTTGCTTATAAAGTATGTTCGATTGGATATTGCATTGAAGGTCTTCTGCAATTGTACTTCCTTGAGCTAGACATAAGTAAATGCAGTTTTTATTTTCCATTAATTATCCCCCCACCCTGAATCTCACCAGGAATGCCTTGTTGACGGTGATACAACCTCTCTTTGGCACATAGCAAAAGCCATCCACAAGCTCGAGGTTTATTTGATTTCTTTACTTCTGTAGCATACTTGTCCTTTTGTTCTGCGGATATTGATTGGTTGTATACTTCAGTTTTCCTTTGGACTGATACCAAATGTGAGGGCAAAAGGGAAATCATCAGTACGAGTTGCTGACATTCTCAATCGCATGCAAGCAGAAGAGCCGGTTTCGAATGATGTAATTGTCTATTTCTCGAAGCCTTATGAAGTCATTCACGAGTCAAGAACTGTCTATATCTTCCATTCTAGCAGAATTATAATTTCATTTTCTTTCCTTTTCTTTCTCTTTTTAAACCACAGATGGGTGTGCCAGAGATAAATACCCTTATCCTTCTCGACAGAGAGGTAATATTACTGTATTTGCGATATAATTTATTTGATACACATGATGCGCAAATTACGCTAATCATCTGCGTCCAGAGGACTTGTTTGAGTTTTGCGAAATTAGAATGTATAATGAAGGAGTCCTTTGTATCACTAAGAAAAGCATGTTGGGTAGTCTAATCAGCAGAATGGTATGCGGTCCTGTCTTTCTGGAATGCTTGAGCCACTAGCATGGGATGAGGTCAGGCTGAATCACCTAAAACTGTAGGCTTTCTATCAAATTGGAAATTTCTGCATGATGACTAATCAATCTTCTGTACATAAAACATAGACGGGCAAGTAAGAAGCCACATCTTCATAAAGTCTGTAGTCAAGTTGAGAATGCTAACACGGATATATGCTAAAACTGGAAAACATAAAATTAGAAATAAACACATGCGTAAGTACTGTGAAGAAACCTCAATGAGAGAGTGAGGGAATGCTTCAAATGGTTTATACATTTACGAATTCACCATTCAGGATGAGTTTTTTGATCAATATTTATTGTAATGCTAGGCTAGGGCTTCTCCATAACATGGATGAAGATGATAGAGAAAGATACCATAGTTTGTTTTTAATGGAAAAGATATACTCCTACAGTACATTGAATGGTGAGAGGGATTCATGTAGCCAACCCAAGAGTTTGGATAAAGCTTTGTTCGGTCGAGAAAGGAGCATCGTGCTTGTAGTGTACAATGATTGTATTGAAGTCTTGAAGTTAGATGGTTAAAGCACCAGTTAGCAATATGCACTTACCATTTTGTGGTTCTAACCTTCGGTTGAAAGCAATTTCCTTCTCCATAAAGGAGAGAACTTGGTATGCTATTATGTTTTCATTTTAAACAAATGCCAGGCTATATGAGTATTTGAAAAGCAAAGAGTATGAGATTGGATACGTAGCCTACATGAGTAAGCGGCTGAGACTTTTGGGCTGCATGATAATCCTGATATCACCATTAAGTTTCTGTTTGGGCCGCTCCAGGTCTAAGTGGTTCATGATTTATCGGTAAAAATTAATTCGAGAATGACTGGGTAGCATCATGGATGAGCAGAGGTAAAAGTCCTGGGCTCAGATACCCTTTCAAGTATCTTGAAGTTATCGAATGCCAGCCTATGAATGCCAACTTTGTTAGCTGGGAGAATGCTGGAGTTTCATCGGGACTTATTGCAGGGGTGCAACTCTTTTCCTTGCTAATATTTTTCGTGGGGATCGGGTTTTGGTGGTGGTGCTAGATTGTGGATATGATATCAAGGAGCGCAGTTTGTGGAAGAGGGTTCCAGAAGTAAGATAAATGATCCTTCTAGAAGTTTGTATGGCTTGGAACTCTGGAGGTTACAAGGATGTTCGAGAGGCCAGGATGTCAGTTTTTAAACACGAAGAATGCTTTTACATTACAAAGGTTGAGTTTCTGGTATAACTCTGTGTGTCATTTTCAATGTCAAGGCTGTGTGGGTTGCTGTGTGCTGTGAAGGCTGTGTGGGCTGCTGTGTGGGCTGCTGTGTGTGCTGTGAAGGCTGTGTGGGCTGCTGTACGAAAGAAGACTTTTTGGCCGATCAAGGGCACAGAGTCAAATTATGTAAAGAAAAAGGCGAGTCTTCGGCTAGGCAGTGGGTGATTGACTCAGGGGCTACTGATCATATGACAGGAGGTGTGCTAGTTTTGGCTTAAGTTAGTTAATGCCTAGGCTCCAATTTGTCTTGTTCCCAAGGATTGGTCCTATTTATACTTTGTATTAGTTCAGTTTAGCGGGGAATGAGAGAAAATACAAAAGATTTCAGTTTATTAGTTTGATGTGTGATGCATCTTTCATTTGGGTGCAATGCTCAAAGAACCATGAGTGTGATGCCTAGGTATATCTTCTAGTTTATGCCAAGTTTTTATCCCATCTCCTAGTTGTTCTCCTCCTATATTTCTTCTCAGCTTTCGATTCTGCAAATAAATCAGACCAGACCTGGCTTCTTCCATTTTTCAGCCCTAAATTAGCATATGCAAACCCTTGTTGAAACCCTAATCCTTATCAACCTAGCCCCAATACTTTTTATTCCCCTTTAGCAAATTAACATCCAACCAAGAGGGGAAGCCGTGAATGGGGCAATCTAAACAGGTGATAATTTAAGGGCTCGGAAGAAAATTTATGTTAATTGGTGTTACATGTGCAAGAGCGATGAAGAAAGCGTAAACCATTTATCGCTCCACTGCTCAGTCGCACGGGAGGTCTGGAATTGCATTCTTAACTTGTTTCAAATTTTGTGGGTAATGCCTAGGTCAATTAGAGATCTCTTCCTTAATTGGGCTTTCTACAAGCGTCGAAAGAGGAATCATACTTGGGAGGCTGCCCCTCTTGGCGTGTGCTGGGCAATTTGGTGTGAAAGAAACCAAAGAATCTTCGATAATGCAGAGTTGAGTGTTGATAGACTGGTCCATTCTCCAGACGTTATTTTTTTGGTGCACGGAGTCGGGTTCTAATACCCCCAATTCTTTTGTTGAGTTTGTGAATAGTTTCTCGGTGGGTTAGGCTTTGGTATTTCAAGTATACATCCCGTGTACAGGACGCGCCACCTGTTTTGGCGCTTTTCTTTTTATATAAATATTTACTTATCAAAAAAAAAAAAGCATCCAACCAATCGATAACTTAAATACTCCCTGTTGCTTTTGTCCTGCATCAGAATTACAAGCAGTTAGGTAATCCTAGGCCAAACCATTCTGTTCTTTAAGTTCTTGGAAAAGCCACCTTAACTTAGGAGGGAACTTTGATCTTGGTGTCAATCTTGATTGTTGATAATCTGAGGAGAGGCAAGATTTTAGTCAAACGATCCTGTATGTGCAAGCGCGTTGAGGAGATCATATATAACTTGCTTCCACCCTAGTTGCTTGGATCTCTGTGCTGCTAATTCATGTATGGACTTCAGTTTGTGCCGAGTGTTTCACTTTTGCAAGCTATTTGTAGATTTTGAGGTAAGAGGTAATTTATGCACTTTCTGGGTGCTTTCACCATTTGTTGATTTGTCACATGAGACATACTCCGGTGCGCCCAAAGAAAATGAAACCTGATTATTGATATATTGATTGGTGGTCGATCGTTTAGACCGACTATGTACAGTTCCTCTCTATGGATTCTGGGAAAAGTACCCATTTCTCTCACCAGGATTGATTGAGGGGAGATCAAAAGTCCTTTCTCTTTTACAGCTGAGGCATGACCAGCCCCTTCTATATGAAAGAAATGCCTTTCATCTCCTTGGCTATTATTAGCTGGTGATTTCAATGTTGTATCTAACCTTTCAGTGAAAGCTGAGGACGGATACTTCTCCAGCATGTCTTTCAATGCCATTATGTCGTATCTCTGAGCATCAAAATCACAAACAGTCCATTGTCTTAGTTTTAGGTAGGAACTGGGGAAGAACCATGTACATTATCCCCTCACAGGTTACGTCGGTTATCTTTTTCTGATAGAATACTGCGCCTTGATTGCCCTTTTGTAGTTATTGTACATGTCCTACGTACATGGGCTGCATCTTAGAGACTCAACTCTACTCAGCCTTTGCCTTATTACTTGAAGTTGGCTATGTGAATCCTTTTTCATCATTTTGTTTGGTCCAATGCACGATCATCTGTCAAGCCACACTCCCTCGTATCGTACAGACACTTTGTAAGGCCCCGACTTTATTTTATTTTATATCAGGTATTAGAATCATTCTAGAGTGCTTTGGGACTTTTTAAAATTTATATGGATATGTCTTGGGCGCTAGAAGACAGAAAATTTGGATAAGATTGAAAGTTGGATAGGTATCACGAAAGGACAAGAAAGAATAAAATGATAAGATCAAAGGAATGGATAAGAATGGAACATGATAAGAACGAAAGAGGATAGGAACAAGGAAAATTGGATAAGGTTGAGTGAAAAGGGATAAGGTCAAGATTTAGATAGGAATGATGAGTCAGAGGATAAGATCAAAACAAGATAAGATCAAACAAGTGGGTAAAGATGAAATTGGATAAGATTAACACCCCGTGCTTAGCTAGAAAAGTCACCATGTTGAAGTCATGCTTAGGTATTGACTCATCAACAAGAATGATGAGTCATCATTTAAGGTTTTCTCCTGTTACGACACCTTGTGCTATGATTTGATGAGTCTTCATCTATCTTCGCGACACCTCGTTTTTCCTTCGCGATGAGTCATTGCGTGCATGTGTGACACCTCGCTGCCACGTGTCGCAACCTTGAAAAAAGGGTGGTGACTCACCTATTTACCTTAGGCCTATATAAAGGGCTTGAAAATCTTTATTGTGAATATACTTTCATACACAACACACTAAAATACACACTTCTTTCACTTCTCTCGGGTAAGAGGCTCATTTGGTGCTCGGGTATTCAAAATGACAAACTGATTTCATTAGAAACGACGTGTTCGACGAGTAGATCATTTCCGACGAGGCTCGTTTGATGCTCAACTATTCAGAATTTGGATAAACTGATTTTCATAGAAGCGACGTGTTCGACGAGTAGATCATTTCTGGTAAAGTTTAATTAAGGAAAGCGCTAATGGTAAGTTACTAAACCCTCGTCTTTAAATATTGCATGATAGACTAAAAATAGTTCTCATGCTAGAGAAGACAAGTAGTTTATATACTATTTGTAAAAGTTGATGTGTAACACTTGCTTGGGATAAATGGCTGCTCAAAAGTCTGGACGAACCAACTCCGTGGGAGTGATATATTTAATAAGAGAACCTTTTCGAAAGCTTACTTGGGAGGTAAGTTACTAACCCCTCCTATTTAAAGTATATGCATGATAAACTAAAGATAGTCTCATGCCATGTTTAAAGGTGTACTAGTTATTAGCAAGTTGTATTGGTTGATGACTCTAATAGAGTTGAATATGATTAGTGGGTATTATATGAAGTGTTTCTAAAATATTAGGGAGACACATTAGTAAAGTTACGATGTCATAAATACTATGACATATACATTAAAGTGTACATGGAATGAGTACGGGATACAAAGTATCACGTCACGAATAAAAGTTAATGTCATAAGAATATGACATGATAATAATGGGATCCATTATAAACCAGAAACGAAGATAGTTCTGTAAGGTAGCAAAGTAGTGATAGTTGCTTATAATGTTAGCACTACAATATGTGATGTGATATAAAGAGTAATAGCATGTGTTTATGTGCTTAGTATTTACAAGCACTCCGGAAAAGTATTTAATGGCAAATAAACATCTATTTGACTATAGTAATATGTGATATGTGTAACATATGCTAAAAGTAAAGATTTTGCATATGTGACTATGAAATGCAGCATGAGATTAATACAAGTAAATATCTACTTGATCATAAAGCAAGATAAGAGATAACAAGTAAACATCTACTTGTTTGTGATACTGAGAACGAGCAGTAATTACTGGAGAATGTATTGATGCATGAAATACATGATGAAAATATGATGCGCGGTGAAAACCGTGGACACAGTTTTACATGATGAAAATCATGATGCGCGGTGAAAATCGTGGACACAGTTATACATGATAAAAATCATGATGCGCGGTAAAAACCGTGGACTCAGTAATGGTCCTTCCACTGGCCATGGTAGAGGGTAGCTCACTGTCGTAACTAATAGGGCGACATTGGTATGCTACGACCCTGATTGTCGTTTGAAATCGACGGCAATTAGAGGCACGGGAAAGGGATGCCTATAGAGGTGAAGCCACCCATGGTACCAGTCATGCGCAAAGGGCTGTTCATAAAGGTGGAGCCGCCCATGAAACCCAAACCAGTATGCATGCGGGAAGGGCTGCCAGTTGAGGTGGAGCCGCCCATGGTACCAGTTATGAGGAAAGGGCTGCTCGTAGAGGTGGAGCCGCCCATGAAACAAATTAAGGTTTTTATTCAGGAACTTGCATTGCAATAGCAGCATATGTACAGACAAGAAGAGTAAGATGGAAAGTAAAAGGGATATTGAGGCATATCTCGATATTGATAAGAGTACTGTAAGTTACCTGTTATATGTTAGCCATGCATGTTGGTTGGTCGCGGTCTCCAACTGATATGTGACGGTTGGCGGCTGGTGAGCCTCTGGTATTGCATAGTATTATAATGTGCTTCCATATGTATGAGGTGGTCGCGATCTCCAACTGGTATGGGATGCGTATGGAATTATCTGCTGTTGTGATATACTATTTTTAATTGATAATAGATTTAAAGCGTTGTTATATCTTGTCTTGACATGCTACATGATCACTTGCCATGTAATTGCATTTAGTAACTTGCTGAGTCTTCGACTCACTATGTATTTGTTTTTTTCCTGAGGTTGGTAAGCAGATAGAGCAGACGCTGTGAGATATACTAGAATGAATTTGTTGAGATGCTACAAGACAATAGCTCTACAGAACTATGTAACGGTGGTGATCAGATAAATATGATTGTTAGAGTTACGTAACACAACTACGTACGTACGATTGGTTGTCGGCACACAAGTTGTCGTGCCATTACACCCAGCTGTGTAACTCTGATCAAGTTGTTATAAGATGTTTTCGAGATCAATGACTCGAGACAGTAAGATATGAAATGTTGTTTTGATTATATGGATGAGCTCCGATTTTTAGCAGAACTTTCACCGCTAATTATTGTTACATGATCCAGACCACGCACCGATTTGGGAGTCCGTATAGGATTTCGGGTCGGGGAGTGACACACTTCCTTTTATTAACAATACAACATCTAATATCTTTTTTTCAAAGGATATTTCAATTTACAAGTTTAATTTTCATCATGAGATACTGTCATTTGCATGGTCATAAAGTGATTAGAATATTATATTTATTTCCTAATGTACCATCCTGTTATTGTGGTTTAAACTTGCTGTAATTTTGATGCAGTTGGACATGGTAACTCCTATGTGTTCTCAACTGACATATGAAGGGCTAGTGGATGAGGTAAATGGAACAAAAATGATGCACCATCAAAGTGGTTTAATTCATATTATTCTCTAGGATTTTTTTAATCATGTTTACCACTTTGCTGAAGTAACTTGACAATGGAACCATCAAATAAGGTCCTTGGTTCCCCCAGAAGTCCCATGTTGAGCATTCTGATTGTCTCATTCTCACATGTTTTGCGCTGCTTCGTTGTCTGGGGCTACTGGTTTTTTGTCGTTTGGGATTTTGAAAGAGTCATTTTTGTGCCATTTCTTGATTGAGATCTTCCTTCTTCTAAAACATAGAGGCTTTTGGGTTGGAGGGAGTGCAAACTTTACTTGGAATACAATATCTTTGTGTTATTAAATTAGTGTCACTACTTGGGGACCTTAACCTTTCCGTTTTATGTTTTTTGGACAATGTCCTGCTCATTGTTATTGGCCAAGGCCCTTGGCGTTTAGGGGTATACATCTCGTGTATAAGCATGGGGTTCATGGCAATTTTCGATTAGAGCTTTTTTATTGCTTTTAATAGTTCGTCCTTTCTTTAGTTTTCTTGCTCCCCTTTAATTGCATCTGTTGCTTATTACTTTTTTCTTGGCCTCCCCTTCAGTTTCATCTGTGCTTATTAATGTTTTTGTCAGAAAGATGTGATTACACTTTGAGCCTATATATCTATCTTATCTTATTAAAGGAAGGAAGAAGTTCATAAGACTTGCATGTCTCTATTTCCTATTTGTTGCCTGATTATTTTGTATCATCATGAAAAGTTATAGCAATATATAATTAATTCAAGTTTATGTTCTTCATTTTGTTACAACTGCGTTGGATGAAGAAAATTCCTGGTACTTCGTAAAAACTAATTATTATCATCTGACAACTTTTGGCTTAGATGTCCTAGTGCTGACTATGAATCGTTTAATCCTGGTACTTTCTGCTCTAAAAAAGGTTGATGGTAGAAGTTGTTACTTGTTGTATCTATATTTCGTTACAAGCCATCTCTAATAGGGTTGTTACAGTTTTTTCACATCAACAATGGGGCTGTGGAGCTAGATGCATCAGTCATGGGCGCCCAACAAGAGGGGAAAAAAGTAAAGGTTCCACTAAATTCAAGGTATCTTATGCCTTTTTCTTATTTTACCCGTGTATACTCGTGATCTGAGTCAGAAACTGTAGGCCCTTCACTTGGTGGTGGAACTGATAACCTGTGCAACCAACCAATTACTTGTTGTGAGCTTTTTGTGCCCTTACCATTACTTACTGGTTATGAAAGGTTAGAGGGCAGTTCTAACTCTATTATGTTATTTACTTTACCTGCAACTAAGGCTTCTTTTAATAACTTTTAATCGTGGTCATCTTAACACCTAACCTGCTGACTACTATGGTTCTTTTTTTTTTTCAATTATTATTGTTGTTGTTTACATTTTATAGTGATTATAGAAAAATATATTCATTAGATCAGCAGAGAAAAATGTATAATCAAGAGGACAAGATGTCCATGTTATCTCTTCTCCTTGGTCCTGATGCTTTGATTTTCCTTTTGCTATTTCTCTCTCTCTCTCTCTCTCTCTCTCTCTCTGAGATAAGGGGTGGGGATGGGGCTAGGATGTGTTACCAAGCTTCGTGGAAATCAAATCTCCCCTTACATCCCTCAAACAACAAACTTTTAATAATAGTTGATATAGGTTTTTCCTGAAACATTTGTCATCTTTGGTCTAGGCAGATGTTGTAGTAATGTTTCTTCAGATGGTGTATTGTTGAAGATTGTTGTAATCTCCTTATGCAGGAATCGGCTACACAGCGAGGGGTATAGCCTTTTGTTATTTAGCCCTCACAAGGACAAATAAGAGAAATAAAGTAAAGTAATAAAATTGAATCCAGAAATAAAATGGGCCTTCTAGGTGCAGGAAAGTGTAACAGACTTGCCACTTAGGGTTGCCAGCGCCTTCCACCTGTGCGGATGATGGGTGGTTTTCATTTGGTTGCTCAGGTGGAATAGATGCTTCACGCTTTAATGCTGCTTAACCCTCCCCCGTCCTCAAACAAAGAAAACAAAAAAGTAAAATTAAAAAAAAAAAAACAAAAAGAGAAGGATGGTTCACTTACTAATGCTATGTGTTTTTTCCTTTTCTGTTCTGAATGGCACTTTGATTTAACTATCACATATTGACCTTATTTCAGTGACAAACTTTTCAAAGAGACACGAGATCTCAACTTTGAAGTCGTTGTCCAGGTTGATCTATTATAATCACATATTTGTATATTTGTGTATATATTATTTCGGTTATTATTTGTTTGTATATTATCATTACTTGTTCGGAGTTCCCCTTTTTTAGTTGCCATCTGCAGTATGATTGCAGGTTCTACGTCAAAAAGCAACATCAATGAAGCAGGACTATACAGAGATGACGACTACTGTAAGTCAATAGTTTAAGTCCTTTAGACATGAAGGCACATCATTCTTTGTCTTTAATCCCAGATGATTAGTATTATAGAAGTATCTGTCAGTGAAACTGGTCTGTGTATCCAGTATATATGTCTTTTTTCCTTATATAGAAGTGAAATAGCTGCACAAATTCCATGTTCATATTCTTTATTCATTCCATGAAACATACTCCCCTAGATCTTTCTGTTATGATGTGATGCTAGCAATCATTACCTATCGTTTGTAGAATACTTGTGAAACATCATTTAGAAGCTTATCTTGTTCTTTCTGAAACTCTTAAATGGTTTGGAATGACAATTCTTTTTGGGTCCATTCATTCTATACAGAATCAGTCTGTCTCCGAATTGAAAGATTTTGTCAAAAAGCTCAATTCATTGCCAGAAATGACCGTAAGTGGCTTCTTTGATCTCTTTTTATGGACATCATCTTAGTGCTTAGTAAGAAAGTTCCTGACGCTAATTGCTATTTGTTGTTGGTTTAGAGACACATAAATCTTGCTCAGCATTTGTCTACATTTACTTCAAAACCATCATTTCTTGGGCGACTTGACATGGAGCACACTATTGTGGAGGCTGAGAGCTATGATATGTAAGTTTAAGTTTTATATCGACTTCGAAAGAGGTCCTATAATGAGCTTACGCCTCTCGTTCTTAATGTGGTCTTGTTAAATAATGCTGTTTTAGCGGATCCTCTTATGATTGACTCTGAGATAAGAAAGCAGTTGATGCTTTTCTTATGCAGAGCTACTATGAAAATGTGCACACTTCCTCTGAATAGTTCTACTCTGCGAGTGGCAGCAAAACATAATTTAAGTAGTGTGTTTTGATAATCCTTCAAATAGATGGCAGCCTTCTTACGCAGACCTCTTTTCATGATATGTAGTCAGAATATCAATAAGTAGATGAAACTGCCTTACTAGACAGTTAGTAACTTGATGTACCTAATATACGATGGTTTGCCTTTATAACTATCTTGCATGTGAAAGTTGATATAATTATCATTCTTATTCTGGGTTTTGTTGCTCAGTTTTTGTGTTCTTATTTGGGTGTATATTGATGGATTGTGATGTAGTTCCTCGGCTATAATTTGGTTGTCTTTGGTTGTTCGTCGGCGTAATCTTTTTTATGTTTAGTATAATCAATGTGTTTGCTGAGCAAAAAAAAAAAAAAAAAAGTTCTGATACCTATTGCGTGATAAGAATGGTTCTTTTGTCAATTTAAGCAATTATGAATAATGTTTGGTTCAGTAACAAATCAATGCGGGTGAATTTTTATGCGTTGCCTCTCCGTATCTTTCTTCATTTTCCTCAATTATTATTGTTCACCGACTATGATGAATATAACAATCATGTATTGGAAAACATAATTTACGTAAGTTCTGCATGCAGATGTTTTGAGTACATTGAAGAAATGATTCATAAGCAGGAGCCTCTTGTCAGTGTCCTACGACTTCTTATCTTATTTTCTGTTACCAATTCAGGGTTAGCAAAAAGGAACTTTGACTATTTGAGGCAAGTTTGGCATTCATTTTATGATCTTTATTTCTCGTTTTGAATCTAGTAACTTCAATGCTCTTGGGCCTTGCATTTTGATAAAATGTGTTTTCTTTTTTCGAGTCTCACTTATGCTTAAAGTGGCTTTATTTATTTTGTTCTTGATTTAGGAGAGAGTTACTTCACAGCTATGGATTTGAGCATATAGCTACTCTGAATAATTTAGAAAGAGCTGGGTTGTTTAGAAAACAGGTTCGATATCTTTTGATTTTATGATGAATTTCCTCACTTTTCCTTGCATTAACGATCAAGTTAGTTTAGAAACTTAATGTTTTCTGAGTTGATTGCCCTTCACCCATGTCTGCAGGAGTCAAAAGGGAACTGGCTGACAATCAAACGTGCTCTGCATCTTGTAGTTGAGGATACTGATACTGCCAAGTATTGTTTGCTTCAATCACTGATCTTGATGATAGTTATTTCTCTGAGTTGTATCTAACATATATAGCTGGTTCCAACATACACTTAGAAAGTAAAAGTAAAAGTAAAATTGACTTCACAGTATGTTGGATCTATGACCATATCAATGTCTCCAATATAGACTTCAAGTTACATAAGAACTGGTTTGACAAGTGAACACTGAATTTAAGAGGAAGAAATGAAAGAAAGAACCTCATTTTGAGAAGGGAAGAACTTTAACTCCTGTAAATGATGCCAATGCACGAGGCTCCAATTTGGGGCCAGGAAGGGTCTAATTTTACACGACCTTAACCTTAAAAGGGCTGAATCCATTTCAAAATACAGAAACTTAAGGCAAGCCCCCACCGTTTTTCCTCCTAGAAATTGGGAAAGGAAAAAAAATGAAATCTGCAATATTTATGTGAGCACTAACATTTTTGGAACATAATTATTCTTGTGAATTTGGTGAAGTTCAAATGCTATTTGCAAACCTACTTCATGTATTCCACCTCAAACATGAAGGCGCATGCTGTTGCTTTTGTTAGGCTGATGCATTCAAGATGTTGCTTTGAATCCACAAGGATTACTAAAAAAAATCATTAAAAAACTTTGAAGCTGTGAAAAGTTTTACAATTCAGTTTAGTGACGGCTTCTCCCCAAGAAAAGAAAATAATAATAGAAAATTAGTGATGTTTAGTACTTAATGTTCGTGTTGTCCTGTGTCTGACTTTTGATTTATTTTCTATGTGGCAGTCCCAATGATATTTCTTATGTTTTCTCTGGATATGCTCCTCTCAGTATTCGGCTTGTTCAGCAGGCAATTCGTTCTGGATGGTGAGCTTAATTTTTCAAGTGCTAAAGTTCTTATGAACTATTGTTGTGAATAATCAATTCAAGATTAGTTATCTGGTAACAGTTGCTCGTGCTTTTGTGTAAATCACCTAACCTTGAACTGTGTGGTATGGGCTTAACAAGCAATATCAAGGAACTTTCTTCTGTAGCATCCTATTCAAATTGAACCTGAGTGTGCATCTAAATTTCCATGAATTTTTATGGAAGAATGTCCATAATTGTAATTGCTGCTGAAGTTCAGAAAAGTTCTGCTCTCTTTAGAACTATTAACAAAACATCTTGTTGCAAGTACCATGATCCAGTTTAGATTTGGGAGAGGAAGTTAGAAGTCTCACTCAGATTAGTCTAGGTCTTATAATTTTTAACTGATGGAATATGACTCATCTTTATCAAGAGCATTAAGGTGCTACTGCATTAAGATATTGATAAGCTTGATATACATTGTTGAGCCCCTCTCTAATAGCTTAAGCTTTTAGATGAGTTGGTAACTTAACATGGTATCAAGGTCTTGGGTTCGAGTCATCCCGCTTGCATTTGTTACCCGAAGTATTGTGAGTGCACATGTTGGCACCTTGTTTGGTTTGTGATGCCCCTTGGTTAGGGGGAGGGTTAAGCTTGATATGCATTGCCGAGCCCTCTCTAAGAGCTTAAGCTTTTAGATGAGTTGGTAACTTAATAGATATGAATATTGTTCTCTTTAAATAAGATAGTGAACACTGCAACTCATGCATATGGTGAAGTAAATGCAGAAATGCTGTTTTCTCTGATATCAAATTATGTCACTGGCTTTTGTCTCCTTACCTTGGTGTCCAAGTTATCAAATAATCTGGTATTACTGACGATAATCTTTAGAAGTTCGTTAAGGATGGAGGTACCTCACAGTTGGTAGATGGAAAAATTAGAATCAAGATTCATGTTTTCCAACATTGGATCCTCGCCAGCTTGAGAATTGTTCTCCCAGTGTCTCGTAACATAGCTGATCTTGGGAACGTCCAACAGACCTTGCGAAGCTTAAAATTTTTGTACGCATTGTTCTCCTTGTTCAATCTTATCTAAAGGACTTTTTGGTTTTCAGTAAGTTCTTAATTGGAAGTATAAATTGGCACTACTAGTTTCTTTGTTATGTTTTTGCTTGTTCACATATTCAGATGGATCCATTTGAATATTTGTTATATGGCTAGTGGAACATTACGCTTTAAATGTTGGTTACTCTTGATACAATGTGGCAAAATTTATCCATCAGGCGTCCCATTGAAGAAATATTAAAGCTATTGCCTGGACCACATTCAGAAACAAAAAGGGTTAGTGTAGTTATTGTTTATTTTCGTAAATAACTCTCTATTTTGCATTTTCTGCTACTATCACACCTAATTTACTTTATCATACGTGTCTACAGAGTGCATTTGCAAACAGTCCATCATATGACTCACTACCAGGGTCTGCACAGCATATTGTCAAGTAGGCTTCACTATCATTTCCTAAAATTTTGGAAGATACATGAATATCTATTGTTTACCTTAGGGTTTCTTGTGTGTTTGGTTTCTATACCTTGTCCCCTCTCCCCGCTACCCTCTTTATTTTCACACGCTGCTACTCTGCTGTAAGAGACAAACTCATTTTCAGTTGAGTATTAGTTAGAGCATAGGATAACAATGCTTGTACTTAACCATGGCCTCTTCACAGAAGCCAAAAGGGATATGGCTACCATTCTCGTTAAATATCAAAAGACTTGTGTACCCCATTTGTTTGGTTATGATTTTATATTCTGAAAATTTCATTGTGAACTTGTTTCCTGCTTGATCCTAGAGTTGTAGTAATAGCTCATCTTCCAGTCTTAATTTCTCATGTCTCACCTTTTTCAACTTATTCCAGACTTCGTGATGGAAGGCGGTCTCTTGTCCTAGTTGTATTCATTGGAGGGGTGACATTTGCAGAGATTTCTGCACTTCGTTTTCTCAGCGCTCAGGTATTGTAGCTGTTTTCAAGTCATGAGCATTTAGCTTTTAGTATCTCTCAATGGTTGCTTTTACGAAGTGAATAAGCCATAAGGCCTCGTTCACACCTTTCTCACTGTTGTCAAATCACAAATTTATGATTAATTTGTTGGTTTTAAATGCTTAACAAAAACCGACTATTCAAATGTCGTGCAATCCATCAGCAGATGACTCTGAATTCTATTGGCACTAACATATATTCAACTAAAGTGCTCAACATATTTCTGAACTATGGACTTCTCACTTAAGGATGGAATCACGGATATAACTAGTCAATAGGGCTTCTGCTTCAGTACTTTGAACAGAAATCCGAATGAGATTTTGAGACGGTGAAATATTACAGTGACCATATTCTTGAAGATGGAAGACACGAGCCCAGTAAAGCTTGGCCCAGTTGATTTGCAGGCCTAGTTAACATTTGATTTTCCCTTTGTCAATGTTTTAATCAATATTTCTCGAATGAAATGTAGTAGTACCTTAACTACCGATAGCATTGTACTCCCTCCATCCCATAAAAATAATCCCATTTGACAAGTCAAACTTTTTAAGATTGTAGTTTTACTTGCTTGTACCCTCAAAAAATTACAATATAATTTATCTATTTTTAGAAGAGGAGGGCTATTAACACCCTCATTTTCTCTTTATTCACCCATTTTCCTAATACACCCACCATTCTTATTTTACACCAACCTAAATACTTAATACACCCACCTTATATTTCCTATTTTACCCCCTTTTAATAATCTTTTTTTTTCTCTCATCCTCCCTGAGCCCGCTCCTCCCCCTCTTTTTTTCTCTCTCACTCTCCTTCCCTCCCCCTCCATTCACTGCCTCATGGTGACCCAACCCAGCCCCTCCCTCTCTTTTTTTTTTTCTTCTCCTCCCTTCCCTCCCTCCCTCTTTCTCTCGTTCTTTTTTTTTCTTCTACCCCATACCCTCCTCTTTGTCAAACCCGCCGGAGATTTGTCAAACTTGCCAGAGATTTCTCGTTCGGCTATGGTTGACCGAACAACATTAGGCCTAGCCAAACAACACTCAACCATGGCCGAACGAGAAATCTCCGGCGAGTTTGACAAATCTCCGGCGGGTTTGACGGAGGAAGGAGGGGAAGAAGGAAAGAAAGGGAAAAAAAAAAAAAGAGGAATTCAAAGGCTGCAGAGGGAGAGGAGCTTAGGAGAGAATTTTTCAACCAAAGGCTGCGGGTGGCTGAAGGGAGAGGGGAGAAGGGAAGAAGAAAAGAAAGAAAAAAAAAGAAAGGTAGGGAGAACAGAGGCGGCGGCAGAAGGGAGAGGAAGAAGGAGAGAAAGAAAAGAAAAAGGGTAAAGGGTATTGAGGTCTTTTTGTAAGATGACATTTTTGTAATTAAAATTAGAAGGGTGTATTTAGAGGAGTTGTGGGTGTTAATAGCCCTCCTCTTTTTAGAAATGAGACTATTTTTTTGGGACAAACCAATGAGGAAAGATGGACTATCTTTTTGGGATGGAGAGAGTATCAATATTCTTCCTTATCTGCCATTTATCTACAGTACAGACTTGAAAACAAATATGTTATCCACTCGCCACAAACCCCAAAAGTCCAAAATTTTAAGCCCATCGGTAAAAGTAGTTACATGTATAGTTCTTCCTTTTGTTTTTGATTTCCTTACCATTTATGATGCAAATTCCTAAATCTCGTTACCTCTATGATGGCCCACTTGATGTCTCCTTCAAAAATCATCAAATAATATTCAGATTAAGATCTTGAACTTCTTTCACTTTCCTGAAGCACCTCTTTATTTCTCTTTTTCATCGGCAAAAACAAACTTTTTAGTAACAAGTAAGTGATATTACAAGATTAACTCGACATGTTAAACCTGGTACTAACACAACACTCCTTACAGAACAATTTCTTACACTAAAAAGGATACTGTTTAGGTTATTCACAACAGCTGTCCTTCCACAACTGAACGCTCAAATGGGAAAACAGTCCACAAAGCACGCGTACTGCCATACAAGCTGATACAACACTCCATAAAGCTACTCTACACAACTTCTAATAACAGCGATTCCCACCAAATTCAAAATCAGAAAAACAGGGCTTATAATGAAACACATTAACCATGTAGAGTATGCCATGTTCGATTTATTTCCTGCCTTGAAAATAGAGAATCTCTTTTCTTAACATAAGGGGTAGCCTCTATATCATTTTAATTATTGATAAGCCAAAAAAGAGGTTAGTAACGAATCTTTCCTGCTTTTTACAAATATAACCAATGAAAAGGAGACCAAATTTACGCGTCAGACCAATATTATCAAACCAAAATAAGGAAGATCCCAGAATCAATGGAAGTCCTAATCTGGCATTATGATCAATAATGTATTATTCTGAGAAGTATAGAGATTAGAATATCAGGCCATGGATCCTTGGGGTAGAGTAGAGATTGTAGACAAAGAAATTTGGAGAGAGAATCACGGTTTTTATAATGGAGAGTCATTTAATTCTCAATTAAAGAGGCTGACCCACTTTTGGAGGAATCATTGGGGGAAGGAGAAGAGGTCCAGTTGAGATACAAAGAGATTCTTGAACTTCTGTTGCGCTTAATTTACAATTACTGGAAAGTTGAAATTAAGTTTTTAATTATCTCATTAACAACAAGTCATTGATAACTGGTTGACGAGATGAAAAGATTGTTATTGTTCAGTTATGACTTATGAAGGTGTATGGAACAAGTGGTTCACCCCATATGATTAAGATTATTGGAAAGGGGAATAGACACGGGTTCAATCTTGTCTCTAATGAAAGAATAAAGGTACAAACCCAATATTAATTCACTAATCACAAGTACAATATCTAATTGAGAATGAGGATATGGCAGGAATATTTTGATTTCTGAGGATAGTATACGTCCAAAAACAATTTTACAGCATTGGGACTTTTATTAGCAGTATGGCTATAGATGTAGATATAGATACAGCCATTCTCTAATGGAAATGTTTTGTCTTGCAGGAAGGGATGGCATATGACTTGATTATAGGAACAACAAAAATGGTTAACGGCAATAGCTTGACAGAAACCTTCATGCAGAACTTGGGTTGACTTGTAAAGACTTGTTTCGTGTTTACTGCCAAGACTTGGTTGTTTGTGGCTTGGTACTGTGAGCAAGGAGGCTATTTTTTGCATGCTGCAGTTAGCGCTTGCAACAAATTTGGCTACTTTGATAGCTGATTGTTGCCTGAGGTCAATAACAAGGGGTGGTGGATGGTTCAGCTTTACATTGTTTCTGTATTCTATGTATATGACATTTTCTACGGGGCTTCCCTGTGGTGCATTCATTTTTTTGTGTTGCCATGGTTAAGTTTTTTTTTTTTTAAATTTCCTTGAGAAACAAATGTAAGTGCTTATTGCTCTTATTAATATATGGGAGTTTGGTTTTGATTGAAAGGTTGCCACTTAAAAATTTGTTTGACTTTTTTTTCTTCCTGAAAGTATATATAGCTAATATGCCCCTATCCAATATGGTTTTATTATTATGCTCTATACCCACATTGAGTATTGACACGGTAAAAAAATGCGCGAATGTGATGCTCTCTTTGCTCCATTCTAGGAACAAGAAAAGATATTGCTTCCAACAACTATGAAACTTTCTGCAAGCCATACAAAAGATGCGATCAATGAATTATCAAAGACCAACCAGCCCCCAACTTTAGAATGATAGTTACATCAAATCTAAGAAATGATTATCACCCTTACCTCCAAATTGAATAAAATTTCCTTCTTTCTGTACCTTACAAAGAGAGCATCATTCGCATTTTTCTATGTTCTATAATTTTAATTAAATTCAGAAAAATCTTTTCAACAAGAAGCCAAATCCCAAAGGAGTGCAACTCATGTGTCTTTTACTATGAAAAAAAAAAAAAAAAAAATGAAAAGCTTCTTGGATGATGAACCATAATTTTAGAACATTCTGAAATTCTAAAAACAAATAAAAATAATTACTATCAAGAATAATTGTTACTACTGTCTCTAGATAAGTGTCACTTTAAAAAAGAAAAAAGAAACAATTTATCCAATATGTCACTCTTTTACATGTCAAACATTTACAGGTAAATTTGCAATGACAACTTAGCAAAAAAATGAATTACTTGCACAACATTACATAACAAGGATACATCTTTGGCAGTAGAAGAAAACTCATCATATATACACTGTAATTCATTAACAGAATAAAGTACAGAACAGATTGGGCACTTGAGGTTTATTATCCACACTCAGCCACCGTGACCCGTGAAGACCATGCTCGTCTTTGACATCGCTTCCAAAGCTCAATTACTCCGCATGACCAATAATACATGCTATCTTCAACAACGCTGCCTCTACCCCCGAAAAAGAGGAATAAATAAATAAAAAGAACGAAAAGAGAGAGCTCATCTGCTTTCTATTCCTTTGTACAGACACCTTTGAAAACACTTTTATGAACCTATCTATCTGTATATAACCACGTACATTAACGGAAAGACAGACTCCTGCTATAAATTACACACACACACCTCATCTCAATAGTTGCAGATTTTTTTTTTACCAAGATGGTATCAGCTGATGTTACAGATTAACGACCTCTTCAACTCGTTGGAGAAGTTCCAAGACACTTCCTGCTTTTCTCTTAGCCCTATCAGTCCCATTCTCCGACAACTCTTTTAATACCTCTTCTGCTCCAAGCTCCTTTGCTATTTTCAAGTACTGTGTATCACCTGCACATAAAGAACACAACACCGCTGATGCATTCTCCCGGTTCCTCGGTGAACCTGTCCTTATCACCTCCACCAAAATCGGAACCGGCTCGGCTTGACCAATGGCTAGCTTGCCTTCGTGATGGCTGGCTAATATGGCCAATATTGCTAAAGCCTCGTCTACCATTCCACCTCCTGCATCCTTAAGTAGTCTCATTAATGGTCCCACAATTCCCGCCCTCACAGCCCTCACTTTATTTCCTTGATAGATCGAGAGATTAAAAATGGCTGTAGCAGCATCTTTCTTCCCTCTTGGAGTACCTTCATTAAGCAAATCAATAAGAGCTGGGATGGCACCCGCTGCTCCTATTGCCACTTTATTCTCATCCACCACTGATAGACTGAAAAGGGTTGCAGCTGCGTTTTCTCTTGCTTCCATGCTTCCATTTTTCAGCACATCAACTATCTCAGGTATAGCACCGACACTGACAATAATACCCTTGTTGGCCTCATTTATTGATAGGTTTAGAAGTGCAGTAACTGCGTGCTCTTGTGTTCGACAATCTAGAGAGGATAGTAAATCCACAAGCAGTGGAATGGCACCTGCCTCAGCAATGCACACTCGGTTATCTGCATTTCTCTTTGCTAGTAGTCTGAGCTCACCTGCAGCTGCTCGTTGCTGTTCTGAATTTCCGTTTGCAAGCTTCTGCAGTAAGGAATCAATAGCTGCTCGATCACAGTCAGAACTGCCACTTCCTGGTTTTTTGTTTCTACAATTCCCTTGTTTCTTTGGCAGCTCAACTCCATTACTCTCACACCACAATGCAATAAGACTCTTCAAGACATAATTGGGCGTTAAGGCTGTGTGCAATAGAGTTTGCTGCGTCTTTGGACAGGTTTTGTGACCTGCATCTAGCCATTTTTGTATGCAAGATCTTTCATATGTCTGCAGAAGGAAGCGAAAGAGTGTCAAACTATGCCAAGCTATATGTGAATATAGAACTTCATCTTCGAATGAAATATCGAAATATAAAATGGGGGAAAAACACTTCGGAGCCGTTTGGTAATAAGGATTAAGGCCGGAAAGGATTAATAAGCCGAATTGTTGGATGTTTGGTACGCAATAGGCGATCGAGACTATTAGCATGAGTTATCCGAATAACGTCTTTATCCCCTCACTAATAATACCAAGGGAGAGGGTGGTATTATTAGTACCCTCATTAAAAAAAAAAACACGTGATTAACATTTTTAATTCCAAAATTACCTCCAATATATAAGTAGGGATTAATAGCGAGGCGCTAATAATACCGGGAAAAATAATAACATTTAAATGCCTATCATCATTTTCTTGTATTTATTATTCTCCCTCCGATCCACTCGAAGAGCCCTAAGCTCTATTTCCAGATGTTCCACTTAAAGAGTTTTGTTTAAAAGTTTATATATTTTATGAGTTTCCAAAAATTTTCTCATTCACATTACACTAATAATTTAGAAAAATAATATTTCAATCCTTAAAAACAAGCGCATCGTTGTGTGTGTGTGTGTGTGTAAATGACCAATAACTTTTTATATACATATGGGTTACACAATATTTACTAGACAGTTTATATTTCATTTTAGGGTAAACTAAGGTCAGGCAAGTTTCGAACCTGTCCAGTCGAGACAATCACAGGATCTTTCATCAATTCAAGAGAAATTGGGCACCGAAAATCATCCGGGATTACAGGAGATCTGTGCCTTATCAAGCTCATTTCACCATCAGAGGTATCAACATCTGGATTTCCTATCATCACACAGTCCTTTATCTTCTTCAGGACAAATGACATCGTCTCAAAGCAGTCTTCCAGAACTCCACCAGTTAATATAACCATATCATGAATGGCAAGTGACTCCCTCTTTAGATCATTAACAGTCTTGAGTTGCAGCATTTCCGAAAGCCTGTTTAAGACTTCAACGTCAGGTTCTTTTTCCTTTCGGACTATTGCCAAATCCATCTGAAACTGTAAATCAGGAGAGTCCACTCTTCCTTTGGCTCTTTTAAACTGGGCATGCACAAGCTCTATCTGAAAGAAAATCAAGCAGGCCAATGTTGTTTTCAATACCCACAAAAAGAAAAAGAAAAACAAAAGAAAGAAGATGAAGAAAAGTTAAGCGCACAAGTAAAATATCTTTTAAATTCTTGAAAATCGAAAGATTCTAACCTGTTCTTGAACTTCCTCAGATATATCAAGTTTATCATAATGAATTTTGCTCAATGCTTCTTCTATCTGTGCTGTTACAGCATGGAACCTCTCTGAAATTTTGTCTATTTGCAGAGCCTGCAACATGGACAATACAGCTTACTTTAAACAAAAAAATTGAAATAGCAACTTATTTATAGGACAATAACGTTGCTTAAGCCGAAAGACAAACAGTAATGACCAATCATTATTAAAGAAATAAATAAACTCTTTCATCAGATTACTAATGGAAGATAATAAGAACATGGATACTTCAGCAGCAGCTATAAAATCTGTAAATCACAATTCCAGCAATTTAAGAAATACTTGGTGCTTTTTATTTTTATCTTTTTCCTTAGGATGTCAATGGGAGACAACTTCTGACCTTTAAAGGTCAAGTTTACACAAAAACTGAACAAAAACACCTCCCTCCCTCTGTCACAATAGTTGGGCTACTCAACCCTGGCAGTGCAAATTTACAGTACTACATTGAGAAAGTTAACAAACATCAAAAAGCTTCGTACAGTACGAGATAAAAACTGTTAAATCCCTATGTCATCAATCTACCAAAGTCTTCTCTTCCAACTAGTTAAAGCTGTCCAGTGCTGTTCATAAAGTATGAGAAAGCTTTTCCAGTATCAATCTCCTATAGAACCACCCATAGTTCTCAAAGAATTTTACACATTTCCATATTAGGAAAATGGAAAGATGAAGAAAATGCATTCTTATAATCAAACAAGAACCTCAAGTAACAATGCCATACTGCATGTCAAGTATATGGATGAAGTTCCTACATAACATGAATTCCCAAAACAATGCAGAACTTAAGTTTGGCAAGCAACCACAAAACCATCACCTCTTAAATTGAAGCAGTACTGCCTCATTTCCTCTCAAATTTGAGTTGTGCGTTTCATTTACGAGTGTTCCACTGACGACATTCTCACTTTACCCCCAATTCATGAGAAAGCAAGTTGGACGCAGCAAAAGAATTTTAATTATTATGGTTACTTCCAAGGCTAATTATGTACTTTTCATTATTAGAACCATGCAATACTGGGAAATTCAGACAACCCAAAATTATCTTCAGCAATTCTAGGACACATACATCGTAGACTGTGCACCCGTTAGGAAGCCAGGCAGACCAGAACTAGACATCCGTAATAAAGAAAGATATGAATGAATTGAATTGAGTGTTTTAGCTTTAGCAAAATAATTAAGAAAGAAATTCCAATTATAAACCAAAATTAAGAAAGAAAAGCCTATGAGTTGTATTCTTTACTTGCGATTTCTCTATCCCTTACTTTCACTTTCTCATCAACGACGCAAACAAATTTCACCACAAATCGCAGCCTAAAAACAATTTAAACAAAAACATTCATGACAACTATTTAAAAACAACAAAATGAGCCGCCAAAAAGGAAAAGATAGGAAAACGAACAAAACAAATACAAAAATTACCTGAAAAATCTTGCTACCCTCATTGACTGATCGGAGAAGCTCCATAGCTGAATTCAAAGCCATTTTCAACAACTGGAGCCCCCTCACATCTTCCGCACCAAGCTCTTCTTCGCTATCCTTCAACTCCTCGAACAAAGGGCTCAATAGCTTCACCCTCCTTACCAAATTACCGTACATCCTCCTTGACGCGTTTCTGCACTCAGGTAACCCAGAGATTTCCTTTACTGAGTCAACGAGTTGACTCACCAAGTCGCTACTTTCTTGATTCTCCATTAACCCACCTCCCATATGAGCTACCAATTGAAACCCTTTCAGAAATGGGTCACGATTGAAGGTTTGGAGGGAATTGGGGCTAGACTCAGGTGAGAGAATTGGTTGAATTTTGATGGGTTTGATTCAATTGAGGATTATTTGTTCTGTACAACAAATCTCTAAATTTTAAAAAAAAAGGGGGATTGGGCTTAGAGTTTAGGGTTTTAGGAGAGGGAAATTCGAGGTCAACTAATGGCGTGAATGGCAGTGGTTGATGAAGAAGCTCTGTTATGGGAAGAAGAGAGGGAGAGAAAGAGAGAGAGTTGAACGGTGGATTAATTCTGAGATTAGATTAAAATGTCAAAATTTTTAAGAAATAATTATTGTTAAAGTCTTTGGTAATGTTACTGTTTTCAATTGGAAGGTGGGGAGAAGAAGATTGGGAAGGTTACATAAAGATGACATCATTTATGATCTTCACTTGCATTTTTTCTTTGACGAAAGTACCCTCATTATCTAAAATTAAATGAAGTTGAATATTTGACAGAATAAAAAGAAAACTTTAATAATCATGCATTCTAAAATTGATTTATTTACATTAGATAATTAGGGCTTCACGTAGTCTTATTGAAATAATTGAGACAAACAAATTGAGTTGTAGGAAGTAAAATAGTTACATGCATTCCCTCTTTTTGTTATTATGGGAGACTCTGGGTGTATTTATAATGAAAATTTAGAAGTTAGATTTTGAACTTTTATTTTATAGTTATTGAAAAAGAAATAAGAGAAAGACCGAGAGAAATGAGCCAAGAGAGAGAGAGAGAGAGAGAGTCAAAAACAAAAAATTAAAATTTCTAAATTTTGCAAGGAGAATAAACCCTTAGTGAATTACGAATCAAATTTTAATTTCTTAGCAGCATAAAATAGCACACATTTTAGATTTTTTCCTAAAGCCCTGATTGTTAAAACTGAGAATTAAGCTCTGAAAATTGAAATCTAAAAAAGTAGAGCTAAAAACATTAAGTTACTTAAAAAAAATTATTACTTTGTTTTTTTATTTTTTGTCAACTTGATTAAATCTGACCAAAGATTAATAAAAATTTACAAATTTCTATGAAAATAACAAAAATTGTTCCTAATAGTATTCTTGAGGATAGAATGCACCAAATGTCCATGTACTTTGTCATAATAGTTAAAATTGTCCCTATTTTATTATGCTATCGCGTTTTTAATTTTTTTTTTTTTATCTATGTACAATTTTTATCACTTTCAGACTGTCCATCTGTCCAATTTTTTTGCTAACTAACCACTATCTTCGCCATGTACCAATCATGTGATCAATTTTAAGGAGTATTTTTGTTCGTTCAATAATTAATGCAATTTAAAAAAAAAAATACAGTTACCCAAAAGTGTATTTTGCTTATTTTATTTGGCTAAAGATATTAGGGAGTAGCAAGCACCCAAAAAGATGGATTGCCTATCTGACACTATCCTTTGTCATTTCCTCAACATACTTTGAGAAAAACAATGTTAGCTTTGACATTTTCTTTAAAATGTTTAAGTTACTTCCAAATTTAAAAAAAAAAAAAAAAACCAAACAAACCAAAATGCCCATCCGAACAGTAAAACATTTTCCTGGTTTTTCCACGTCACATGTACTGGAGAGTAAGATTCTTCAGGCAATTCACTTTGAATTTAAATGGTTAATTTAAAATTTTTTTTATCAATAATTGAGACCAGCATACGTATATTATTCTTCTTTTTATCAAATATGTACTCTCTGTTCCCAGAAAAGAAATGCTCCATTCGTCTTTAAATTATTGTCTTATTTAACTTGGTATATGGATTAAAAAAATTAATTGACTTAATTATTAATATTTATATAGTGTGTAATTTTTATTAATGCCTATGTATATGTGGCTCATAATTAAAGTAGAAAAAAAAATAAGGGTAAAATAGTAAAAGTGTTGTTCTAAAAAGAAAACTTTCAAATAAGATAATTATTTTGAGACGAAAAAAAAAATAATACAATAATTTAAGGACGGAGGGAGTATATGTGAAAACTGAAGAAGGGTATATTCGACCAGGTTGAAAAAGTCAGCTTCGTTGACTGGGCTCCGTGTATCGTCTTCTCAAACTAGCCTCAAGTTTAATCTGCTCAAAAGCCCGGCGTGGCTCAGGTTGGCTTCAGCTGAGAGTGGATTTAGTAGGCTACCAAATGGTCCAAATTCATGACCGGGTGTAGCATTATATAGTAGCCTTTTCAAAATTTTTTTTTTTAATTTTTAGAAACACTCCTAATACTGACCTAGTTTCCTGATGAGACAATCTCCAATTAGATCGAGTTCTTAATATTCAACAAATCTGTTGAGATTTCTAGTTTGTGTTCCTAATATTCAACAAATGTCTTGAGATTTTTAGTTTGAGTTCCTAATATTCAACAAATGTTTTGAGATTTCTAGTTTGAGTTTTCTGTTAAGTCCGTTTGTGATAAATTTATTCCTCATAAAATCTCTAGGTTAGGCATGTTGGTCTATCTTTAATTGGTGCGAGAATGTGAATTAGTCGAGGTGTGATGTGCGCAAACTGACGTAAAATCCTAACTTGTTGCTAAATATAAAAAAAACCAAAAAAAAAAAAAAAAAAAACTATGCTTTCTTGTGTTTTGTTGAGTTCTAAATATTTACAGTTTACACAACCTATTCATCAAAACTAACATCACTTACTTATACTATACGTAGAGGTGACAATTTTTGCCCATACTAGTATGTTTGCTCAAACCGCCCACAAAGTAATAGGTATGTGCGCATATAATATTGTAAGTGAGCTTAAATGAACACGCCCATTTTCGTCCATTAATTCAAATGAGCTTATATAGGCATAATGGGCACCCATATAGTCCCCTACCACCTCCAGCCGGCAACAACCTCTGACGACGACCACCACCGTCGGTGACAAATTCCGGCGACCACTACCACCGGCGACAACAACCTCTGCGAGCGCCACTACCACCCGCAATAACCTCCGACAACACCATCGCCACCTGTGAGAACCTCTAGTAACCACCCCCACCACCACCAACGACAACCTCCGACATCCACCACACAACGACCACAACCACTATTAGGGACAACCTTTGGCGATCATCACCACCACCGTTGATAACCTTCAGCGTCAATCACCGTCGTTGGCAACAACCTCTGGAGGCCACCACCATCACCGGTGACAACCTCCGCCGGTCACCACCACCTCCAGTGACAACATTCGGTGAACACCAGCATCGTCGACAACATCTACCGCCTATCTCCACTGTCGCCCACCACCGCCGTCCAAGACTTTAGTTAAAATGATTTTTTGTAATGTTTGTTTTACTTAATAATTTTATTTTTTCAAAAAAAGTCTAATTTTTATAAACACTACATGAACGATATGTAAATTAATAAGCTATGTATATAATTTTTATAAAATTTTCAACTTTATATTTTATATATATTATTAACATCTTAGCTATATTCAAATATTTTAATAAATACGATTGTCTCTAGTACCATATATATATATATATATATATTTCTTAATTATTTGATTTTTTATTAACTCAACGAGTGAAAAACGGAAAGTATGATAATAGTGTTGATATTTTAAATGGAAATAAAGCTTACAAAAAAAACAAAAAACAAAACAATCATTCCCCATCAAAAGCTACATAAGCCGGCAATACTTTCCTCCCACCGAGTATACGGTAAACAGAGTCGCGGTCGCAGTTGGGTAGCCAATGTGGAAGAAACGGCGAATTATGGACTGTAACGTGGACGGCAAATCCAGGTGGACCCTACACGTTTGGATCTGGCTGGGCGTTTGCCGGTCAAGCATCGCCGTCAATGAATATTGCATTATGTACGCAATAGGGACCCACTTTACCGCCAAAACCTAACCCCAAACACACACACACACACACACACACTCATTCGTTTGTATTTGCATTTTTTGTCAACGCCATGCGCAGTCAGTCTCCTTTGCTTTCTCACCCTTAGATCCAAGTTGTGTGTGTCATCACAATTTTCAGCGTGCCGTTAAGCGGTTATGGCCGATGATTGATTTGTAGAGCTCCCAATCCCATCAGTAACAATCTTCTTCTTTTCTCGAGTTTATCAAAGATTTATTTATACAGAATACTACTTCTAATGCTCAAATAATTATAATAATTTGGTACATTTATTTTGGGACAATATATAGAAGAAATTGATAGATAGGAGTTCCTTATAATTGGGACCGAACTAAACAATTCGCGAACAAAAATCATTTCATTCAAACTTTTATGTTTTTTTGTTGTTGTTGATATTTGTGTAAATTTCTTTTTTAACTTAATATTGTATCAAAAATATGTAAATAAAGTAGTAGTCAACTAAATATTTTTTAATTATTGAATGATCTTCAAAAATTATTTTAAAAATATAATTATATTCAATCCTTAAATAATTTTCCTTTGCTTAGAAAAAAGTTATTTTTCTTCAATATATATGTCCCAAAGTAATTAATTAATTTTTTATTTTATTAAAAAATTTCAAATATATGTCTAAAATATCTTTACTAAGTGCAAGATGGAACCCCCCCCCCCAACAATTTGATATCATTAAAGGATACTTAAAAATACAAAAAAATTATTAGAAACGAAAATACATATATTGACCACCAATAAGAAATACTTATTCTGAAAAAAAAAATTATAATAAACGACCACTAATTTGCATATATTGACAACACTTAATTTTTGTCAGACATTAAATCAACAAACGCAAATATTGAATAATGATAATTTTTTTTAAAAATATTTTTAAAATGTATTAATTAATCTCAAAATTAAATTAAACTCGTGCAAAGCACGGGCTCAATAACTAGTGTATATAAATCTACTCTGAACCAAGTAATACATTTTTATTATCTCAGTTGACAAAAAAAAAAAAACAAAATAACAAAAAAGCACATTTTTCCTTTCGTAACATTATGTTAGGTTTGAAATTCTTAGCCCAATAGCACCCAATACAGGTCTTAAAGTTCAATGTTACAAAATCTCTACCTTGTTTTAGGAGACCAAGTTGCTAAACCCCTAACCTAGGGCATGATGTATGAGAGGAAGATTGTTAGGTTATTCCACGTTTGTCAAAGTGCTTTGTTACTAAGTTTGAGTCAAAATTACATCCTACGAGCTAGCTTTTGGAGTAAGAAGGTCCAGTAGCATCTAACGCAAGCTCTGCCATTCTTTATTGACTTCAAATTACATATTTGAAGCCGTAATCTTATTCAAGGAACTTGTTTTAAAATCCTCCATTTAGTTTACACAATAATGTTACCTAGTTGGAAATGTGAAACTAGTTTGTTATATGTTCTTCGGCCTCTTTTGTGCAAAAGTTAACTCAAAGAGTAAGACTTTCCCAATCACTTGTTAACCCGATACCCAGCTCTTTCCACAATTAATACTGAAGGACCAAAGAATTTCCCCTCAAACATCATGCCCTAGGTTGTTCCCCCTTTGAATTAGCCTTTGGCATAAGCAGGTCTAATAGCACCCTACACGGGTATTTGAGCACGTCATATTATGATATGACTAGTTTTTACTGCGTGCGTTAAACGCACGACATAGATATTTTTTTAATTAAGACTAATTATTAAAATATTTTAGCCCAAATTATTAAATTGTAAGACTAATCATTAATTTTTTTTAAAACCCAAATCGGCTCATATAAATAAAAACTATAAAAGCCTTTTCCTTTGAGTAAATTAATTAAATGTATGAGTTATATGAAGAAAGGTCACATAATTTGTTTTTAGGCTAGCCTCGTAGAATTATTCAAGCTCATTAATTTTCTTTAACCCAAATCGGGTCATATAAATAAAAACTATCAAACCTAATCTCTCATTTCTCATTCCCAAACCCTAAATCTGCCACACCCACTCTTTCACTCAAAAAAAAAAAAAAAAAAAAAAACTTAACAATCCCGCTTCGAACGCACCATCATCTCCCTAAACTCATTACTAATTTCATCACAAAAGCCTAAAAGAACCCTAAACCAGCCGCACAATCTTAGTTGCTTTAACACAATAACCCAAAAAAACCCTATGCTTTACCAAATCAGTTAACAATCGTTGACTAAATAGCACCAAATTCATCAATGATTTCACATAAAAACCCTAGAAAAACCCTAAATTAATCAAACGCACCTTCATCTCAGCTTTCTGTTTACCAAAAATGGTTGAAGGGGTTAAGCTAGGAGCGTATCATCTCCTAAACAGTGAGATGATATGCTCCTAGCTTTCCCCAAAATCAGTAAATATGGTTTGCATAGTTTTACTCTTATCACATTCTATCGTTGAAAGGGGTATGCTAGAATCACATCTCATCTCCTGAAAAGTTGAAATTGTTCGATTCTACCCATCCCCGAAACTAGATTATTACGATTAATGATCCAAAATTTGCAACTAGTAGGACTATGGTTTAACTGTTTTCTCTCATCGATATAAAAGGTAATCATTTACAGTAATTTGAAATTACTATATTTGACCATTTTCACGTGACAGATTGCATAAATATGAGGAAATCTATCTTCTATTGCTCAGATCTGGGGATATATATATCTTCTACTGCTTAGATCCAGGGAAATTTCAATCTTCTATAGCTCAAATATGGGGATATATATTTTCTATTGCTAAGATCTGATGATATCTAACGTTATTTATGGTTTAAATTTTAAAAATAATACTCATTTCGTCCCTTAATTATTGTCTTGTTTGACTCGGCACACGGATTAAGAAAAAATAATTTATTTGATTATTAATATAAGTATAATGTGTAATTTTCTTTAATGCCCATGTGTATGTGGTCCATAATTAAAGTATGGGAAAAAGTAAGGGTAAAATGGTAAAAAAAAATATCTTAAAAAAGAAAGTTTTCAAATAAGACAATTATTCTGAAATGGACAAAAAAAGAAAGAAAGACAATAATTTAGAAACGGAGGGAGTACTATGTTTTACTAATGATAGTTTATTACTAAAAAATTAGAGGAGACTAAAGATGAATGACAATAAAAAGAAATAACTAGATATCATGCCACGATTTTTTTGGATATGCGATTCTCCATCTTGTATTGCTCAGATCAGTGAGTTGTTGGATGATTTTTTTTTATTAGCGGCTCTCTATCTTTTATTCCAGTTATTACTCAAAAATGAACTCATAAACAAAATAAAATTTACATTTTTAATTCCTTTTTTTTTTTTCAAAAAACAACACATAAACAGAATCAACTTATTCTATAACTAAATTAATTTTATAAATGGATAATTTTTCTCAAAAAAAAAAAAAACTGTATGTTTTACTATTTTTATTTTATTAGTGAAAAAATAAAATGAAATATAAGTATTTGCTTAAGAGATATTAACTGTCCTTAAGGGATGACTTAGTGGTAGAGCTGAGACTTTACAAATCCCGAGGTCACAGGTTCAATCCCTTCCCACGCTCCCTTAGGGCATAAAAATAAAACTTAAGAGATATTAACTATATTACTTAAAAATAAAAAAGATAAAATAAACAAAATTCAAATGTTAAAGCAGTTTTTAAAAAAAAATTATAATTCTGTTTTGTCATTTAAGGATAACAAAAGCAACATTGATAATTTTAATTTTTAAAATTTTTATTAATACAAAAAAACAACTCATTTTCAGAATAACCTTATTCTAGTGGTAAATTAATTTTATTGAGTTGTACTATATTGAAGATGCAAGAATTGTCAGGATCATGAGAAGTATTTAATGCAATCACATATAATTTCTTGAAATTTACCATAGTCCATCTAACGTGTTATTAGATACTTTAGATCTAATTCATTTGATATGTAGTATAAGCTACATTCCTGAAATTTTGTTTCAAAATTTTTAATCAATGCTTTACTAATTGTAGCTTGAATCCTCTCCCCCTGTAAGACAAAAAAAAATTGTTATGAAAAATCAGAATATATAAGATAGGTTTTATACTTACCTCGGCATCAACAATGACCAATTCCAAACTGGGTGTGACTTTCAAATGGTAACAACTATTTTTTTTGTGAGTCTCACTTTCAGAATCCAATATGATATTTATTTGTGGATATTTTTGAGCAGTGTTGGAACGAAGGCAATAATTTTTTGGTAATAAAATTGTGGATGTTTCTTTTCTAATACGCAAAAATAGAACTGAAGGTTCACGAAAACCAAATATATAAGAGGTGGGAAACCAAAGGAATGTTGGCTTTGGGAATTCAACATATTTAAGTTTACATCAATAATTGGATGTATTGTGTTTTTATTATTATTAAAGGAATAGATTAAATATATTTAGATATTGTTAACATAGAATTATGTGTAACTATATATATATATATATATATATATATATATATATTGATTTCAAGAAAAACTAGCTAGTTAATACTATGTGAAATAACAAAAGAAAAAAAGTCCGTATACGAAATTACATCACAAGAATATTAGAACTATAAAAATACTGAGCTTTGAAAAAACTTCAATCCTATTGTCTTCTTAGTTGCACACTTCATTCCACCCAAATAGTCAATGTTTGAAAAGTTTAATTGTTAAAAGATATAAAAGTATCATTAAAGTTAATTATAATTACAAAAATATTTGAGTATAGTCAATATATTTATACCACATGTAGAGGGTTATATTGAAAGACTAAGGAGATTGTATGATTAATTTTTGAAAATAGACTCTTTAAATGAAACATCTCAAAATAGAATGGTGGACTTTGCACTGAATGGAAGTAGGGGTGACAATGGCTGATACGACACGAATGCACTAACTAGCACGACACAATTATAAACACGAATTATAGAGAGAAATGACACGACACAACACGACACGACATGACACAACACAAAACACAACATGAAAGCACGAAATAAAAAATTTAATTAAAATAACATTTATTATTATATTTATGATCAAATAAGAAACATAACATGAAAACACGATAGCGCAACACGAATACGATACAATATCATGGATTGCCGCCCCTAAACGGAAGGGGTATGATTTAAAGATTTTATCTACATTAGATATTTTGGGAGAGAATGGAGTTGATCCCTTGGATTATTTTCTTTTGGTCTCTCCAGGGGTAAGCAGATTTTTTTATTATTGGGATAATGACACTACAAGTTCCTTGACTATGGTTGATTCCACCATTAGTCCCTTAACAATTTTTTTTTTCATATTTTTGTCCTTTGACTATGAAAATTAGACACGGTTGGTCCTTTTGGTGGATGCCGTTAGTATTTTTCCGTTAAATCCGTCATGTGCCCATCACGTGCCTTTGGTTAAGGACATTTTTGGAATTTTATGTGTGAAGATATTTTCTAATACATAAGTTAAAACCCAGATCTGAAGCTATGGTGCCAAGTTTCCATTCCTCAATCTCCTATTCCTCCTCCGTCACCGCCACCACCACGCTTTTTTCCCTCCCGCATTACAAAAATCGCCACCGTCGTTTCGCCACCACTTTCAACAACACCCCAATTACAAATCACAACACCACCACCACCACCCCCCTCCACCCAGCTTCTCGCAACATCACCATGTCTGCTAGCCATTCCTATACCTTTCATGGCAGAGACACTTTATTAAGAAGTATCAAATTCCCACATACATAGTTCAAACCTGAAAATTTTACCTCCAACTCAATGCAAAAAAAAAAAAAAAAAGATTTGGTGAAGATCATTGCCGCCGCCCATGGTGAACTCCGATGAGTTCGCGGACGTTCTGACTCCAAATCCGATCCAAATAACCACTACCCAACATAACCCAGGCAAGTATAGATCGTGAACTCCAACGAATTCGATTCCAAGCTTCAGATCTAGGTTCGCGACTTGGGGTTTCATATGGTCGTCTTACAATGGAGTAGAACGAGATCTGGGAGAGAGAGAGAGAGAGAGAAAGAAAGAGAGAGGGAGAAGAGAGAGAGAGAGAGAGAGAGAGAGGGAGGGGGGAGAGAGAGAGAGAGAGGAAGAGAGTTTTTAGATTGAAGGTGGGGGGGAGGAGAGAGAGAGATCTGTGCGACGGCAATTCTGGCGGCGACGTCCGTTAGGGTTTCGAGGGCCGAGCGTTGGGCAGCTCTAAATCCGACCGATTGGCAGATCTGTGCGACGACGACTCTTGTTATGGCTGTTGAGAAATCCGACGGCGTCTCTTCCAGTTTTGTGATTGGTGGCTTCTTCTTCATAGCGAATCAAATTTGGAGTAATTTTGGGGAGGAGAGTGTGATTTTGGAGAATGCATTGAAACCCTAATCTCCCCTACTATTATAGAGATTTTGATTTATAACAATTCAATTTTCACTTTGGGGGAGGAGAGAGAAAAAAAATTGTTTAGAGAGAGAGAGAGAGTTCAGATTGAAGGTGGGGGGAGGAGAGAAAGAGAAAAAAATTGTTTTAAGTATTAAAAAATATTTTTGCATATGAAATTCCAACAATGCCCTTAACCAAAGTCATGTGAGAGGCACGTGACAAACTTAACGGGAAAATACTAACGACATCCACCAAAAGGACCAACCGTGTCTAATTTTCATAGTCAAGGGACAAAAATATGAAAACAATTTGTTAAGGGACTAATGGTGGAATCAGCCATAGTCAAGGGACTTGTATTGTCATTGTCCCTTTTTTGTTTTAAAAAATCGGATCGAACAGATACTTATGGTTTAGTTCGGGTCGAATTTTTGTAGAACCAACCATTTGGTTCGGTCCCAATATAAGACTTATAAATTGGTTCAGAATCGGACCGAACCAATATATTATATTTATATATATAATAAATTATTATTTAAAAAAAGAGAATAAAACTCTTCAAGTATATATATTTGGGTGAATTACAGTTCAGTCCCTTTTTAAACATTTGTAATCCCTCCAGTCCACTTATCTTTTTTAAAAATTAGAAAAAGGCATTTTTGGGGCGAAAAGACGATTATGCCATTAATGAAAGAAAAACACGCGCGCTTCAGTAACCCAAGGCATCGTGATGCACCACTTTGGCATCGCGATGCACTACTTTTGCATCGCGATGCACCAAATTGGGGCATCGCGATGCAACAATTGGTGCATCGCGATCATCGCAGCGCGTTTTAGGGAACCAAAGCATCGTGATGAGCAACCAAGGCATCGCGATGCACTACTTTGGCATCTCGATGCACCACTTTTACAAATTGGGGAATCGCGATCATCGCAGCGCGCTTTAGGGAACTTGATTTTCGTTTACCTTTCGGGGCATTGCCCCCGAACCCCCACGAGGGACGCTGTCCCCTCGACCCCTGCGACCTGACCGGGCAGGTCGAACCCCGTTGCGTTGCAATCCCTTCATCCTCAAAACAGTAATTCAACTTTATTTTTAATTTGTCCCTAAAAGATGCCGTTAGTATTTTTTCGTTAAGTCCGTCATGTGCCCATCACGTGCCTTTGGTTAATGGTATTTATATAATTTCAATGCCCACATTTGCCCCCCCCTGACTCCCTTCTTCCCCACGTTCTCCCTTCCTCCCTCTATCTCTCTCTCTCCTCAAGCTTTAAAACCACTCCCTGCATTTGCAAACCAAATTGACCGGACACACTCACTTATATCCCCAATTATGCCACCGCCCCAACTGGTTGCTCCACCCTCTTCCGCTGAGACCGCCACTTCATTAACTCCACTTCCTTAACCCGATCTCAAGCACCGAGTGATCACGTGTCTCAACAAACTTTCCGACCGCAACACCCTCGCCGTCGCCACCACCGAGCTTGAGTCCATCGCTTTAACTCTCTCCCCCGACACCTTCTCTCCTTTTCTCACCTGCCTCTCCACCACCTCTCCTTCCGAGAAATCACCGGTACGGAAGCAATGCGTCCACCTCTTAGGCTTCCTCTTCGCAACTCACGGCGACGCTCTCTCTCCTCTCTTCCTCTAAAACGGTTGTGGTACTTTGAAATGGAAGAATTCAAATTTACGGAATGAGAAGATTGTCGGGTAGGGATTTGATTCAGATCTGGAAATGGGTTTCGGGGTAAGCAGTGGCGTTGATGTTGTGCGTTGTTGCTGCTGTTACTGTGTGTGGATGTGTGTGTGTGTGGTGCATCTTTGGATGTGTGTATGTGTGTGTGTGTGTGTGTGTCTGTGAGAGAGAGAGAGAGAGAGATAGAGAGAGAGTGTGTGTCGGTGTGTGTGTTTGTAATTTTTTTATTGTTTAACTATTTATTATGAATTTCCCATAATAACCCTTAAAAAATGGCATGTGCAACGCACATGGGTCACTTAACTGAATTTTACTAACGACATCCAACAAAAGGACTAACTGTATGACTTTTTGGCACTCAAGGGACTAAAATTTTAAAAAAATTTCTTAAGGGATTACTGGTGGAATCGATCATAGTCGAGGGACTTGTAGTGTTATTAACCCTTTCTAAAACCAAGTTATAAATCAATATTTCGTGAGGCATCATTATATTTATACATCTTGTTTATAGAGATTGTACTAATTAAATCAAGTTTGTAGTTGTTTATAGAGATTGTACTAATTAAATCAAGTTTGTAGAAGCCTCTATTGAATCTCAAGGTGAAATAATTGATAACACTGTTACAATATGAAAATTTCTAAGCAAATATTGATATTTAAAATCAAAAAATTTTCATTTACAGCAAAAATTATCTCTAATTTCAAACACCATATATATATTTTAAATCCAGAAGGGTAAAAAGGGTGAGTTCTTGTTTTTAGATGTCTATTCAACATTTAACATTTGGTTCTAAATCTTATCAAACACACTCAAGTGTCTCTCCAATATTTTTTGTTTGAAAATATATTTGCTTAAATTTGTAGTTTTATAACAGAAAAATTGACATAATACAAATTGAGAAGACACACATGATCATCTAAGTCAAATAAAATATGAAAAATTGTTATGTATCAAAATAAATTTTTTTTTTAAAATAAAAAAAAGAGAGGAGCTGACGTGTGTAGAGTCACGACAAAGTTCTCATCCTAAAACAAAACATTATTGCCTCCCTATGTGTAGGTCTCAAATCTCAATGAATGATAGAGCGTCTCCAAGATTAAATCTCATAGGTCATTACGCACATTCAAAGGAGATAGATAAAATCTGTCGCGCTCCAAACCCACAGTCGGACCATGGGCCAAGGGTGACCGGTTGCGTCCCACTAAAATAGTTTTGGGTTTCGCAAAGTCTTTTAATTCAATTGCGCAGCTCAAATCTAACAACTCCGTAATAAAAACTAAAATGCAAACAATGAGACCCATTATCCTATTTAACCAATCAAGTCTAAATGAAGTTCCCAAAACAACAATTATTTATGGAGTCAATCGTTCCTTACAAAATCCAAGTCTAATTGCATGAAACAAAAATTAAACTATAATTGAAAACTCTTGAGCCATCCACTGAGTAGTCCCAAGCCGCATTGGCATTTAACGATCTGTAAAATGATAAAGGGTGAGTTCACAGCTCACAAGGTATTGCCAACGTTATCTAGAGGATCAAACACGTATTTCAAAAACAATAATTCTATGAAAAGTAATAACAAGGTATTGACAACGCTATCTAGAGGATCAAACACTTATTTCAAAAACAATAATTCTATGAAAAGTAATAAGAAGCATTTCAAATCACATTTTTCATAAACGACATTTAAAATATTGTTGAGCAAAACATTTACTTTGAAACAAGTTAATGACACTATCGTCCTATACCCGTAGTATAACCAACCGTTTCGTCAAAAGAAATTCACTAAGTTCAAACAATAATTACCAAATGAATTTCGAAAACAAAAGTTGGTCAATGCTAGACGATTACACCCCCCATACCAATGGCATGACCAATCGTTCCATTAAACAAAATCGATAAAGTTTCATGGTCTTTGTTGACTACGACTACAGTACAACCTTGTAACACGGTGTCGATAATGCCACAATACAACCCTGTGATGCTGTGTCAATAATTTCAATGTTCGATGTGTCTACCTAGCTAAGTAGAGTTAACGGTTCGGAAAGTTCGATACATAGTCAGACCATTGGTTTCTAAAAGTTTCATAGTTCACAATTCTGTAACAAAATTCCAATGTCAATAAACAATAACAAAAATTTAGAAATCAAATTCATTTTAGAGACTCATATGCTTGATCCTTATTTTGGGATATTTCAATACATCATATTTTCGATAAAAATATAAAATCGATTTCATAAGTTTATTTGAAATAAAACGATATAGCAAAGCATTTTATTTTTTGATAAAAACTAAGGAACGAAAACAAACTAGATAGAGTAGAAAGTCCTTTACTTCGAATTCGACACAAACTTGTCAAAAATCAAAATAGTACTTCCTCCCAATCGCTATCATCGGCACCTCCTCTTTTAAAATTAAAACATAATATAAAGGTTTACTAGACATTTCGAAACCTAGGAGGGCCTGTTGTCAATTTTCAGAACTTAAAGGTGACTCCCAACCTTTTCGTTAGTCTAGGCTGGTAGGTTTGTAAGTACTTGAAATTCTAGGGACTAACGCGACAATTCTAAACCCAAGAGGATCAAATGTGAATAACTAAAGACACAAAGGAGGTTAATAGCAATTTGATCATCTTCTTCACCGAAACAAAACCCAGCAACATGCTGCCATGCTGCTGCTCTTCGGCCCGCCGAGGTAAATTTTTTTTTTTTTTCTTCTTTCTCTTCCATCCATTCCTTCCAATTGAAATTTCTTTCACAATTAATCTAATTAGACCAACTAACTAGCATATATATAAATATTTTATTTCGTAACAGTTTTCTATTCAAGCTTAACTATGAATTTACTCCGGTAGAAAACTCGAATCAAAGTACAATACTTACTTGATAGGTAATTCTTGTCGGTAATTTTCTCCGACGACGATTCAACGAAGTGGCCTCTCTTCCTCTCTCGGCCCGAAGTCTTACGGCAGCTCTCTCTCTCCCGCAGCTCTTTTTTTTTTTTCTTCTTTCCCGTAAAGAACCCAACTAGAGGATAGCGAGTACTCTTTATATTTGCCGGACTATCTCTTCATCATCTTACCGGTCACTCCTCATTGATTACACGAGTAATCGCACAAGCACTCCACTTCTCCGTTTCCCTCTGAGCGTTACAAGTCATTCTGATTTTTTTTTTAATTTACTAGAATTCTAGCTTCTAATGAGAGCCCAATATATAATTTCAATAATTAGTGGCCCAACCCAACCCAACCCAACCCAAATCATCTTAAATATTGCACTCTAAACAAAGTAGGGTCAAAAATCCACTTGTACAAGCCCAATCTCTTTAAAGTTCATTTGCTATTCTTTTAAATTATTATTATTATTATTTATATTTTCGGGTTATCATAAAATCAATCCACAATCACGTTGCACAAACATAATAATGTTTATTAATTAAATAAGATATTTTTGTTTTTGAAGTTCTAAGGGAAAGAGTAATACAAGAGTTACACTGCAATCGGAAGATAATTCATTTTTATAGTACAACGCTATTTAGAAAAATATCCAAGGGTCCTGGAGCACATATTTACGTGATACACTACAATTAATAATACGTAGAATACTAAAGTGCCAAAATAATTTAAGAAATAAGATTCACTTTATACCACTTTGACACTATAGTGTACCGCTAACAGTTGTAGTGCACCACATAAACATGCTACGTAGTGATCCAAAACCATTGAATATTTTCTCAAACTCTACCACCATATTTGTAGGAATGCCTTCCTAAACAACCAAACCACATCACCCGTTTCATTAGACAGCAAAAACCTCAAGAATGAGCAAAGTATAAGACCGATTAATATCCAATAAATAGGTAAAATATACATTTATTAAGTACCCCCAAACTTGAGCTTTTGCTCGTCCTCGAGTAAAACAACAAGACAAATAAATACAAAGACTAAACTTAACTTAAATGCAAAACAAAAGAAAAGTTTTCTTCTTTTAAACCTCAAGAATGAGCAAAGTTTAAGACCGATTAATATCCAATAAATAGGTAAAATATATATTTATCAAGTACCCCCAAACTTGAGCTTTTGCTCGTCCTCGAGTAAAACAACAAGACAAATAAGTACAAAGACTAAACTTAACTTAAATACAAAACAAAAGAAAAATTTTCTTCTTTTACAAGTCAATCTTTGGCATGGCACCACATATTGCCTAAGAGTAAGATTTACAACACTTAACAAATAATAACACATTACCACGAGTCTAGACTTTCAATTCAATCATCATCAATCTCACTTTAAATCTTCGTGTGTGTAAACCATAACTCAATAATTTCAAGAATTGAAATCCCTTATAGAGCCAAGTATCTCATACATTCCCTAAAAATAACAAGTATAAACCCTTGCAAGTATATATCATAGCATTTCATGAAATGTAAAAGCATGTAATTAACTACTCTCATACATTACTACAAACATAAGTAGCAATACCGAAACTTTTTGTTAGTATTTATTTCTAAGGACAACGCTTATCACCTTTGAACGCGAATAGAAACATTTGTGATGAATGCACCCGATTACTTAACAAGTAAGAAGGTCATCCTTTCGCATCCCAAATCACCGTTTACGTGAATGCTAACAGTTATGATGCCAATCCCAAGTTACTAAGCAACTCAAAAAGAAGAGAACATTTTTTTAATTTAAATTTTAATATTTTTAAATTACTTAAAGTATGTTTAGGTCTAACTTCAATGAGTAAAAATAATTTAAAGATTTCATAAACACTTTATTTTTCAAGAAAAACAAAGGCACAAGGGAGAATCATGTGCACTGTGCAACTCTATAAAGCCATCCAAATCTTCCATAAATTAATTCATGATTTGGGAAACCTAGGAATTGAGATTCATTAAATATCTCAGTTTTATGTCTCTGTCTTAAAGTATCAAGTCAATCATAGGGACTTGATAACACAATTCTGGAATCCTGCCTGATATGAAGGGCACGGGCTGAACAAGACCATGCGAGCAAGGAGGAATCACATATATCCAAAGTTGCTCGTCGCGAGCACAAGAACCGGTCAGAGCCATCACCTAGCAATTTCGGGACGACGTCTGGTCATGCCCTAGATCTCAGGCTAGAAATCAGGGATTAGCTCCAATTAAGCCTGGCGGTTACTCCCCCTCAATTAAAGGGATTGACATCCCCACAAAATCAGCCCACTAATCACTCCGTTCCATTATAAAAGCCAAGCAAGCCTTTGGCTAAAGGTACGTTCACTATTCACAAGCTAAAACTCTGTCGAACTAGCCAAAAAGTTCTTACTCTTACGCCGAAGTGTTTTAGCAGGGCAAGCCCCTGCATTTACCCAAGCCTGTGCGTTCTTGTCTATTTCAGGTTATTAGCAAAAACACAGATATCCATATATTCAAGAGAGTCCCAGAGAGTTCCTGCCTGCAACATTCTGTACAACATTAGTTGGTTCCAAACTAGGGTTTAACGATGGCACAACCTGGGCGCTCAAAAAACCCTACAAGGTGAAATTTTCTCCATCCAGAGCCAAATCCCAGAACAACAATGGAGCATCAACGCCGTCTTCATGGTGAATTTGGTGAAGACTAAGCCAAACAGAACATTGAAATTACAAAGGATGGAAAAAGAGCAAGAAGTTACCTGTCGAATGATAGATAGTCGAGGAAGAAGAAAGCTCGCAACCGTAGCAGCACAAGAACTTCAATCACACGATCGGAGCTTCAATGGAACGAAATCACTTTGGCGCAACGAAAAGCTCAAAAACTTTCGAAGAGTCGGAGAAAGTCTGGGAAATGACAAAAGGGGCGAAATGAGAGAAGTCCTGAGCCATTTATAGGGTCAGTCCTTAAGTGCTACACACGTGCCTAGAATCCCAAACCGCACCCCTAGCCTCATAGGCCTTAATTTGGTCTACCCCTGCGGTCACTCCGCCTCGAAACCACGCGAAACCCTGTACGCGCGTCCCTTCAATGACGATGCATAGACACGTGGCTCCCACTCAAATCGTGTGTCTTCACCCACTAAAGCATCATGTCAGGACAAACCTGGACGCAATTGTTCCTCGTCTCAAGCATAATACTCGATGTACAAAGAACAGGGGGCCATTGATAACACAAGTCTTGAATCCTGCCCGATATGAAGGGCACGGGCAGAACAAGACCATGCGAGCAAGGAGGAATCACATAGATCCAAAGTTGCTCGCCGCGAGCACAGGAACCGGTCAGAGCCATCACCCAACAATTTCGGGATTACGTCTGGTCGTGCCCGAGATCTCAGGCTATAAATCAGGGATTAGATCCAATTAAGCCCAGCGGTTACTCTCCATCAATTAAAGGGATTGACATCCCACGGAATCAGCCCATTAATCACTTCGTTCCTCTATAAAAGCCAAGCAAGCCCTTGGCTAAAGGTATGTTTACTATTCATAAGCTAAAACTTTGTCGAACTAGCCAAAAAGTTCTTACTCTCATGCCGGAGTGTTTTAGCAAGGCAAACCCCTGCATTCACCCAATCGTGTGTGTTCTTGTCTATTTCAGGTTCTTAGCAAAAGCCCAGATATCCATATATTCAAGAGAGTCCCAGAGAGTTCTTACCCACAACATTGTGTGCAGTATTAGGTCTGTTCGCTAGATAATGATTGGGATGATCACGGTTTACAATTATAGTGCCCTTAATTGTTAGGGCAATGTGGAGAACTCATTCTTGGTTCCTAAACCAACCTCATAATGTCTAGTTCTTCAACTTGGTTCCTAGGTGAACCTATTGTACTTTTTAAATATAAATCATTTATATTTATACTTTTCAAACAAATTAATTTTTTTTATAGTTTTAATTAATATATTGCATATTTCAAATATTTCGTAAGAATAAATTAATTTAATTATAGTATTAATTAGATATATTTATATAGAGGAATACGAGAATTCTGAGAATTTGCTCCTCCATCGGCATTTGAAGGATCAAGAAATGGTCTGAAAAAATCATTTGAGTTATCATCCATCTTGAAAAAAAATGCAATTGTAGAAAATCAAAATTCTGGCTAAACAAGAGAGAGATGTATGTTGAAGATATAAAATATGAGGAGGTTATAGATGTATATATAGAGAGGAAATAATTTTAAAATTAAAAAAGATTGGCTAGAATTTTAATAAAAAACAAACAACTTTTTTAAAAATGTAAAAAAAACAAAAAACTTTTTCAGAAAAAGTAAAAAACAAAAAACTTTTTCAGAAAAAGTAAAAAATCAAAATTCTTTTTTCAGAAAAAGTAAAAAAAGAAAATACTTTTTCAAAATTATAAAAAACAAAAAACGTTTTCAAAAATAAAACTAAAACTTTATTAGAATTCAAAAAATAACTTTATCAAAATTAAACTTATTCGGAATTTAAAAAAAAACTACTTAATATTCAGAATTAAAAAAAAAACTTTTTCATAAAAAGGTAAAAAAAAATAAATTATATTTTCTAGCAAAAAAATGGCTTTCCTTTATTAATTAAAACAAAAGTCAAATACTATAAAAAATAAAAAGAGAAAAAAAGGAGAGAGAGAGAGAGAGAGAGAGAGAGAGAGAGAGAGAGAGAGAGAGAGAGAGAGAGACAAGTGTTGGTTCCGTGGGATGGGGTTGTAGGCAGCCGATAGGAGGGGCAGGAGGGGGCCAGTTGGTGGGGAGTCTTCACGCGTGTTGCAGCAAGTGTGCTGCACGCGCCCGTTCAGAATGGGTTGTCGCTGTCACATGGGTGGTCTGGAAGTAGGCTTGGAAGTGGACCATTTGGGGAAGAACTAGATCCCAAATGAGCAATTTTGGGAACTCAAAATTTAAGAACTCAAATTTGGGAACTCACACAATGTATAGAACTAGGTTTTTGAGTTGGGACCTCATTTGGGAACCAACAATGTGGATGCTCTTATACTTTCTTGATCCGTCCATATGACGATTAGGAACACTTTAAGCATAAAAGAACAAATGAACTTAATTTCTATCTTAGCAAGAATTATGAATCAATAAAAATTAATCAACCCTAAAAGAAGGCTAAACATATGACTTATGAATTTTGATCGTTCAGTTCATCATTCCCTAATCAATCTAAACTGTTAAATATACATCTCATACAAATAACTAATAAAGATTCAATGAAAACAATTTATGAAGAACAAGAATTACTGAATTGATTAAAATAATTAAATTAAGACATTAAGCCTTGATAAAAAGTTACTTTCAATCCCTAAATAATGAGGTTAATTCCTCATAATTACATTACAATCATTAAAGTCATACTTGAATAATCTCCCTTTGTAAATGAAATCAAGAGTTACTAGCCACAAATCCCCCAATTTCTCTCCCCAAAACCCTCTCCACCAAACCTAGACTAATATGGTTTTATTTATACAAAAACCTCCCAAGAAAATGAAACAAAAATGTCAAAATAGGCTGCATGTCGAGGCGCATCGCTAAGGCTTAGTGTTAAACTCTTTGGAAAAAGGCCAAATTGTGGAGGAAAATCAACGTCACTCCTTAGCCCGACTTAATAGCGCTAATTAGGCGTTGCCACTAACTTTGCAGAATTTGCAACAAGACCCCTTCACTCTCTTAATCAGTTCCAATTGCCTCCATTTTGTATATTTATCTCCCAAATCCCTGAAATTATAAAACAATACCCTCTCCACCAAAACTAGACTAAAATGGTTTTATTTATACAAAAACTTCCTAAGAAAATGAAACGAAAATATCAAAATAGGGCTGCATGTCGCAGCGCGTCGCTAAGGCTTAGTGCTAAACTCTTTGGAAAGAGGCCAAATTGCGGAGGTGAAAAATCGATGTCACTCCTTAGCCTGACTTAATAGCGCTAAGGCGATGCCCCAAACTTTGCAAAATTTGCATAAAGACCCCTCCACTCTCTAAATCAGTTCTAATTGCCTTCATTTTGTATATTTGTCTCCCAAATCCCTGAAATTATAAAACAATACTAAAACCCATATTAGACAACACAAATCTTAAGAATGAGCAAGATTTAAGCCTGATTAATACCCAATAAATGAGTACAATACTCATTCATCACCTAGTATAATTTTTCATTGAAAAGACTTTCCCCCGTGTGATATTTCTAGGGGTATGCAACCCCACCTGTTGACCCATAAGGCCCGCCATGAATTGGTCAGGTTCAGGCTAAACTGGGCTTCGAATTCTTCTTAGCTTGTTAGGTTGGACTAGGCTTGGCACACGTAGTACTAATACTACGCCATGTTTAGTATATATATGTAAAATAGGTAATTTGCTTAAAAACCTATCACTTCATTCAGTTCATCCGCCGCTTCAAGCCCTCCCATGCTTAGTCGTCACCACTAAAGTCTTCTGCTGAATCACTCTCCGACCGGACGACCTCATCATCTTTCTCTCTCGATCAAGTGGCCCCATCATCTCTCCAACTCCAAATAGGAAAATCTCAACCTCTCAATCATCGCTTTGCACCATCAACCCGTGATATCGAGGTCAACATCTGAAGGTAAAAACACAATTTAGTCCTTCTATTGCCATTTTATACATTATGATTTATAAATAACACCAAATCTTAAATCAATTAATTTATTTCTATGATCCTTTCTTTTTATTAATTTTGGTAATTTTTAATTCTTATTGATCTTGCACGAGTTTCAGCTTAATTAAGACCCCCTTTTGCTACTACTTTTGTCTCTTTCGGTACCTTTGAATTCACTTTTAGAGGTCAGATCAAATTTCTCTCTCTCTCTCTCTCTCTCTCTCTCTCTCTCTCTCTCTCGTGCTCTCTCTCGCTCTCTCTCTCTCTCTCTAGTGATATATTTTTTGATTTGTAATCATATTTTTTGGGTTGTTAAACTATGAACTAGAATCAATGGTTTCTGTAATTAGTCATAAAATTGGGTTCCATAATATTAATGAAAATCTGGTTTTTGTATTAGCCATGGATAAGTTAGTTTTTGTATTAGCCATGGATCTGTTGGTTTCTGTATTAGCATGTACGTGATGAGTTAGGGTTCTTTATTGTTATTTTTAAGTTAACACTTGTTCCATTTGAGGAGTTTATTCTTCCTTTATATAACACTATTTTCAATTTGTAAGCTAGCTAAGGGCATGTTTGGTAACCAAATTAAGAACTTAATTAGGAAAGTTTTAAGTAATATTAAAAATAAGATTGTTTGATAATGCAATATTATATCACTTAATAAGTATCTCTTAAAAATAGCCAAAATTTTAAGTCAAAAGATGATATCTTAATATTTTAAGCTCTACTTTTTCAGACATCAGTTTTCAGAGCTTAATTTTCAATTTTAACAAACAGGCCCTAAGCCTGAGCCTATTTAAAGCCCACCTAAGCCTGCTTTTGTCTTGTCAATTTAAGTCGACCTAAAAATTATGTTTTACCCAAATTTTGAACTTAAGGCTAGCATGCATCTTGATGGGATGAATCGAGCTTTAGACCCGTGCACACCCCTTGATTCTTCCACCCAATGTGCAAGATCAACTACACTTTTAACTATTCCTTCGATATTAAGATGTTTCATGTCCAAACTATTAAGGTCCTCTCTTCTTCTATTATACTTAGGTTCGGATATCACTTTAGCTACTTTATGTTTTTCCTTTTATTTTTGACATCCTGCTCAGTGGTGAAGCCAGGATATTGAAGGAAAGGGATCAAGATTCATTTAATGTTGGAAAATTATAAAGCGGGGCTATTAACACCCCCCTTCCTCTAAATACACCCCCTTAATTTTATCACAAAAAAAAATCATGATTTGAAAAGACCTTCTTGCCCTTAGCCTTATTCAGCCCAAAACCTCTAAATACACTGGTCGAACACTCTAGTGTTGTTTGATTAACATTGGCCGAACAACCCAATGGTGTTCGGTTAGTACTAGCGGAACATCATTAGGTTGTTCGATCAGTACTAGCCGAACAACACTAGGTTGTTTGGTCAGTACTAGAGCCGCTAAAATCAGCCCGGTCCAGCCAACCCGACTTTAGGATAGGCTGGACTTTAGTTTTGGAGGCCTGATTCAAATTTGAGTTTGGCCGATTTTAAGACTTGGTAGCTTGCGTGCGGGCTGGCAAAAATGTCAAAATTAATTAATGCAAATTAGCCGGAAACAATGCGTCGACTACCCAGCCCGATATTAAGAGAGGTTGGACTTTAGTTTTGGAGGCCCGATGCAAGTTTGGGCCAGCCCGACCCGACCCGATTTCAAGGCTTGGCTCGATTGGTTGGGGTTGGGCTAGCCCGACCTAGCCCATTGCCAGCTCTTGTCAGTACTAGCCGAACCACACTAGGTTGTTTGGTTGAGGCCGAACCGAACTAGCCCTTCTATCGCTACTTGCATTCCTTCTTTCTTAAAGCTTGCATCCGTGTGAAGTTGAAGGCTTATCTTCCTAAGATGAAAGCGAAGCAAAGGGTGGAGAGGGTGTTTTTTTTTTTTTCATTCAAGGTTTCCTCCTCATTCTCTTTCAATCATGCATCCATCCAACAAAAAGCATAACATAAGTTAGGTCATAAAGGTGCCTTTGCGTTTCGGGGGAGGTACAAGAACATGTAAATTGAAGTGGGTTTGGGGTGGAGGTGTTTCACAAGAAGAGAGGGGGGTGCATTTAAAAAAGTAATAAAGTTTTTCTAAACAATTAAGAGGGGTAAAATAGGGATATGAGGGGGGTGTATTTAGTATTTAGGGAGGTTAAAAATCTAGGGGTAGTGTATTTAGAGGGGGTGTTATACTGTACGTAATGTCTAAATTTTTGCTTGAATGGGGGTCAAATTTATAAGGGTTAACTTCAAAAAACCTCCCTAAACTATGTATAGACATAAATAATCCCCCTGTACTTCTAACAGAGATATATGACGAACTCAGCAAAAGACCACAATACCCTTGCTTACTATCTCTCTCTCTTTCTGACTCTCTCTCTCTCTCTCTCTCTCTCTCTCCCAATTTCGCGGGCGCCATCCTTCTTCCGCTCATCGAAAAATAACATGATCAGTTTCCAAATTATGTTGATTACGATTGTAAAATGGTTGCCTTCTTCCCCAGAGACGCTTCTGTGGCCTTCTCAGTTGGTGGTGTTGAGTAGGCTGAGTTGATCAATTATTTGGTATTATTTGTAGTAAAGCAACAGTAGATACATCGCCCCTGCCCCAATCGGTCTCTTTCACAACCCCCCACCGTCGTCATCGCTTGCAGCTAATGAAACGTCTAGGATTGCAATTGCAGTATAATATTACTTCTCGTCATACTGTTGCTTTTCAATCCCTATTTAGACATCATCACCCCAAATCCTCATCCTAACATGGTTTGCTTGATCTCCATCTCTTTGATTGTTAACACCAATATGCTTACTATACTTATCAGCATCACATCACCTGCATTCACGCAAGTCAGCTCAGTTTCGTACCTTCATTCTAGCTCCCACCGAATCTATCTTCTTTATATCCGAAATTCGATATGAAGAGAAACGGATCGAAGACATAATTGGGGATTACAATGATTTAGGGTTTAATTGGTGGACAAATCTCCAAAGGGCAGCCTTCAATCAAGACCCTTAGCCAGATTTTAATTTGAATTATAGGCTACCTTTCCCTTCCTCTTTCTCGTCGTTGTTGGCGATGATGTGTGTAATCCAGGATTCTTCTTGGGCTTGGCCTTCAATTCTTGGTAAAAGTGACCCTAGATACTTGTAGGATTAGCACGGAGAGGCCACGATGCGTAAGTGATTAGTTGGATGACGGAATTTGGCGGTGGTGGTTTCGGAGTATGCAACAGAATATGTAGGGGAATTAGTGTTGCGTTGAAGAGAGAGACAAAAATGAAGTATTTGATGGATTCCATTGTTGGGGAGTCCGGGCTTTCATTGAAGAGAGCACAAAAGAGAAAGGGTAATGCTATGAGTACTTAAAAGTATGTTATATTAAATAATATATTGTTTAATGTGACAGTTGATGTGATGTATTAATTTTAATTTTATTTTTTGTACCACATCACTCGCAACATCAGGTGACACATTATTTAGTGCAAAAAATTTGATACTCTTTAGGTATTTATAGCATTACTCAAAATTTTTTTTGTTGCAGTTGAGAGAGGGGAGTAGAAGTTTTGTTGACTCCAAGGGTACATCGGTCATAAACATTGTAGTTTGTTGGCGTTTGCTACCGATGATTTATCTTTTTATTTTTGCCACAAACACTGACGCGGTAATTCAAATGTATGACATTATACTGTTACAGGTAGTGACACATTAGCATTTGTGGCAAACATAAAAAGAAAAATGATAAATGAAAAGGAAAAGAATAAGTAGAATTGTGCTAAAGTGGTATTCAAACCTAAAATAAAAAATAACATATCTTTTATTTTTAATTGTTTGAAGCTCAGCAAAAGAAAAGGTTGTTATTATTAAAATTAATTATACGTACCCATTAAACATGCCTTACAAAAGAAAAGAAAAAGATCATCACGTCTCTCTCTCAAAAACAGATACGTATCAAAGGTATCAAAAACCAAAAGCATGTAAAGACTATATTTATATGCTTACAACCTTCTAAAAGAGAACATTGCCCTTTTTAGTTTGGTTTTTTGGAAGGGATAATTTGGGCTCCTTCCTGCACATGAGAAATATGGAGGAAGGCAAATATAAAAATGGAAAGAGATCAGTAATTGCCTAAAAAATTGAACCTTTTTATTGTACTCCATATAACTATAATACTGTACTACTATTTATGTAAAACGTAGTTTAAAAGTAACGATAATTACTTTGAGTAAATTTTAATATTAGTTGCTTTAATTCTTTTCAACTTGACTAAATTATACTCCCTCCATTCTTGAATTATTGTCCTATTTTTGAGTCAAACTGACAGTTTTTCAAAAAATAAAAAATAAAAAATTTGATGTTTATTTTTTTTTAAATCATAAAACACATAATTCGTAGTACCAAAAAAAATATTCGTATTGTAATCGTATATATATAGTTCACAATAGTATATATGTTTGTTCAAAATAGACTTACAGTTGTTTGGAATGTACATAGCTACTTGCCAAAACTTGTACTGTACTTGCCATAGCCAAACCCTATATATATTGCCCAAACCCTCCTTGGGCTTCCTTCATTATTTTTGTTAATTACTCTAGCCTTATCAAAGTTTTCCTTCAATGCACACACACAACACACAGTCATGTCAAGACCTGCAGCATCAAAGGACGAGAAGAAGATGCTGATACTGAAGTCAAGCGATAACGAGGATTTTGAGGTTGAAGAATCAGTGGCTATCCAATCTTTGACTATTAAGAATCTGATCGACAATGATTGTATACGGAGCGTGATTCCCCTTCCCAATGTAACTTCCAAAACTCTAGCAAAGGTGATCAAGTACCTTGACCGCCACGCCGACTCCAAAGCTTCTGAAGATGATCTCAAGACCTTCGACAAAGAATTTATTCTCGAAATTTTTCCAGACTCGCCTGACGAATTCATTAAGCGCATGTTGGCTGACAAAGGATTTATGTCTGAAACTACTTCAGACTCGCTTGATGAATTCATTAATCTCATGTTGGCTGGACATTATCTCGACATCAATGGTATAGTAGACATAACTTGCCAGAAGGTTGCTGATTGTATTAAGGATTTGTCCGTGGCAGATGTACGCAAGTGTTTCAAAGTCGAAAATGATTACACCCCAGAAGAAGAAGAAAAAGCTCGCAATGAAAACGCTTGGGCTTTCGAATAGATTTAAGTTTGATTTTCAAGTTACTATATAGCTGGAGTTTCTTTTGGGATTTTATTTCTTTAGTTGCTCATCACAAATTTGATTTTTCTCATTAAGTATATCTAGAGTTTCTTTTGGGGTTTTTATTTCCTTAGTTGCTTATCATAAATTGAAGAAACTATGATCTTGTGGTTTTGAACTTCTTGATTCTAAATCTGTTTACCTTTTCAAGAATGACTCTCTATTGTCAATCAAGGGTTTATGTGGCATGAACCCGTAAACTAATCTCTCTCTCTCTCTCTCTCTCTCTCTCTCTCACACACACACACACACACACACACACACACACATAGCAAGATGAGAATTAGTAATTACTAAAGCAAGATGAGTATTATTAGTCCTCAAATAATACTGGTGAGGTGTATTTTCCTTTGTTTTGATTTTCTGGCTGTACTCTAATCAAAGCAGTAATTCCTCAAAATGATTTTTGTTTCTCCTTTGTCTCAATTGAAGAGTTACACTTTAAATTTTAATTTGACCAATTTTAAATGTTTAAAAAGAATTTAATTATTTTTTTCAGAAATTATAAAATACGTGATTTATAGTACCTGTAGTGTAATTTATGTTACTGTTTTATTTTCTTTAATACAATGAAACTTTCTTTAATACAATGAAACTATGTTAAATATTCAAAATATACCTCCTTATTTGAAAATTGAAATAGGGGGAGTATATGTTGTTACCAATGTACATAAATGTTTTCAAGTGTTTACTGTACAATACTTCACTACATCAAGATATTGTTAGAATATAATTACCGAAAACTTTAAAACATATATTCTGAAATTTCATGTTGAAACAAAGAGAAGAAAAAGAACAAAACAGAAGCGTACCTGAATCCATTAGACGAAGATTGCGGAAGCGTGTTTGAATACGAACAATTTTCGGGATAATCTTCCACTTCTATTCTTTATGCAATTATTATGTTCACTAAAGAGAGGATATAGTGAATTTTGCATCATTGAATGAAATGGGGACCATAACCCTTTATATACTTTTCCGGCACTCGTTGGCAATGGTTGACACTCGTTGGCAATGGTTGACACCCATTGGCAATGGTTGACACCCGTTGGCAATGAATGCCATTTTTTATTTTCATTTCCGCCCCTCAAGGAATTGAAAATTACTGAATGGTCTCTACACATTAGTTTCATGACAATTATACCCTTAAGCCTACTAACAACTAAATTAGATCACTTAATAATTAGGTTTTTTATAGATGACAACACATATTAATTAATAATTTACATATGTGGTCCCAATTTAGATTCTTAAATTAATTCTAAAATTAATCCAACAATCTCCCACTGGACCACATGTGTAACCTAATAAATGTTTTAACTATAGTGAGCTCAGAAATTCGTTATCATGTCCTGAGGGTATCCAAACAATTTCGTCAATCAACTATATTAATATAGGATAAAGCGGTCTTCGTTACATTAATCGTAACTGGACCCATCAATGGTCACGTATACCAACAGAGCCAAATGACATAAATCAATCATGGATGCGCAGCATGGAAATTACATGTAATTAATGTGATCTACACATGTCTATTTCTAACTGGTCCTACTTAACTTTATTGAGATCAATACTTCAAAAATGTAACAGTGAGTGATAAACTAAATACTTTATTTCTGCAGAAAGTAATCTGAATGTTTAAACAATAATACAAATACAAACTCCCACTAAACCGAACTATCCTCAAATAAAACAACACCCATATGAGCAGTATGCTCATGAAAGACCATGGGTGGTAGTCCTTTCGTAAGCGGATCCGCTATCATGGAGTTTGTCCTAATGTGCTCTATTAAAATCTGTCCACTCTGCACTCTTTATTTTACAACAAGAAACTTGATGTCTATATGTTTTGACTTCGTCGAGCTTCTGTTGTTGTTGGAATATAGAACTGCTGATTTATTGTCACAATATATTTTGAGTGGTCTTTCAACACCCTTCAAAATTTGCAGTCCAGCACCAAAATTTCCCAGCCATATTCCATGATTGGATGCCTCATAACATGCTACAAACTCTGCAGCCATGGTAGACGAAGCAACGAGTGTTTGCTTTGCTGACCACCACGAAATCGCTCCACCAGCTAACAAGTAAACGTAGCCTGAAGTGGATCTTCTGGTGTCTTGGCATCCAGCGAAATCAGAATTGGAATACCCAATGATCTCTAACTGATCTGACCTCCTATATGTGAGCATGTACTTTTTTGTTCTCTGTAAATACTTCATAACCCGTTTAGCTGCCTTCCAATGATCCATGCCAGCTAGGGTTACTTAAATATCTGCTTAACATCTCAACTATGAACGTAATATTCAGGCGCATACATACTTGAGCATACATCAGACTCCCTACAGCTGAAGCATAGGGAATCTTTTGCATTTCCTTAATTTCAAGACTATTTTTCGGGCATTGGCCGAGACTAAACTTGTCTCCTTTAGCGACTGAGGTTATCCCTGGTTTACAATTTTGCATGCCAAATCTATTGAGAACTTTCTCAATATAGTTCCTTTGTGACAATCCTAATATACCTCGAGACCGATCTCGATGTATCTCAATTCCTAAGACAAAGGAAGCATTACCAAGATCTTTCATTTCAAAATTCTTTGATAGAAATCTCTTGGTGTCATGTAACATGTCTATGTCATTTGTGGCAAGCAATATGTCATCAACGTATAAAACTAGGAAAATATGTTTACTCCCACTGAACTTATGATACACACAATCATCAACAACATTTGTTTCAAAACCATATGAAACAATGACTTGATGAAACTTGAAGTACCACTGACGAGAAGCCTGCTTGAGTCCATAGATGGATTTTGTCAATTTACAAACCATATTCTTTGGATCTTCCGATACAAAGTTTTCTGGCTGCACCATATAAATTGTTTCTTCAATGTCACCATTAAGAAACACTGTTTTGACATCCATTTGATGTAACTCAAGATCAAAATGTGCAACAAGCGCCATAATTGTCCTAAAAGAGTCTTTCGAAGAAACTGGCGAGAAAGTCTCTTTGAAGTCAATTCCTTCCTTTTGAGTAAAGCCATTTGCTACAAGACGAGCCTTATATCTATCCACATTACCATTTGAATCCCTTTTGGTTTTAAATATCCATTTATAACCTATGGGTTTCGCACCATCCGGTAATGGGACAAGTTCCCAAACTTTATTGTCTTGCATAGACTTGTACTCTTCATTCATGGATTCAATCCATTTATGAGAGTTGGAACTTTGCATTGCTTGACTAAAATTGATTGGATCATCTTCAGACGTTCCAATTTCTACCTCCTGATCCTGGAGATAAACAACATAATCGTTTGGAATCGCAAATTTCCTTTCTCTCGTGGATCGCCTTAAAGGAGCATATTCTTGAGGTTGTTGAGCTTGTTCCTCGGGAAAGGGTTCCTCGGGAATAATTACCTCATCTTGAATGGGATTTTGAACAACATTTTCCTGTTGAGGATTTAAAATCATTTCTTGATCAATGATTGACATATGAACCCGGCCCGCACATTATCAAAAGTAGTAGTAGGAATCGGGATTTCTCCCCTTTCCTCCTCAAAGACAAAGTTCCTAATTTGATTTCTCCCCCCAAACTTAACATCCTCAAAAAATGTTGCAGTTCCTGTCTCAAACATTGACCTATTAGCGGGATTGTAAAACTTGTAACCTCGTGATCGTTCTGCATAGCCAATAAAGTAGCTGCTAACAGTTTAGGGGTCCAATTTTCTTTCATGAGGCTTATAAGGCATCGCTTCAGCAGGACATCCCCAAACTCGTAAATGCTTTAGACTAGGCTTTCGCCCAACCCAAAGCTCATATGGTGTTTTTGCAGCCGCTTTTGTTGGCACCCGATTTAGGATATAAGTTGCTGTCTTTAGAGCCTCACCCCAGAATGACTCTGGTAAAGTAGATTGACTAATCATACTTCTTACCATATCCTAACTAAGAGTCCTATTTCGTCTTTCAGATACACTGTTCATGCTAGGTGCAAAGTGTATTGTGGGACGATTCCACATTCCTCTAGGTATTTAGCAAACGGACCTGGACATTGTTCACCTAAACCGTCATATCTACCGTAGTATTCTGACACTCTTTATCTGTTTATTGAGTTGTAACTCAACCTCGGCCTTAAATGTTTTGAACACATCCAAGGATTGCGATTTTTCATGTATAAGAAATAGGTAACCATATCTAGAATAGTCGTCTATGAATGTTATAAAGTATTGTTGACCATTCCAAGAAGCTGTAGGGAATGGACCACAGATATCCGTATGTATTAATTCTAAGACATCCGTAATAGTCTTTGATTTGGTCTGTTTTCCTTTGATACATTGAACACATATATCAAAGTCTGAAAAATCAAGGGAGTCCAAAATCCCATCAGACACAAAACGCTCAACTCTAGATTTAGAGATGTGACCGAGGCGTTTGTGCCATAATGAGGCTGAATTATCCTTATCTAGTTCACGCTTCATACCACGTGATCCCACATGCAAGGTTTCATTATAAGATGAAATAGTTTCTAGAAAATATAGATTATCGAAAGAACTAAGTACACCGGTACCAATAATATTGGAATTTAAAGATAAAGAAAATTGAGAAATTTTAAATGAACAAGAATAACCATATTTGTCCAAAGCAGAAATTGAAACTAAATTCCGTCTAAATGATAGTACAACAAAGGTGTTTATCAAATCCAAATAACAACCAGTCTTTAACAATAATCTAAAGTGCCCTATTGCCTTTACTTCCACCGACTTGCCATCGCCCACGTAAATGTATCTTTCAGCATTAGTTGGCTCTCGGTAGTTCAGGCAACCTTGCATCGAAACACAAATGTGAGTAGTAGCACCGGAATCTACCCACCAAGTGTTTCTTGGTACTGAAGCTAAATTAATTTCAGAACAAACCAAAACAGGAAATGTAACTTTCTTTTCCCACCAATTAGCAATTTTAGCACAATCCTTCCTTTTATGTCTGGGCCTGCCACAAAAAACAACAATTTTCAATCTTTTGTTTCTTTTGCTCCAGACCTTGAGAAGCAGCAACTTCTTTCGAGTCCTTGAAATTTGTTACATTTAATAATGGAACATTACTTATGTTTGTAGATATCGAAGTAGTAGACATTAAAGCTGAATAGAGAACAAAAATAAAATGAATAAACAAGAATACTTACATCAAACAACTAAATAAATAATCTTTAAATAGTTTTAATTCATGACAACATCGCAAGATACCTAGCACAACCTTAATACCAAGTCTTTGGACAATAATATTAATTGAAAGTGGTACTCTTGTTGTAATGATCAAATATTGACAATAAGTTATGTCAAATAACAAATCTATCTTTGGATTGATTTATTATTCACATTAGGTTACCTTGATAACTGTCACATATTTACCATCACAAATGTGTATGAAATTCGGCCAAATATAAACCCTTCTTTGGATTGATTTATAACGCATGAGTTAAACATACACAAACATCTATGGGTATTTGCCTTCCCCATATCCTGAAATTTTGATTTGATTTAGTCACATGTTGACTTTTAAAAAAGGAAAGTGGACTCTTTGGCTGGAACGGAGGGAGTATTAATAGTTTACATATGTGGTCCCAATTTAGATTATTAAATTAATTCTAAAATTAATCAAACAGTTATTGTATCCTATAATAATTTAAAGAATTTTTTGTAACAAAATTCTATGAAAACATTATTTTTGGTAAAAAGATAACATAATATCATTGTGTTTTCAAAATCCTAATCTAATTTATAAAATCAGGGATTAATGCTTTCGTTATCAAATTAATCAAAGAAAAAAACCATGTAACAATCAATATAATAAGACATTTAGGAGCCGTTTGGTAATCAAGATTAAGGATGGATACGATTAATAAGCCGATTTGTCGAATGTTTGGTACGCAAGCAGGACTATTAGCACGAATTATCCGGATAAGATCTTTATCCCCTCACTAATGATACCAAAAGAGAGGGTGGTATTATTTATTAGCGTTATCACTAAAAAAAACATGTGATTAACATTTTTAATTCTAAAATTACCTCATATATATATAAGTAAGGATTAATAGTGAGGGCGCTAATAACATTGTAATTAATAATAATGTTTATCCCTGTCTAACTACCAAACAGCCCCTTAGTTCTTATTTCTAAACAGTTGGTTTCAAATAAGATTGAGTCATTACTAGTGCTTGATTCTTGAGTTTAGTTGAGTGCCTGAGCTAGAGATTATCACAGACAGAACTGCATGCATAATGTTTGATGTTGCCATGCACTAAAGAAGGTCAGTTCAGTGTCATAGTAAATTGACGAATTCCATCTTACCTTCATTTCAAAATAATAAATGTCCTGTTTTAACAAGATCCAAAAATGAATAGTAACCTAGAACGAGAAGATAGTCTTGTAAGTCTCTTTGTCTCATTGTTCAAGCGTTTAGGCTTTGAGCATTAGATCTGTATTTTACTAACTGAATGAAAACATGCATGAATGCATGCATATTTATTTGCAGCCCGATTTTCCCACCATTTGTGGGCTTCAAATCTTCTATTTCACTTCCTATCATGTCCCACTTAATACTAACCTTACACGTGTCTTTGTTATTTTAACTTATCGTCTTCTTACAATTTTTACAAGAAAATGTCTAGGGCTAAGATTTAATAGGACAGAGAGTGTGATAGAGAATGTGATAGAAGATTTGAAGCCCCATTTGTGAAAACAGTTCTTCGAAGGGAAATATTCAAAGAAGCTGGCCCATTATGAATTGTATTTGATAATTTAAATTAGTTATTTATGAGTTAGGACCTGTTTCTTAAAACTAAAAATTAAACTCTGAAAACTGATGTATGAAGAAGTAGACCTTAAAATATTAAGACATCACCTTTTGAATTAAAATTTTGACTATTTTTAATACTTAATTTATTAAGTGATGTAGTATTGCATTATCAAACAATCTTATTTTTAAATGCACTTAAAATTTCCTAATTAAGCTCTTAATTAGTTTAACAAACAAGCCCTTGGTTAGATGTTGAAAACTTGAATTTTAAATTCAAATTAAGGGATATATCAAATGACCGAATTAGGTTTTGGGGTAATTTGGGCTTATAAATTACAAATTTACTTCACTACCCTTGATATTAATGCCAAAATTTTCTGAATTGCTTTTTTTGGACATCCTAAATTCAGGCCGTTTAACATCACCCATAAAAATAATGAACTCTTTACCTAAAACATAATAAATATGTTGGGAACTTTGAACAAATTAATATGAAATTAAGTTGTGAACAAGAATACAAGAAGCTGGATTGAATGACCTTGTTTTATTAAAATTAAAATGATTTTGGGTTAAATACCCATTCAGTACAAAACAGAATTAAGGTAGAAAAAACAACCTAGCTATATATATATTCAAATAGTACAAATCACCCTTAAATCCTAAAAAACTGCAACAAACTCCTTCCTAATGTGCGTTGCATATATATGATATTGATTTGATACCTGTGTATTGACTTTTAAATTTTGAAAGAGGACTCTTCCAAACCTAGTTAAGAAAGAAAAGGAAAAGACAATAAAATATCGCCCGGCCCAATTAAGAATCTTTTAAATTAGTTAGAATGAAGAAAACAATAATAAGAGCTCCCCAAATTTCAATTTAATTATTTGAAGCTACTTTGGTAAGTTGCACACCGAAAACAAAAACTATAATACTGTAATAAAATTAAAGTAGATAATCTAGTTTTAGAATCACAATTCTTAGAAGAAAAATATATATGTATATATATATATATATATATATATATATATATGAAGATAATTATTCATCATCTTCATCTGAATATACTCCTTCAAAAGTCCACTCATACTCCTTGCGAATCTCGGCCTCTTCCTGATGCGTGAAATCATTCTTTATGTTAAATAACTTTCGAACATACTTGGGCGACTTGTTCTTGATCTTGTCAGCAACTTTCTGGCAAGATATATCCAGCAAACCCTTGATGTTGAGGAAATTTGCAGCTAAGATGATATCAAAGATCTCATGTATCGAATTTCCGTCAAAGAATCCTTTGTCAAAATTCTTCAAGTCTTCTTCGGAGGCTTTGGAGTCGACTGCGTGTTTGTCGAGGTATTTGATTGTCTGAGTTAAGGTTTTGGAGTCTACATTGGGGAGTGGGATCGCGGTCGAGGCACAGTCGTCCTCAATCATGTTCTTGATGGTGACTGACTGGATTGCCGAGGATACTTTGATTTGGAACTCTTGATTGTCACTTGTTCTCAATACGACCAGCTTCTTCTCCTCTGTGCTCGTTGACATGGTTTCGTGTGTTTTCTTTTTTGAGGTTTCTTTCATGTTAAGACATTAGATCGAGTTGTCGAATTATATAGTCCTATATACTGGAGTAATATTTGTAAGAGGTAATTAATTATTCTTAATTAGTGTGACGAGACAAACATGATTCTTTGTTCGGAACAAATGGAGTTAAAATATATTCCCTCTATTTCACGCAAAGAGTTCACGTTTGAAAGTAAATAACTACTCCCTCTGTTTCAAAATATTTGTCGTTTTAGCTCTAAAAATTTGTTTCAAAAAGATTGTCGTTTTATGTTTTCAATGCATGTTTTACCTAATTTACCCTTGTCTTCTCACAAGTTCCAATAATTGATCATCTCTTCATTAAATACTTTATTTTCTCCCAATGACTATATCCTTCTAATTTATCTTTTCAACTACTCCTAGCACAAAAATTAAAGATATTTAATAAGGGTATATTTGTCAACTTATAAAATTTCTTAATATGTGTGCACAACTCTAAAACGTCAATCTTTTTGAAACGGAGGGAGTATTTGCTTTGAACAAGAAAAAAAAAAAAAAGGTTCCCCAGCCTAATCAACATTTATTTACTAAAAAATCTCTGAGTCTCCCATATCATTCAATAAAAAATTTGTTAAGATATTAATAATTGGGCGTGGTGTGCAGATCGCTTTATTATTATTATTTTTTTCTCAATATATTTGCCATTAATTTTTCAAATCTCTGATGATTCCATCTTGTTCCCCAAACATTTAGATGAATAATTAATATTTTCTATTTAAGCATTTAAAGTTAAATATATAACACGTACGTAAAGTTCATTTCCATCTAAAGTTCTCTAAATTAGAACAAAAAACAAAGAAATTCATTTATTTATATAACACAGGAAACGTGACATATATAATATTAGTACATAATAAAGTGTTGGTTAAAACGTAGGTACAATTCTAATAACATTTCCACATTAATGAATGATCTAGATCGTTGTCATTTTGCATCCGGATATCACGTAAAGTTAGATTGCTGTAATCTTGTCTGGTGATGGTACTAAAAGAAGGGGATCAAGCTTGATGCAAATCAGTGAATGTCACGCGGCATACGCACCACTGCATTACGTGTTACTGTTTCCGTTTGGGGAGTTAGGATGGGAACCGTCAATGACTCTTTGGGATGTGGATAGAAATGCTCCAAGCATTAAAACAAGAAATCGACTCACAATGATGGATTACTATATATAGTTATTGTCTATTCCAACGACCTTCAGAGTATTCTACCATTTTGAGAGCCCAAAAATTGTTTCAAAAATTTTTGGTAGATGTCTAGGCTGCAACAGAGCAAAACCGTCTTAATTACATCAAACAAAACCAACGGCAGTTTGTTCGTGTTGATCGTAATAAAGACCTCCAAGAAATCCATGATGAAGAGGGACCAAGACCCGATCAAATTGGCCAATTTCCATCTTCTTTCACCGGTGGACCGAGGCAAATATTGTATGAAAATTTTCAGGATTCTATGGTTATTACTCGAACATACAAACATCCGGATATTTTCTTAACCATGATAGCCAACCCAGCTTGGCCAGAAATTACTGATGCTCTATTACCTAATTAAACTATTGCTGATCGACTAGATTTGGTTGCTCAAGTTTTTAAGTTAAAGAGAAGACAGTTGATGAAAACGGTAAAAGAAAGGAGAGTGTTTGGGCAAATAGAAGCATATGTTTTCACAATCGAATTTCAGAAAAGGGGATTGCCTCATGTTAGGTCTATGAGGATGTGCTCAGAATATAGGCTAGAGGGGGGTGAATAGCCTATATGACCTTTATTAAAAATTTCATCTGATTTTAAGAATTATGTTGAAAGACAGTGATGAAATAATTAATACGATAGGTCATCTTCCAAGTTTAAGCAACGTAGCTGATATAGTGAAATCAGTTGATGTGCATCAGCAGACTTCAAGGACAGCTGGTAGGAAGATTATGTTATACTTTGCTGGTATAAAAGAGTTTAAGCAGCGGAAGAATAAGCAACATAAGTATAGCAATTAAGATTAAAATAGCTGTAAACAAATAGGTACAAGTTTATCATAACAACAAACTAAAATCTTGTTTTAGATGCATTAATTACTTTCCTCAATCCAGATTGCACAAGATATATAAAACATATATTACAAGAAAGATAAGTAAAGGCTGAATGTAATAAAATATGATTTATATTAAAATTCAGTAGAGGTTTGCTCGAAGACAAACATGCTTAGTACATCAACCTAGACTCTTTAACCTAGCAATCTCCTAGGAAAGAAAAAGGAGAGATTAAGAAAGCGAAATCAAATTTATCGAAAATACATTGGAAGACGTAGTCAACATTTATTATGTTGTCTTCCTGTAGTATCAACTCGAAAAATTTGTTGTGAGAAGAGAATATTAGGCGTTGTTCAAATAACTAGTATTTGAACAACTGAGTGCTGAGCACTCGGCCAAGTGTGATGACAATTCAATGCACAACCGACAGCCCTTATAATGTAGTATAAGTCTACCGATATGAATGCAGTATGGATTATTATGCTCTGGTTCTTCATTGGACATCTTCAAGCTTGATCAGTCTTCAACGATAAGCAGGATGCTTGGTCTCTAGCTATGGATTTGAAGTATAGCAACTGAAGAGACTGAGTCTTTCGAAGGATGAAAGAACTCAAATCAAGAGTCGTTGAAGCTTGGATGAGTTTTTCCCGTTAAAGATCTGGTTCATTAATGCATCATAGTGCATTGTATAAGCTGTTGGGCAAAGACCTTCCGTTTAAGCTTTTGTCTTGAGGTCTGTCCGTGATTCAGGCTGTCAGGATGAGACGTTATATGCAGGCCTGGGATGTAGCGCACTGTGTTTGGCCTTTTATGGAATGTAGCCTTAAAGACTGGGACCAATACACGGAAAAGGAAATGTCTTCTGAATAATAGTGAAAGCACAAACATCGATGCAAATCTTGAGCTGTCAAAAAGATCTTGTAACGGATCTATTTTGAATTGTAGCTTTGAGCAACGACCGATGTTCCTCTTGTGAATTATCAGCTTCCTTGGAGTTATCTGATGAAGAGCATAGCTGATACTTGAATCTGCCGATGTGAAACTGCTGTGGTAAAGATTGCTGATGAGACATGGCTGATAAGAATGTCTGCTGGTGAAACATTACTGGTAGGCATGTCTGCTGGCGCTGGTAGAGCTAATCCATATGAAGAGTCATCTTTGCTTGGTAGGACAAAGACTCGGACATGTATAATGACTTCCTAGTCTAATGACCTATGCATTGGTTCATCAAGCTGCCACACTAACCGGTACGTAGCCCTTTTAGGCACTTATGAAACATGCGTTGTAATGGGAACAAGCAAATCACTGTGTTGGAATATGCAAACATATGTATCAGCTGTTTCACAGGCATATTCCTAACACCTCATATGCATGCTTTATTTTTTCTCGTAGAACGGGATAAGATCAAAACACCGGAACAAGTTGATAGGGTAGTATCTGCTGAATTACCTGATCCAATTAGTAAGCCTGCACATTTTGACACAGTTAAGAGATGTATGCTATATGGACCATGCGGGAGCAGAAACCCACGTGCGCAATGTATGGAGAATAATTTCTATAAGAAAGGTTACCCAAAATCATGGGCAGAAACGACTTCTATTGATGACAACGGTTATCCAATCTATCGTCGACGCAACAATGGGGTGGTACTGACAGTGAATGGGAAATAAGTGGATCATAGAGATGTTGTACCATATAATCCTTATCTCACAGAGATGTTTAACTGTCATATTAACGTGGAGGTATGTACTGGATTGAGATGTGTGAAGTACATACACAAGTACATCTATAAAGGACATGATCGAGCAACATTGGTTTTGGGAAGAGGTGATGAGATCCAACAGTATATTGATGCGAGGTATATTGGTCCGCTAAAAGCTGCATGACGTTTATTTGACATCATGTTACATGAAGAATTTCCTAATGTTGTTCGATTGGATCTCCATCTTGTGACGCCCCGACCTGGATTCCAACACGAAACCCCAAGGTCGAGTCGCCAAACGAACCAACACTAACAAAAATAAAAAGCACGTGGCGTAACCACCTGTACTTATAACAAAATCTAACGGATTAACCTGATAAAATAAAAACAAATCATCGGCGATACTACTACCGGAACCCATCTAATAACAACCACGAGTCTACAACTCAGGAAAGAAAACAACTACAACAACATCGGCCACAACATGCCGGAACAACAACAACATAACCACGAGCTACAACATCCTCGGGAAACAACTAAAATAAAACTACTGAATAAAAGCATGACATACATGTCGGCTACCAAAAGAATATACACAACCAAGTATGATTCTACCCCAAAGTAAAGTCTATATAACTTTACATACCAATGTATCTCACCAAAATAAATTACTAACATAACTGTACAAACCAAGTACGACTACAAGGACAACCTGCTATCTTGCCTCGACCTCACCGAGAGCTTCCTGGCTGGTTCGGATCTAAGGAAAACAATTAAACACAATGGGGTGAGTCGAAACTCAATAAGTTACTAAATGCAACTACATGACATGGCATAATGCTCAGCTGTAATTGAAATCAAGTGATAGCATTTCTATACACCACAACTCAAACATGAAATATCATCAACGATATACAACTCATGTTAAACACATAGCACTTTGATGTTCACATAAGTGCTTGTAAAGTAAATCACATAACAAAGGATATTGTTTCTCTTTATTCTTCTTTGCGTTGCTCCTACAATACACAAAATAAACAATGTGTATCAATACTCGTCTATGATGTATCGATATCCCCGAACCTACCGGGATCCCCGAAAATCTATCGAATCTTAGCAACCAAAGTCACGCGTATTGCTATAACAGAGGGGCTACCTCCCACCTGTGGCCAACAGGTGAGGTGTGTGTGCATACCAGTACGGCGACTATAGCGATCACGAAACGAATTCGTAAAGACTATATGTCGTCCCACCATAACATTAGTAACGACGACGCCAGCTGGACTTACACAACGCATAAGTAGATATTTACTCGTAACATAACAACAACAATAAGGTTTCAAAGTAGTGAACCTTATCCCAACCAAGGAGGTCCATGATCCTACCTTAACACATTACTAAACACATTTTGTGAAGTAACAAATCAACATCTCAAAACCACATATTCAGTCTTGAATCACATAATCATACAAGCACATATTTGCAAGTACGTACTTCTCAAGAACCATTAGACCATATATATAGTCTATAAACATCTACACATTGAGATACACATATGATTCCCAACAAACACACCTTAAGACTACTAAGTTAGTCTAGTTACAAATCCCATGTTGAGATTACTCACATAGTTCACAAGCACAAACACCCAAGGATACTTATTTAGTTCATTAACATCGAGTGCGAATTACTACACCCACAATGACGCTTGAAGAGTAAACAACTCATTCTTATAAACGCAAGTGCCCTCAAGTACACTTATCTTAATTTATATGGTTTTGTAGTCAAATCCCAAGATTTTTGAACAATCGTTTATCACATCGAGACTGATGTACTAGTCTCTAACATTCTGTATTTTAATATTCATACGTGTAAACAACTCTTGTGAGTTGATAATTCTAATAAACAAACATCCCAAACTACATAAGTTCGAATATATGGCTTGCTAAATTAATTAGACGCCATCTTACGCTTATAACTGGAGTCTTTATTTTACCAGTACCAAATTATCGGAGGGCTATAATCCATGGCAAACGAACTCTAATTTTCGTAGGATTTTAACATGTCTTTCGGTAGATATTATTCTCTTTAAATATCTAATTTCTAAAGTCATTAACACACTTCTCAAAATTTGGGTATAATAGCCTTAGGTGAAATTTTCCAATTTAAGTCTCATCTTGTTCTTTAGTTCATTACCAAGGTTGATACTCAAACAAACATACATGCAACCCATTTCAAACCAAGCAATTATCATACTTATGGTTTCCGCACACCAACATAGCAATTAGATGTCAAATTATCATCTTTAACAAGTCTAACATGTATATTTATGAACTAACATGTAAGAATCCTAAAGCATACAACAAGGGGGTTAGTAACTTACTTGAAAAGCACAATCAAACCAAGGAAAACAAAATCAAAGCCTTCTAAGATGCTCCCCTAGTCATCCCCATCACATGCATGGCCTTGGATCAAAGATTGGTTGGTTGGATTGAGAGAACAAGAACTACACACACTAATCTCACCTTCATCTCCCATACTAACTCTCAAGCTCCATGGATGATGAGAAATGAATTGAGAGAGTATTTTTGGTCTTCCATGTGGTTTGGAGAGTGTTTTAGGCTGACCAAATGGTCTTGGGTCGTTTTAAGTGAGTCAAGGGGTAAAAATGGCAAAGTTGTAAACTTTGGAGAAAGTTGTCCAAACAGATTGGGTGATTTTTAGTCAACTTCAATGATGTTCCTAAGATGATATACAAGTCTAAAAATTACAAATCTATATATATATATATATATATATATATATATATATTTAAAGTTGGTGAGGATGCCTTAGATTGTGACACCTCACCTCTTTTTGTTAAATCTTCATTCTCAATGCTTTGACTTTTGAAATTCTAGGAGGATGCAATTAGCTAATAGTTTTATCTAATTACTATAGGTATAATATTGTGGTATATAATATTCTTTAATAATATTAGTTGAAGAGCTTTAGCTATTGGCAAAGTAATGAAAAAGCTAGAAAACAAAACAAAGTGTTGCCAATGGGATTTGAACTCACACTTTTTTAAATACGAAAACTCACCTTAAACCAACTCAACCATTTATATTATGTTGGTATTTTCTATCACTATAAGATAATAACTGTGATTATTAATCATACTTAATAAAACAATTATAGTATGACTACCCGCTATAGCTTATTGAGAGAAATAACAAATATTCCCATAATAAAACAATTATAGTAGGACTTATCATAATAAACTATGATTAGTCCTTTCATATACCAATTAGTAAATACAATCTATATATATATAATAACAATTGAGTCTATAAAAGGAAAATTTTCGCCAAAATTTACTTGCCAAAATTAGAACCCAATTTGTTTTGATGAAAACTTGTGCTTGCATTGAAAATATAAATTTCTAATTTTTAAGGTGGTCAACATTAAAACATTAAAAGTTAGTCTACAACAACAACATAATGATGATTTCAATTTCCAATTCAATGAATGTTCTTTTGCAAATGATTTCTTACTAGACCTTTAAACTTTTGAGTTTATAGGTTCAGCAAATTAATATTAACAAAAGAATTCATCGTAAGAAACTTTTAACAAAAATTATATAGTCCTACAAATTTTGTCTATTTCATTTGATCTGGAGTTATTATAACAAAAAATATTCACATAATTAGTATGCAAAAGGCATTATATCGATAAAATATTCAAATCATATATTTTAAGATACAATAAAATAAAATAAATAAATAAATAAACACATTTATTTTACGTCAAAATAAAAAAAATATATTCAAATTATATATTTTAAGATACAAAAAAATAAAATAAATAAATAAACACATTTATTTTACGTCAAAATTAAAAAATCGATCGATTATGAATATGTTAAGGTCAAAGTTGATAAATTTTGGACTTACCTTGAGAAGTCAAGCAAATTTTTAAGAAAGAAATACGGGTTTAAAATTTTGTTTTTGGTTCCTTTCTAAAAATTTGAAGCAGGGGTATAAGAAAACAAATGTCAAGCGATCGGTAAATAATCAAAAAAATATAGGTAATTTTATATACCCTTAAAGCTTCATTTAATATAGCATATCCTAGAGAAACCTAATTGTTTAGAAATGTTAAACTCAATTAATGTTCATGGGTATTATTGTCAGAACAAATTTTACAACATATCATTAATTATGTTTCTTAATTCCTGTATTTTATCAACTAGGAACATTTATTCGGGACAGAGGGAGTATCTAAAATATTGAAGTTCATTTCTATAGATTCAAAATATTTATAACAAAAAAATATAAAAAATACACATAAGCTTTAAGTGAAACCATTCAATTGGTAAAAAATTCAGATCAATCAGAAAAAAAAAAAGATGAAAATATTTTTTGGTTCTTTTCATTAAATCTGAAGCAAGTATAAGTAAAACCCTAGGAAAGTATATTAGAAAATGGAAAAAAAAATTGTAATTTTTTTCCGAAAAAGTAAATTATTTATAATGTTAATGTAAGGTGTATGTGGAATATTTTTATTTTTATTTTTACAATTGTGTCTTATGCAATGTCTATCAACCAAAGTCTAGAGTAATCTTTTTATATTTACTTTTGATTATTTTTTAATTTTTATACATTGCACTCACTAAAATATTAAATTTTTATACATTGCACTGACTAAAATATTAAATTTTTATATTAATATAGATTTCATGCATTGCAGAGGTGGAATCATCCCTTAATAGGTATCAAAGCTTAACTATTTTATATCTAAGCCTGCAAATTGACTATTTTATTGGTATCAAAGCATTAGTTGTTTTAATTGGTATTAGAGCTTAATTATTGTATCTCTAAGTTTCGTAATACTCATTGAGACCCGGATATCTTCAGAATTATTTCTAATTTTATAATTATAAATTATTTTATTTATGTGATTCTCTTTTATTAATTTTATTTTAACTTTCACATTTTAATTATTTGTTTACATTAACTTATAATATTTATAATATAATTATTTATTTATTTTGTTAACATTAAACTTTTTAAATATTTTATTTATATCTATAAAATCCCCGTGCATCGCACGGGTGTTATACTAGTAAGATATGGTTGGAAAGCTCTTTGAGTATAGTTTACACAGAATTAAACAGTTCACAAATCCGAGTTTTTTACACAAAGTTATGGTCAAATTACTACATGCTATTCGGATGAACAAAGTCGATACAGGGCGATCGCTCTGCCCTATCCCAGGGCGATCGCTTTGCCTTCTGGTTGCAGGGCGATCGCTTTGATCTCCCCAAGGCGATCGCTTTGTATCCAGACTCTCCAAACTCTCCGAAAATGCTCCGAAACGCTCCTGAAACGATTCTAAATGATCCCAAAGTGATCCTAACCTCCAATAGAGATTAAAACACACTTGAAATTCATTCAAAACACATGTAACAAGGCTTAGAATGAAATCCATTCTTATTACAAATGATAAACAAGAATTAAATTACAACCGAAGCAATTTAATCTCATGAAATTAATGCGTGAATCAATTAACATGTTGTTTAATCAGGTTTAGCAAACATGCTTAACATGATAACGATACAATATGATACACAAGTCAACCATAGGAGGAACCAGGGTATTATACATCTACCTGGAGAACATAATGTTTCGTATGATTCAAGAAGTTCACGAGATCATATAGTTCAACAAGCTGATGAGAAAGTAACAAAATTAATAGATTTTTTTAATTGTTATGCTTCTGACGAATATGCTCGAAATTTAACTTATCAACAAATGCCACAATATTAAACGTGGCAAAGAAAATTTTGGAAACGAAGACATCGCAACCATCCAAGCAAGGCTATTAGTAGAATATATTTGTTAGCCCCTCCAGTGGTGAGAGATTTTACCTGCGATTATTACTAATTACTGTTAAAGGGCCAACATCTTGAGAAAATTTACGGACATACAATGATGTTCAATATAATACATTTAAAGATGCATGTGTTGCACGGGGTCTTTTAGAAGATGATGAAGAATGGACTCAATGTTTGGAAGAAGCATCGATAATGAAGACTAGATACCAATTGACAAGATTATTTGTGCTCATTCTAACACAATGTTCTCCGATACAGCCTGATGAGTTATGGAATAAGTTCGGAATGAATATATGCGATGATCTTCCACACCAATTACGGACAAACTTCGAAATTACAATTCCGAATGATGGTCAAGTAACAGATTATGGTTTGCATCTCTTGAATGAAATATTGTAAGAATCAGGAAAAAGTTTACAAGATTTTCCACTGATGGCTCCCAATTAAAAATTGGGCACAACCCACAGACAACAACAGACTATTGTGGGAACATAGACAACTCCAATACGATGATCACACAACTGGTGCAGAAGAAAATATCAATTGCTTGAATGAAGGTTAACGACACTGTTTCAAAGCTGTGATCTCTTCGGTGGCTGAAAATCAAGGGAGGACCTTCTTCTTGAATGGGGGTGCTGGAACGGGTAAAATATTTTTATACAACACTATAGCAGGAAAATGTCGAGCCTTTGGTCATATCGTCATTTGTGTTGCATCATCTGGGATTACATCGTTATTGTTGGTAGGCGGTAGAACTACGCATTCCACGTTTTGTCTACCATTGATTGTGTTGGAAGACATAATATGTTCCTTCACTAAACAGTCAATTCACGCCCAACCATTTAGGGAGGCAAAATTGATAATATGGGATGAGGTCCCTATGCAATAACGCTATTGTGTTGAGGCCGTTGATCGCAACCTTCAAGATGTTCGTGATAACAACCACCCTTTTGGTGGAATAACTGTTGTACTTGGTGGGGATTTTCGCCAAACTTTGCCTGATGTACCGAAAGAATATCGTGAGCAAATTGTGGGGTCAACTATTAGAAAACATGCGATTAAATCGAAATGATTCAACAAATGTTGAATTTGCAGCATATTTGAACGAGGTAATATCAATTTTAGACATCAATAGTAAAACTTTACATTAATAAGCTTATAATTAAAATTAATTGAATTTCAATTGTTAGGTGGGAAGCAATCCAGATGAAACCATCGAATTACCTTCTACAATTCGAAAGTGTAAAGACCTCATTGAACTAATAAGAGAAGTGTATCCACAATTATATAGAACGGGGACTTTTACAGCAAAATTCTTGACTGACCGTATTATTCTCTCTGTATGTAATGATGATGTTAATGATATAAACGTTGAAGCACTGAAGATATTTCCTGGAAATGTCATTAGTTATCTATCAGTATACAAAAATGCGGATGATGATATGAGTGATTCGATCATGGCAAATCGATACCTAGTTGAATATTTGAACTCATTGAATCCTGCTGATCTCCCACTTTCAGACTTCCAAGTGAAAGTCAGTTGTCATGTTATTTTGATCAGGAATCTTGCCCCAAGGGATGATCATTGCAATGGAACGAGATTGAGGGTAGTTCGATGTGCGCAACGTATCATTGAAGCTGAAATTTTAATCAGAGGTAAAGCTGGCAATTTGGTATTTATACCAAGAATTTCTCTTACCTCTTCTGGTTCTGAACTTACTATCCCATTACAAGATGACAATTTCCAATTAAGTTGTTCTTTGCAATGACTATAAATAAATCACAAGGTCAATCTGTTAAATTTATCGGTATTGATCTTCGTACCCTAGTATTTACTCATGGTCAATTATACGTTGCACTATCCCGATGTACTACATTTAATCGGATAATAATTCTCTTACTATCAGAGCAAGACATTTCCACAACAAATATTGTTTATCCTGAAGTTCTATAATGCTTCTACAACAGGTTTGATGCCCAAAATTTTCAATTATAAAAGTATCATATTCTCATATTCTCATTATTTCATAACATGCTTCAGCCTTCAAGTTTTACAATTAAACAGTTTTTATCTAACACATGGTTTCAAACAGGTCCCCGCAAATCCATATAACACTATACCTGTAACTCCATCACCCCCTCGACCTGATTGTGTTGATTATGATTTTGTAGAAGAATTTATAAGTATAACTTATTTTTAGATAAGTGTTAATAATTACATGTAACTCAAGTTTTATAATTACTTAGTTTTTATCTATTAAATGGTTTCGAATAGGTTAGTTTTTATCTAATACATGGTTTTGAATACGTTCCCGCAACTCCGTTTAACACTCCATCCGCAACTCCACCTCCCCCTACACCTGCAACTCCAACTGCACATATGCCTATTTTATTGGATGATGATATTTGAGAGGATCTGAGTTTTGTTGAAGAAGCTGTAAGTTTTTTTTATATTTACATTAATCGACAACTATGCATAAAATATTGTTAAAGTCTAATATCTTCTTTGTCTCACGTGTAGGTGGAAGTAATGAAAAAATGTATTGCAGCTCGCGTTGCTAAAGGAGACATTGTTGTGAAGCAAGAGCCTCCGGAAGAAGTTTAAGTTTTTGTTATTGAGAAAACAATAGAACAGAGTTGCTACATTTCAAATCAGTTTTTTTTTTTTTTCACAATTTTAATATTTTATTATTGGTTTTTTACAAAATAAATAAATTAATATTTCATTATTGGTTTTGTTACGAAATACATGAATTATAATTTATTATTATTTCATTATGGGCACAAAATCTAATTTACAAACAATATAGTTGATCTCCGATGATTAAATTTCCCCACTTGTCTCACTGTTGCTAAATAGTTTTTGGATATCAGATAAACCTCTCCAGGCAGTTTTAATATGGCCAATTTTCCTCGTTTGCAATCAGTAGTTTATAAATAACTGATTAGAATATCAAAAACATGGTTTTTCAATGAACCCACAACTCTTAGGTTCTGAGCTCCTAGCACAATCACAATCACAATTTAGGGATATAATTTGTGGTTTTAAATTTTCTTTATCATTGCTCTCACTAGCTTATATGTATCCCCCCTTCTAGGAATTAAACGAACAGTTATTTAAGAAAAGGATTCTTACTTTTATTATAAATTAAATATAACATTCTTGAGTTTTAACTTTCGTGTTGCTTCAAGCCTTAATGAAAACAGAACCCACTTCTGCATTAGGCTAAACCGAAACTCAGTTCACCAACACCAAATTTGACTTTCTTACTCTTCGTACAACTAGCAGAACTGACATTCGCTTAATGAGAGAGAGAGAGAGAGAGAGAGAGAGAGAGAGAGAGAGAGAGAGAGAGAGATCCCAGTACCAAATGTTTTATTACCAGTAGAATGATGCACTTGAACCAGTAACTCAAAGCACAAATACAATATAATCAAATTCCAGAAGTTATGTCAACAGACAACAAATATACACAACCTTAAAACTACAGACAGGCAGGTTTATTGGTTCCTGCAGGATATGAGCAGCTGTTAACTTTCTGATGGCCGCGGCAGTCTCTTTGCAATTTCCTGTCATTAAATGAAAAGAAATTTTATCATTCTCCCAGTCCAACCAACATGGTAGAAATGTTTCTAAATTCAAGCACACAGCAAAAGTCCTAGTACCTCATAGTAGAGTTATCGTTGCCCTGCATACGAGGAACACCAGATAACTACCAACCATTCTGACACCTAACTTTATCGGTGCCCTCCATATGAGGAACACCAGATAACTACCCACCCTTATGGGATTCAATACTCACCCTTGCTTAAGAGGTCGGATTATAGATATCGTGCCCTGTATTTGTATCTATACAAGTACATAATATGTATAGACAAATACATATGCACATTCATATAGCTGGAATCTAAATCTTACAAACAAATTTGCAGACATCCTTCCAATCAACCACCATAGCCACCAATCACAGCATCGCAGCACCTTTCCCACTTTCTTGATTGTGCTTAAATCTACACCACTAAGAAACTCTGTTCTGTTCCCTCTGTCCAGATCAGAATGTGCCACCACACACAACATTCCTGATTTGAAGTCTCTCACGTGCATTGCTCAACCCATCATCCAAATATTAGACGGTGTGGGCTGACTATGCCAGTGAATGGCCTTGTTAGTTGAGAGAGACCTCAAAGAGAGATTGGGGGCCCATGGTAATGGCTCACAGCATTGGTTTAATGGTGGTTGGAATGGTGTCGTTGCTTTGGTCAGCAAGTGGAGAGGACTGGGGTGGAGTGAAGAAAGAAAACTGAATGAAAGAGAAATGGAAAGAGAAGATGCTACAATATATAAGTTATTATGGAAATAGGACTTCTTTGCTAGGACAAACCAAATTAGAACGTCAGAGTTTTTTTATGGGAGGAAGAAAGTAGTTATATATTTTCAGTTAAGGCATTATTAGTATAATTATTGACAAAGAAACTAAATTCTCATGATATACATGACTGGTAAAATATGAATGAGCGCGGTGTGTGTGATGACCTTGCCTTGGACCGTATTGAATGGTGGGAGAGGACTCATGTAGCTGACCCCAGGTGATTGGGGATTAGGACTGAGTTGAGTTGTGCATACAAGACTGTAAAATTAGTATACGAACCATGACGTACTAATGATCAAGCAGATAACTGTTCAAACTATAAATCATCACAAATAGGAATATAGGTAATAACTCCTATTTATCCAAAAACAGATTCCGGGAATATATGTCCTTTCTAAAGCTTTTGCTATTACAAAGTAGGAATGTCTTAGACAGCCAGAATACGACTATACTTTGTCTTAAGAAAAGAGGTGAAACAATTTTCAGGGTTCAGCAACCGTAAGCCTTCATATATTTTGATTGATATCCAAATATATTTTCATAACAGGATGGCCTAGTGCACAACATCCCTCCAACAGAGTGCTGGGAAGGGTCTAATATACATGGCTGACCCCTGCAAGCGAAGATGCTATCCATATTTCTGCCTCGAACATCAACGTCATGATGAAGGGACCTCTAGATTGCACCAAGTTTCGCCCTTTCAACTAATTACAACTTCAAAAGCTAAATAAATATAATGGCAAAGAATGGCTTAAATAAAAAGGTACACACAGGATGAATATATCTACATATTACAGCACCGCAGCACCTTTTCCCTACTTTCTTTCATATTGCTTGATCGTGGTTTGATATACACCACCTAAAGACCCTGTCCCTCTCTGTCCAAATCAGTATGTACCAACGCATACACAATAGATTTCGTTTGAAGCATTTCTGCATGCACCTAGCTCAACCCTTCATTCAACTGGTAGACAGCACTGTTTGCTGATGATGACAATAAATGGCCTATTTAGGTGGCAGAGACATTCTAGAGAGCTTGGGGGTACATGGTAGTGGCTGACGTTATTGGTTCAGTGGTGGTTGGATAGTGTCATTGCTTTGGCTGGTGTAGAAAAGACTGAGAGGTCATGTGCGGGAAGAATACTGGAAAGTGATAAAACTGGAACAATACTACCTTGATCCTTCTGTCCTCGAATAAGTATCATTTTTTAGAGTTTCTTTGTCCCCCTTAAATGAGTGTCACACTTTAACAGAATCAAGCATATCTCTGATGGAATTTACCAAAATTACAGTTACACTATTATAATCTCATGCTCACTTGTAATAAAATAGGGTAGTGATCAAGGGTATATATGGCTAGAATTGACTTAATTTCTGTGGAAAACTATATGAGACTCATATAGGACGATGGCAGTACAATTTAGTAGTTACTTTTAGAAATAGGACTTCTTCGCTGAGAGTGGGTCAAAACAAGTTGAAAGTGGGAGTTTTTTATTTTTTTTTAGCAAACTACACAAATTGTCCCTATACTATACGACTTTTTGGGATTGGTCCTTGTACTGAAAATTCGAAAAAATTAAGTCCTTGTACTGTCAAATTTTTTCCATTAAGTGCCCACAAGTGCTTGTCACGTGAATTTGCCCAGGGGTAAAATTGTCTAACATTCTTTTCTTTTGAATAGACAAAAATACACATAATATTTTGTTTTTTAAAACTTAATACGAGGATATTATCGTAATTAGCTAAATTTAATTTTTACACCCCTTTCTTCCTCATTACAACCCCTTTCCCATCCGTTCCACCATGACTGCCACCACCACCACTCCCTTGCCGGCGAACACAAAATTCAAAACAAGAAAACCTGGAAATATTCAAAACAGAAGGATATCTCTCTTGTTCAAAATTCAAAATTAAAAATTGAAGGAGATTGTCATTTCCCTCTTCTAGTTCCGCCATGGCCGCCGCCACTACCTTCTTTGCTATGAAAACCAAGCGACAGAGAGCCACCACCAACATTTCAGTCCACTCCATCATTAAGAAAATTAGATCTGAGCAAGAGAGTTTGAAATTGAAATCAGATCTCAAATCTCAAACTGAGATTCACCAATTTCTCTCTCCCCTCAAATCCCATAATCCTAAAATCAAATCTTCATTCTCTCTCTATCTCTCCTAGAAACCCACTCCACCCACACATACTTCACACATTCAACACCAACAAACACACAGTCCCAGCCCCCACTCCCACCTCGAAGTCTTACCAGGCCGATTCTTTGGATTGGATGGTCGGCTTTGTTTGTACCTATAGCGGCAGCACTTTCTTCGCTCAAGTGCTTATGTTGGCAGCAGCACTAGCCTGATTTTTGCTGGGTTTTAAATTTTAGAGAGAGATAGAGAAGTAGAGTGCACAGATACTTTGCAACAACAACAATAGCAGGAACAATTTCAATTACAGGGGAGGGGAACAATTTTGCTGGGCAAGAGAGAGAGAGAGAGAGAGAGAGAGAGAGATTATGTGGTTAGGTGGGCATGGATGGGTAGAGAGAAAAGAAACTGGGGGCATGGGGGTGGAGATGGTGATTAGTAAGGGTGTGGGTATGGGAGTTCAGGAGAAATCAATGGCTTTTAGTGGCTGTCTTTCAGCCTCAATAGAAATGGAATAGCAAGGCATGTCGAGACAACTATGAAATTTGACTTCGATCTCAACATTTACATATTACAACCAATCTTTTGACTCTTTTTTTTCACAAATGGTCCATTTAGTTTTTACATTAAAATGACGACTCTACCCCAACTAAAAATCATGTGAGAGGCAAGTGTGGGAAGTTAACGGCTGAAAATGGACGGAAGAGGGTCCAATTACGCGCGACAAGGACCAATCCCAAAAAATTTGTATAGTACACGAACGATTTGTGTAGTTTGCTCTAATTTTTTTTTCCTTGGGCTGAGGAGGGAGTAGTAACATTTTTCAGTTAAGGCACAATCAAAATAATTCTTCACAAGAAACTAAGAGAACTTTCACCGTATACATGATTGGAAAAATCAGTTTATTCTTAGATCCCTCAATGAGGGATGTTAATCATGCAAAACTATGTCCTCCAATATGATCCCCAAACAAAGCATGAATTAAAGTATACACATTTCTCATAACCAGAGGCAGTGCAAGGATTTCAGATAGTAGGGTGTGGCATCCTAGACCTTATTATAATCATAAATTCATTAAAAAAAAAAAAAGTGGCATACTGTAACACATCCCTCCTTTAAAGAGGGTCTAATATACATGCCTGACACCCCCCCCCCCGGGGCACCCCCCAGAAGATGCTATTTCCGTCTTTGAGACCTTGACACCCAGGACATGACATGGGACCTCACTACAGCACCAAGTCTCACTCTTTCAGCTAAAAAAAGCTTCAAAATATAAATGAATATAGTGGCAACGAATGGCTTAAGAAAGGTATCCAGAGGATAAATACATCAAAAAAATGTTAATAATGTACCTCAAACAGCTGATTTATGTTATCAGCCGTCTTCGCAGAAGTCTCAATAAAGAACATCCTATTCTTTTCTGCATAGTCAATTCCATCCTTCAAAACGAAACTTAAATATGTTACTAAAGCGCAAAATATATTCAATCTTTCAGAGGAAAAGTAAGGAGATAAATTCCGTCATTTAGCAATTCACTCACTTGAACAGATACTTCCCGTTTTTCTAGGAGATCAGCCTTGTTACCGACTAAAGCCAACACAATATCAGGGCTCCCATGCTTTTGTAGCTCCTGTACAATGCCATAGTGAACCAATCACAACTGGAAAAGCATTTAACTGGGACGTCAGCACGTCAATGCCAAAGTATAACTAAAGGAAATAATGCAATTTCACTAGCATTAGGTTTTGGCAGGACCCAACATTTACCACATTGTGCATATTGTGGCGTGCATTTAAGCAATATCCAAACCTAGCTCGGGCGCATATTTATGGTATATTAGGCATTTAATCGTAACTTGTATGCTCCGATTTCAGAATGTGGAGTTGCGTTAGACAGTATGAAAGACCAATTATAGATATGAGTCTAGTATAGTTTTTAGTGCTATACATTTTAAAATGGCAGCTTAAATCCCTCCAAGTCAACCACATATGCAACCACCGAAGTCAATGACCTTTTCATCATTTTTCTTAGCTTACTATCCCAGTTCCTTACCAATCCGCATACTAATCTTGACAAGATCCAAAAAACGAGAAAACATACAACAGCATGTACCAATATTTTGACATCCTACGACAAACTAGGTTGTATGTAGCAATTTCCTTGGTGCACAATGCATGGTTCTCTTAGAGAAACAAGTTTTTTGTGCCTCATCCTAAAATTACATATAGTAGGATACCTCTAAGGTTGCCAGTTAAACAAAAGAAAAAATAATTACACGTACTTGCCACTAAGAAACCTCTCCTTTAGAATATTATGTCTTCACTTTTAAGATATGACCAAAAAGGGGCCACCTACATACATACATACATGCATACAGAGATGAAGATGAAGATGAAAAAGTACAACTTCTTCATTATTCTTCACGCACCATAGAGCAGGTCATAAACTGACTTTGGCTTTTTGACTTTTCTTCTGTTGCGTTTTACTGTTCCATGTCAGCAACCAGCTGTCATCACCTGAATTACCATAGTCGGACTTCCTCTTCCATCACTTTCATTACCATAGTCCACTACAACTTCATCAGATGTTTGTATATATTCCCAAATATTCTTAGTTGTCTTTTGACTAGAAGGCGGGTCGGGGAAGGAGAGATAGAGAATGAGGACAGCAGAAATTGGCAAATGAGACGACCTAAAAAAACGTTGAGGCCGGATGTCTATGTTCTTTGCATGCAGGCGAGTGAGACGCAGGTTCACCTCTCTTTAAATGTAGAGTGCCATGGTTTTTGTTGGTATGTCTATTTGCAGTGTTTGGTGAGTCTTGGGTCAGTCCACGTACTGTGGACTCGTTGGTTCAAAAAGGAGGGGTTTTGGAAAAGGAACAGGAAGAAGAATACTTTGGAACTGCTCTATATTTGCCATCCTTCGGTGTATCTGGACTGAAAGGAATTCTAGGATTTTAATAGTAATAAGCTTTCCTTATGTCTGCTAGGGAGTGTGCAAGTTTTCTGGCCCTCTTTAAGCTAAGGAGTTGGTCATGTTTAGGGTTCTGACCTGGCAAGAGATTGGCAGGCAGCTCTTGGCTGATACACGAGCTCAAGACTTGTTCTTTTTGTTTTATGTCGGCTTTACTTTCCTACGGTCTGTCATGGTGGATATCTTTTCTGCTTCTCTTTTCTCTATCTTTTAATGAAATCTTCTTTTCTATCCACCAAGAAAAGGAATAGAACATATTGGCAAACAAGTCATTCGGTGTAAACAATTAAAATTGGCATAGCTAATTATATTCTGTATTTATTATTTAGTGATTAGTCACTCCCCTCTTGTCAATTTGATAAGACTCAAAGTGATGAGTATTTTTTTTTTCTTTTTGATAAGTATTTAAGTGATGAGTATTAAACCTCATCAAACAATCTTAGTTTCAAGATTACTTACTTAATTTAGTCTTAAGTTCCTAAACACTTTAACAAACAAGCATGAATTCTTCTCTAGATCATCAAGCCTGATATTATAATGAAAAACTCACCACAAAATACTGATTCTGGTTATCAATCTTTTATTAGATATTGCAAAGTGTAAAGGACTGTAGGCAGCCTCTAGAACCTAAAGTAGAGAGACAGCAGGTCAGCTGGGATTGTCTTTTCAATACTCTAAAGGTTTCAATAATTAGTATTTAAAATGACTCACAGACCCAAGACTTCTAGAAGATCAGTTGGACCAAGCCCACTTAAGTCAAACATTTGAGATCCCACTTGAGGATGACCAGAATATTATTACATAGCAAGGCTGCTTAAACATGTCATATTGGCCCAATAAAAACCTAATTACTGATAAGGAATCTGTCTGATTCAAATGCCAAAGCATTTACGCTATGATGTCTAAATAAGTGATTGACATCTTTAAAATGCATTACAATTACCAAAACCAACTGAGAAAGGGAGATATTGACATTGTTAAGTCATTGACTATCAAGCACATTATGAAATCAATAGGGTCATTCTAACACTTAGCTATGGGTGTTACTAAATGATGTTGACATTTCGTAGTTCCACAATAGAGGGAAATGTATGAGAAAGTTTTCAATTTCTTAAAACAGAGAAATTTACAAGCAAACATGAGACAAATAAAAACTAGTAATCTAGTTAGTAGGAGATATACCTTAACCCAATACTGAGCTTTGCTGAACGAATCAGGATTGGTTATATCATAAACAACAACAGCAACTGCAGCACCTCGGTAGTAAAGTGGGGCCAGTGCTGCATACCTGACCAATACACGATTAAAACTTAATATCCTCATACAAACTGATTCTTCTTAAGAAAGGAAAAAAGATGGAGAAAGGAGGATCTCTTTGGCCAACTTGAGAAGGACAAAATACAGGTCTCGGTGTGAAGAAAGAAAAATAATCCACCAACAATACCTCTCCTGCCCAGCAGTATCCCAAATTTCAAACTTAACTGTCGTAGAGTCTTGCAATGCTATCGTCTGTGACAAGAACGATGCTCCAACAGTAACCTGAAATGAGTATAGCAATGCAAATATATCTATCAATATCTAACTTCTAGGATGTTTAGGACTCACTTGAGGGACAAATATACATGCACAGATCCACTTGCAAGAGAATGGTGGGCCAAAATTATGCCAACATAGAGAATCATACGCTCCTATTTGGCTCTTAAGAGCCATGATGTATCCTTACCTTGGATGTTGGATCAAACTGACCACGAACAAAGCGAAGAACAATGCAGCTTTTCCCAACACCAGAATCCCCTAAAAGCACCAACTGCAATAAATATTGGTACAGAATATAGTTACACCAGCATGCAAAAGATGGGGATGGTGGTTGACAATATCTTCTTGCCTCAGTTGTTGGAAAGCACAGTAGGCAGTTAAATGATAAACAAAAACTGCATGCTCTGTATGCACGCCCACCAACCCATCACCCAAAGCACCTAAAACACTTAAGAAACAATGATAAGATTTGATCGCATGAATAGTTTCCTCTGAAGTTATGGTTCTGAATGGACGATAATCTTAGACAGGACAGCCACACATGCTACATTGTGACTTTTTATCCTAAACTTATTATGCAGGTATACAACAGCTAATATGATCTATCTCAAGCAACAGTACAAACCACTCGTAGTTTGCATCTTTGGCAGCATTAGACAGCACATATTCATGGTAGGGAACAGCGTAGTGGTACGTCCTCCATCAAGAATTTGTATTCTATATACGGGTTAAATACAGAGTTGTACTTGGAAAAAATCCTCCGTACTAATCAGTATCGATAAGGAAATGTATTAAAGAATTCTGTAATCATACGGCTTAAGAATCACTAATGCGTTCCTAACTAAGTATTATACGAAGATCCCCAATCTTGGCAATCTCTCAAAATTGATTGCAATTTTCTATAAGCAAATATAAAGGAATAAATTGGAAACATCAAGTACATATGAATTATATCAACAAGCTATCAAAAGGAGAAACTTCTGTTAAGAGGAAAAAGTAGAATCCCCAGAAACAAAAGATACATCCATTGTGAGAGGTCTGTATCATACCTTTAAGTAAAGCTAATTCCATTACTATCATTTTATTATTTAACTGCCTCATAAATCAAATTGTGGGTGCTAAGAAGGAAAATTTTCATAAACTAGTGTAAATCTATAAGTGTTGTGCGTGTAACAGGTTGGTGTCAACATCTAGATTTAGAAATACGAGGGCTAAATTTGAAAATAGAAATACCTAGGACAAGCAGAAATCATGCGACAAAGGATAGGAGGGCTTTGTGGCAGGGGAGAGAGGGAGAGAGAGAGATAGAGACACCACTGCTGTCCATATTCCTAGGAAAGAGATCGACCACAAGAAGATCATGGTAAGCCGCCTGATTTAGCCCATTATAGATCTATAGGTTTGGGAACTGACTGTGTATTATGCATTTTTTTCTTCTTCTCCTCTTACTTAATTTAAGCTACTGAGAATACCACAATAAAGATGTTCAAGCTCACATTAAAAAGTTGCTCAGTACAATCTAAGGAATGATAAGGTTTTAGAGGACATGATCCACGAATAAAAGAAAATGAACCACTCCACTAGAATTTGCACCGATGGTCACCAAATTGTACTCGGGGCTAGGGAGCATTGCCCTAGATCCATAGTCTGAAACACGTAAGCATGGAGAGAGAGAGATGGAATTTTCATGGCGTGCCCGATAGAGTCATTGCTTCCATTGCAAAAAGACCACCACGGGCATAAGCCTTTTCCACTCGAGGTATCTGCAATAAATGCTTGGGGGCTTCCAATTTGTCTTACTGCTCTGCAGGAACAAAACTGTTCATGGAGCACATCTTGCGGAATTACCATCTCCAGCTAGTGGTCTAGTCCCTCCTTGTCTCTTCAGTTTTTTGTTCTTCATCTTCATCTTTCAGGGTCCTTTTCTTCTTCTTCGCGACCATTAATGCTCATGGATGTCCTAGTCATTTGTAGCGTGTCTGACCCAAATCCTATATTGATGCAGCCAGGCACGAGCATGTCATGTCATGTCATGTCAACAAGCTAAAGTACTCAGTCACTTTCACTCAGATCATAAACACACCTAAATACCTAATGCAAAGAGACCCATCTCAAACTTAGACCCTGAATGAAGAAAGCAAAGTAGAAAACTAAATTATTTAGATAGAAATTAAAGCACCGAAGACACTAGTCTTGCCCTACCATTTCTTGTATTAGAATATAAATTATTTAGATATAGGAGGAATCAATCATGGTTCTGCTGAGTCACTGACTTTGATATCAAGCAAAAATCATCTGATCATCTATAAACATTAGTTCTTACAGTAAAATGTCACTTCATGTAGAATTAATCAAAATTTAATCACTCTACTTATCCTTAATGAAGAGCATATTTTGATCTTTGAAAGGGAAACGGGTGTTTTAGATGGTCACTTTTGTTTATATGATATATCTACTATCTAATATTTAATAACTGTAACTTAGCCAATAAACACTAAGAATCACTGCTTATTATCCAACACCTAAACCTAATATGCAATGACCAAGTCCTCTAAATTTTCCACGAATCTGTGACCAAGACCATTTCTCCTCCTATCAAGTCATTGCAAAATTCCTAATCCATTTCTTTTCTATATTACTCCCTCCGTCCCGGATAAATGTTCCTCCTTTTTATTTTGGGATGTCCCAACTAACGTTCCTAAAGACTTTTGAACTCAATTAATATTCATGGGTATTATAGTCAGAACACATTTCACAGCACATCATTAATTATGTTTCTTAATTTCTGTGTTTTATTAACTAGGAACATTTATCCGGGACGGAGGGAGTATTCACTAACCATTTCCAATTTCAAAACACTTCCTCCTATCATATATTCAATCTCTTTTTAATTAGATGAAGCCCACAAATCATAGCTCCAGCAAGCGGATACAAAATACATCAGTCTTCTCCTGTATTTAAGCATAAAGAACCAAATATCGACACAGCATAAGGGGGCCCTTGCCCCACTTTAGATTTGAGAAATTTGCTTTTTACCACTATGAGTTTGTCAATTTGCAAAAATAAATAAACTGTTTAGGAATTTAAGAAACTTTGCCGTCAAAAAAGTTATGTTTTTTGCCCCCGCATTGAGGTTATCAACAAAGAAAAAAATTTGAGTAGGAGTACCCTCATCCCTAAACAAATTAGTGAAAAGTAAATGTATTTGCCTTTCGAATGAATATCAATTTTAGTTCCAATTTTGGTTTTCACGCACAAAAAAGAAATTCTGAAATACGTATTTATACCATGGCTTTACATTTCAAGATAGTAAATTTTACGCCCTTCCCCCAATCCCCCCAACACACACCAAATATTTCTGGCTTTGGCCCTAGGCACATCATAACACTAAAATAGAATCAAAATATTGTAGTGGCAGAAAATAACGCAAAGTAAATCAACAACCCAAAGATTTCTACATTAACGCAAAAAGTATCAAGTTATAAATGAAAGTAGTGAAACAATAATTCTTAGAAAAAATAGCATTTACGCCTACTATGCACTTTATGTCAGTAACAGAGGTTCAAATATGAACTTTTACAATTAAGGGGCTTCGTGCCACGGATGTAATGGCATATTCCCGCAACTATTAATAATTACCGAAAAGAGAATTTGTTTAGTATTCTACAGGTCAAATGTAAACTTTTAATTACCTTAACACGCAAGTTTTTCGCATCAGAAACCCCGCCGTTGTCCGGGTTAAGTCCACCTACCCGCCCAGGATTCCTGTCTGCAAAATAATAAACCCTAATTACCAAATTAAAACAAGAGTCTTCCAAAGTAACCCAAAAAATTCAAAGCTATTTCCAGCTCATAATTCGAAACAAATCAACGAATTGGAAATATGAGATTTGAGCTGGGTCATCAAATAAGCTGGCTTTACCAACAAGCAATCTCCAAATTCGAGCTTTTTCCAGCTCATAGAATTGATGTGATAGAACAAATTTGCAAAAGATGGAACAATTGTAGTCAAACATAGAGGTGAAATTGAAGAGTGGAAAACCCTAGTATACCTGGAAGGGACGAGGAGCAACCCATGAGAAAGCGGGACGGTGGGGAATGAATGTCACAGGCGTAGCTTCCGAACAAAACTATAGCGTATATTTCACACAAATTAGAGACTTATATACATGCCTGTCTTTCTATATATAGAAATATATGTATTGACGGGTTGAAAGTTCAAAAGAAGGGCTCGAATGGAGAGAAAGAGAGAGAGAGAGAGAGAGAGAGAGAGAGAGACGCTAATGGCTGGCACAGTAAAGAATTTAGGTGCTTGGGATCTCAAAGCCACTCTCCATAATCACCAAATTGCCCCACTTGCGTCTCAACCTGCCTACGTTAAGGAGAAAGCTTTAAGAATACTGGGCCTCGAGGAAACTCTTGGGTTTTTGACTCGTTATTTTTCTTTATTATTACTAGTATATTACCAGTACACTGCCCGTGCGATGCACGGGAATTTATTTGTAGTATAAATGTCTTAGAAATATATTTATATAATTAATATATCTTTACAGAAGGATAAGGTCGCACGAAAATTTATTTGTAATATGTATATTTAAAAAAAATTTATATAATTAATATATCTTTATATAAGAATAAGTTTGAGTGAGAATCCTCAAAAACTAATTAGGTACAAACATGTTATTCATATGATAATTAACACTATACTTTTGAAGACATTATTTTCTCTAAAAAAAAAAATACATATATTTAGTCATGAACCAACATATTGTCCAATTTTTAAATGAACCAAAAAATAACACGTATAACTGAAAAGATTTGTAATACATATTTTGATATCGCATATTTTTATATTTTACAAAAATACTAAACCAAATAAGTGGATAATATAGTACATGGGTCACGTGACCCCACTTAACTATAATATATGTAATATTCTGAATAAGGGCCTGTTTGTTAAAACTGAAAATTAAGCTCTGAAAACTGATGTCTGAAAAAATAGAGCTGAAAATTTTAAGACATCCTCTTTTGACTTAAAATTTTGGCTATTTTTAAGAGATACTTAATTTTTTAAGTAATATAATATTGCATTATCAAACAGTCTTATTTTTAAGTTCACTTAAAATTTTCTTAATTAAGCTCTTAATTAGGTTAACAAACAGGCCCTAAATACATATACTATAAATAGTTTAGTTGGTCTAAGGTGTGCTCATATTTAAAAGGTTATGATGTCAATTCTCAATGACAACATCACATTGTTTTGTTTTCCTTACTTTTCATTTCATAGTCAATAGCTAAATTTTCTATTAATGTATTTCAAGAATGTTATATACTTTTTATGACATTAAGTGGGAAATCAAAAGGTAATGTATTTGAAGAATGTTATATACTCTTTATGGCATCAAGTGGGAAACCAAAAGTAATATATTTGAAGAATGTTATATACTCTTTATGGCATTAAGTGAGAAACCAAAAAGTCAAATGGATAAGAATCAAAAGTTAGATTAGGTATAACACTTAGAGACATCATTACCAACTTTTATATATATATATATATACATATATATATATATATATATGATTGATAATACTAGCTCTGTGGCATGTACTCTGCATATCATGTATTTCATCTGTCTCATCTAAAAAATTCACGTTTAAAAAGTCTAATAAATAAGAATTATAAGTAATATTAGAATTGATCATAATTACGTAACCATAGTAAAAAAGAAAAATTATCTTAGGGAGCATGGGAAGGGATCGAACTTGAGACACTTTGCGAATCCCAAACTCTAACGTTAGGTCATCTTTTAAGGACATAGTTAATATGTTTATGCCACATGTGTATGGTAAAGTTATAAAACTACGAAGATGCATAATTTTTGAAAGTAAATTCTTTAGGTGAAACATCTCAAATTAAAATAATAGATTTTTTACCTGAAACGGAGGGAGTAATATTTTATGTGTTAACGTTTTCTTCATAGTCATCAACAGAAAAATTTAAATTTCAACTTCAATTTTATAAATAAAAAAAATGATTTGTAATGGGTTTTGAAACTTAGTTATTTAAGTGGCCGGCAATTGTTGGTTAGCTATTATTCCCTTCGTTTTAACTAAATAGTCCACGTTTGAGAAGTTTAATAATTAAGGAATATATAAATAATATTAAAACTAGTTATAATTACAAAAAATATTTAAGTATAATCAAGATGCTTATAACATAGGTGAATGATAAAGTTAAAAAATTTATAGAGATTACAGACAAAAATTTTTAAAATAAAATTTTTAAATAAAACATAAAAAAATATAATAGTGAACTTTCATCTAGAACGAAGGAGTAAAAAACATAGTTTCAAACACGAATAGGCTAAAGAAATTGAATTAATCGTTACATTGTGTATTAGAAATATATAAACTTAAGCTGTTAGTAGTAAGAAAAAAAGAGGAAAAAGAAGTAGTCAATATTCAAACAGTCCAATCAATCTTGGTTAGTGAAAAGTCAATGTAAATTCTTTGCAGGTCAATAATTATGTCCAACTCCCACTGACCGTGTACATAACGGTGTGTCAACATTTGAGGATCGTAACAATAACTCTTTATATCATATTTTAAATATTTTATTTTTTATTTTAATTTTACTTTTTTAATATTTTAAAAAAAAATTATTCTAACAAGCACTTTCTGTACGACCCTCTAAAAATTTAATTTCTCTCATCTCAACTAATAAACCTAAACTACCATTATATTTTTTTATTTATATTTTTTCACCACAATTAAAATAAAATATTTTAAATTTTATATACTATGAAAAATATATTGTACTCTCTCCGTCCCTAAATTATTGTCTTGTTTGACTCGGCACACAGATTAAGAAAAAATAATTAATTTGATTATTAATATTGGTATAATGTGTAGTTTCTATTAATGCACATGTGTATATGATTTATAATTAAAGTAGAGAGAAAAGTAAAGGTAAAACGGTAAAAATAATCCCCTAAAAAAGAAAATTTTAAACAAGACAATTATTTAGGAACAGACAAAAAAAAGACAATAATTTAGGAACGGGGAGAGTATATTTTAATAATTTTCATTATAAAATATTAAATAAAAGTATATTGTACTCAAATAAAGTGAGGAAAATATAGAAGATTTGAGTCACTATTTATGTTAAAACTCACTTTATATTTAGAGAGTGATTTAATTAATTTTAGAGATAGAGGATAAACTAGAAAGACCACTGTAAAACTAAAAATGGTTAAATTAAATACTCTAAAATTGTATTTAGAGGATGGAGGGAGGGCGCCACTGTAGATGCCCTTAAACCATTGTTGGTTGGATACATAACAATGTGAGTTTTGCCCAAGCTCACGTAAGCGTGATCACTGATCAAGGTCGACAATTTGTGTCTCACCTACAAATTACTTTAACTAGCCAAAGGGCATAAGAAAACAATAGGCTAGAAAAGTTAATAAATATTCGCTCTGTTTTAGTCAAAGTCTATTATTTTATTTTAAAATATCTCAAAAAATTAACTTTTAAAAGTTACCTTTTATGCATAAACATATTAACTATATTTAAATATTTTTTAATTATTACTAATTTTAATGAGACTTATATACTCTCTCAATTCTAGACAAAGAGTCCACTATACTATTTTAAAAAGTATATTTTTAAAAAAATATGCTTATAATTTTTATAATCTTTCATCCTTACCCTTCACTTATGTTGTAATCATCTTGGTTGTGCTTAAATATTTTTGTAATTATGACCAAGTTCAATTAAATTAATATATCTCTTAATAAGTAGAATTTTCAAATGTGGACTCTTTGAGTGGAACGGAAGGAATATATTCTTAGGTTCATATTGATATGCTCAGAATATAGGCTAGAGGGGGGGTGAATAGCCTATATGACCTTCATTAAAATTTCATCAATTAATTTGAAAAACGTTTAAAGAACAAGGGATGAAGAGTATAAATGGTCAGGTCAATATTCCTCGAATGCAACTCTGCTAATATGAAAAACAGCAGTCTTGCATCAGTAGTCTTTTATTGAAAACATCATACAAGCTTCGGCAGTTTTTCATCAGTCAACCTTGTTAACTTAGTTACTAACAACTTGTAGATTTGTTAGAAAATTGAAGTTACAACATTTGCTGATGTGAATGAGTATGACAGCGGAATAAATGGAAGCAAATGTATAACATAGAAGATTTAAGTTGGCTGTACATAAATTTATACAAGTACATTACAACAGTTGATTTAATTCTTCATCAGATGCAGTAGTTATTTTTCAATTGTAGATTGCACAATATACGAAAACATATATTACAGGAATGATCAGTAAAGGCTGAATGTAAACAAATATATTTTTATATTAAAATTCAGCTGAAATTTACTCTAAGGTAAACATACTTAGTACATTAATCTAGACTCTCTAACCTAGCAATCTCTCCCAGGGAAGAAGGAGAGTGAATTGGAAAGAAAATGGAGCGATTAAGAAAGAGAAATCAAATTTATCGAAAATACATTAGAAGATATAGTCAACATTTATTATGTTGTCTTCCTTTAGTTTCAACTCGATAAATTTATTTTGAGAAAAGAATATTATGGATTGTTCAAATAACAAGTATTTGAACAACTGAGTGCAAATCACTCGGCCAAATGTGATGACAATTTATTGCACAATCGATAGCCCTTATAATGTAGTACAAGTCTGCCGATATGAATACAATATGGATTATTAAGCTCTGGTTCTTCATCGGACAACTTCAAGCTGTGTCAGTCTTCAACAGTAGGTTGGATGCTTAGTCTCTAGCTATGAATTTGAAATGTAACTGTTGAAGAGACTGAGTCTTTCGAAGGAAGAAAGAACTCAAATCAAGAAAGGAGTTCTTGATTAAGATGAGCTTCTTTGCCTTAGGAATTTCATATTACTCTCTCACGAAGTGTTTATTCTTACATTCGTGTTTTTCCCATTCTTTGTGTTCTTATGATCTGCACATTTGATCACACTTTACTTCTTTAGGATGATGAGAGGTTTCTTTTATAGGCTGAGAAGATGAAAGAGTCGTTGAAGCTTTGAATAGATTTTCACCCGTTGGAGAGTCAGATCATCAATGCATTAGGGTGTATCTTAAGAACTGCTGGATAAAGACCTTCATAGTCTCGAAATCTGTCCGTGATACAGGCTGGGAGCAGATGGGACGGGACATGCAGGCCTAGGTAAAAACACACTGTGGTTGATATTTTGTCTGGATGTGTGAAGTCTGGGACCAAACACGGAAGAGAAAATGTTCAGTGGATAATAGTGAAGATGCAGACATCGATGCGTATCTTAAGTTGTCAAGAAGATCTATAACAGATCTATTTTTAAATTTTGTAGACATTGTAGCTTGGAGAACGACCGATGTTCCTCTTTATGTTTATCAGCATTCTTGCAGTCATCTGATAGAGAACATGGCTGATACTTGAGTAATTGCCGATGTAGGACTGTTAAAGTGAGGACTGCTGATATTACATTGCTAGTGAGACATTGCTGGTAGAAATGTCTGCTGGTGAGACATTGCTGGTAGAGATGTCTGTTTGTGCTTTAGAGAGCTAATTCATATAAAAAGTCATCATCACTTGGTAGGACAAAGACTCAGACATGTACAAAGACTTCCTAGTCTAATGACCTATGCATTGTTTCAGCAAGTTGTCACGCTAACCGGTATGCAACCCTTTTAGCCACTTGTGAATAAGCAAATCACTGTGTTGGAATATGCAAACATATATATCAGCTGTTTCACAGGTATATTCCTAACATATATCATTAATTATTATATTTTTCAAACGTAAATTTTTTGAGTGTAACGAAGGAAGTATTACGTCATGCGTATGCATAATGGTAAATGGTCATATATAATCTCTTGCACTTATATTGTAACAACTCGAAAATTTATAAATTATTTTCAAATTATGAGGGATGAATTATGTAAGAGTTGGACTTTATGGGTTTGGGCTTTAACTAAATATATTGTTAATGACCTATAGAAAATATGGAAAATTAATGGTCGGTCTACTTTCATAACCTTTTTTTCTCTCCAGTCCAGTCTTTTTTTTAACCGCTAAAAGGTAGTTTCATAAAATTGTTCCTAAAATGTTCCTATGCAACGTGAACGTATCCTACAAGTACGGTAGATTCTTTCTAAAATTTTTCTAGTGAATCTTCTTTTCTTCTTAGAATTTCTCCGCTAAATCTTCCCAATAACTTCTTTTTAAAATTTCTTCGGTGAATCTTCCTTTCTTCCTAAAATTTCTCCAGTGAATTTCTGTTTCCATTCCAATATCTTGTAGCGAAGAAAGTTGATTTTCGTGAATATAGGATGTGATCAATTGTCGGGAGTCAAGGCTGTTTAACTTGGGAGATAAATGTAAAGAAACATAGTGAGAGAAAAATAAAAGCCGATGCATCTCGATGCACAAACTGATGTATCCCCGATGCACAATCTGATGCATCGCGATGCATGATTTTGAATAATGTTACCATCGTAATGCATGATTTTGAATTATGTTTACATCGCGATGATTTTTGAATTGCAATGCATGGAACTTCTTCCTAAAATTTCTCCGGTGAATCTTCCTTTCTTCTTAAAATTTCTCCGGTGAATCTCTATATGATTTTGAATTATGTTTACATCGCGATGCATGCTTTTTCCTAAAAATTCTCCTGTAAATCTTCTTTTCTTCCTAAATTTTTTTCGGTGAATCTGTGTATGATTTTAAATGGAAATTTGCACAATTGATAAATGGGTTAACTATAGTATTGGGGAAAGATAATAACACAAACAAAAAGAATGAAAAAGGAAGAAGAAGAAGAAGAAGTGTAACATGTAAACTATGTGGAGAATATGATATTAAGAAAAAAAAACTACGTGGACAATAAGAGTGAAGGTTTACTTTTCAAAAAAATAAAATAAGAGTGAGGTTTTAAGATTGTAAATAACATTAAGGCTCTGTTTGTTTCACCGTAAATGGCTTCCAAACAATAAGTTTTAAAATTAATTTCTAAAAAATGAAAATATTTTACTTTCAATTATCTAGTTAATTTTTTGAAAAAATTTTAAATATATTTTCAGGTGTTGGGTAAATTTTTGAAAATATATACAATATAACATTTTATATGAGTAACTTATGATTCGTAATAATTGGAGAAAAGAATATCCTTTTGAAATCACAACTCTTTTCCTCCTTCTTTTTGTTGAGAAATTAAAATCTCAATTTGAAAAAAGATAAAGTTTCTAATACAATTCAAACAAAGACTTCACAAAATAGAAACATACTGAAAATTTTATTATATATATATATATATATATATATATATATATATATAGAGAGAGAGAGAGAGAGAGAGAGAGAGAGAGGGAGTTTATTTATTTATTTATACAACTTAATAGTTCTAACGGTCACGTGAACTGATAATATGATCAATGAGCACTTACTTAATATATTTTGGTAATAAAACATAAGCAATTGTTGAATATGTAATCTGATGTATTTATATTTTCAGAAATTTATGCTTTTAGGATGCTTGATGGAAAGTAATTTTATATATGGATCTTATTAATAAAAAGAAAAGGAGTTTCAATTTATATATAATGAGAAGACCGACCACGCTAGCTCATGATAACTTTTCTGAAAAAAACATAAGTCTAAATTTACAGCTATTTTCTCTCTCTACATACATACATACATCAATAACTTTCCATAGATTTTAAACTCAAGGTTTAGTAAAATACGGCATACGCATATATCCCACCTTCTGTTGGTCGTAGATTTGAGTTTGGAGGAGAAATGTTGTCAAGGAGGAGATGGATTGGGAAGCAGAAACTGAAAGACGACTGACTACATACATTATTGAATGGAAGATCAAGAATCCATGCAAGAATAGAGTAAAAGGACATACATACATACATACATGTACACAAACAAAAAGGTTGAGATAGAGTCATGAATGAGAGAGAGAGAGAGAGAGAGAGAGCGTAGGTGGTTGTTAACTTTCCAAAAGAAAAAGGTGTGTGATTGATTGATTGATTAATTGTTTGGTGATATTAGTTCCAAGTGAGTAGACAAACCAACATCCTAGCCAGAGCCAGAGCCAGTGCCAGTGCCCAGGCGACATCTCCACCTCAAGTCTACACATAAAATGGGTCCTCCTGATTAGATGGATGGTAAAATGGGCCTTCAATACCATATCCAATCTTATCACTGCGATTTCTTTTGAGATTTTGATTTTGATTAATTTTTTTTTTTCTACCGACTGAATTTAAAAATAAAAAATGAATTTTTTTGATACGCAATTAGTGTAAATCCTATATTCTTGTCTGATTTAATACCAAACAACTAGAAAATGTTTATACATTATTTTCTTATAACATAGGATAGGAGTATTACATATATATATATATATATATATATATATATCCTCAAGTTTTGAAATAAAAATTTAGAGTTTTGAAATCATAAAATTTCGACATTTTAGTATTAAATATCATAAAATGTCTGATTCAATTTTTTGATATGCATTATTTATAAGGTATCAATACATTTTTTAGATATCCGAAGAGTACATAAACACTCAATTAACATGATGCTTGATACATTTATCACTTAAGTTTTTAAAATCATTTTATTCTAGAATAAAGTTTTTTAATGTGTTTGTGTATTATTTTTTTTTCTTTTTACACTTGATGATATATCAAACTTAAATAAAAAACTGATGTGACAAAAAAAGAAAAAAAATCAAAAATTACAAATCAAGAAATCATAAAAAAGAACAAGCTCATCATATCCCTAAAAATCTTTGCAATAAAGCACTAAATTAAGAGATCCACAGACACGGCTCCATTATTAATTATTTGACCAAAGGGTTTGAATGGCAACTTGGCATGCTTATTAGCTTACCAAAAATGGTGGGTTATAAGGATTTGTGTGGATAACCCGTTTGAGTTGTTCAAATTAATTGAGTGTGAAGTTAATTGATGCCTTAAAACCAAGATAGTATATGGTACAATGCCCATCTCATCATATATAGAAGGAATATACATTTCTTTGATTTCTTTTCTTAGTTAACCATAACTAGTTTTACACCCGTGCGTTAAACACATAAACAAAAATCTTTTTTAATTAATAATACTCAAGCATAACGAAGAGACAAATCAAAATTAAAAGAATTATAAATCAAGAAAAAATAATGATTGGGACAACTACTTAAATATAAATAAATCATTGTATAGGCGAAACACTGGTTTCTTCAAAAAAGAAACCTACATACGACAGTGATTGACCTTGACTTTTGTTAATTGTCATTGCACATAATACTACAAATGAAAATTGTTTTCTCTGAAGCTTGAAAGGTAACCTCACATCTAATGGAGACAATAACATTTTTGGTATAAACACTTGTCTTCAACATTGCTTCCATTCAAAAATTTTGCTTCAACAACGTGATTCCCAATTAGCTTGATAATGATTAGTCTTGTTTCATTGTATAACCCTGCAGTATGGTCAATGTTTCTCAATAGGATCACCAAAACACTATCATTCATGATATGATACAAATGTATTTGATAATTTGAGTCACATTTACATGGGTATACTTTGAAAATGTGTACAATATAATATGAATGTATTTGAAAGTTTATTTTAACATTTTATGTTGACTTGAGTCACATTTTAATTGATAGGTCTCACTCTTACATAGACATCATTGAAAAATACACATCATACTTACTTTAATGGTTAGATTCAAATATTTCCTTTTAACTTATGATTGTAAAAATGTAAATCTTTATTAAAAAAATGAAGTAATGACTTTTGTATAACGTATTACTCATAAGTTGCAATGCATTAAATAAAATATAATTTATGGTATTATTTTTTATTTTTTAGTTATTAAAAATCATGCGCATTTGAGAAAAATATATGAGATATTTTTTACTTTGTAAATAAAAAATATCATAAATAAAAAAGAAGAGAAAACATGAATAACTTGTAATCTACTTAATAATAAAATTTTAAAAATAACAAATTAAGCTCTTTACTTAGAAGTTGCAACGTACGTATTGAAACTTGAAAAAAGGCTCAAATCGAACCGATTGAATTAATAGCGGTCTAATAACAAATACTTCATGTCTCAAACTAAATACACCCAATTAATTTGGGCCCAAAATGAAAACCTATTACTCACCCTTTGCATAGATAAAGTCTGCTCCCTCAATCTAAGGTACTAAATGACGCTCCACCTCAATCTTAGCAACAACTTCTTTCTTACCTAAATACAAATCCGTCAAAACTCTCTTAGGTCAAATAAACCCTTTGTCGATCTAAGGGTCAATCAAGTTCTCCCTTCCTTACTTCTATACAAATCTAACCATGAGAAAACCTATCGGTGCATCACTTCAAACCCTTCATTCCCTAACCAAATCTTCGGCTAAATATGAGAGGATGCCTCTTCATCATCTTCTAACCCTTGGTTTTTAAAAAAATTCATCCGCCGACTTCCCCAAGAAAACCCTAATGGGGAATGCCTATTTCATATTAGATATGTAAGTGTTCCTTTATTTTTTTTAGATTAAATAAGATTTTCGTAGTAATTTGTAGTATTCGACTTTGTATTTCGATTTTATTTTAAAAATATCAGTGTTATATTTAACAAATCTACTTCTTCACTTAAAAAAATAAATAAATTACAAATGTGTAAACTTTTACATGCTTCTTCACCTTTTAAAAAAAATATACAAATATGTTATTGTTACATATGCTTCTTTACCTTTTTGTCAAAATAGCGTTTTAAAATACAGATCTTTAAATTTTTTTTTTTACCTGGATCTATCAGATCTGTAATTCTAAAATACAGATCTATAGTTTTTAGATATGGTTTAAAAAATATTACAGATCCTCATATTTGAAAATGTAATGTTTAGATCTGTAAAAATTTACATCTTTTTCACCTTTTTATTTGAAAAAAAATACAGATCTGTTATTGTAACATGCTTCTTTACATTTTTTTTCTATAATAGCGTTTAAAATTTAGATTTCTATTTTTTAACTTTATGATCTATTAGATTTGCAATTCTAAATTACAGATCTGTACGTAATTCTAAAATACAATGTGTGTGTGTGTTTTTGGATAGGTCTTTTACGTGGCTTGCTGCTTTAAGAGTCAGTTTGGTCAAGCGTTTTGGCCAAAACGCAGGGATAAAACGTAGCTTATTTGCAAAAAATGTGTTTCAATACTGCGGCAGAAAACGTAGCGTTTTCAAAATGCTGCTGCGTTTTAAAACGCTAGAATTCCCAGCTTTTTCTCAAAACGCAGATTTTAAAACGCACCTAGGAAAAAAAAAAGCTACGTATTGAAGTGATATCCCAAACGTATTTATAAGGAAAGACCTGCGTTTTTAAAACACAGCGTTTTTTAAAACACTGCATTTTGTAAACGCTCTACCAAACGGGCTCTAAGTACCTTTGCTATGTCCAAAATAGAGTTGGCTCTTGTTGACAGAAATTAATATTTAAAAGAAAAAATATTAAGTAAATTATTAGTGGTGGATTAAAATGACAACTTAATAATGGCAAAAAGAAAGTTCATTGGTGTATATGATACTTCAGTAGAAAAGAATTTATGGGTGTAAATGGAAGGATTAATGCATGCTTGGTTGGTTCGAGACAGAAGAAAAGTGAGGTGGAAATAATTTGCTATAGATAGATAGATTGGTGAGGTTTTGGTGTTCAATTAAAAGCTCAAAATGGGGAGGAGGGGTTCAATAGTGAGGTGATTGATCTGTGTCCTTCGTAATAAAGTGTGAGATTTCATACAAACTATATATTTTTGACATCGTTCATAGGTCTAACCAATTCCTCCGTATGATTTGACTTTAGGGGTAATGAAATGGCCTACCTAGTCATATGCATTTCTCTTTCTTTTCCTAGTGTACGTACATTCTCAATTATAGTATAAATTGGAGTATAATTTTTATAACTTTATAAAAATTATTAAATTTATATTAATTATCAATTAAATTTTAATTAAGTTAACTAATAAAATTTAAAAGTAAACTCTTTACCTAAAATGGAAGGAGTAGCATTTAAAATATGTATCTTTAATTTGTAGACATGTATTTATTAAATACGTTTTTCTAAAATAAATATATGCAATCTTTAGTTCTTTAAATTTTTAAGAAAATTTATTTATTAAGATTATTATACTACAGTATTTATTTACTTGTATCTTCAACAAATTTATATACTGCTATTTTATCTTTTTTATCTTAATTTTTTTTGCATAGATAAGACTTGGCATTTATCCAATAGACCTTAAAGTATGAGCCTAAAAATTAGATCGTAATTTTCAAATAAAGACAAATAATTTTAAGAAAATACAGTTAAAACTCCTAATCTGTAATTTTTAGATCTTAGTTTTATAAGACTTTTGTCTGTATTTATCAGTTATGTAATTTTAGATCTGTAATTTTAAAATACATATATATATATATATATATATTTAAAAATATAGTTAAAACTCATAATCTGTAATTTTTAAATCTTAGCTCTTGTTGACTATGTATTAATCAGATATGTAATTAAAGTTGTAACGAATAGATTAGGAGGTAGATGAATGTTTTGAACCATTTTACTTATATTACAAAAATAGAGGTTTAAGATTTATAGTTTAAACAAATTTTTTTTACTTACCTCTGCATGACCAATTCCATACTTGTTGGGATTTTTAGTTGATTTTCAGCAGGGACTAACCATTTCCTTGCAAGCCGAACTTTGAGAATCTAGTCCGATCCGCTTTGGAGGCTTGGAATGGAAACCATAATAAGTTTTGAAAATGTTTAAAATGTCAATATATATATATATATATATATATATATATAACTGATTTATTTGAACTTTGCAGAAATATGATGAAGATTCACAAAGACTGTATATATAGGTGATCCAAAACTCAAGGGACAGGACTGTTTTAGCTTCCAATGCTTGTGGATTCCAAGTTCATAGAACTGTTTTTTTTTTTTTAAAAAACCAAATTAATGTGTACCATAAAAACTTAAGGAATAGAAACAGGCGTACTGTTTCAGCTTCCAATGCATGACTGGAACATTTAGTTTCGAGTTTCTATTTTTGAAAACCTGTTTTAGGGGAAAAATTGCCTTATTTAAGTGAGCTAGAATCATAGCTATTATTATATAGATATAGATATAGATAGTAATTTATATCTTATGCTAAAATATTGGACCTACTTTCTATTTCAAAACGTAATACATAACGTGTCTTGCTTGAAAAATTGAGCTGATAGTCTTTTATTTTTTCTCTCTTTTTTTTTTTTTTTTTTTTTTTTTGTAGATTTTGAATTTATTCTTATCGCATTAATTAGACTTAAAATAATAAAAAACTACTTTAGCTTTTGCAATTAGGTATTTTTAAGAGATCAATTTTATCCTTAAAAAATAGGTGGACATTCAGATGTCGACTATTCAAACGGAACAAGAGGAGCATATCGTTTTACTTTTTTCATTCTCTCTTTTAGAACATAGTTCTAAGCATAAAAGATACCTCATTCGTCCCAAAATAAGTGTTTATTTTTTTATTTTTTACAAAAATTATGGAAGTTGATTTTTAAGTAATTTTAGTACCACACATATGTGAATAACCTAACTATCCATGTTATACCATTGTAAATGAACACTATGAAATGATGATGAGCAAAGGTAAATTTAGTAAAATTAAACAAAAATGAATACTTATTTTGAGACGAGAAACTGTGAAAAATTGACACTTATTTTGGAACAGATGGAGTAAAATTCATGAGAACTTATGGGAAGAGTAGTCAGTAGAGAAGCACACCCTCTTGTTTTCTCTTTCTATGCTTTCTCTTGTGTATATTCTTCTTTGTGAATTAGCGTCAAAAAACAAGATTAAGCTTCGATTAGATCGCATGATGTTACCAAAACCTCTCCTAAATAAAAGTGTCAAAATCCATTCTAAACATATAAGATAAGGGTGATTCACTCGTACCAAATACTCCCCAATAAATGTCCTAGGACCAAAGTTTTGGTAGGAAGGGATTGTAGTTATTAAGTTTGGATAGTTTATTTAAAAAAAAAAAAAAAAAAGAAACTTGAGAAACCTAGTGACTCATGGCTAGAGGACCTATATATATATATATATATATATATATATATACACACACACACACACACACATGCTTTCTAGGTGATAATTCTAAATTGGGCAACTCAATCATCTAGAAAGCATCCGACCATAACTATAAATCAGTACTTAGAGGTTATTGAATCACCCCTCCCAACTATATTCAAGTGCTTAATTACGGGGTTTCTTCATAAATAGTCTAGTCAAATTTATAAAAAAATTACATTTACTCAAAAATATCTTTTATGGCAACTTTTCATCCGAAAATTCCAAAATACCCTTACTAAGTCGATTAAATGACTTAATGAGTCGATCAAAATGACGTAAATCGACCATGAGTCGATTAATCAACTCATGGGTCGATCAATCGACTCATTAATCGACCCTGAGTTGATCAATCAACTCATGGGTCGATCAATTGACTCAGGTTCGATTAATCGACCCATGGGTCGATTAATCGCCTGATCGATTAATCAATTTCTTGAGTCGTTTTGATCGACTCATTCACTGGATTTGAAGAGAGAGAGAGAGAGAGAGAGAGAGAAAAATTGATTCGCTGGGTTTAAAAAAGAGAGAAGGTTACCTCAACAGTAGTGACATAGGAGGCGGAGGACGAGGACGACGGCGAATGATATAGTTGTGAGGGAGGCCGCAGCGAGAAAGGAGAGAGAGGAGGGGGAGACGACAGCCGTTTTGAGTTGTGAGAGAAAATGAGGTATTTAGGGTTTAAAAGACTTTAAGGATATTTTAGGGAGTTATCAAACTTTTTAGTCAAGAGGCCATAAAAAAAAAGTTCGAATCAAATAACTATACTTGACTAATACCACACAAAATTATAGATTTTCAATTCAAACCATAAAAATACAGTTGTAATAAAATTTGGTAGGAAGAATTTTATGCCCTTATAGTCTTATCTAACTGAAAGATTAAGTTTTTGAATCTAAATTTTATGCAAATAAAATAAAATAAAAATTAAACTACACAGGATAGTCATTACCAATGATTGGACATGAATGGGACCTTTAAATGCTACATATAGCTACTCCCTTGATCATTATCTAGGCTTCTATTTTGGGCTTAATTATTAAGATAAAGTTAATATTTGACTTTTAAGTACCTACTTATAGCTAGCTAGTATGTTGTGTTTTGATAGGATCATTATCTAAACTCTTAAAATGTGTTCTTAAATACATATATCAGCCAAACCCTACTTCTAAGAGCATCACCAATGTCCATATAAATATAAATGTGAAAAAAAAAAATAAGTGTCATCTAAGATTGACATTTTGTTTAAAAAAAAAATCTTTTTAATGCAAATGTGAAGAAGTCTTGTAAATATGACATGACAATAATTTTTTTTTCATATTGTGGATGAAAATATAAATTTTTTACATTCTAGTTGAAGGTGTGGAGACATTTTAGTCATTATTTTTTGAATTAAAAAATAATTAGATCTCATCCCACTCTTCATTTTAATTGTGGGACCCATGCTTCATGAGATCAAATTCACATTTGCATTGGAGAGACATCTTCTAATTGAATGTGAAAAAAGGAATAAAAAATGTCACATGTGATTGAGGGTCTTAATTACCCACAGTCACGTCAGATCAAATCCACGATTGCATTGGTGATGTTTTAAAGCTCTTAAACATTAAACCAACCCACATGCTTGGGATGTGTGTACCTCCCCTTGTTATCATGTGATCCCAACCAATTCCCATGGAGAAGTCGAGGAAATTTAATTATGGGTGGCTTCATTTTCAACCCCTGACTTCTTTGCTTAATATGGAAAAGATGAAGAGAAGAAATGGAATTATAAGGATAGACAATATTAAGGATCCGTATCGTTTGTAATTTGTTAATTACAAGCGTGCGGGTGCATAAATAAATCGGGTCATTCATTAACAAGTTTGATTTCATCAATTAAAAGTGTAATTTGAGTTCGATATCATTAGAAATAAACTAAAGTTGAGTAAGAAATTTGGACCCAGCTATAAAACGAGTCGAACTCCAAAATAACAAAGCTCGTGAACAATTCTCTCTCTCTCTCTCTCTCTCTCTCTATATATATATATATATATATATATGTATATATATATATGTATATATATTCTCTCTGTCCCAGATAAATGTTCTTAGTTTCTATTTTGGCATGTTTCAACTAATGTTTCTAAAGACTTTTGATGTATTAATTTTTTATCATTATTTCTAATATACCCTTAAAACTTCATTAAATATAGTACATCCTAGAGAAACCCATATGTTTAGAATAGTGTAACTCAATTAATGTTATGAGTTTTATCGTCAGAATACATTTTACAGCATATTATTAATTATATTTCTTAATTTTTATGTTTTGTCTACTAAGAATATTTATTCGGGATGGAGGGAGTATATAATAAGGAGCGAACCTTGTATACACATTGTTTTTAGTGAGGCAACTAATTTCTGTTTATATTGAATGTGTTTATGAGAGAGACAAAGAAAGATATTCAAGCATGGTCGTAGTTGGCCTCAATCCCCCCTCCTCCCACACACACACACACACACACCAGCGGCGGCCCTCCTAACTAACTTCTTCATACTTCCAGCTGTGTTCCGCAACATGTCATTTGATATTTAAAGGTAGGTGAGACTCATGAGAGTTGTTGTTGGTAACATAAATGAGACAATATTGTTATCATCTTAATTTTGGGTTAATCTCTTACAGTATTATAAACTCAAAGAGCGCTCAAAATAAATAATATTTTAACTTAATGTATCACATTAATTAGGTTAATCACGAATCTAATGTAGTGGTTAGATAGTCTTTTACAATTATCAGTGTTCTAAAAATCGCTAGGCGGCGCTAGCGCCAGAAGGCCTAGCGCCTGGGCTAGTCGGGTCAGTGGGCGGGCGCAGAAATCGAGACATAATTACATATTAGGTCCATACCAAACCTGGTGCAACAATAGTAAATAGCTAAATATGATCAAATAAACTAAAAATAATGATTACATTACAAGATTAAAAGTTAAAATTAAAAATTAAAATCAAAATCTCTATCATTTCAAAGTGGAGGGAAGAAGGGAATACTTTAATAACTTGAGGGGGAAGGGAAAATACTTAGAGAAATATTTTAATAACTTGAGGGGGGAGGGAAATACTTTAATAACTTGAGGGGAGGTTGTCATTTAGAAAAGTGAATTAAAACCCTAAAACTAAAAGCGACCACCTGTCTCTCTCACATTCACAAAGTTTTCACGCCTCTCTCTCTCTCTCACTATGAGATAGATGACGGGATTTCGGCGACAACAATCTCTCGCTCTCGCTCTCTCTTTCTCTCTCTCTCTCTTAATTTCTCCCACTCCCATTCTCTCTTTCACCTCTTCATTGGCATATCGCCTCCTTTCCCACCGTAATCAATCCACCATTTCGACTACTTCTAAGTGTGGATCTCGTCACGTTGACTCCCCTCCTCCGACGCCGAACTTATCTAAACCCTAGCTATCCGTAAGATTGAGGACGTTATTCATCGCATCGTCGTGCGTCGCTCTACCCCTGATTGACTCCCCTTCCTCCCAGGTTCCTCATATTGGGTCCCTCCTCGACAAAACGCGTACGACATCGCTTAAATCGGCTGGGTGATAGGCGGCGCCTAGGTTGACTACGCGGTAATTTTTGATGGTGGCAAATTTTTTTGTCCAATTTGGCCCTAGTCGCGGCGTTTGGGGGGCGCCTAAAGCCTAGTTGTGGCATTTGGGGGGGGGGGCTATTGCCTAGGCGGGCGCTAGAGCCTAGTCGCGGCGTTTGGGGGAGGCTAGCGCCTAGGCGGACGCCTATAACGATTTTTCGAACACTGACAATTATTGTCTTCATATCACATTGTTTCTGACACTAATTTTGAGGCATGGATCGTTAAGCTCAAGTTCATTTAAATTAAGGCCATTAAGCTTAATTTGTACAATTCAAGACGTGGTGTTTTTGTTATGAATTGTTTGAGATTATGCATGCAAGTGTTATTATGTACTGCTGCAATCGTGAGTGCGTTTTAAGCCTTGTAACTCTCTGTATTAGGATCAATACTTGAACGAAAATCTCTGTTTGATTCGCTTCATCATTTAAACGTAGCCAAGAGTTTTAGGTTAACTACGTTAAACGTAGTCATTGTCTTGCTTGTCTGATTATGCTTTCTTTCCTTGTCATTTTTAACTCTTCATATCAATGTTTAAGCTCTAAAATATTCTTTCTTTTTTATAAAATGTATGTTCGTTTTTTTTTTTAATTTTTCACAAAAAATAACAAATTCACTTTTATGTCATTTTAATAGTGCATATACATGAATATCTTTAGTGTACGTCTATGCTATATCATTACAATTTAACAATCATTTATGTTTAACTAAAAACCTGAAAGAAGAAACTTTTCAACACCTAGTGGAATCGGATTTTTAGAAGTGACAAGAAACGGAATTCCAAATATACTCTTTCTCCCTTCCCTTGCAATGGGAAAAAGAATTGTAAAATGATCGTATCATCCTAGAAGACAATGATTGTATTTTACTTGAATAGTTTAGTAGTTAAGATTTGGGATTTTGAATTTTATGTAGTACTATTGATTACACAATTTTTCTCTATACAGGTCTTTTATATTTTTTCTAACAATAAATCTTCTTTGATACGGATTAATAGGGGCACTTTAATAATATTAAAAATAAAAAAATATTTTACTTAAAGTACTTTTTATTATAAATTATAACTTTTTTCATGAATAATAAATATATAAGAGATAAAATATATATTTAAATTAATTTAAGAAGTAATAAATATTTTTAAGAGTAATATTATGATTACTTAAAGAGTGTCAAATTTTTTACACTAAACGATATATCAGTTAATGTGTTGCATTAATTACAATTTTTAATTTTATTTTTTGTACGACATTAACTGTCACATCAACTAACACATTATTTAGTTTAAAAAATTTAATACTCTTTAGGTACCTATAGCATTTTTCTACTTTTAATCCAAATCAAACTGAACCATTTATCAATACATCTATTCAAAATTCTTAAATCATCAAGAAATCAAACGACCCTACAAATACATAGGCCAACTCCTTATGAGTGGGAAGACCCATGTTACAATCCTGGCATGATATAACACAACACCAGGCCACACGTGTTAGTCATTCACATTGGCCCACCCCATAATTAACATTGTTTCTAGTCAGTAGTCACTATGATAGTTAACCTTGTTTGTAGTCAATAGTCACAATCATCAATGTATCAATGTATTTTAGTTTTTTTTTTAATTGAAAATTTGAATTAAAATAATACTCCAAATTTGTTAGAAAATTAGTTAATTACTTAAATTTTAGGAAACAGGAATGACTCTATGGCCAAATTCCTATTTCGTAAAGAAATTTGTTTGCTGGAAAATGATATTGATCAAATGGAACCCTAGTTACAAATTGTAACTAATACCCACATCCCACATCGTTTAAATGTAAAAAATTTATGTACTTTATAAGTGATCACTTACTGTCAGTAGATACTAACATTTTTCATAGACTTTTAATTAACTTGTGGTAGATCAATTTCATTTTTATTTAAAATAGAATAGGAAATTCTTATTTTGATGAAGGGATAACTTGTTATATGGCATTTAAGATAAATAATTGTTTTTTGAATAGAAAAAAACTTGTAAATTAATTGCTTAAATTGAGAAGTAAACAATCATTTAATGGGTAAAATTTTGATATACTGTTTAGTGTAATTTTTTTTTAACAGAAGCCCCCTAAATACTTGTTTGATTGGTACCAAACAATAAGAAAATACTTACACATTAATTGTTTTTATGAAATATTACATATATCTTCAAGTTTATAAACAAAAAATTTGAGTTTTGATGCTCGATTGCTTTTATTTTTATTTGAGCCATTTAATTTGTCAAAAATAAAATAAATTTAAAATTTATATAATTGTCAAATAAAAAGTTGCATAAATTGTCTTATTCCTATAGAAAATAATTTAAATTCAGAAAATGAGAAAAAGAAAAGCTACATTAGGGAAAGAAGAAAAAGAAGAATGAATATGGGGCGGGTGGTGGGGCGGGGGTGTGAATGGTAAATAGGAAAGAGCATGCATCAGTGTAGACAGTGTACTGGGTGGGGTCGTACGCGTATCATGGGATTTAAAAGTAACAAGTATAGGAGTAAAAAAGGACCGCACGAGGGGGCAATCCAGCGGTGAAACTCAGAAAAACACCATCTCTGAAAAAGCTGAACCTCTCCTCGCGTGGGCCCCGCTTCGCTTAGGATTCTCCTTGTCGGCTATAATCGATAACTAAATATTCCCTCCGTCCCTAAATTATTGTCTGGGTTAACTCGACATACAGATTAAGAAAATTTAATTGACTTAATTATTAATATTGGAATAGTATTAAAAAAGTGTGTTATTTCTTTTAATGTCTATGTGTATGTGGCCCATAATTAAAGTATGAAGAAAAAGTAAGAGTAAAACAGTAAAAGTAATGTTTTAAAAAGAAAAGTTTCAAACAAAATAATTATTTTGGGACGGACAAAAAAAAAAGGAAGACAATAATTTAAGGACGGAGGGAGTAGTATTTATTTAATTTTCTTTTTATTATTGATGATTATTGCTTCCTTTACTTGATATTTGAATTATCAAATATTTTATTTATTTATGCAAAACTAATTTCTTCAATTTTATAAAGATAGAGAAAATATTTGGCGTGATTCTTCAACAATATTACATTTTATTGCAAACGAACACATTTGACACTATTATATGTACTTAACACAAACCAAGACACTTAGTTCTAATTAATAGGAAATTTTTTGAAAATAACTGTTGAAAACTACTGTCATATTTTGCAACCGTCATACTACTTATATTTCAAAATAAATATCGTTTTAGCAAAGTCTTTTTATTCTAAAATAAGTATAGTTTTAAGATTTCAAGAAATATTTGTCAATATTTCTGCTCATACTACCCTTATTTACTACTCTCAAACTAAATATTGTACAAAGAGTGGTGTTAAGAATGAAAAGAAAAATTTTCTTACAATTTCTCTACAATAATCGAACATAAATAAGAGTAAATTATTATAATTTATAAAAAATACTTTTAATAAAAAATAATATAACTAGAAGTCAAAAAATAATTTTAAAATAAAATAACTTTAAGGGTTTAAATTTAGCATACTATTCCAATGGCTCACAATAGTTAATATAATTTATAATATATATATATATATATATATATACTATAATAAAAACATAAATATATGTGTGTGTGTGTGTGTTTGGTTTGGTTTGGTTCGATTCTATATTTCTATCCTCAAAATCGTAAACTGAATCGAACCGATCGATTTTTGATATTTTGGAACTAAGACCAAATCGCCTTGGAATAAAATCAAACCAAACTGAGCGGTTTGGTCTGGTTCAATTCGGCTCAGCGGTTTGACCCTTCATCCCTAATTCAAATAGTTATCTCCTTTAGCTATTCAAATAGCTATCTTTATAGTATAACTTTTTCATATTTTTAAAAAAAAAATTAGAATATATTATTTGGAGATCTAATCAAATTACGTGATATTTAATCATAATCAAAACTAAAATCTTAAATAAACGCTCCTAGCACTAGATTTCGTTTTTTGATTTACGTGATATTTAATCATAATCAAAACTAAAATTTTAAATAAACGCTCCTAGCACTAGATTTCGTTTTTTGATATTTCTTTATTCGTGAAGATTAATTGAGTTTTTAAATACTAAATCAAACACCTCCGATTACTTTTTTACCCTTTTTATACTCCATCCATTCCAGACAAAGAGTCCATTATACTATTATGAGATGTTTTATTTAAAGAGTTCACTTTTAAAAAATTATGCAAACAATTTTTATAATTTTTCATCTTTACCCTCCACTTGTATTGTAATCATCTTGGTTGTTGTTAAGTATTTTTGTAATTATGACCAACTTCAATGGCACTAATATTATACCCCTTAATAATTAGACTTTTCAAACGTAGGCTCTTTGGGTGGAACGGAGGGAATATTACTTTTCCTTTTTTTCTCCGTTATTTCTATTTGTTATTTTTTGTTTCTAATTTTCGTTGATCAATTAGTTATCCTTGCTTTACCAACGAGTTCTCGCTCAATTGGTACTGCTCACTTTTCTTAACGGAGAGGTCGAGTGTTCAAGTCTCACCAGAAACACTCTGGTACTTTGAAAATGTTGGGTGTTCAAGCCTCACCAAAAAGTACCATAGACACCGTTGTTATTCAAGCCTCATCATAGGCCATTTACTACTTCTCAATTCTCTTAATAAGGATGTTGAGTGTTCAAACCATACATCAGAGTCACTCCGGTACTTCACTACTCTCAACGGAGAGGTCGGGTATTCAAACAATTTGTTTTAGCGACACCAAAGGCACTACACCAGAGCCACCCCGACATTTCATTACTCTTAATGGAGAGGTCGGATATTTAATCAATTGTTCTAGTCATACCAAAGACATTATATAGTCTTAATTGTAGCCTTTCAAAGCATTAAATAATAATATATAATAAGGGTTAGGGTAAGGTATATGTCCATTCCAACCTTTTGAAAAAAAAAAAAAATTATCTTTGCTTTATATAATTAGTAAGAGTCATCAAATTTTTAAAAATTCTAATTTTGTTTTTAATTTTTCTTTTTTATGATTAGTAAGAGTATCTCAATTTTTAAGAATTTGATATTTTAATCATGTTTAAGGGACATCAATTGGTAAGGGAACGCTCACGTGCATCAGGCATGCCCAATTTATAAACGTAGCATTACTACGTCAACATCTTTGAGTGATAAAAAGTTTATAAATCACAATTTACTACTAGTCTCTACCTCATTGTTATTGTTGTGCATGACTTAAAAAGAAATTTTTTTTAGTAGGGTCACTATTTAAAAAATCACAATTTTGTAAACCAAAGAAAAAATTGAGTGGGGTCCTGTGCCCCCAACCCCAAGCTGTGCATCCGCCTCGCCTCTGATTGTAGTATGCAAAAAGAAAATAAAAATAGAAGTTTTCTAGTACTCCCTCAATCCCAGAAAAAAATCTAATTTGTTAAATCAAACTTGTTAGGATTGTAACTTTACTTGATTGCACTTTCTTTAAATTGCATTAGAATGTTTTTTTATTAAAAAATGAAACTATGTTTATTGACAAACCGAAAAGAAACATGAGATTATTTTATTTTTTGGGACGGAGAAGTACAATTTATTACACGTCTTCAAAAAAATTTCTTTTTATCTAAGAAGCAAGAAATTATTCGATGACAGTTGTGTGACACACCAAGTCACACTCAATAATTTTTCTTAAGAAGCGATACAATTACAAATTTGCAATAAAAAAAAAAATTCAAAACCCAACAGCATAAGATTACGATTTAGTAACAAAAAAAGAATAAAAAATGAAGGATCTTGTTGAATGAAAAATGGAAGAAACTCCAGATAATATAATATTTAAATTTTAAAGTAAGATTCAACATTTCGCCTTTCCCGGATTGATTTTCGCGATCCACGAAAAATCTTGTAATCGACCAGCTCATGGAATTTAGAATTAAAAAAAAGGGGGTTCTGGAGTGAACATATAATTTTTACTCCGTTTCAGTTAAATAATTTACTTTCTTTTTTTAAAAGTTACTATGTATTCCCTCCGTTCTAGGCAAAAAGTCCACTTTCCTTTTATAGAAGTTAACATAAGACTAAATAAAATAAAAAATTTACTTACTTTACTTATGTTTTAAGAAATAAAATTTCATTAATTAAAAACTATCTTAGTAATACTATGGATTACAACTTTAATAACTTTGTAAAAATCACTAGATTTATGTTAATTATTGGTCAAACTTTAGCTTAGTTGACAAAAAAAAGTCAAAACTGGACTCTTTGCCTGGAACGGAGGGAGTAACTAAATTAAATCAAAATTTTACGTATTTTTCTTATGTTTTAAGAAATAAAATTTTATTAATTAAAAACTATCTTAATAATACTATGAATTGCAACTTTCATAATTTTGTAAAAACCACAAAATTTATGTAAATTATCTGTCAAACTTAACTAAGTTGACACAAAAAAGTCAAAAGTGAACTATTAGCCTGGAACGGAAGGGACTACTAATTAAGAGTGATTAACATATTTTTCTCAAAAACAAAAGAAAAAAGAAAATATGAGATGAAGAGGGGGGACTAGGAGAGATTGAGAGAATATTGTAAAATGAATTTTGCTAAGTGTCACCACAGTCGTGCCAGCAAACCAGCATGGTGACACATCGCCGGAGAATGTAGAATCTTGCTCTTTGCTCTTTCACTAGCCTACTGCACCTCCGGCCAAACGATCTGCACGGGTCTCTCACGTGCCTCCCACAAAAGCTGCTTCTTCTCTCCATCTCTTCCTTCATCAGTACCACACCTCTCTACCCTGCTTCTTACCCAGTCTCTGTGTGTGTATGAGAGAGAGAGAGAGAGAGAGAGAGAGAGAGAGATTTTATCAGTGCTTGGAGTAGAGAACCAGTATGATTTTGTGGGTGAGTATCATTGTTTAATACCAAGATTAACCCCATGTCTTTACAGTTTTTGCACTCTTTGACCAGGATATTTACTATTGGACTTTTTTTTTTTTTGACTATTTGAAAAAATATCACTTTGACACTTGAATTTTAAAGTTTTGCAAAGATGGCCAAGGTACAAATAGTTGCCTTATAAAATAAAGGACTAATACATAATTTAGTCCCTAAACTTTCTATCATTTCTTACCTAGCTTCATGAGCTTTAACATTTTTTAATTTGGTAATTGAACTGAACTTTTAGGTAATTAGTTAGTCTCTCAACTGACGACAGCTAGTTGAGACGTTAATTTTTTCTTGAAAAAACAAAAATATTATTGACTAATGTTGACAGGGATTACACGTGGACATTATTTCCTATTTTGGTACTTATAATTTTTCTTCTCTCCTCTCTCTCCTCTCTTCTCTCTTCTAGCCTCTCATGTTCCAGTTCCACCAAATAAATAGGATCTTTTTTGTAATTTTTATTATTACTTTTGAGTTAGTACTTTAATTTCTAATAAAATAAGAAAAAAAATAAAGAGGAAAGTAACTAGAAAAAGAGTCTAAAACAAGAAAAAAATGAATTTTTTTTAAGAAAATAAAAAGAAAAAGATTGTAAATAATATCTCCACTTTAAAATAAAATTTAAGTAAGCTTAAAAGAAATTAATCATATTATTCGTCAAGTCAAAAGAAAAAGAAAAAAGAAAGATCTCAAATACATTAGTGTTTGTCGGATTCAAATCTTCTATCCCATTTTCTGTCACATTTTCTGTCCCATTAAATCATAACCCTACACGTGTACTTGTAAAAATTATAAAAAGAAGGTCGGTTAAAATAACAAAGACACGCGTAAGATTAGAATTCAATGAATTAGGAAGTGTAACAGGAAGTAAGATAGAAGATTTAAACCCGTATTTGCCCGACCCTTTTTCTATCATTTAAGCCCCTCACCCTAAACCCCTCCTCCCGCTGGCCCCCACCACACACACACTAACACTCAACGCCACCACCACCCACTACCCACAACCCACCACCACTAGCAAACAGCAAACCAACACCAACATTGTTTTCCTTCATTTCTTCCCCTCCCCTCCCCTCCTCATTTCCTCCTATTAAATTAGTAATTCAAACCACTCTTTTGATGGCCAAATACATTTTCCCTTTCTATTTTTTTATTCTTTTTGGATTTGGTCAACCTCCCTTCCCTAACTTAAATATTGGAGTAATTTAAAACAAAATAAGAAAATCCCCATCTTTGACTGCGGGGACTTCCTCAAGTATATCATCTTTTATTTCTCTCCCAACATCTACATTTATTACAACCATAACAACATGAACACCACGTTCCCTGGCTTATCACGTCATGCCAAGAGCTAGCCCAGCAGGAGTTAGAGAGAGAAAAACTCTTCAATTTCATACACTACCGGCGATGCCAACGCCGGTTCTTACTTATGAAGTTTTTTAAATTATTTTTTCAAAAAAACATCCAAATTTATGCAAGATAATAGAAATTAACACGAAATGATCACCACCCATTTAAAGATTCGATACAAACAATCAAAAATAGAAGCGATTACATACATATATGAACAGATAGACATACCCATTAACAAGAAATTGAAAAGAAAATAAAATTTTAAAAATTGAAGAAGTTATCGAAAACAGATTATACATTTTAAGTAAAGAATTACATTCAGATGATTGGGTAACGCGGATATAGGGATGAAGGGGGTAAAGAAATTTGAGAAAGATTGAATTTTGAGGAAATGTGTGTTGTGTGAGTGTGTGCGTGTGTGTTTTATAGGGGGGTTGGGGTGAGGGAGACGACGGTCGGTAAGGTAAAACACTTCAATTTCAAATTTGCCGCTATTGAGCTGGGAGGAGAGAGGTGGTTTGGTGGTGGAGAGGAGGGGTGGTGGTGGTTATTGAAGATACAGCCAAGACATAATACTGTCCACTATCCATAAGCTGTTGTATTCTTCTTGAAGTCTACCTCTTCTCCCTTAACCTTTGTATACGGCTGAGCTTAGACAGTTAGTATAGGTCTCTCTCTGTTTTATATTATAAATCTGTATTACTCCTTTATGAAATAAACACATGACAACAAACTCTTACATGGTATCAAAGCAGGCTTGATTTTTTTTTTCAAGAATCAATCATGTCTTCTCCTCACACATCCCCAATGATGTTGATCCCAAATGCCCACTTGTAATAGTTTCCCTCATCAATATTCTGAAGCTTACCACCCAGGGCCGGCCCAAGGCAAGGGCAAGCTAGGCGCCCGCCCAGGGCCCAAAATGGCAGGGGGCCCAAAAATTTTTATATATGATAGTATTATATAGGTAGAACCATATCATGTGAAGCTTAGGCCCAAAATATTACACAACTTAGGCCCAAACCGAAAAATCAAATGTGTTTTAAAAAAAAAAAATTGGAAAAGAAAAAGAAAGACGCTGCCAGGCTGGGGCTGGAATTTAGAGCGCCAATTCCGTCATCGTGAAGGCCGAACAACTGCACAAGAAACGGAGGTCAGAGAAAGATTAGAGAGACAAAGACCCACCTTCATCTCTTCTCAAAAAATCAAAAATTCTGAGAGACAAAGACCCACATTCATCTCTTCTCAAAAAATCAAAAATTCTGTAATTCTTCCTTCAAATTCCTTCAATTCATCAAATCAATTTTCGATTCTTCATCATAGTAATTAGTAAAGCTCAGTCTGAGGCAGTGAGGCTATTTGAGATTGAGAATTGAGATTTGAGAAATCAGAAATATTAAGATTTAAGGTGAGAAAGTCAGAAAACAAACTCAGTCTGTAAATTGTAATTTTGTTACTCTGTGTGTGTGTGTGCGTGCGTGTGTTACTCTGTGTGTGTGCGCCTTGGCGTGTTGCTTCTTTGTCTTGTGCTGTGTGTTTGGGCCGTTTGGTTGTTTGCTCAATTGCTCTTCTTTGGTACTTGTTAAGTTGTTATTGTTTATTGTTAAATAAATTTTTTTTTACAACCTGTTAGTTGTTAGTCTTCTCTTTGCTGGTAGCCTGGTACTTGTTATTGTTTATTGTTTAAATTTTTTATTTTTTTTTACAACCTGTTAGTTGTTAGTCTGTTACTTCTTACTTGTTAGTTAATTTTGTTAATACTTTATACTTAATAGTTATGGGTTTGAACTTTTGCCTGGTTGCCTAGCCTACTTGCCTTTTGGATGTTGGTGTTTTGGTGATGGTGATCATGGTGTTAATTGGTTATTTGGTTATTGGTGTAATTCTATTTTTTTTTAATTTAATTTGTTAGAGACTAAAGAGACAGGAGATTAATATAATTTGTTTAATTTTGAATGCCAGGTACAAGAAAGGTTGAATGGTTTGGCTATTTTATGTGTTGAGAAAGACATGTTGGACAATATTGATCTTGAAAGTATTATCGATGATTTTGCATCTAGAAAAGCACGAAAAAAATATTTTTCATGATCAGTTTGTTGCTTGTTAATGCAGTTATGTTGCTGAGTTGCTGATTGGTGCTTGGTTAAGGTACGGTTGCACTGTTTTGTTGCTGCTAATGATGTTTTATTGTCGCTTTTGTTCTTTTCCTGCTGCTGTTTTAGTAATTTTGTTGTTATGACATTTGCAATATGTTGTTAGGTACTACTTTTGATAATTTAGTCTTAGTATTTTGTTATAACTTGAATTTGGTTAATTAAAAAAAGGCCCTTTTTTCAACTTTGCCCCGGGCCTATAAAATGCTAGGAACGGCCCTGTTACCACCACAATTTACCTCTCATGGAAGCTTCAAATAGAGGCAACCCTTGTAGGATACGGGCTCTTTAAATTTCTGGACGGTACCCACCCTACACCTCCAGTCACTATCACGAAGGAATCAACCTCCGAATCCAATCCGGCTTACACACTTGGGTTCGACAGGACAAACTCCTTTTTGGTGCTCTAATCGGCACCTTGGATCCTACCCTAGTTCCCCTAATCTCTCGATCTAGCACCACTCAAGAGGTCTGGGAGACTCTTGCTCACACTTTTGCTTGCCCCACACGTGGCCATATCAAACAATTAAAAGCTGCTTTCAAGGCTCTAGCAAAAGGACCTCAGTCCATTACCGAGTACATGAATTCTGTCAAGGCTTGCACTGACCAGTTAGCTCTTCTAGGCAATCCCATCGATCCTGAAGATATCACTGACAAGATACTTGACTCCCTCGATTCAACTTTTCAAGGTGTGATTGATGATGTCCATGCCCGTGACACACCCATTTTGTTCGATGAACTTCACGAGAAACTAATTAACCGAGAACTTGTAGCCAAGTCTCAATCTATCCCTCTGTCTTTACCAGCTTCAGTCCACACTACCACTACCCACACTACTTTCCACCCTCAACCTACTGCTCCTACCACCAACTTTCGTCCCAAAACTCTTACAGTGATGGTTTCTTCATTGGGGAGATTGAGGAGGGTGTAGGCGGATGAGGTTGGATTTTCTTAACATTGGTCAAACATCATGGTTTCTTGTGTCTGTGTGTGAGAGAGAGAGAGAGAGAGAGAGAGAGAGATAATTCAAGGGGAGGGGGGTTTGTTTATTCTGATGCTATTATTATTATTATTCATGTGTCTCAGTCATCAGCACGTAAGGGTATTTTAGTCTTATCAATAAAAAATTAACGCCTTAACTGACTACCGTCACTTAAGGGGCTAATTGATAATCCAAGAGTTTTAGTTCAAGTAGCAAATTAGGAAATATTAAAGTTCAGGAACCTAAGTAAAAAATGCTAGAAAGTTCAGGGACTAAATTATGTTTTAATCCTAAAATAAACTCATGTCGCTAATGGAAATCTAGAACTTAACAAAGCTCATTGAGACCTGCTCATGTCAACAAATTCATTAAGAATTAAATACTGTAGCTTTTAACTATTAAAGTTAAAATAGTCAAATTGATAACAAAAGGTCAAAATGCAATATTTTTTTTTGGGAGTAACATTGTTGCGTATAAAAACCTTGCACCGACTTCGTAACTTTTTTAAATAAATGTTCGTTGTCCTGTTGTGAAATTAACTTATTTGATGTTATATTTATCTCTACTATAATAAAACAGGAGCCCCCAAAATGAATATTGATTGATAAAACCTTGTCACACTTTTTCACTTTTCTCAAATAAATGTTCGTTGCTCTAGTGGTAAGGAGTCTTGGTAAAGAGTCTGTTTTAACTTAACCATAGGTCTTGAGTTCGAGTCTTATGGAACGCAAATGTATTAAAAACTTCTTGGGAGAATTTTTACTGCTACTCGTGGTCCTACCAAACTCGGGGGATTAGTCTTGGACTTTCAAGAGTCTGGGGAATGGATCTTCTTCTAAGAAATTTATAGTGTGATTAGCCTATTTGTTGGATATTGCGGAGGAGGGCATTTGGAGGAGGCAGTGTGGAAATCGATATGGGCGCTTCAAACTTAAATGAAGCATAAATAGTTTCTTAGGAAGCTTGCCCATCGACGTTTGTTAACAAATAGTGCTCATTTTCCCGACACTTGTGTGTAGACCAGTATTGTGAGGCTTGTGAGACGTGTAGAGGACGGTGAGCGTGCTCTTCGGGACTGCCCTCGTGTGTAGATGGTTCGGCAACAACTTGTCCCACCGTCTTGGATCACGCAATTCTTTGCCTTAAGTGCTAAGGTGTGGATTCATTAATCGATATATTAGTATTTAGACAACCTGGGGTAAGCTTGGCATTCATTGGAACTTATTATTTGGTATTGTAGTATGACACTTGTAGAAATATAGAAATGCGAGAATCTTTGAAGCTGAGGTTCAGCAACCAAATCATAAGGTGTTGTTCCTTCTCAAAGGAGCCAAATTTGTAATTATTGAAGCATTTGTGCGTGTGCGTGTGTGTGTGTGCGTGTGCTATAGTTATACTTATATTAAGAAACCTTCTGGAATTAGGAAACCTCTTGTTACTAGGAAACCTACTGTTACGATGTTGTTACGAGTTTGTGAGTTTTACTTTTCCTGCATTGATTAGGACATAGTTATGTATAAATACTTGGTTGATTAATGAGAGGAGGCATCGATCTTTCAGCTTTTACATGGTATCAGAGTGATGAGCTCGAGATTTTTACGAATTTTCTCTTTAATTTCTTTTTATTTTGTGCTATTTTTGAGTTAATTATGCCTTGGAAATATTATTGTTTGTGTATTTATGCTTTAATGTAGGTTTCCAAGGAATTAATGAGCATTCATGGAGTTTCGGACAAAGTTCGAGGCAATTCCGGGCTTTAAAGTTGAGTTTTAAATCAATCCATCAAAGTCCGTTAGAGTTCGTTAAGCATTTCAAGGCAAAATGAGCTGACGAAGGACTGTTTTACAAAGCTTGGGAGGAAAGGGACTTTGGGAGTCAGATTCAAAAGTAGGGGGTACCGAAGCAATTTGCCAAACTCTTCATTAATGCTGTGGTAGCCTCTGGAGCTGCCACGTGTTCTGCCTTCTGCAACCTCTAACCCGTGTCTTCTTCCTTGGAGATCCGGATCCGGCCCACTTTTTCGTCCTTCTCACCCGTTTCCCCTCGCACCTCACCCCATTTTTCCATGGACAGTCCACGTGTTTGATCTTTGGGTCTACCCATCTCCAGCCCGCTCCGCTCCTCCACTTGTGCTCACTTCCTCTCACAGCCTTGTCATGCCCAGCTGCGGTCCAGCCTCCTTTCCTCCTCTTTTTAGTCCTAAATCTTCAATATTATTCTCATTCTGCCCTTGGCTTGCTTGAGACTTAAAATCTCTCTCTTAAATATCTCCTTGGCAGCCCCAAATCAGAAAGAATTCAGTCCCAAATGGTGCTATGAGTCCCAAAAGGGGCAGCAGCCCCTCTCTCCCCAATTTCTCTGCAATCCTTTGAAGATTGATCAACTTTAAAGGTTTGGAGCAACAAATCAAGTGCCAAGGAAGCTTTGCAAGTGATTTCAACCCCGGATTTAAACGATGCTCGATTTAATTCTTTCAATCCCTATTTTATGGTATTTATTGTATTTTCTAGGGTTCAATGATCTTATAAATGTGGAATTGGTTTTGTGCTTAATTGGTTTATGGAATGCAATTATTATCTATGTCGTTGTAGTGTTTCAATTTGATCTCTCTCACTATTTAGTATACAATCATGCTCAGTTATTATTTTGTGGGTTTAATGCTTTTAATTAATTGACCACTAATTAAATGATTTTAGAAATATTTTACGTTTCAGACCAATCAATTTAATATTGGTATTTTATGACACACACCAATAGCCAATTTGAGAACTTGTTTTGACACGTGATCGATCCACCTTAGTCATTCGCGAGGTAGGAGAAATTACGGTTGCTATACGAAGCGAAAGCCCTTAGTTAACCATTTTCGTGTTCTCGGCTACCGTCATGACTTGTAGAAAAATAGTGGTAATATCTCTTAATGAAGTATTGCCCATGTGCTTGGTTATTATTGTGTGTACTTAATGCTTTTAATGGTTTAGCCAACCATTAGATGATCACTAGAATTTTAGGATACGAAGCGACAACCCTTCCTATTAATTTCAAAAATCACAATAATTGTTTGCGTGGCGTGAAATCGAAAGGAGATCGTGCGTAGATAGTCATTGGGTGCTTGATCTTCATGCGGTTATTTGTTTCGTATGTTATGTTTGCGATGATGCCTATAGCTAGGATGAGTGGTAGCTAGGTTTACTATACGTTGCGAAAGCTCGTAGTAAATATTAGTGTGCGCCCAACTACCAATACTTGAGTTAAAGAAAAGTAGAGAGAGGATTAAATCATACATGAGCTAGACTAGAAATATCGCAATCCTATTTTTTAATCTTGATTTGATGTTGCCAAACCACTTTCGCGATAATGTAAATATTAATTATTTTCTTTTATTTTTTAGTTTTTAATCTCATTTTCTTTTCGCTCAAATATTATTAATTAACCCAATTTCGGTACTTAGTTGGAGTAAAGATTACGTACATTTCCTGTAAAATAGATACTCGTACTTGGGTACACTTTATTACTTGATACGGCCGGGTAATCTTGTCCGCAAGTGCATTTTTTGCCCATCACCGAGCCATACCCTGGGCAATGACAATCTAAGATAGATAAAACTCTCACGGCGAAGCTGCAAAGAAACGACCACAACAACATGGCTGGAGGCGGTGACAATCAAAGCAAGAACATAACCATGGATGACAGGGCCGGAGGAAGTGATGATCAAATCAGAAAACTTGATCTTACATCTCCGTTCTTTCTTGGGTCACAAGACAATCCAAGAAATATAATCACACATATTATGACGAGTGGGCGAGGTCCATTCGTTTATCTTTACGAGCAAGGAGAAAATTTGGGTTTATTGATGGGACTATCACCAAGCCGACGAACATAGATAGAATCTAAGATTTCGCAAACGGTTTACTCTATGATTGTTTCATGGATCATAAACATAATTGAACCAAATCTTCATTCTACTATATCGTATTATGAAGATGCTAATCTGCTGTGGAAAGATTTGAAGGAACGACTTTGTGTTGTAAACGGACCTAGAATCTAACATCTTAAGTCGTCCCTTGCCGATTGCAAATAATCTACGACTGAGATGGTGGTTAATTACTATGGTCATGTGAATCAGTTATGGGATGAACTTACAAATTATGAGCTACTTCTGGGCTGCAAGTATGGTGGATCGATGCACGTGTGATCTTGGTGCAAAGCTTGCAAGAATGCAGGAGGTGGATCGCTTGTACTGTTTCCTTATGGGTCTTGACACTTCCTACACTGGGATAAGATCAAACTTACTTGCGTCAGACCCATTGCCTATATTGAATCGTACTTATCAACGAGTAATTCAAGATGAGCGATTGCGTGGTGAAAATTTATCAAGACTTAAAGATGATCGTGACAGTGTTATGGCCTTGAAGGTACAATCAGAATTGAAAAGGAAAGGAAAGGTCGACAATGCAGCAAAAATTTTCCAACATTGCAATCGTGAAGGACATGACGAAAGTGGCTATTTTCAGGTCATTGGCTTTCCATATTGGTAGGGTGATCGTCCTTGTAGAGGGCGATGAACTGAACGAGGAAGTGTTGCAATAAGTCACGACGGAGGTAAATAAAATACAACCTTGAGTTGTGGTAGGGGCATTTCTTTAGTTGTGCGCGCACACAACACCACGACTGGTGGTGCGGCTGGAACACAGCAAGGCGCTGTAAGTCACGGCCAAGGCAGCGCTGTGGATGATCAAACCTTGCAGGCTTATCACCCGTGCAGTGGCAGTAGCTGGTAGCTCTTTTGAATGTTCCTAAAATATCCTCTGATAGGTTGAATGGCAAGAACGATGAATATTTTTGGATAATTGACACAGGAGCTTTAAATCATGTGACGGGACAATTAGCATGTATGATAGATGTACAAAAAATTTCTAACAATCCCGTGGGATTGCCCGATGGAAAGATGACTCATGCAAATCAAGAAGGAAGTGTAATATTGGATGGAGGATTAAGACTTGATCGTGTCCTTTATGTGCCAAAATTAACATGCAACTTAATTTTCGAGTCATAATTAATTGATGAGTCAAGTTGTATTGTACAATTCACTAATAAATGTTATGTTATTCAGGACCACAGGACGATGATGCTGATAGGAGCGAGTGAACCAAGGTACAGACTTTACTTTTTCCGTGGTCTACCTCGCGTACACACTTTGTCTGTTGATAGAGAAACTTCTGTGGACTTGTGGCATAAACGGTTGGTACATCCATCGGAAAAAGTGGTAAAATTAGTATCGAATGTGAGTAATTCTAGTAAAACAAAGAATAAAGCATGTGATGTATCTCAACGTGCCAAGCAGACTAGAGATAGTTTTCCTGTTAGTAAACATAAAGCTACTAGTGTTTTTTATTTAATACATTGTGATTTGTGGGGTGGCTATAGGACACCTTCATCTTGTGGTGCTTCTTATTTTTTTGACTATAGTTGGTGATATCTCTCGTGCAACCTAGGTGTATTTGCTTTATGACAAAACAGAAGTTAAAGATGTTTTTGGCCTTCGTTACCATGATTGATCGCCAGTTTGATAAAAATTTAAAATTTGTGCATAGTGATAATGGTACTAAATTTCTCTGTTTATTGGACTACTTTACTGAAAAATGGAATTGTCTTTTAGACATCTTGTGTTGAAAAATCACAATAGAATGGAAGGGTAAGCGTAAGCATAGGCATATTTTGAATGTCGCTAGGGCTCTTCGTTTTCAAGGGCATTTTCCTGTGTCATTTTTGGGGGAATGTGTCTTGACATGCTTCTTTCTTAATAAATCAAACTCCGTCTAGCATACTTGGAAATAAAACTCCAAATGAACTGTTATTTGGAAAGACTCCGTCTTATTCCCAATTACGTGTGTTTCGATCTCTCAGCTATGCCCATAATAATCAACGCACTAAGGTGACAAATTTGCTAGTAGAAATCGAAAATGTGTTTTAGTGGGTTATCCGTTTGGAAAGATAGGGTGGAAGTTTTATGATTTGGAGACAGGTGAATAGTTTTTGTCGCGGGACGTTAAATTTTTTGGAGACGAGTTTCTGTTTGCTATGGAAAAGAAATTTGTTGGCCAATTGCAGCAGACTACTATTGTGCGAACAACTGGCTGGAGATGATGAGAATTTTTGACACACATGATTCAATAAAAGAAAAATATTGAGACGGAGGTAGATGTTCCCACTGTGGTGAGGGATGATAGGGTAGTGGAACAGGCTGGAATAAGTGCGGAGGTAGTGGAACAAGCTGCAGGAAGTCCTCATTCAAATAATATAGCACAGAACACAGCCGAGCTTGGAAAGGGGATGCGGTCTAAAACTTATTCAGTTCTTTTGCACGATTTTGTAACTCATACGGTATGGAAATTAATCCGTCATTTCAATGTTCACCTAGCTCGCAGCAATCTTTAGGTACTCCTTATCCTATAACACATTATGTTAATAGCGAACGATTTTCTGCTCAACACAAAAATTTTCTTGTAGCCTTAAGTACGGGGCATGAATCGAAAACATTTAAAGAAGCAGTACAGAGTCCTGGTTGGAAAGAGGCAATGACAAAGGAAATTCAGGCACTAGAGGAAAATGGAACCTGGTCCATGACAACTTTACCTCCGGGGAAAAAGGTACTAGGAAGCAAAAGGGGTGTACAAAATAAAGTATAACTTAGGCGAGAGTATTGAACGGCTAAAAGCTAGACTTTTGATTGTTGGGCATCATCAGGTAAAAGGAGTTGACAATACAGAGACATTTGCTCCGGTGACCAAAATGGTTACAGTTCGGGCGTTTTTTACAGTTGTCGTGATCAAAAGTTGGGAAGTTCATCAGATGGACGTACACAATGCCTTTCTGCACGGAGATTTACATGAAGAACTATACATGAAAGTGACGCCGGGATTCTCTACTACTGTGCCAAATCAAGTAGTGAAACTTCGAAAATCTATGTATGGTCTTCGTTAAGCTCCGAGGTGTTGGTTTGCGAAATTGACGACAACATTGAAGAGTTACAATTTTATTCAATCCTACTCTGATTACTCTCTATTTACATTATCTAAAGGGCAAATCCATATCAACGTGCTGGTCTATGTTGATGATTTGATCATTGCGGGGAATGATAGCGCCGCGTTGAATGCCTTTAAAGCCTATTTAATCCAATGCTTTCATATGATAGATTTGAAGGCCTTGAAGTATTTTTTGGGCCTAGAAGTAGCTCAAAATTCAGAAGGTATTTTTATCTGTCAGCAAAAATATGCCCTGGCTATTATCTCAGAGGCGGGTTTGCTAGGGACCTGTCGGGTTTTCTATTGACCAAAATAACAAGCTAGGCCTCACAGATGGACCACTTCTTGTTAACCCAGAGAAATATCGACAACTCATTGTTTGTCTTATTAATATGTCTGTGACCCGACCCGATATTACATATATAGTATACATTTTGTCTCAGTTCATGCAACACCCTAAATACTTGGTTGATTAATGAGAGGAGGCATCAATCTTCCAGCTTTTACAGTAATGTTGGCTAGGCAGTGAGCTGAGGATAATCTGGGACAGTTCAGGGAAAAATTGATCTTTTAGCACTTGCCTACTTTCCATTTGGGGAAGCTGAACACAGGAGGTTATACAAATGGGAATCGATGTGTTGCCGTGGTAGGGGGTGTTATTCGTGATTAGAATGGGGCTTGGGTCTTAGGTTTCTCGAATAACTTTGGTATCTATGACTCCTTAGCGGCTGAATTGTGTGGGCTGGTTCTGGCGCATAGTAGAGGTTGTCGTTAGGTTGTGTTGAAGTCTGACTCCAGTATTGTATGCAATAACCTCAATGGATCCGAAAGTCTTTCCTTTTGACATCGAAATCATTTAAAGAAGTAGTGCAGAAAGCTAGAGGTTATTGTATGCAATAACCTCAACGGATCCGAGTTATACAAAATAAAGTATAACTCGGATGAGAGTATTGAACGACTAAAAGCTAGACTTGTGATCTTTGGGCATCATCCGGTAGAAGGAGTTGACTATGCAGAGACATTTGCTCCGGTGGCCAAAATGGTTACAGTTCGGGCGTTTCTTACAGTTGCCACGATCAAAAGTTGGGAAGTTCATCAGATGGACGTGCACAATGCATTTCTGCACAGAGATTTACATGAGGAAGTATACATGAAAGTGTCGTCGGGATTCTTCACTACTGCGCCAAATCAAGTTTGCAAACTTCAAAAATCTCTGTATGGTTTTCGTCACGCTCCGAGGTGTTGGTTTACGAAATTGGTAGCATCATTGAAGAGTGACGGTTTTGTTCATTCCTACTCTGATTACTCTCTGTTTACATTATCTAAAGGGCAAATTCAGATCAACGTGCTGGTTTATGTTGATGATTTGATCATTGCGGGGAATTATAGTGCCGCGTTGAATGCCTTTAAAGCCTATTTAAGCCAATGTTTTCATATGAATAATTTGGGGGGCTTGAACCTAGAAGTAGCTCGAAATTCAGAGGGTATTTTTATCTATCAGCGAAAATAAGCTTTGGATATTATCTCAGAGGCGGGTTTGCTGGGTGCTAAACCTGTGGTATTTCCTATTAAGCAAAATCATAAGCTAGGCCTCGCAGATGGACCACTTCTTGTTGACCCAAAAAAATATCGATGACTTAGTGTTCGTCTTATTTATTTGTCTGTGACCTGACTTTATATCACATATATAGTACACATTTTGTCTCAGTTCATGCAACACCCTAGGGAAGAGCATTGGGAGTTAGATTTATGAGTCGTTCGTTATTTGAAAGCACACCTAGGGCAGGGTATCTTTTTTCTTCAGACATTAGCCTTGATTTGTCAGGATGGTATGATTCAGATTGGGCTATTTGTCCACTTACGCATCGATCCTTAATTGGCTGGTTCGTGATGCTTGGTTCTTTCCCCATCTCTTAAAAAACCAAAAAACAATACACTTTGTCGTGGTCTTCTGCAGAAGCAGAGTATCGGTCGATGGCGGCAGTGACGAGTGAATTAAAATGGTTAAAGTGTCTTCTTGAAGACCTAGGCATGTATCAGCATGCAGCAATTCGTTTGTACTGTGACAGTCAATCGACATTGCACATTACACAAAACCCAGTTTTTCATGAACGAACAAAACATATAGAGGTGGATTGCCATTTTGTCCGGGATGCGATTGTAGACAAGTTATTGGCTTCTTCTTATGTCTTTACAAAGGTGCAATTCGCAGACAATTTTACCAAAGCTCTGGACAAGATACAGTTTGACTTTTTCCTTGACAAGATGGGCGTTCGAGACCTAAACGCTCCACCTTGAGAGGGGGTGTTGTTAAAGCATATGCGTGTGTGCATGTGCTGTGTCTGTGCTATAGTTATACTTATATTAGGAAACCTTTTGGAATTAGGAGACCTCTTGTTACTAGGGAACCTGCTGTTACGATGTTGTTACGAGTTTGCGAGTATTACATTTCTTGCTTTGATTAGGACATAGTTATGTATAAATACTTGGTTGATTAATGAGAGGAGGCATCGATCTTCCAGCTTTTATAGTAATGTTTGCTAGGCAACGAGCTTAGGATAATCAACGACAGTTCAGGGAGAAATTAATCTTTTGGCATTTGCCTACTTTCCCTTGGGGGAAGCTGAACACAGATGGTTGTGCAAAGGGGAATCGAGGTGTTGCCGTGGTGGGGGGTGTTATCTGTGATTGGAGTGGGGCTTGGGTCATAGGTTTCTCGAGCAACTTTGGTATCTATGATTCCTTGGCGGCTGAATTGTGTGTGCTCGCTCTGGCGTAGAGTAGAGGTTGTCATTGGGTTGTGTCGGAGTCTGACTCCAGTATTGTATGCAATAATCTCAATGGATTCGAAAGTCTTTACTTTTGGCATCGAGGGTTAGTAGCGAAGTGTTTCGATTGGTTGACGAAGGACTAGGAGTGCAAAGTTGTTAACTCATGTCTTCCGCGAAGTAAATAGATATGCCGATCATATGACTAATAAGTTTGCAAGTATTCTACCTGGTATAACTAGTTTTTCTAAGTCGTCGGCCTATGTAGTCAAGATCATCTTATCGTTGAATACTATGGGGTCGCTTTGCCTTGGTGATATAATGCTTCTTAGGCTCGATTAGGGCCCTTTACGGAAAAAAAAAATAAGAATGTCTTTTTGTAATTTTCAATCCAGCCCTTAACTCTACAGAATAATTATAATTACAAATTAAAAAATCGTCTACTACATTAATAACTACCCATTTTTTCTACCAACTATTAATAGCTACTCGAAACCACTAAATAATAAATAAAATTTTAGAAAAATTAATTATAAATTTTAAATGACAAAATAGCAAAAAATTAATCATAGATACATATCGAGTGTGCTAATCTATTATGTTGCCACAAGCTAAAAACCAATTCTTAAAAGTCAACGTGCAAAAAATTGACTTATTGCTTTCAAAATATTAGATAATTATTATTTGTACCCAGTAAATTATTGAGTACACCCCCTTGGGGTGCTCGGCACCCCTATCGAACACAAAAATTATGTATTAGATAGTGTTCGGTAGGGGTTCCGAATACCCAATGGGCTGTACTCAGCAAATTGCTAAGTACAAATATCAATTTTCAAAATATTAACATACGGAGTATTAATTAATTTTGGGTGAATTACAGGTGTAACACCCCGACCCAACTTCATTCCGGGTTCACTCGTAGTCTCTCGGTATTGACCTTAAAACCCTCGGAGAGTGAGGCGTCTTGCTTGTTACACGTGACGTGTTAGATCGAGAACCGTATTTGACGCGTGTTTAACTCATGGCGAGTTGCACTTTGTTCCTATCCGCTCGAGACTATCCTCGACTTCGTTTAGCGTTCGTGTACGTTACATTTCCTCTCTAGTTGGGTACCCTAGCCTTGGCTTAAGTTCGTTCGCAAACGACAAACACGTTCTCCTTGTCGTTAATCCGTAAGTCGAGTTGGTTTGAGTGTGGATGTCTCGATGTGTAATTGAGACTAGTGTTTGTTATCATTCGTGTCTCGTCACGAGATGATTCGGGTATGTATTGAATGTGCTTTGACCTTGATTTGATGTTAGGATCAACCTAGGACCATTCCGGGACATTTTGGGGTCAAACGGGAGCGAAATAGGAAAAATCGGAAAAACTGGTGGAAGCGTGGCCGCCTAGGGGGCCGCTCAAGTGACAGATTTGGTTTCTGGAGGGAGGGCGAGCGCCTAAGCGGCCGCTCAAGCCCGTCCCCTGTTTTGCCCGGTTTCGTTATTTCTCGGTTTTTCGTGTTTTTAAGTGGTTTAAAATGCTCAAACAAGCCCGGGATTGGACCAAACACTTACCTATGGTATTAATAAAAGATCAACACTCTATTTTCCTCCCTCATTTCATCCTCAACCCAGATTTTGAGAGAGAGAGTCTAGAGGGAGAGAGTAGAGAGAGAAGAGGAAGAATTCGCGATATCTCGTTCGTTCGGAGTCAGATTTGCGAGCCGTCTTCACCGGAGCGTAGCTAGCGACGAGGGGAACGATTCTAACCAAAGGGATCATCCGATCTATTAGTATAACATGAACCCATCTCTTCTCCCACATCTTAGAGAGAGAAAGTGGTGTTTTGAGAGAGAGAAAGCTCGGTTTGGACTTGGATCGAGCTTGGGATCGACGATTGGACTCTGTAGCGGCGGTGGGGTCGCGGAGGAGTACGTTTCCACCCGAAGCCCTTTTGATTTCATGGAGGATTTGCGTTGTGTTGTAAGTTACTAATCTCCTTCTTAGATTTTGAGCATCGTAGTATAATATCGCGATGATTACACGTCATACATGTTGTATATGGAATTTCTACATGCTATACCTGTTCAATATGAATTGTTAGCATGCTATTTGTTGGGTATTGATGATTTGTTGTTAGTTTCGTAGTCTCGAAGTATTAGAGACATGTGAATGATGTTGTGGTTGTTATTGTTGTAGATGTATTCTTCGAGTAGTAGAGACTCATTGGGGTGATGTTGTTATTGTCACCGTTATTGTTGACGTCTTCGAGAGTATAAACGCCTCGAGGGTTATTGTGATCGTTATAGTCGTTATTCTTAGACCGTGATGATACGGGATCATTGGGACTCTTGTTGTTTTAAACTCACGTTGAACTCACGGGGGTGTTATGAGTATAGACTTGCGGTACATTGAGTCGTGATTGAGATGGGTATGTAGGGATGATGCTACGGCTTGTCCCGATGTTTTGAGTATTTGTAAGACCCGAGTGTGGTCGTTGGGATATTGTGAATCGAATATTACACCGAATGGGCTAGACTCTAGTAGTGACTGACTTTAACGGAGTCGAATAGGACGTTAAGAAAATACGTCGTGTAATGAGTTGCCGAGTAGTATTTTAGTCTCCTACGAGGTGGGATGACGCATTAATGAGACTTTAAGCGAGTAACTTGAGTTAGGTTGACTTAGCCATCGTTGTTGAACACGTGACTACTTGAATTGGGATTGGGTGATTATATATACACCCTACGTCCAATCTTTGATTTAATTATTAAAGGCACTTGTGACTTCATATAAGTTTCTAATGAGTTGTGTACGATCATGTGCGACGTACGTTGGGAACGACTTAGTCGCTACACATTGAGCGACGTGTTTATGATGAGTTGGTTATATCCTAGGTAGATAATGACGCACCTTGGTTATCGTCCCTATATGGACTATGTGGCTTGTTGGGAGTCGTGATATGTATAATACACGACGAAAATGAGGTGGAATATATATATGCACGAGATGGAGTGTATTGTGACCGTAGGATACCGTAGAGATCCTAAGTTGAGTGTGTTAGTAGCGCATTGATTCGTGATTGTAAGTACGAATAGGCTTACATATGTTATGATTGTTAAGTTTAGCAATTGCGGACTTAAATGATTTGGTGTATGTGTGGTTGTTCTAGTAAGCAATAGGACAATCATCCTACTTTGATGATTGATTGTGTGTTTAGTAATTACAAGCACATTATGTTGATTTGGTATGTGATTCAATAGAACACATTATGGTTTGATTTCATTGGGTTGTGATTCAATAGAACACATCATGATTTGGTTTATTAAGTTGTGATTCAATAGAACATACTTAGATTAGTTTAGCATGAGTAAACATCTACTTGTGCATTGCATCGAGTCCAGCTGGCATATGTGCATTGGAGGTGTATTGACGCTTGGTTATTGCGGGACCAGGGGCTTCGTAATAGCCGAAGGCCAATACACTGGGCCTCGCCCTACCGTTGGCCACGATAGGGGTTTCTCTAGTCCCACAGTTGAACGGAATAAACGGCGACTGTGTATTGTCGACATTTTTGTATGCATTGGGATACGGACACCGGTCCCTTGTGATACTTGTAAGTAGCTAGAGCCGTATTGTCTCGGGTCGTAGGGGATCGAGCGATACGTCGACGGGGATACAGAAAATGGTCCACAACGGGTACCTGTAGATCGTGCGGGTCGCGGTCGGGTACATTATTTATTGGGTATCTGTAGATCGTGCGGGTCGCGATCGGGTACCTATATTTGTTTGGGGATACGAGCACCGGTCCCTTTGTGATTTGTGTACAGCAGCAGCAGCACAATCATTTATTCTGTTCGTTGGTCGATATTGGGAAACGTGTCCAGCATCAGCGGCACAGTTGTTTATTATGGTTCTCTGGAAGCAGAAGCGCAGAAATCTATTATTATTGTTACCTTGTTGGTTAACAGCAGAGGCATTCTTTATAGTTCTATGGAGCGGCAGTACGATCGTATACTACGGCTTCATGGAGCGATAAGGTCGGAAGTGTTTCAAGGGATTTCGGAGGTGTACCTCGAATCCACTGTGTCCACCTTTATGTGTTTATTTTGAGCTTTATGTGCTTCCTATATGAACGAATGTTGGTCGTGGTCTCCAAGCAGTTGCATGACGGTTGGCGGCTACTGAGCCTCTCGAGAATATAGGGTTGGTTGTCTTATGTGCTAGAACCTGTTTATTATCCTACTATTCTTACGTGCATAATGCCATGCCATATTGTTTCATTAGTAGCTTACTGGGTCATTCGACTCATCCCTTCCATATTTGTTTTCCTTAGTTGCAGGATACGTTTCGGCGCAGTGAGGCTCTAGTTCGAAGATCCTCTAGTGGTGTCTAGTTAGTTTTTTATATTTATTCTCTGTACTTGTGAGATCGTGGGTTAAACTGAGTTATGTAAACTTGGTAGGTCGGGTAGAAATGTTGTACTTTATTTTGTTGTAATTTAGTGGTGACTTGTGGAGTCGGCCCGTTGTATCCTATTGTGCCATCGGATAGTTTTATTTATTTATGTTGAGGCTTGAGCCGTCTATTTATTAGTTGTTTTCCCGAGCATGTTAGCTCGTGAGTTTCCCCGTGTTGTTGTTTCTCCGGCACATGTTTGGCCGTGGAGGTGTTATATGTTTGTGGGGATCTTGTGATTCGAGTTTTTGAAACTCCTATTTCATTTGTTATTCTGCTGCCTTGTTTTCAGTATTCCGCTGCTTTGGTTTTGGTTTCGAGCTTTTGTGGCTCGCTCTTTTTAGTTATTCTTACTTGTTTCACGCACCGAGTTGGGGTTCAACATCGGATCCCGGACTCGGGTCGTGACAACAGGCCGGTCCCTTTTCAAACATTTGTAATCGCTCCAGTCCACTCATCTTTTTTAAAAACCGGAAAAAGGTATTTTTGGGATGAAAAGACGATTAAGCCATTAATGAAAGAAAAACACGCGCGCTTCAGTAACCCAAGCGCGATGCACCACTTTGACATCGCGATGCACCACTTTTTGCATTGCGATGCAACAAATTGGGGCATCGCGATGCAACAATTGGTGCATCGCGATCATCGCAGCGCGCTTTAGGGAACCAAAGCATCGCGATGCACCACTTTGGCATCGCGATGCACCACTTTTGCAATCGCGATGCAACAATTGTTGCATTGCGATTCACCACTTTTGCAAATCGCGATGCACCATTTTTACAATCGCGATGCACCACTTTTGCAATCGCGATGCCACATTAACACTCAACATATAGCATCGCGATAAAGAACTCCTGCATCGCGATAAACCATATATGCATCGCGATGAGCCATATATGCATCGCGATGAGCCATATATGGATCATTCATATTACTAAGTCTGATAAAGAACTCCTGCATCGCGATGAGCCATATGTGCATCGCGATGAGCCATATATGGATCATTCGTATTAATAAGTCTGAGAAAGAACTTCTGTATCGTGATGAGCTATATATGCATTGCGATGAGCCATATCTGAATCGCGATGAGCCATATATGCATCGCGATGAGTCATATATGGATCATTCGTATTAATAAGTCTGATAAAGAACTCCTGCATCGCGATGAGCCATATATGCATCGCGATGAGCCATATCTGCATCGCGATGCATCATCGCAGCGCGCTTTAGAGAACTTGGTTTTCGTTTACCTTTTGGGGGCGTTGCCCCCGAACCCCCACGAGGGACGCTATCCCTCGACCCTGCGACCGGCGGTGTCGAACCCCTGCGTTGCCCAAAGATATCGCGATTGGCGAATTAAATCACCCAAGAACATCTTCCTCTCTTTCGGACAGCACTGTCAAGCTTGATTTGAAGCTCAAAATAGTATTTTTGGTAGAAAAATTGTGCACAAATATAGTACTAAATTAGGATAATAATATGAGATTGATTTTAAACAAATTCGAAGCTTAAAACAGAGATTTAAGTGGCCAAAACAGCTCAAGAACAAAGAAAAACGGGATGAACTCAAAAATTTTAAATTTGATCAAATTTGTGTTTTATACATAAAAATTAATAGCCAAACATGAGGAAAGACTATATTAACAACATGAAATTATTTATACATTAATTTGAATCTCAAATCTTAAGTAACGATGTTGTTGAGGGTATTTTAGGAAGAAAATTTTCAAAATGCCTTTTAGCGGTTAAAAAAAAAAGAGTGTACTGGAGAGAATAAAAGTTTGAGAAAATGGACCAGCCAGCAATTTCTCCATTAATTTTTCTCTTCCAAAATCCCTTAAATTAGTATTTTTAACAAGCACCCGACAATCCCCAAATGGCAAGCCTAGCGAAGTGTTCATCCTACGATAGGATTCTAGCCTTTATTAGCTCATAGGCCTGCTTGATTTGCTTAGCTCCCTCTCCCATGTGACATTATTCTGACTATATATATACTACTTTGAGATATTAAACAGGCTAATCCTAATGATTTTGGGCCAGTTTTAACGGGTTGTGGCCCTAACGGGTTGCGGGCTAAATGGTCTAATTTTTTCGAGCCACTAATATTATAGACCTAACCCTAACCCTAGCGGGTTTTGGGCTAAACGGGTCACTATCAGGACACGATTAAAGATATAATATAATAATATTTTAAAATAATAAATCGATAAACCATTCATAATTTTGATAGTTTTTTATGTTTTTCAAAAGAAATATAAACTAGACATTTTTTTACATCTGTGTGTTATAATTTTCAACTTGTTTTTCTCAAAATAAATAATGTAATAGCTCTACTTAGTAGTTCTTTCCAAAAATTTTGTTTATATTTCAGTATTTATTTACAAGTACACAAAGAAGACATGTAGGGCAAATGATAAATATGTTTGACTTTGGATTAAAAGGTTGTTGGTTTTATTCTCATGGTAATTGTTTTACGTATCTCCTAAACTTTTTACGACCTAATCAATATTATGCGGGCTGGCGGGCTAACCCTAAAACTTGGTGGACCAGCCCTAACGGACCGGGAGTTAAACGGACCAGTCCTAAAAACCCCTAATTTTAAACAGGCTAAAATTATTAAGCCCTAACCCTATTTTTTCAATTTAAATGAACTAACCCTATAGATTATGACCCTTTTAACGTCTCTAAATTATTATTTGAAGCGTGGCCACTTGAACTCCCCTGAAAGCTAGACATGACAAATGAAGTGGGCGTAGTACCAAAAAGGGAAAAACTTATACTTTGAAAGGAACAATTATTTTATGGGACTGTTATGTTATATTACGAAGTTTACGTGGTGTGACGTAACTATTCCAGATTAACACGAGAGGTAATCATGTGATTGGCCCATAACCCCCTAGATCAAGAGAGCCATGTTTATTTTAATTAATTCATCATTCTAAGTATTAAAAAAATAAGTAAAACGTTACACCACAAACTAGCATGATTATGCAGTAAAACAGTCCTACCGAACAATTTTCCCTAGATTATTTCACTGCTGCTTATCTATGCTTAGTTATGGGTCTTTATTTTTCAATGACCTGTCTTGGAATAGAAACATATATACTTATTACTTCCCCCGTCTTAAAGTGAGTACACATTTTATGGTATTTTAAGAAAGTTAAGGAAGTTATGTATCAAAAATTTCAATCTTAAAGTTTGGCATTGAGTAGTCAAATATAGCATTATTGTACATATTAGGATTAGGAGTATAACATTGTAAAAGCATATTAATTGAGACATGGTAGTCAATAAATTAAAATGAATTTAGTAAACTTACTACAAAATAGACTCATTTTATACACAACTCATTTTAAAATGAGAAGAGTATTATTATTATTATAAATAAAAATAAATACTCGATTTAAAGAAAGAGGAAGTAATAATAATCTCGTTTACAAGTAAAAATGGTCTATATGAGATTGATTTTTCAAACCCCTGCAGCGTTGGAGCGACAACCTTTTGGGCTTTCTTCAGTTTTCAGGTGTTGATGTGTAACAGTTGAAGGTTGCCAAATATAGTGTTCATTTTCAAAAACTATACTCTCCTTCCGTTTCCGTTTCCGTTACCGTTTCAGTTTCCAAATAATAGTCATGTTTTGATTTTAAGCGTTTCAAAATAATTGTCATGTTTTGACTTCTTAAAATCAAAACGAGTGTTTATCAAATTTGGTATCTGTATATGATGATATAAACTCTCTCTCTACTGTAACACATAACCAAACTGAAACAGTCTCAAGAATGATAAAATAGGTATTCATCATTGTATAAAAAAAAAAAAAAAAAAAGAGTCCAAGGCTATTACAAATTACAACCACTTAATTACCCAGATTACATTTCCTTCGTTGATATTCCTACGTAAAAGGAAAAACGAAGGAAGAAAAAGAGGTCGCATCATATCATTTAGTACTTATATATTTTTTTGTATAACACTATTCATTAGCGATGATATATAGTCGGGTGGGTTCAAATTTCAAATTTGACGTCCGCCGATACAAGCATCATGGTTTGGTCATGTCTTCGCTCGGGGAACATGGGATATCAGATCCAAGAGTGTGGTAATTTATGTATCGGCTAGGTGCTGAAGTGTGTCGAATCCCCTTTGGCATGCAACTCTCGACCCCTTGACCTCGGACCACCCCACCTCCCGTTTCTGGCTTGAATGCAACATAATCTCGAGCTTTTTCTTCCAAAGGCCTCGTAGCAACGACAACGTGTATGCTACCAATTTTCATATTACGTACCCCGTTCGTTACAATCGGAGGAGATAAGAGTAGGAGGAGGTGCAACATTGCTTGTATGAAGAGGAAATTAGAGCTAGACATTTTGAATAAGCTTGCTTAATTTGGGTGTTTGTTTGGGAAGGATAGAAGGTGAGTTAATAATTTGGTGAGGGTTGTTTGAAGGGCCTTAAATAGGGTCATGAGAGGAGGAAGACTTTTGACCAGCTCATATCTTAGCTAGCAAAGATATGCATGCCTGAATCTTAAGTCCTTAGTGAGTAATTAGCTTTTGGCATTGTAGGTGAGGATGCTCGTGCACTTCATAACTGTTTTCTATTTCCTAACTCCTATGTTCATTTTGTCAACCCCTCATCTTCCTTTCTCATCTCCCTACGTACTGTTGCATATATATGCTGTTAAATTAATTTGAACTATATAAAATTAATATTTATGACAGACAATAATTAATTTAATTAATTGTCACATGATATCTATCCAAAACTTGAACGAATTGAATGTTTGGCCGTTCAAAAAAGTATTGGATATATATATATATATATATATATATATATATAATTAAAGAGCTAAATGCTGCTGCTATATACTTAACTTGTTGGAAGTCAAAGCCCAATTCCCATCAGTATTATTTACGGGTGGGACAAAGGAAGAGGCATGATTGGACCAGGTGTAAGTATTAGCTTACCAGTTTAGCCGACCTTTGTGTCCTTTATTACGTGGCTGTGTTAAGATTGCGCCACTTGTAAACTCTATCCACCTCAGTCACCATGCAGTTTATGATCGATGATCATATGCAATTAAGTGTGTGTACTTGCAAGAAGATCTCCCTCCCTCCCTCCAACGATCACGGAAGTAAATCTCATGCATAATAATGCTCTGCTCTGCTCTGCTCACGTAATTAAGGTGTTATGGAGCCAATTCAAGGTTGCTCGACTGAATTTTTGTTTAGAACTAATTTTGTGTTGAACTCTCGCTAGCTAGCTAGCTAGGTATAAATTTTTTAATTAAGCCAACAACAGGTTTCGTAATTATGAATTAGTCTCGTAATTTTAAAGTTAATTTCAAACCAACCTAATGTAAATATGATTTGGAAACAATTTGTAAAGAAAAAAAGAAAAAGTCCCAAGGTCTTCTGTCTGGGACTAGCTGACTTGATCGTTCAAGGGAGTATTAATTAATTAATGGCTCATCAACAGTTCAAGGCTAGCTAGATAAGATAACCAATCATCATTTTCAAAGAAAATTCTCGACACAAACTTTAGTAGGTAATGCCCGGCCTACTGATCATCTAATCTAGTCCATAAATTCTACAGCTAAATAATACTAAGATTTATAATCTTATTTATTAACTAACTCAAAGTTAGTTTTTGTCCATATATAATCTGCTTTTATTTACTTCCTCCGCTTCTACCAAACTGTACATCTACTTTTAAATTTTTCAAACGTAGATTTTTTTAATAGAACGGAAGAGTATAAATTTGAAAGTAAAATATTATGTTCTCTATTTCAAAAAACTAGTTTCATTGTTTTTTTTTTTTTTCAATTTGATCATATTTTGACTGAAGGTCTACAAAGATTTATTTGTCTGAACAAATTTTAGAATATCAAATGATTGCATTATTAATGTAGTTTCAATCATAAAACTTTTATTATCTCCTACATCATAAATAATTTTTTTTATCCTTTCTATTTGATGTTTTCTACTGGCTTGTCAATTTGGGAGAAATTTGGGCCAGAACCTTTTAGTGAATTTTTAACTGCTTTAGTCACCTAAAATTGTTTCAAAACGAAAAATGACACTTTTATTGCGAAATGTTTTCTATGCCCTTTTAAAACACGGAACAACACGCTATGCGTCGCGATGCACAAATCGATACATCATGATGCACAAAATTGATGCATCACGATGCAAAAAATGACAATATAACTGGGTTTTATTTTTCTCTAATTTTTAATTACCAGAGGCTTATCGTCATTACGTTTCTGTTCCTCGCTTCTCTTTTGGAGATACTTCCAGTATACAACGAAGAGGCCTACACTAACAACCAGTTAAAACCATCATTATCTCTTATAATGCTTGTATGCTGAAACACAAATGACCATATGCAAACAGCACACACACTGACACACACACACACACGTAATAATTTGTTTTCGTTTATGTATTGTTCTTATTGAATAGGAAATATCGATTTCTTGTACAATTATGTATTTAGGTGAAGAAAACCAACCTTGTTTGAAGCAAGAATGTTACGTCTCTGGTGGTGGCCGGCGAAGTCACATCAAGAACTGGAGAAGAGGTGAAAGCATTGGTCCTTGATGGGGGCAGTTTGTGAATAAATAGCTAATTTATCACTTAAAATAAATTTAAGTGGTTGAAAACAATTACAGTGATCTTAAGCGGTTGAAAATCTTAATAAGGGGACCGGTCCGCAATTTATCCTATCAATTTCTAATTAAAGCCCAAAGTTACCAAACTTATCTTTTGGTGCTTACGTAACAGATAACATGATGTGGACAAGCCCACTCTTACAAATATACGACTTTGGAAAAAGCCCAGTAATAGAACAAAAGAACCCAATGGTTGCAAATCCAATCCAAGCGGAAGCTCATGCAGTGCCAAAAGGAACAATATTTAGTGAATAATATTGAGTAAATTTATTTTCTTCAATAATTTCCATTTTTCCAATAAAATATATTGACTTGCACTATAAGAAGGAATCATCTTTTCTCCTTTTCAACTCTTCCCGGGTTAAAATGAGTGTTTATTTCTAGTTTTTCAATTTTTTTTTTTAATAAAGTTGACTTTTAAATCAAATTAGTACTCCATTCGTCCCAAAATAATTGTCTCAAATTGAATATAAGAAAGTGTTTGACTTCATTTTTTTTTATCTTTAATACCCCTCAGTTTATCCCTAGTGGTATCAAATCAATGAAATTCACTCACTTTCTGTCTCACAAACAAGAAGGGAATAATAAACAATTATTTTGAAGTATTTTTTTCCAATAAAGAAAAGAAAATAATTATTTTGGGATTCCTAAAAAGTAATAGAAGACAATTATTTTAGTAAGAAGTGTGTAGCAGATATACATAAATACCCTTGTTTTCCACCTTATAGCATAGCGAGTGCATATTATTGGGATATGATGATGATTGGCAAGAGTGCATTTAGTAGTTTCATATCGTAAAATGAACACTTATTTTGAAACGAAATTTTATAAGAAAACAAACACTCATTTTGAGACAGAGAGTATTTTGCTTCTGCATAAACTCAATATGGAGACTTCTGATTTAAATTATTGGTTATGACTCATACCCAAACCCTAAACCATCCTGCACCCATAGCTAGGAACTTGACCAGTGAAAGTAGTCAAACGAACAAGACATTTCATCATCGGATTCTTATTCTGCGACAAGAAATGTATGTTAAAAATGGTTAATTGTACAAAGTAGAATAATTCAAGGTTTTATCAGATCGCTTATAACAAGGGAAGGGAGGTAGAATATGTCTCCTACTTCAAGTTTCAAACTACTAGTTTATTTCTTTCCTAAAACGAATAAATGCATTTACATATCACACCTTACAATTTGTAAATAATCAACATCATTAGGACAGGTTTACATTGCATGCACGCAAAGACGAAGTAAATATAATTTTACCTTAACAAGTTATATTAGATGCATTTGGTTACGTGCGTGTTTGTTTTCGTTTTTGTGGGTTTTTCTACTTTTAACTTCTCATCGATTGGTTTCATCATTTTTCTTTCTATCATACGTTTATTTATTGTTTCAATTGCTACAAAGTTAAGAAGAAAAAACAGCTATATATAAAACGAAAAAGAAAATAAAGCCACCTATTCAAATGCAACCTTAAATTTCAGGCTATGCTATTCCTGCTTGCTTCACTTTTCAATTAAAACAATCTAACGACCTGAGTCCGAAAGCTCAATCTACGTACTAAGCATGACGTTCCACGACTGACCCACCAAGTACCTGAGTCAATTATCACAAGCCCATCCAAAAATTCTACTATATATTATGTTGTTGCTTAGTGGTAATAGGTGATTACTGATAAAGCACACAAATTCTACAGTTAATTAATCTTGAAATGTACCATGGAGTGTTTTGATTGAAAAGCACAAGATGAATAAACATAGCCCTAAATTTCCACCATTGCTCTCCCTATCTTAGCGTGTGTAAGATTAATTATTTTTCCACAGCTAATATTATATAAACCTCTTCCTATGTTGTGTGTGATTCTTGCTTTCTTTTTTTAATTTCCTGTCAAAAACTAAAAAGTATTTAAGAATCTCTCACTATCTCTCTCTGTCCATCCCGGCTAGCAATTGGTACATTCTGGCAATCTGCACGAGAGATTCATCTAAACCTCTTAGGTGTAAACTGTGAAGTACAACTAATTAAAGTTCAATTTATAATTAATAAAGTGTTAAACAGCCAAACAGCCCATTGTTTCAAGCAAATAGCAAAACCACTTGAGCAAGCGATGTGATTTAGAAGTGGGGCTCGGGATTAGACCCGCAATAGTAAAAGGGTTTAGTTTAATTAACTAATAAAGTTTAATTAACTAATAAATTAGTACTTGACTTAAAGGATTAGTTTATAAGTAAGATGCTAATAATCATTTATTATTCCTAGGTTAGGTTAGACCGAGGACAGATAGTTGATGACCGTCAAACCAACTATCATCAGTTTTTCAGATCATAACATACAACTTTTTGTACGTTCACTATTCTTAACTCGAATAATAACCGACAAACGAGCGGCGTTCACGTATATTAATTGTCTACAGTCAAATAAGCATGTGCATTGATGGTTACCGCTATTTTTTCGTTGCTATCTTATGTTTGGTATATATATATATATATATATATATATATATGTGTGTGTGTGTGTGTGTGTGTGTGTGTGTGTGTGTAGGTGAGAGAGAATAAAGTTTGTTTTAAATGTCAATTTGGTCCACTCAAGATTCAAATCTATATATTGTGCAAAGGTTTTAGCATTCAAAATGAGTGTGAAACACTTTAAAAGATGCCATGAATTTAATGAATATTTTCTTTTAATGTAACATTAGCTCATTCAATAAAGACTTGTTAGTATATAGTAGCAAATGTTAACTTTAAAAGGGCCAATAAATTTGGAGAACAATAAATAAAGAGAATGCCACGTACAATAAAAGCCTTAGCATTCACAAGAGAAAAAGTTGTGGATAGCAAAGAAAAAGGATAAAGAGTAATTAGAAATCAATACAGTTGCACCAAGTGGTACAAGGTTGTTGGCCATGAGAGGGGCATGCATATACCCCACTCCCAATATATTATTTAGACTGATTGGTACCGAAAGTTTTATATATATATATATATATATATATATATATATATATATCTTTCGAGGATTTAAAGCTGTCTACATGCATTTAGTTGATTGGCTTATGTTTACTTAAACCTGACACTGCTGCAAAACACAACATGCCTCTGTCCTAAGATGAATATGTTTTTTTTAGGACGAATTGAATGGACTTCATGAGTTTGGGAGGAAGGAGTTCTTGTTCCATTGGTAATAGTTTGGTTTCTGAGTCTTTATGTATACATAACACTTTGTTAGGAAAGCTCTCTGCTTCTAACCACTAACAATACTTTGTGGATAAGTAATTAAGCAACAATACTTTGTGGATAAGTAAGCGCACCTCAGTTAGTAAAACGTTTCACCTACAAATGATAGATCGTGGGTTCGAGTCATTAGAGGGTAAGTGGAGAATCACTATTAATTCTCTTTAAAAAAAGAAAAAAATAATAACAAAAAAACAGAACTTCGTGGATTAGTCTTGGGCATTTGTACATGCATGGAAATACTTTGAAAAACCAAGTAAAAGAATTTTTTTTTCTTCTTATTTATGTATCTTTGGTCAAAGTCGTGTCATATTGATATTAGTAAAAGTGGAAAACGATGATGCAAAATGGCGTTTGGCCTTTCGTTTTTCATCTCCCTTTAATTTGTCGTCAATGCATGCGAAAAAATATGGCATCATCCTTAACATTATTTATGAACTCGAGCCACATTCGCAATTAGAAACACACTTTCTTTAATCACCTTATAAAATAATATATTGCAACATTTAAAAATAATAATAATAGTCAAGGTAACATTTCAGAACATAAAATTCAAACCATGAAATTGAAATTGGAGCTCAAGTGGTTAACAATCAAATTTAAGTTTTTTTCTCTCAAGTTTCAATCCGAAAGCATGAAGTTCATGCTTAGTATGGCACTCAACATTTGTACCCTTCTTAATTTGCAGGATAAGGCTATAAATGATAAATTGAATATTGGTGTAACTTGGGATATTTTATAATTAGTAATGTCAATATTTTAGTTGGATGTTCGTGTTCAGTTTCACTATGTATAAATTTTCTTGGGTTAACGGTAGGCTCTGTACTGCGAGCAAGAATTAGTCTCACACTCAAATACTTTGGGAACACCTCGTGGAAGACAAACAAAAAATAAAAAAAATAATGCCAATGTTTTGCAAGGATATCTAATTATGATTAATGTCATAGTTTAAAACAATCATGCTAACTACCTATTGATAAAAAAATCTTACTAATTCACACTCCCTCTGTTCCTAAATAAGTTATTTGATTTTTACTTTTTGAAGTCAAATGGATTATTTTTCAATTGAAATTTTGACATGTATTTTTTTATTTTTTTTCAAAATCATAAAACACATAATTCATTTGAAAAACAATCAATTTGACTTCACAAAGTAAAAAAAAAGACACTTATTTAATAAAGGAGAGATTATTATCTATCATTTATATTACATTTGTCTTAAATAGTAGTTCAATTTGAAAAATTAAACTTTGTATATTGTACTTTTTCTTCTACATATCTCCTATAATTTGTACCAAAACTTTTTGTGTGATAGATATGAAATGTATCATGCTTTTGAAGGAAACGAAAAAATAAAATATATATATATATATATATATATATATATAAAAGAAAGAAAGAAAGTTAGACTCCTAATGTTAAAATACAGAAACTAATTATTGCAACACATGAACAACCCATATAATAGTGGAATTTTTTTTTTTTTTTGGGGATGAATAGAGTATTACAGTTTTCTTGAAATATATATAGAGAAAATTATTTTTATTAAAACCCTATTTTTATCTACCCTCTTAAATTTCTTTTGTTGCATTATTAACCCTAAAGTCAATAAATATCAAGTAAATTAAAATATTTAATTTATTTAAAATTTGTTGGGTGAAATTCCTTTTTGTTATAGTTTAAGTAACTGTTCTACTATATATATATATATATATATATATGAATCACCAACTATAAAACATAATGTAATATTTGAATCATTCCGTTGGTTACGGAGCGGTTTTTGATTATTTTCACAAATGGCAGACTTTAAAGTTGCCGTCTCTCACGTTATTGAATTTTTTTTTTTTAATTATGCTATTCTTTCACAAACAAAAAAATATTTACTTTTTTATTTACTATAAATATAATTTTCAAATTAATTAACAAAAGATACTATGAGAGGCCAAATGGTGCAATGGTAGACCATTAATATTCCAAGATGCAAGGATTTATTTATGTAGTGCCATATATTTGTTTAATTAATTAAATTCAACTATTTAAGATTCTTTTACCACCACGTCAGATGTCAATCCAATTAAATAAATGAAACTAACAGAAATTGCTATTATTATTATTATCTGTTAACAGGCCACTAATCTTGGAGCCAAGCTAGTAACTGATTGTGCTCACACTCGTTTGAGGAATCTTTTTTTTTTTTGAGAAGCTTGTTTGAGTTGTTATTTACTACCTCTGATTGTGTTCACACTTCTTTGAGGAATCTTTTTTTTTTCTTGAGAAGCTTGTTTGAGTTGTTATTTACTACCTCCGATCTAAAATACGTATTGTTTTAATTTAAAATAAGGCAAAATACACAATTGGGTCACTGTACTTTGGGAAAATTTGTAATTCGGCCACTGATTGTTTGAAATGTTATTTGGGCCACTGTGCTTCAGTTATCTTGCAATCAAGCCCATTTTTCGGACGAACATTAACTGAGCCGTTAAAATAATGTAAAATACCGATTTTACCCATGTCTTTATCTTCAAAATCCCCTTAAACCCATTTAAAATCCAATTAGAGAAATCAAACACTCCAGATTTTGACAAAGACTCAAGTTTCTTGCATTTTTCCAAGTACCCATTTAGGGATTCAGAGTTCGAATTGGCCTGGGGATCAAGAATTGCAGTTTTGAAACAATTCAAAGCCATACTATATCGGTTAAGATTGAGCAATATCTTACCTTTACAGAAAAGTAATCGTAATTGGCCGTACTACTGTAATAAAGCCGAGAAAAACGAAGAAGAGAGAACTCCCAGAGCAAGAGCAAGAGAGGCAGCACAGAAATATTTGAAGAAACTTCCTACAGTATGAAGAAAGCAGAGGCAGATGCAACCGACAGGTGGCGGTGGTGGTGGAAGCGAACTGAGCCGAGGTGGACTCGCCCGGTTCCGCTCAGCTCCAGCTACCTGGTTAGAAGCTCTACTCGAGTCTGAAGACGAAGACGTCATCGACCTTCCCAAGCCCTTATCCCACCCCCTCACTCCCCCCACCACTAGAACAACCCCATCCGCCGCCAGTTACGTCGATCCCCTGTTATTAAGCTCTACCGGTTCCCCCTCTGGAATTAGCAACTTCCTACGACAGAACAGCTCTCCCGCCGAGTTCCTCGCTCAGATCATTTCCGCCTCTGATGGCTACTTCTCCAACTTCGAAATCTCGGCCAATTACGATTTCCTTTCTTCTTCCCCTCTTCATGTCTCCACCTCCGGTAAACCCTCCAGAGACCTTGAATTGCAATGAACTCTGTTTGAATTACTATGAATCTCAAAAGATTTGGGGAAAAGAAAAGGTGAGGGGTAAAATCGGTATTTTACGTTATTTTAACGGCTCAGTTAACGTCGATCCAAAAAATGGGCTTGATTGCATGTTTTAGAAAAATATTTATATAACTGATATTTTTTTTTTATAAGAATAAGTCTGAGTGAGAAACTTGAAACACTAATTAGCCATAAACATGATATTCATATGATAATTAACACCACACTATCGATAGATATTATTTTATATAAAAAAGATACATATCTTTAGTCATGAACCAACATCTTGTCCAATTTTTAAATGACAAAAAATATCACACGTATAACTGAAAAGAATTGTAACACATTTGATATCTTATATTTTGATATTTCACAAAAATATTAATCAAAATAAGTGGATAATTAATGTAGTACTCCCTCCGTCACTTAATTATCATCTTGTTTGACTCAGCACACGGATTAAGAAAAATAATTAACTTAATAATTAATATTGTTATAATGTGTAATTTTCTTTAATGCCCATGTGTATGTGGCGCATAATTAAAGAAGGGAAAAAAGTAAGGGTAAAATGGTAAAAGTGATGTCCTAAAAAGAAAAATTAATTTTCAAACAAGATAATTATTTTAGAACGGAAAAAAATAAAAGGATGACAATAATTTAGGGACGGAGGGAGTACATGGGTCACGTGACCACTTAGCTATAATATATGTAGTATTCTAAATAAATATATAAAATATAAATAGTTGAGTTGGTTTAAGGTATGAGTTTATATTTATTAAAGGTTGTAGGTTTAAGTCTCATTGACAATAGTATTTTGTTTTGTTTTCTTAGCTTTTTCTTGTCAATATCTAAAATTCTTCTACTAATGTATTTGAAAAATGTTATATACCGCAATATCATACATATAGTACTTAGTTAAAACTATTAGCTAATGACATCAAATGAGAAGCTAAAATGTCAAATGTATGAGAATCAAAAGAATCAAAAGTTGGATGAGGTGGGAAACTTAGAGCTTCTCCAATGTAATCGATTATCTATCTAGTAAAAAATGCTAGACACGTGAGAAAGATAAATTTTTTCAAAATAAATCTTCTCCAATACAAATCTCTAATGTTGAGGTAAAGAATGTTCTATAAGAAGTTTTGCATTAGGACACATTTAAAAAAAAGACTCTTTATCTTTTAAATTATTTATCACATATAAAAGAGATATTTTTGTTTAAATATATTAAATAGAAAAAATTAGATAATAACATTAGATATATTTTTACCAACTTTATATATATATTTATATATATATATATATATTATTTTGCTAAAGGTACCGAATCCAACAAACCCACATGCAAAAATATGTAAAGGCAGGTAGTATCATTGGACTAGTAACCTATGAACCAGAAAGCAAGTCTGCCGGTGGGGTCGGTCCAAATTCAATTTAATAATGAACACAGCACAGCCATTAAAAGGGTAGGATAAAGTTATAAACTTCCACATCAGATTGTACGGATGGTGTACCCACTCTCTCAGGTGGTGTTTGGTTAATGTAAGAAATATACTCCCCCATTCATTACCTTTCCTTTCACGTAAGTCCGTTTTACCGATATTATCTTCTTCGACGAAATTTCGCTGCTCTCACTCGCTCTCTTACAGTTTATAATTTACTAATATATAATGTGTTAGATTATGGAGATTCGTCTTATAAAAAATACTTATTTTTATATTCTTACAACATTTTTCTTTCAATCGTCATGTTTAAACAAAATGGACACAAACAATAATAGTGAGAAATTGATATTTACACTCGAGTTTTGTTTTTCCTACGACCTTTATAGTTTTTGGTCTCATTTTGAGACCAAGAAATACAACTGTAAATTTAATTGCATTATTGTGTCACATTTTATTAGTGCTTTGATTTTGCGTTTGCATTGACGCGTGAGTTGGTAAATGTGTGTTTTGATAAATATGTTATTTTCTCAGAACTCTTATTATAATTAACTTGCTATTTTTTATGAAAAATGTTAGTATATCTATATTAAATTTTTATAAAATTATCAACTGAATGGATGTGTCATAACATTTATATATATAGTTACATCATCTTTTATTAATTATAGTAAAGGGTCAAGATTTTATAAAGCCAGATTTTGTACACCTTAAATTGACGCCACATAAAATTTATATATATATATATATATATATAGTTACATCATCAATATTTTTCTTTTTATTAATGGGGCCTATATATGAAGTATGATCCATATTACAATCACTTCAAATAGCTTATTTAGTAACAGAGGGAGGAGTAACTATGGATAGTGATTATCAAAGTAATCAAAGTACGAAAAAAAAGCTACTAATATTTGCCATGCATGCACCGATTAAAATGAGATCGGATGAGATAGGAATTGCATTTCTCATTTCTGTTTCATTACAAAGTTTTCATTCCCATTCCCGTGATGGAAAATTGAAGACAATTTTATTCCCGTCCCATTACAATATGGCATGGAATTCCACCGTCTCATTCATGTTGGGAAATAGAAATAGTTTCTCACTTCGACTTATTCAATTCCAATATGAAGGGATGGGATGGGATAAATTTCCCATTTACCTTGCTCGTTGCCAATATTACTGCTTAATTATGCACATCTCAAGTCTTTTTACTTTCAAATTTTGCTCATTTATTTCACTATTGTTATAATTTTTAAATGCTACTACTCTTTATGTAAAGAAAAATTTAATAAGTACTAGTTAAAGATGTTAAACGGACTAGCCCTAGCAGTTTCGTGCCAGCCCTAACGGGTTGTGGCCCTAACGGGCCACGGGCTAAACGGTCCAGTTTTTTCGGGTCACTAATATTGCAGACCTAACCCTAACCCTAGCGGATTTTGGGCTAAACGGGCCACTATCGAGCCATGAGTAAAGATATAATATAACAATATTTTGAAATAGTGAATCGATAAATCATTCATAACTTTGATAGTTTCTTATGTTTTTCAAAATAAATATAAACTAGACATTTTTTACATCGACGTGTTATAATTTCCAACTTGTTATTTTCAAAATAAATAATGTAATAGCTCTACTTAGCAGTTCTTTCCAAAATTTTTGTTTATTATTCAGTATTTATTCACAAGTACAAAAAGAAGACCTGTAGTGCAAAAGATAAATGTGTTTGACTTTGGATTAAAGGTTGTTGGTTTTAGGTTGTTTTACATATCTCCTAAACTTTTTACGGCCTAATTAATATTATGTGGGCTGGCGGGCCAACCCTAAAATCTGGCAGGCCAGTCCTAACGGGCTGCAGGTTAAACGGGTCAACCCTAAAAAGCTCTGATTTTAAACTGGCCAAAAATATTGAATCTTAACCCTATTATTTTCAGTTTAAACAGGTTAACCCTACGGACTGTGTCCCTTTTAACATCTTGGTAGTAAATAGTTATGCCTTTAGGACACATTAACCGTTGCTTTAATGGATGATATTGACGATAACGATGGTAATGATGATGCTAAGATTGATTAGTTGTTTTCAAGATATAAAGCAATCTTACAAGTGGTGAAGAAAGATTATAACTAATGATAAAAGATTATAACTAATGATATGACTGTTGATTTTCCCTATAGAGGGGTAGCTAGTCTAACAATAATTATTTATCACATGAATTCATGTGAATTTTCTATACCTACCAAAAATCTAATTTTCCAAATATTCATGAGGGTAATCCAATAACTTTTTCTTTGTTTCTAATTTCTATGCAGTGGTCCGTTTAACTTTATTTTCTTTTTATGTGGCATAAAAAGGTGAAAGTATAATCCAATTGAGTTTGAAACATGGAATAATTGCGGCCTGTATTTTTTGTAGGATTTTAAACCGCTTTAATTCACCACAATTGTTTTCAATTGTTTAAGTTTATTTTAAGTGATAAATTGATCAATTGTTTCAAAACTGCCCCTTGTAACAACCTAAAACACGTTTTAAGCTGTGTACACTACTAGAAACACAAACATTAGTGACAGAATTATTAGCAACGAAAATTATTGGTCCTTTCCATGATTTATTTAAAACTATTCTATCTTTGAAATCCTCAGCCAAGCTTTATATTTGTTGTTGGCTAACCAAGTAACCAGTCATCTTTTGCAAGAGATGACTGATTAAGTGTCTAGTCATTCTAAGATGGCTGATGACTGATTTATTGAAAATAAATTAGTCAAGCTGATTTCACCCTATATTCATGACTGATAAAGACATAAATATTTTTCAAGTTAGTCATTGATGCATGGGCATAAGGACAGTAGACTTATTTGTGTCCTTGTCTTATCTATTTCAAGTCTACTGATTCTTAAAATTGAAGCTTCCGTGATAAAGGTCAGTGGTTAGTTAGCGACGGAAGTTAGAGACTGAATTTTTCGTCGCTAATTAGTGATGGAATTTTCCGTCACTATGGAATATACTATCACTAATTAGCGACGAAAAATTTCATCTCTAATTAGCGACAGAAGATATTTAGCGATAGTTTACGGTCGTTGGTAATTATTATTGCTAATTTAGCGACGGAAACCTTTTCCGACGATAATTTTTAACGGAAAGGCCGCTGTTTGGTTTTCGTCGATAATTTTCAACGGAAAGGCCCCCATCTTCAAATATCGACCTTTTTTTTCAACGGAATTCCGTCACTAATATGGATTTAGTGCCGAAAACGTACAATTAGTGACGAAAATTTCCGTCGCTAATGTGTGTTTTCCAGCAGTGGTAGTATTCATTGTTTTACTGTTGTAAATCTCGACTTTCTTTCCATTGCGATTTTTTACCCTTATTAAATATCCTTAATTAAATCTCATGCTGTGTTTTTTAATTATTTAGTTTGTTAATTTGATATTTTTCTCACACTAAGAAATATATTACTTGAATTTAGCCTTATATATAGTGAACAAATTAAATATCCTTAATTAAATATCTTTAATTAAATCTCAAGCTGTGTGAACAAATGATTTATTACTTACCTTAGTTAGCTCTATTTTGTATAGTCCAATTTTATTGTATACAATTAGTCTTAGAGCCCGTTTGGTGCAGCGTTTACAAAACGCAGTGTTTTAAAAACGCAGCGTTTTAAAAAACGCAGTGTTTTAAAAACGGAGGTCTTTCCTTATAAATACGTTTGAGATATCACTTCAATACGCAGCTTTTTTTCCAAAGAGCGTTTTAAACCTGCGTTTTGGGAAAAAGTTGGGAATTCCAGCTTTAAAACGCAATGCGTTTGAAAACGCTACGTTTTCTGCTGTAGTATTGAAACACATTTTTTGCAAATAAGCAGCGTTTTATCCCTGCGTTTTGGCCAAAACGCTCGACCAAACGGGCTCTTAGTTTCCTTTACTCCATGTAGTATTCTTGGCAAATATCTTCAATGTAAATTGGTAGGTGTAATCAGTAGTCTTATATTGATTGATTGACTCAATCATTGAAATTTTGTACCTCCTAATGTATACAATTGAAGAAAATACGTCCAACCAAGGTAGGTTGAGATTTCTTTAGTGTTTTCTATTCTTTTCTTTCAAGTCAGTATCCCTTTTTCTTCTGATGTGTGTATTCTTCGTTTCATGTCTTTTAATTGAAAATAAATTTCATGCATCGCGATGCAACAAAAAAGTACATTTTAGTATAATTTTGTGCATCGCGATACACACTTTTGGTGCATCGCAAATGTAATGTTGATTAAAAATTGTGCATCGAAAATAAAAGTTGTACATCGCAATGCATAAAAACAATATTCTTTAGTACAACTTTGTGTATTGGGATACAAACTTTTGATGCATCGCAAGTATAATGTCGATTAAAATTTGTGCAAGCGATAAAGTTTTTATCGGAAATAAAATTGTGCACCACGATGCACAAAAATAGTATTTTTTTCGTAATATGTTGTGCATTGCGATGCATCAATTTGGGAACGGGCGTGAATGCCAAAATTATGGGCGTGACGCCCATTTTGAACTCTTAAGAAAACTCCATGCATCGCGATGAAACAAAACGGTACTTTTTAGTACAATTTGTGCATTGCGATGTACACTTTGAACTACGATGCATCAATTTTATTTTGCGATGCATAGCGTGCCTGTTCCGTATTTTTTAAGGGCATAGACGACATTTCGCAACAAAACTACTGTCATATTTCGGTTTCAAATAATTATAAAAAATTAAAGCGGTTGAAAATTTATTAAAATGTATCAACCCGAATTTAACTTTGAAACTTCCAATTTAGCGAATATTCCGTATTCAATTCTTATCAGGTTCAAATTTCTTTAAGCCAATGACATGTTCAATATTGCAAGTGAGAATTAACTTTGAATTTAATGTGATTTGAAAACAACTAACCGGAGATAAAGGAAAAATAAAAATGATGAAAATATACTTTTAGCCTAGGGTCAAAAAGCTAGAGAAACGACTACATATGAAACAGTTGGCTTTTGGATATGTACCTTTGCACTTTTATTTGTCCCTTTTTTCTTTTCTTTTTTAATCTTGATCTATTCATATGTCAAGCTTGGTTTTTCTTTCTTTCTTCCCATTAATTTAGATAGCATAAGTTAAAGCTAAAGATCAATGAGAGACACTGGAAACTTCGCATTATTAGCGCATTTGCTATTAATTTTCACATATATATTTGGGTAGTTTTGGATTTAGAAATATTAGTTACGTGTTTGTTTTAGTGAGGGCGGTAATAATATCACCCTTTCTCTTGGTATTATTAGAGAGGAGATAAAGATTTTATTTGGATAGTTTGTGCTATTAGTCCCGACCGCCTATTACGTACCAAACATTCGACAATTTGACTTATTAATCATATCCAACTTTAATCCTGGCTACCAAACGGCTCTTGAATGTATCGTTATACTCCATCAGTCCCACCCAAACAGATCACGTTGAAAAATATAATAATTAAGGGACATATAAGCATCATTAGAATTAGTCATAATTACGAAAATACTTAAGCATATTTAATATGTTTATAAAGTGAAGATTGTATATATAATTTTTAAAATTAGACTCTTTATGTAAATCATTCGAAAATAGAAAAGTAAATTATTTATTTGAAACGGGGAGTAACTCTCATTTGACAAGGGAACTGTCATAAATTAAAATAAAAAGAAATATTGATAGATAAAGTTTGATAATCTCTAATGGAGTAGCCAATAGCTAGTTTTTTAAGAAATAAACTTCATTCGATGAATACTGCTAAAACTAATTATGTAGATAAGGCTGTAACGAATATTACTCTCTCCATCCGATCGATGAATACCGCTTTCAATTATAATTAAAAATAATATTTATTTTGGAACAAAAATAGTACTCGCTACTAACATATTTCATTAACTAAAATCTAGAGATCAGTAAATAAGAAAAAGATATTTATTACTGTACTAACTACTATTAAAGAGTTGACATTCTAAAACCTTTCATTATATTTGGCAGAAAAAACAATTTTCACATACTGTTGAAATTATGTCCGAAATTGGTGGAAAGTGACGAAAATTTTTTACACCCAAAATAAGTAGGCTTTGACTTATTTCAAATGAGATTTAACTTTTTCAGATGAAATTAAATTCATTACGGATTTAATTATTACTCCTCTTTATTTTTTTTTTTTGAACGGTATTACTCCATTTTTAAAAATATAAAACACGCAAAGATGATACTTGCTCTTTGGTTAAGAGAGATTACAATTTTATTCTCTTCTAATTAAATAAAAATATATTATATATAAATAAAAAAATTAGTCAAATTTATTTTGAAAAATATACTATCTCTTAACTTAAAACAACGGATGGAATATTTATTATTATGAATTAATATTAGAAATACTCAGTACGGTCATGAGAGACGAGTTCAGGCATTTTGACATTTGCTTTTGCAAGATTTTGATTGACATAATATATCCATTTTTTATTTCTTAATTACTTTGGGAAGGAATCAAACTGTAATTAATATTTTTTTGTTCTCATGTTTTTGTTCTTTATTTATTATAGGGCCATCAGGCTAGGCTCTTTAGAAAACTTTAATTTTAGAAATATTTCGCATTTGAAGCACTCAGTAATTGTATTCCTAATCTATCAATAATAATAAAATATTAATAATACTAATAATAAGTGTATTTTCTAATCGCTTTTTTTTTCTTAGTTTGAATGCTACGATGGTTGGAATCAAACTTGTCCCCTTTAGGTCATGAGAAACGACCTCATATCATAGGCCAATTGGTATTCCCAATGTTTCCAATATATCTAAGAATGTTTTTTTTTTTATATATATATATATATATTTTGGTTAGTTAAAAATAGTTCATTTACATAGGATTTAAGGTATTTATGATCATAGGATTTATGGTATTTATGATGAATAAATTTCTTATAAACTTACTCGAGAGAATATGAATCGGGGACCTCAAGTTCATTATTTCTCTCGCTTCTAAATTATTGTTATGTTTGACTTTTTTTCAGCCAAACAAAAAATTTGACGTATACTTTTTTAAAATCATAAAATACATAATTTGTAATATTTTTTTGATATTACGAATTATGTATTTTAAATTTTTTAAAAATAAACGTTATATTTTTATTTAAAAAACAATTAATTTGACTTGAAAAGTCAAATAAGATAATAATTTATGAAATGACAGAGTATAAAAATCTTTTAGCAAGGAGAGTCGTTCATCCCTTCTTTTGATACGTTGAAAATGTGATTGGTCAGTCACATAAAATAAGTCAAAATTACCTAAAGTAAGAATTTAGTTTTTCTTTTTTTTAGGGTTAACTGGGACGTCATCCTTGCTTGTTTATACTATGTATATCTTAAACTTCCACCTCACCTACACCTTTCCCCCATAGGTAGTGTGCTCAACTGCTTTTTCCCCCAAACCCCATTTTTGTGTGTATTTAAGCTCTTACCCACACCTTCACTTTCTTCACCAACTTCTCTCTCTCTCTCTCTCTCTCTCTCTCTCTCTCTCTCTCTCTCTCTCTCTCTCTCTCTCTCTTCACCAACTTCTCTCTCTCTCTCTCTCTCTCTTTAATTCTCTTGCCATAAATCTTAGTTCATATTTCTTATATTTTTCCTAATTACTTTCACAATAAATTGACGGAAGAAAGAGTTATTTCAACGTATTTTTCCTTCAAATCTATTGGTTCTCTTTTCATTTTATTTGCCCCTCTTATTATTCCTTTCAGTCACTTGAAGACCTACATATATAACCGTATGTGAGCTCAACTCCGGCCAATCGATGGATCCATCGAAACTGTCATTGTTTTCAGGTGCGGCATCATCAAGATTCACATATTTTTCCAATAAGTTAAACTTAATTTGGAGATAATAATGAGAATCTTGATGATGCTGCATCAGCAATCCATGACTAATTTACATGTATTCCTCAATCAAGTTTTCATTTGCAGTGCATCATCCTCAACCAAGGTCAATCCTTTAATTTTCCTTTTGATCCTAATCCTTTTATTTTATTCTCTGTATTGTTGTGTACACACACACACACACACACACACACACACATACATATATGTATACATTTTGTAAGAATTAAAAATGCTTACTAGGGTTTCACTAGCGGGGTAATATGTTTGTTAAATTTAGGCGTTTGTTGTTTTGTTTCTTACAATGTAATGTTCTGTTTGAATATGTAATAATATGTATTACGTTTTTCAAAAAACCATAAAAAATCAGGGGTTTGTTTCTTTCTTCAAGGTAAAGAATCTACTAGGATTTATGGATTATTGTCATCATTATTATTTATTAATATTACTGTTACTTTTTATTGTTATTCATGTTTGTTTCTTTCATTTAATTAGGATAGAATCTCTGAAACTTGGAAGATGTCAATATGGAACTTAAAAGAGAATATTCATTTTTGGACCTCACATAGTCCCCTGCCATGGATAGGTTTTAATTATTTTTCTCAACACTTCAGTTTTGACCCCTTCTTCTGTCTTTCTTTACTTCATAAGTAGGTGATTTGTGTGTGTATGTGTGTGCGCTTGTTGCAAAAAGAAGTGCAAGCACAAAATTTTAGACTAAGTTTTTAAGAGCATTATCAAAGAGTGAGTCTATTTTCACTACAAAATTTACTCATCTGATCATTATATTTATTTAAATTAAAGCTTGTTGAAAGATCGAACCCAAACATATATTACTTATGGGAATCACTAAATATAATTACAACTTGATAAGGATTTATAAGGCTTTTATGAATGTTGCTCTGATAATAATTGAAAATAATCAGGTTCCTATCAACCTTACCACTTAACAATCTATCAGTTAACAATTATCAAGATAACTCTGATACCAATTGAAAGATCAATCCTCAAGTGTATATTATTAAGCTTAGTGATAGAACATCTAAGCTCTGATATCAATTGAGGACCGATACCACTAGTGAATTAATATTTAAAATTATCACACTTTTACTATGATCACTGAGTTTGATCAACTCTTTCAAATAAGGATAACTGTTTGCAATAATGAAAAACAGTTAAGGTTTGTTAAAACAGTTAAGACAAGTAAGCAGAGTTGTACACAATGGAATTAAATTGAAACAGTGATCTTAAGATAAGTTATGATCTTATCTTCTGTGTGTGTGTGTGGTACTATGATGATTTATTGCAGCAAATAAACAAATTAGCGATTGTTTGATCAATAAGATATAAAAATAGTTAAGCTCATGCACAAACAAACGTTTAAGCAACAAGAAGCAATAAGAAAAGAGTTAAGAGATAGAGAAACTTGACACAAGTATTATAAGGTGATTCAGATTCTTATCCTACATCCATCTTTCACAGCCCTCTGGATCTATGAGGCAATAATTCAGTATATTTCTCTCAAATACACAGACTATTGAAGAAAAATTCTCGACTTTCCTTTACTAGTTGACAACCCAACTAGGGCACTTTACAAAGTTCACAAAGGGGGAGGGGTTTGCTTCCTATGAAATGACTCTAACAATTCTAGTGAAGCTGTAGTTTTGACTCTATATCACTGTGTGACTTCTGCTTAAAGTATAACTGTTTACAAGAACAGTTATGTTGAGCTTCGCTAGATCTAGCAGCTTGTTGATAGAATGATCTTGGTTTATTGGATATAGAATATCTCAGTTTTTTTTTAACTGAATAATGATAGTTGTTTTTCTTTGGGAGTGCTTTTGACACCAATGGTATCTCTCTTGTCTCTATATCCGGTTCTAATTTGATCACTCTTGATTTATGTGTGATCTATCTCTCTATAACCATCCTTAGTTTTTTTGTGGAAAGACTTTCCCTTTATATAATCAATTCTTTGGAAAATTTCTGTTATAATCTAGTCATTGTATAACGGCTAGATGGTCATTTTTCAGCTAAGAGTACAGTCCATGTGTCATGTAACTTGCTTGTCCAATTGAAGGTATATTCCTTTATGATTTCGAATCATTCTTTTTTGGTTTGTCTTAGTAGCAATTCATCCAATGAATGTCCATTACATGGCATGTTGCTGTGGCTTGCTCACTGCTGAGTCATAGTTATTTTCATGGCTGTTTGTTTCTTAGCTGTTTGTTACTCATGTAAGCTCCATCATAGTTGTTTGATGTTTTTTTGACAATAATTCTTAAACATTAAGCTTAATAATCCGTGTTATTGGAACTTATGCTAACTTATTTTTGCAACATCAAAACCTCATAGACTTAGGGTCCTAACACTTCTACAAACAAAAATACCATGTATTCTATCTGTATTACAATACAGCTTGACTCTCACGTGTTCAATTGACTCAAGACAATGACAGGCCAAGGTTTTCCCCAATTTTCCGATTTACTAAAATCCTACGGTCAAAATCTACTACGAGACTGCAAGCGTGTGAACGACGGTTAGTCTTCCCTCTGTAATTCCGCAATCGCTCCCAAGGTTTCTCCATCCTTCATCCCGACTGTAATTTCTCCACCAAACCACCCGCGATAAATCCATCATTAGAGTCCAGAGAGAGGAAGCGATGAGTAGTGTGCTTCAATCACTCCTAGTTCGTTCCCCGAGTTGCTCCCGATTTTCTCCACCCAAGCCCCTGCAACAAATCTACCATTAGAGTGGAGAGAGAGAGGGGGGAAACGATGAGTAGTGCGCTTCATAATTGCAACGAAATAGCAATGGAGTTGTAGAAGGGACAACGAAAACTATTGATTCTCTCCGTCAATTTCTTTCGACAGGTTCGTTGTTAAAACAATTTTGTGATTTACATTGGTTTACGCTTGAATCAATCATTTTCACTTTGGTTTGATATTTTTTGCCTCCGAATGCAAATTCAATTTTACACAGATCGTCCTATGTCTCTCTCTCAAGCTTATTGTATTAACGTATTTATTCGCTCTCTCTCACACACAATCTCTCTCTTTCCAGAAATAGGAAGCATCTCTCCAGTGTATGAAAGGATCATGGTTTCTTAATTTGTTTCCAATTCTCAGTTCACCCAGTTAGGTTCGTCCTCTCTCTCAAATATCAATCATTTTTCGCCTGCGATTTCAGCTTACTAGCACCTAAATATTTTTCTCTTGTCCAAATACAAAAGTTAATGAATATAGAAGTCTTAATTATTATATGTTCATATTAATCTTAGATTTTATTTTAGGAATAAAATTTCATACTCTAAAATATCTCCTTCAGATCTTGTAAATAATGTCATGTCTTTTTTACATTTTTTTTATGAGTATTAATAATTTAAGTATGATTATTCAATGTAGTAGGAAACAAATAAAATTCTTTGTTTGTTGATATGCAAAATAAAAAATAAAAAAAGTTATGTTGAGTTGTAACTTTTTTTTTTTTTGTTGAGTTGTAACTTGATAAATATTAATAACATTTAAGTGCATAAAAATAAAAAGAATATTTTTAGGCATATCTTATTACGTTATAAAAACGAGAAGTAACTGTAATTTGGAAGATATATCGCACAGTATAATTCAAGTGAATGACTTTTTAGTCCTAACATAAACTAATTTGAAGTGATTATTAATGAATACAGGGGATTAGTAATTTTTATAGTGCCAATAGCCTCTCCCTCTATCAATTGTGTTGTTAAAAATGCAAATAAAGAATGAGATGGCGTTATATTTTGAGTAGTTAAAATAAATGGTCTTAATTAGCCTTTGTTTTAGTAGCTGCATTCTATTGGACAACACTTCAATATTGTACTTGCTCTCCTTGTTTCTTATATCTTACCAAACCTTTGGGGTCTGCTTCTTAGAGTAACACTTGTCTATCCATAAGTGTTATATTTTTTGTTGTTCTTTACCCAATATAGACATTATTTGAACTGCCCATGTTCTTGTCTATAACTTACTATGTTTAGTGTTTTATTGTTACTTCCAAATTTGTTAGGTTTTCAACTTCCTTTTGAATGTGACTGGTTGTTTCAAAGCTGCAACGTGCATATGCACTAAGAATCTATTAGGGGACACACACACACACACACACACAAACACACACACACAAACAAACATGGGAACTACAAGAATAAAGGTTTAAAAGAACAAAAAAAAGAAGAAGATAATATACACCCTGATTGGAATGAATATATATGAAAGCGTTCTAATGTGATGAGTGAGAGAAAAACTTGGTCAGGAGGCGTCTAGAATGGTGACACACAGGCCATGAGGTTCAGTTTATTATTAGAAAGATTATTAGCGAATCATAACTCAGAATGGTGCAAGTAAAGGTTAAGTGATTGTAATATGAGAAACTAAAAAGTTTGAGTTTTAGAGGGTAGATAGATAAGACCTTTAATTAGTTCAATCTTCGCTTTGTGCAGTCGACTTCATTCCGTGTCCCTGGCTGTAGTTATTTCTTGTTTTCCACTTTTAGCTGTTGATTTCGTTTCGAATATCGTTGAACTTTCCCAAAATTCAATCATATATATATAGTAACCCAGGTTGGATTAACTAGGAAAGCCCAAAGTAAACATTATATACCCTTGCATGTGGTGAGTACTGGAGACTACAGATACGAAAGTTCTGTATATATATATATATATATATAGGTGCAAAGGCATGTTGATGAGCACTGAGATAAGCTTGTAACACAGTCGACCAATGGTCAAACCACAATGACTTTAGACTACTGCAATTAAGTCATGCTAGTCGATTTCAGGAGACTGAAAATTTGTTTAGTAGAGCTTAATTGATCTTGAAACCAAATCATTTAATTTAGCTCGAGTAATCGATATACCATCCTCATTAGGTAGTGTTGATTTCATCTCGATCGTATCCTACTAGCTCAACTCATATCAAGTCTCGATCCAACTCAACTTTTGTACTAAACATTGGTGTCAGTTACTATTGGTACGTGTTCGATCTCACTGATCATGAATCCTATATTTAACTTTTATTGGGTTTATTAACCCTTTTGGCAGTTTCTTTCTTCAATTATTAGCCCTACCATCATACCCTTTCAATTCCAAAAAAACACTGTCAAGGTATAACTTTTTATATGGAGAAGGACACAATTCATATGCAAACACAAAGAAAATTATAAATCCCGCGTGGCCTACAAATTAGTGAGCTGGAAAATCAGTAGCTAGCTAGGGTAAAAGAAGTGGGCAAGTTGCAACTATATAACAAAGAAGTTAAGGGGATTAATTATAAGAAGAATCCAAATGCCACTGGGAGCTCCGAAAAACAAAAGCTGTTAATTATTATGTCATTCGTACAATTACTTACTGATCTGAGTGGAAGCTCAGCCTAAAATTTTGTCTAAGGTACTCAAGGATGTCATTTCAATATTTGCTGATCAATCATCGCAAGAAAATCAATCTTACTTTGTTTGAAAAGTTACAACTATTTTGGTCATTTCCCGAACAAATTAAGATGAACGTTGGAAATCATTGTTGCATTATATTGCCATGTATTCTTTTGACTGATCTTGATCAGCAGCATTACTGTTGCATTACCACTTTCATGTTTTCTTCAGCTGGTTGCATCTTGAACATCGTTACAGTGGTATTAACAATGTTCTCGTTCTGTTGGATCTTGAACGTCATCACTGTTTCATTAACATTAATTTTTCCAGCTTTCGATTGGGTCTTCAAAATCATCTAATGGGATCCTCCCAAATACTCATTGCACGTGTCCTCCACATCAGCTTCAGATGGGTCCTAAGATCTACGTTGATGATGGAAGCCCGGACCTCGGAGCGGTCGAGGTCACCAGAGGTCCCTGTCGAGATCCTTGGATGAAGTCTCCAGTCAAATTCACTGAGTCGAGGTCTTCGGTTTAGCCAGACCTCGGTATAATCCATTAATGACCTCATCAACGACATGACTGTCTCTGTAGCGAGCACATGTTATCCTCGTCACAGGTCAACATCAAGCATTAAATGCTCACCGCTTGTCAGTACTTAGCTTGGGATAAGCAAGATATTCTCATTAGAGAAAGACATTCCTTCCCCATGAAGCGGTGGCATTTATGAGCTCCTCATCTTCCCAAGAAGGAAGCTTCTATTTATCTAATTTATCCTGACAACAAACATGGTCTCATTAATGAGCATTTACTTCCCAGTGATCAAGTAGCCAAATTCATATCATTCTACTCGTCACCTTCAGCTATAAATACAGGGTATCACCTTCATTTGTAGCTAAGCCACATTTACTTTGAAGAACATACACAAGTACTACTCATTTGTATTTACTCACTTGCCTTCAATATACTCATTTATTACCAGTTCAGTGACCACCAGAAAGCAATTTGCCAACTACCTTCACCATATTTATCACTCAAACTAACTCTCACACCTGAAGGTAATAGTCGGGTCAAACCCCCCGACATCCCCTAACGGTCTTTCTTTGTGATTAGGCAAGGTTGCAGACACGAACTATCAATCAATTCCCGACAAGTAAAACCTTTTAAGAGCCGAGGCATCCTTCTTATAGACTAGTTGTATACGTGGATCCGGCGTGGTCACAAGCTACTTTTTTGGCGTGATCATCATCATAATGGTATTACCATTGTCAAATTGTTCCTTCTATTGGATCTTGATGTACAGTTTTCAGTCACGTACGTAAATCTTCAAGGCATTAGGCATTACTGATTAAATGTACCACTGATGAAAACAAATTTCATACATTCTGTTCTTGTTCAATATTTCTGATTAGTACATCAGATACTACAATTTTTTGCTTTCATCTAATCCTAGAAATTTTCTTAAAATCTTCCATTCTTCACCTTTTTCGCAAGTGTATCCACTTTAAATGAAAAAAAACAAAAACTATAGTGATCAATAATATGCAGGAATGACCATAATCATGACGTCCCTGACAAATTATATAGCTAGGGTTACTTCAGATATTTGCTAAAATTTTGAATTCTTTGATATTTGAGACAAATTAATTATTTGAGAATTTTTTATAAGAGCAACAATTTACAGTGGAAATGAAAAATATTGATTGTTTTACATGAAATGAAAAAGGGATAGGTAACAAGTTACCTCCTCAAGCTTCAAGCTTTATCAAGTGAAATGCATACACAATAAGAAGAGAAAATGACTGATTTATTAATCCATAAATGAGTTTCTATTTTTAGTTTCTTACTAAAATTAATTAAGGAAGACGACTTTTGGGGTATTTTATGATTGTAGTAGCACATATTAATGTCCTGGGTAAAATAAGGATTTCACTTAAAGTTAACATCCTAATCTAACATCCGTCAGAGAATGGGGTCGCTTGCAAAATAACTAAAGTACAATGATTCAAATAACATTTTTAAACAATTAGTGACTGAATTACAATATTATCCAAAGTAAAATGACCTAATTGTGTGTTTTGCCTATTAATATTTATGTATAATATTAAAAGTCCACGTTAAGATATGACATATTTTCAACGGTAAAATTATATAAAGAAGCGTACATATTTAGGGAGAAATTTTTTTTAAAAATAAATACTCATTTAGGAGGCGCGTGCAGTGACAAAAAAGGGACCAATGATGATGGTCCCTGTAAATAATGCCGCCAAGATGGGATGAAAGGTCTATTGCACAATGAAGAATTGACAAGAAAAGTGTACGGAAAATTTTTAAGGGTTTGTACTATTAGATTTTCTTTTCAAATTTATGGGTGTCCCTATTCAACATTTCATGATCATCTTCATCCCCAAAATTCAATTACTTACCAAAAATGTACCCTTATTTGGGACCACTGTGATGATGATCACATCACACACACACAGTGCTTTATTAAGTTTTTCATCAGTTGTTTAAACTTAACATAATATTTTGGCATTGATATAATTAGCATTAACTCATGGTTAATTAAGAATATTATAGCGCCATCAAAGATAGTAAAATAGTGTGATCACACATATTATGTGTCCGAACACAAATTTTCCAACAATATTGAAGAGCCAAGCCCAAAGTTTGGGCCCTGGATCCAAGCCCAAGACACAATATGGGTCGGAACCCACCATAATGCGAGCAAACACTTGGTGGACGAACAGCTATGTAGATCTTTCTGAATATTTGTGAGCAGGTCTTACTCGCAAGGCTCAGGATGCAGCGACCAGGATATCCGATCAGGATGCAGCGGTCAGGATGTAGCGGGGTAATGACTAGGTGAGGATATGTGGCAGAATGTCAGGGGACGGTTGAGCCCGACAGTTACGCCCACTACTCCTAGCATTTACACCCACTACGCCCACATTCATACACACTACTTGGGAGTTATGAACGGGCGCTACTTCACAGGAGGATGGACATATAAAAGCCTTGGGCCAACTCCAAGCGAAGGTACGCATACATACGCTTTGTGCTTACACTCTGCCAAATTGTGAACTGAGTTGGTTACTTACTCTCACACCAGAGTGTTTTAGCAGGGCGAACCCCTGCATTCACGTAGTGTTTTTACCTTTTGATTTGACAGATCAGACATAGCCCAGATATCCAGACAGTTAGCAATCCGACCCACCAGACGTGACATTCCTTGCGGCATCAAATATCATCAAACACATCCAACAATATCGTACCACTACTACTACTACTACTACTACTATTATTACTGCATTCAAGTAATTGTTTTATGGAGTATATGTTATCGATTTAGATCCATCATGCACTTAATGAATTACTTGTACGTAGGAGTAATAACATTATTAAAAGAACAATGGATAGAAGATGAACTACGTACTATATCTATGCCGTAACATAACCAGTAATTACTTGTACCATTTTTATTCAAGTTATAGTAGTTTTTAAGGAAAAATCTAGACAAGGACAAGTGATCATGGTAGATTGTGACTGCTGATGGTGTATGGTTTGAAACTTGTAATGAATATATACTCTTTTTTTTTAAAAAAAAAAAGTACAAAGTCATACTCCCTCCGTCCCTAAACTATTGTCTGGGTTGACCCGACACACAGATTAAGAAAACTCAATTGACTTGATTATTAATATTAGAATAGTATTGAAAAAGTGTGTTGTTTCCTTTAATGCCTATGTGTATGTGGCCCATAATTAAAGTAGGAAGAAAAAGTAAGGGTAAAATAGTAAAAGTGATGTTTTAAAAAGGAAAGTTTCAAACAAGACAATTATTTATAGACGGACGAAAAAGGAAAAGAAGACAATAATTTAGGGACGGAGGGAGTATTTTAATATATTTATAACAACTGGTTGATATATACATAAAAATAAGGAAGCAATAGCTGAAGAACTATTATATAGTGCTATAATTAATTCTAAGTAATTAACCCAAAAAAAAAAAAGTTAATTCTAAGTATCCATTAGCAAAAGGAAAATGGTAAGAGTAGTATGTAAGACTAAAGATATTGTTCATTTTCTGATTATTGTCATCTCTATAATTATAAGTGAAATACTAATGGGTGATAACTATTAGTAATTGAAAATTCTCAATCTAATTACTCCACCATATATCACAATCATAATATGACCAATAGGTATAGTCATAAGAGTAGTGCCTATCTCATGTCTCACCTACAGTTAGAGATGTTAAACGAGCTAATCCTAGCGGTTTCGCGCTAGTCCTAGCGAGCTATGACCAAAACGGGCCGTGGGCTAAATGATTCAATTTTTTCGGGTCACTGTTATAGCGAACTTAACTCTAACCCTAGCGGGCTTCGGGCTAAACGAGCAATTATCAAGCCACAATTAAAAAAATAAAAAATATGATGAATGTTAATTTTATCTTTGTAAATATCCAGAAATGTAGAGAGTTATTGTTATTTACAACCCATAACTTAGATATGTTATTATGTTTTTCATAAGAAATATAAATTAGATATTTTTTACATCACTGTATTTAAATTTCAACATGTTTTACGTACCTCAAAATAAATATTCAAATAGCTCTACTTAGTAGTCTCCACCAAGAGTTTCGTTTATATTTCAGTATTTATTCCAAAAAAAAACCTATACTACAAATGATAAGTGTGTTTGACTTTGAATTAGAAGGTTGTGGGTTTAATTCTCATGGTGGTTGTTTTATGTATGTCATAACTTTTTATAGCCTAATTAATATTACACGGGTCGGCGGGCTAGCCCTGAAACCTAGCGGGCGGTCTGAAATAAAAATAAAAAAAAACCTTATTTTAAACGAACAAAAAAAATTAAGCTCTAACCCTATTTTTTCTGGTTAAACGGGTTAGTCATACGGGTCGTGACCCCTTTTAACATCTCTAAGTCTACAATGAGTAGTTATAGTTGATCGATGAGTAATGACAAAAATGAGAATGAAGATATATCCAAATTAAGGTGACGAACAATTAATTGAACACTCTCACCAACTTTAATATTTACATTACCCGTACTTACACACTCGTTGTGTGTGCATTAAAAAAATAAATATCAAATTTTGATAAGTTTTTCTTCTTAATTGTCTTCAACTTCTATTCTTTATTTCTATTCTTTCTCATCTATCTCTCGCACCTTCAACTAATATTCTTCCCCTCTCTCTCGTACCACGTGACATTCTTCTATACAAAATTGTGTATACTAAAACCTACTGTTAAGGACTAATTAGCGTATTTGTTTAATAGATAAACAAAGCCTTCGTGGCACATGCGATGTACATGTGTACGTGCAGTTAACATTTATACTTATATTTTACTTATTTTATTTTGTCTATAATTTTTGTTTTATGTATTAATTAATTATATTTTTTTTTCTCTTTGTATATCTTTATTTTTTCTATTTCTATCTATAGTATTTCTCTCACTTAACTTGATAAAGCCCTTCACTTTTTTCCTCCTCCTCTACCACGTTATATCTCATCTCTTATTCTCATACCTTCTATTTTCTCCTCTTTTTCTCTTGCTTAATTATAATTTATAATTATAGATCTTTTCTCTATCTCATAGTAGAGTCTGAAGTGGTTTATGGGTTTGTCCAAGTCTTTAGGGTTATTTACTTTCATTTTGTTATTTAAGGCTCCGTTTGTTTTACGGAAAATAATTTTCTGTTGCGTACAGCGGAAGACTAGCAAACAAATTAACAGAGTATAATAGGATCAATCACAAAGAAGAGAGAGAGACTGGGATCAACGGACTAATGAAATTTTATTAGAGGCTCACACCTTGAAACGTTCTAGGTATACAACTATTTATATATGGATACAATAGAAAACCCTAAAACCTTTAAAAGATAAAAACCCGTCGCTATGCGGCCGCATACGATATACCAAGTTTCCATGCGGACGCCCTATGCGGCCGCATGGTTTCCAGAAACTCTATGCGCATGCCTTATGCTGCCGCATAGATTCCAGTATGCCATGCGGACGCTCTATGCGGCTGCATGCCTTCTAAAAATTCGAATAGTCCGTACCCTCGGAGGGCGCCGGCCTCTTGCCAGGACATCGAGCCATCACATCCAACATTTTCGAAAAACATTTTTCTTATTTTTTGGTGTTTGGTAACATTTGAAAAATGATGTCAATATAAAATATTTTACAAGTCAATGAAAAATGAAGCCTTCTTTTCAGGAAAATAACTTACAGATTCAATTTTCGTAAGCCATTTTCCAAAACTTGTTCATTCCAATTTTCTCCTAATATCACCTTTGTACATTTGGATGTGCTATATTTATTTCTAACTTTTCATTCAAGAAAAATAATCATAATATTTTACCGTAATATTTTGAAGTGATTCTATGAACAAAGTTTTATTTATATACTTTTATTTTGTTGATATTGTCAAGATTTATGGAAACTTTTATAACATTAAAAAATATATTCATGTCGTCCCAAAATAAATGTTCACTTTTATTTACGGTCACAAATAAAAGTAAATATTCATTTTGAGACGAGAAAATACCAATAATATTATAGATTCAAGTAGTTTAATTCTGAAAATATTTTAACTTAATATTTCAATTAGAAATACTAAGATAGAGTTCATGTTATATATATCCTGTTTGAAATTCTTTAGTGCGTTGATTTAAAAATTTAAATTATTTTTTTAATACTTTAATTTTTAAAGATACTATTACACGGAATAAAATATTTGGTTGAAGAGTACATGAAGCTTCTGTTATAATGTTTAAGATCATAGAATTTTTAATTTGAGGCTAGAATTAGAGCCTAATATCACATTTGCACTACTCAATTTTAATAATACCCTCTTCGTCCTAAAATAAGTGTCTATTATTTCATTTTGGGACGTCCCACAACAATTATCCCTTTCTTTTTTTTTTTTTTTTTTTGAAATGTGTTTTCAAGTCAATTATTAATTATGTTATTGATATTTGTGATATTGAAAAGTAGATAAACCCCCATTGATTTAATACCACTAGTGATAATTTGGGGTTACTAAAAAAATTATTTAAAGTAAATTTTTTTTAAAAAAAAAAGTGTATATTCAATAGAAGACACTAATTTTAGAACGAAGAAAATATAACTATTTATATGTATTCATGATATGTTTTCCGTAAAAATTTCATATGTTTGCCAAACACCGAAAAATATTTTTTGACATATTTTCAAAAGATTTACCAAACTCCTGAAAATAGAACTTTTTTTATTTTCCAAAAGCTATTTTCCAAAGATCATTTTCTGAAAGTTATTTTCCTTGAAACAAGCAGAGCCTAAGTCATAATTAGAAGGGTTTAGTTGATTTTATTTGTGTTTCAAATAAGCCACTTTGAGGCTGCCTCGTGTGCTGATTTTTAGCTTTGGTTGTTGCTGTTTTTTAGCTCTGCTTGTTATAGCAGTGGGCTATATAATAGCCATACTTATCGTTCAATAAAGAACAAGCTATTTTGCATCCAATTTTCTTGAGTTTGGTAGTCAATAGAATTCCAATTCTCAACAGTCACATGGTAATCATGAAGGAAAAGCCTTGAATATTAAAATCGTTTAGTTCTAATTGGTCTAATAAAGAATATCGATAAATGGGCAAAATTTGGGTCGGTACCTTTTAATAAATTTTCAACTGTTTTAGTTCTTTATAGTTGTTTCAAATAAAAAAATGACACTTTTGTTTAGAAATGTCATCTATGCTCTTAGAAAACACGAAACGTGCACGCTATACATCGTAAAACAAAATTGATGCATCGTAGTTCAAAGTGTACATCGCAATGCATAAAATTATACTAAAAAATAGGTTTAATATATAATTTGGTCCTTGAACTTTACACCATTTCCTGGTTCGGTTATAGAACTTTGACATTTCCTATTGTGGTCCCTGAACTGCCATTTAAGCCTAACAGTTAGTCCCTGGAGTGACGGCCGTCACTTTAAACGTTAAATTTTTTTTAAAATGTCCAAATTGCCCTTACTACATGTTGAGTGTGATTACTTACTTGAATTTAATATATTTTTTTTTTCTAACTAAGTTACACCCTCTCTCTCTCTCTCTCTCTCTCTCTCTCTCTCTCTCTCTCTCTCTCTCTCTCTCTTCCTTTGCCAGGGCAAAGAGAAATTCGGCTCTGTATGTGTACAAAACACCTTCACAACAGCGTCCATAGCCGGCACTACCCTAGCCATAGCCACCATGCTCTCTAACCCCAATTCGTGTCCTAACACATTCCCATTCGCCTCAACACACCTAGTCGTGGACGCAATTAGGGTTTTCTCCGGTTTGTCGGCGTGATCGGGACTTGACCTAGCCGCCTCGGCGGAGGTGGTGGTTGTGAGAGATGGTGGCGTAGTGTCGGTGCGACGGGGAGGAAGAATTTGTCTGTGGTTGTAGTGGCGGCGGTGGCGGTGGCGGTGGCGTGGTGATGGTGGGAAGATCTAGGGTTTCTGTAACTTGGGTTTTGGACTTACCACCGCGTTTGCGTTTGCGTTTGCGCTTGTTGTCGACCATTATGGCGTGTTTGGAATGAGTGAAATTTGAGGGTTTTGTGGAGCGAATTTGGGCAATATTCGGATCAGAAGGTGGTCGGGGAAGAATGCAATTTCATTTGAGCATGTCTTCCGATATTGTGAAGGAGCATGTCTTCCAATATTGTTGAAATTTCCCAATCAGAATTCAATTTCAACTGTGTACTACGTGTAGGAGGGATGGAATTAGGGTTTTGGTGAGGGGGAACAATTTGGGCTTTTGCTGCGTGTGAGAGGGATGTAATTCAATTTCATTTGAGTTTTGATGATTAACGGTTCTGATTTAGTAATTCATTTTAGTAATTCAGTGATTTATCAATTGGATCTCGTAATGTTTGTTAGCTAAAGTTCATGAGGTTTTGGAATCTGGAAAGAGGGGAATTTGTGGGGTCGTTGTGTGTGTTGGATCGGGAGGTCTTTGTTGGGTTAGGGTTAGGTTTTGGTTAGAAGGCTTCCAATCCTCCATTTCAGGTGGAAACCAGAAGAGAGAGAAAGAAAGAAATAGAGAGAGAGAGAGGGAGGAAATGGTTTAGATGAGAGAGAGAGAGAGAGAGAGAGAGGGTGTAACTTAGTTAGAAAAAAAATTATATTAAATCCAAGTAAGCAATCACACTCAACATGTAATAAGGGCAATTTGGACATTTTAAAAAAAAATTAACGTTTAAAGTGATAGCCGTCACTCCAGGGACTAACTGTTAGGCTTAAATGGCAGTTTAGGGACCACAATAGGAAATGTCAAAGTTCTATAACCGAACCAGGAAATGGTGTAAAGTTCAAGAACCAAATTATATATTAAACCTAAAAAATACTGTTTTGTTGCATTGCGAAGCATAAAAATTCCTTAAGAATTCAAAATGGGTGCCACGCCATAATTTTGGACGTCACGCCCATTATTTTGACATTCACGCCCGTAATTTTGGCCTTCACGCCCGTTCCAAAATTGATACATCGCGATACACAAAATTGTAATAAAAAGTCTCCGTTAGATTCATAGAAAAGTCAACAAGATCCATTTTTTGTGCATCGCGATGCACAACATTATACTTGCGATGCATCAAAAGTATGTATTGTGATGCACATAACAATACTAATGCACAACATTACACTTGCAATTGCGATGCACAAAATTGTACTATAAAGTACTGTTTTTGTGCATCGCGATGCACAACATTACAATTGTCATGCATCAAAGTGTGCATCGCGATGAACAAAACAGTACTAATGCACAATATTACATTTGCGATGCATCAAAGTGTGCAATGCAATGCACAAAATTGTACTAAAAAATACTGTTTTGTTGCATCGCGATGCACAAATTTTATTTCTGTATACTGAAGATAACTGATTAGATATTAGAAACAAGTAATATTGGATTAAAACTTTACAATTTAAGTAATGTTCTCAGGTTTTCATAGTTTATAAGGTAAGCTACTAGTTGATCCTTGGTACGAAGAGGAAGAGAGGTAGGGCAACATAGGTCTGGTTGGTTACAAGAAGACCATTAAATGTCATTTTGATACTTTCCCAGACTGGTCAATTGCAAAAACTAAATGGGCACGTCTTCAGTTGTAAAATTAGTCAAAACATGATTGAGTTAACTGCTACTAATTCATTCCAAATTTTCGAGCTACTGGAAAGTCACAGAAAGAGATAACTAATGGCAAAGAGAGATCTTCTTGATAGCCAAAAGCACTTCTATTCAGATGCACTATAAATAATATTGAACACAATTACAAAGGATGAGGAGAAAAAACAAATGTGTAGAAAGAGACAGGAGAGAGAGATGAAACAGAGATAGGCGAATTAATTTAAGAATAATAAAATTATTCTTAAAAAATGAAATCGAATGAGCAGAAGATCGATTGTGATATAGATGAAAATTTTGGTAAGAAATCACAATGGAAGAAAAGTCAGGAGTAAACCAAGGAAGACAGAGCTTAAAATGTGATAGGTTGTTACGAGGGCAGTTTTGAAATAATAGACCAATTTATCATAAGAGTGGGGTTATTAACACTTCCATTCTCTCTAGATACACCCCCAAAAATTTAATTACAAAAATGACATCCTATAAGAAGACATTAATACCTTTACCCAGCTAAGTACACGAGCACTTCTTCTTTCCTAGTTCCGGCGACTCTGTTTTCCCTTCTTTTTTTTTTTTTTTTTTTTCCAACTTTCCTTCTTCCCCCCTCCCTTCTCTTATCTCCCTATTTTTTTCTTCCCCTCCCTCACTACCTTCTCAAACCAACCTCCTTTGCCGAAAATTTGTCGCAGATGTCTCGTTCGGTCATGGTTGACCAAATTACCGAGTGTTGTTCGGCTAACCCTAACCGAACATCATTATAATTCCTTAATATTCACAACATATTGTGCATTGGAAATAAAAGTTGTTCATCGTGATGCATGAAAATAATATTTTTTTAGTACGCGCGATGCACAAAAACAATACTTTTTAGTACAATTTGTGCATCGCGATGCACACTTTGATGCATCACAAGTATAATGTTGTGCATTAGTAATGTTTTGTGCATCGCGATGCACAAAAACAATACTTTAATACAATTTTGTGCATCACAATGCACATTTTAATGCATCGAAAGTGTAATGTTGTGCATTAGTACTATTTTGTGCATCACGATAAGTGTAGTGTATAGCGTGCATCAGGTATAATGCATAAATAGTACTTTTGTGCATCGCGATTAGGGGTGTTCATCGGTTCGATTTTTGGGTTGTTCGATTTGTTTGGTTCGGTTTGTTCGATGTTTGTTCTTTCAACCTTAAAATCGAAAACTAAACTAAACCAAATTCGAATTCGGTTTTCAGTTAAACCAAACAAATGTTATAACTATAATCAAATTCAAAATTTAAATATTTTAACATTGAAAAAACATCCAAAACAAAGATTAAAACTTTAACAAAATTACATAATGTTAACAAAATTACATAATGTCCCTAAAAATGTAAGATTACATATACTTAGTCACTCGAATTGAAGGAAGTCTTGGATTCCACACATTAGTTTGACATTTCTTGTCATTAAACATTCACCAAACTTGTTTGAGTTGTCACTTGTGTTATTTCTGCAACACATTACAAAATTACATAATGTCCCTAGCCCATCCCATTCAGATTAAAGAGAAAAGAAAGTCATTACTCATTAGACCCATTGCAAAGTGCAATAGTGTTCAGGGTTAGGTTAGACTTCTTTGACAAAAGTTGTCTTCCTTTGATGAACTAATAATTATTTTAATTATAATGATATATCTAATAATTATTTTATTTGAAGGACTAATAATAATATATTTAATTTTATTATAATTTTTCTAATTCAATTTTCGGTTTAAAAGGTAAAACCAAAAAACCAAATTCGAATTCGGTTTTGCCAACTAAACCAAACTAGAAACCAAATTCGAATTCGGTTTCAGGTTGTTTTGTTCAGATAATCAGTTTTTCGATTTAGTTTTCGGATGAAACCAAATACTGAACACCCCTAATCGCGATGCAACAATTGTGCATCGCGATGCATAGCGTGCCTATTTTGTGTTTTTTAAGAGTATAGACGATATTTCGCAATAAAAATATCAATTTTTGATTTAAAATAATTATAGAAGACTAAAACGGTTAAAAATTTATTAAAAGGTACCGTCCGAATTTCGCCCATAAATAAATATGAACATGGCTAGAAAATAGCCAACCATAACCATATAAGCCCAGAAATTTGTCATTTTCATCTTGAGTTTGCTTGGGCCTTAGATTGGGTTAAAATTGACTCTATATGCCCATATTTGGGTTTACATGTGAGCCCAAACAAGGCCCAGTAAAAGCACTAGTTTTCATCGCCAAATTGACAGCGTTTTTCTTTTCTTCCGGCAATCCGAGCTCCGTTTTGACTTTCCCAGAAGCCGGAAACCTTCTGGGAGTTCTTTCCTTGAGCCAAAAAAAAAAAAAAAGAAGGAAAAATACCGAATCAGAAGTATGAAATTGAAAAGAATTATATCGCTACCCATATTATCAGTCTTCATGTTAATGTATTTTGTTTACTATATCACGGTATTCATATTTCTTGAAGATTGGGTTGGGTTAAAGACCTCAGCTGGGTCATTGAATACTTTGATCTTCACTTTGTTGGCTTTCCTCTCTCTTTTCTCTTTCTTTGTATGTGTGCTCACAGACCCTGGTTCTGTTCCATCGGGATACGTGCCTGATGTTGAAGATAGTGGTGGCTCCGATCAAGAGTCAAAGAAATTTGTAAGTTTTTTGTGTTTTTGTTTGTTATATGTTTTGAATGAATGCTTTTGATGGTACCCATTTGTGTTTTTGTTTGTAATTTTGTTTTTGGAGTTGTTAATTAAGTGGGGGTTCTTGATTCAATTATGCCCTCTTTTATTTAGAATGAAGAAGAGAGGTTTTTTTTATGATTTTATTTATTTTTAAATTATGTTTATTTAGTATTAGTAGAATCTGTTTTAACAGAATTAAGAACAGTAACCATAGAAGTTGGAAAGGTTAAATTTGGAAACAACACATTCATTGGCTTAAGTAAAGTCAGTAGGGCATTGAATGATAGGCCAATAAGTGCACGAGTTAAGAAGAGTGATATTGTCAATAACATTAATCTGTGGCAGTGGCAGACCTAAAGTAATATTAACAACAATATTTGAGTAGGATACGGTACAATTGAGTGACCAATAGTGAAAAACTATGCTTTGGATAGAATGGGGTGACGAAAAAGGACTCATGTAGATGATGCCAATTAATTGGGACAAAGGTTGGTGAGCCGAGTTGAGTTTTCTGTCTTCATCTTTGATACATACCGAGTAAACTTGGAAGGAGAAATGGGGAGGTTGTGAGAGTATATGTATTGGCCAAGGAAGGAAAGTCCTGTAGAAGGGTCATTCCCAGTTCTCAACTTTTGGGAGAAATATCCATTACAATTTCTAATAGAAAATGACAAGAGGCTGCGTTTATAGGAAAGTTTAAACTTGGGAAAGTGTACTTGTTAGGATAGTTCAATGAAGACAAAGTAGGAGTAGGAGTAGGCACCGATATACTAGCACTCCAGGACTACCGTTCAGAGGGAGCAAAGGTTTCGAAAAGTGTATACTTTGTTGTGATGTACTATATTATGTGTGTCATTTATCTGTAATACTAATGTGAAGGTTGGATTGTGGTGAGTCGTGACTCATGACATTATGGTTTGGTTACTGGAGCTTTGGGCTTATGGAGGGCAGTGTGCTTGTGACGATTTTACTTATTTTTTTTCATGTTTCCCATTTGACCTATTGATTGCGTAGAGTTGGTGAGACTGTCTCTGTCCAGAGTTTGAGTTTCTCAAATCTGAAACCTAAGCTTGATGTCTATTCAGCTATCTGTGATTACATTGATAGTGAAAAGACATTGCTTGTTGGGCTGCCATGAGATTGGAGTTGGTGGTTATGTAATAGATTTTAGGGCCTAAATTTAGTGTCATAACATTTATGAGGCAAGTACTGTATTTGAACTCATAATGAGAAGGGCTGTTTCGTGAGGAAGACCTGGAGAATAGTGATGGTCTGAATCCGAGAAAGGCTAGCTACCATATGAAAATGTGTGAAGTGAATGCAGATATGGTATGAGGTAGCATCTAGAGGATCTGCTGGGTGAAAGCGTCCCTCATGGAAATAGGGAATATAAATGTACAACAACTTTGATTTGTTCAACTTCTTATCCTTACCCTCTGTTTTCATAGTTATGGTTTTTCCCATTTATATAGGCATTTTATTCTTTTGCCAAGTATTTTAAAATCTCAAAATTTCTCTCCATAGTATTAATGTTTTCTTGTTGATTCGTTTGATTTTCTCAGTAAGGTAATGAAAGTATTAGCCAACCTTTAGTCTTATTTGAGAAAAACTAGATGAGTCCTTTTTTCTTTTTCTTTTACATGAACTGTGAAACCAATGAAATATAGAGTAGAATGTCCGAGTCTGTAAAGAGAATATCATAAGAGGTTAAGGGAATCAAAGGTAGAACCACTTGTAGATTAGGGAACATGGTGGTGGAATGAAGAAGTTCAATAAAGAAGTAAAGAAAGTCGTAAGTGAAGCCAAGTCTACGGCTTTCAATGAATTCTATACTATATTAGATAGAAAAGATGGTTGGAAATATATAGAAACTTGCAGAGTTAAAAGAAGGGAAGGCTACAAATTTCTATGGGGAAAATGTATGATGGATGAAGAGTTAGTGGTGGTAATTAAAGATCAGGAAATTAAAGGGAAGATGGAAATTATATTTCGAAAAAATATTGAATGAACAAACCTTGTAGAAGGGGTACCTATAGAGAAACAAAATAATAGAGAAAAAACTGGAGATATTATATTTGTTTGTACAATTAGGGAATTTAGGTGAAGTTTGCCCTATGGAAGACTTCAGGACCAAATGGATTTGTATTGAGGTATGGAAGTGCATTGGCACATGCAGTGGTGTCTTGATTAGTAAAGCTATAAAATAAAATCATGATGTCAAAAATAACAGCTAGTGTGCAGAGGAAAGGCATTATAGTATCAATTTACAAACATAAATAGGACATCCAAAGTTGCAGGAATTAATTTTTTATTTTTGGATAGAAAAAGCTGAAGGAATTATAGAGGGTATAATATGACTCATAAGAGGAAGCTTTTGGATAGAGTAGTCGAGAATATACTAAGAGGTATTAGCCTCAGATTCGACAATGAAATCTATCTATTTTGTGAAGTTTGATGAAAATGTAGCAAGGGAAAGAATGATTTACATGTAGTTGTTATTGACATATAGAAGGCGCATGAAGAGTCACCAATGAAAAAAATTGCTGCACTAAGAGAGGGAAGGGGTTTAAGTAAGATATATTGTTGTGATCAAAGATACGTATGATGGAGTTGTGGCTAAATGGCAATAGTTATCCTGCATTGTGAGAGACTTATAACTTTATAATTACCGTAGGACACCATCAAGGGTTGGTCTCAAGTCTTTATATTTTTACCTCAATGATGGAGAAAACATGTGCAAGATGATATACCGATATACCATGCTGCATGTTGCAAATGTCGTTTGTAGATGGAAACTGCTTTTGTCCATGATTTGAAGACTGTGGTGAATATAAACTAGAAAGGTAGAAAGAAGCTTATGAAGTCTTAAGTATTTAAATTAAGTAGTAGTACAAGGGAATACATGGAATGCAACTTTTACTGCATAAGGGGTACTAATGGAGACAAATTTTGGTTTGATGAGAAGGATGGATTATTTGGAAAATGGGAGTTGGCGTCCAAAGTTACATGGGGTTACATTTAGAACCCTGGATGAGGAGGATAGACTTACTTTGGAGCTTCCTTTCTCTGAAGAGGAAGTGGTGGCAGCCTTGCGCAGTATGAGCGGAGACAAAGCACCGGGTCCGGATGATTTCAACATGGCTTTCTTCTCTTCTTGTTCGGAGGTGATTAAGGATAATATTTTGGAAGTGTTCGAGTTTTTTCATGCCAACATGTGCTTTGAGAAGAGTTTTAATGTCACATTCATTGCTCTTATTCCAAAGAAGAAAGATGCCAACAATGTGAGAGATTACAACCTATTAGTCTTATCGGGAGTTTATAAGTTGTTAGCCAAAGTTCTATCCTTGAGATTGCGAAAGGTGATTGGAAACTTGGTTTCGGAATCTCAACATGCCTTTGTGGGGGAACGTCAAATCAACGAAGCAGTGGATGCTAGATTGCGGTTCTCGAGGTCTGACGTGCAAATTGGACATAGAAAAGGCTTACGACATACATTGGCTCTTTTTGCTTTAATGTTGGAAAGGATGGGTTTTGGTGAGAAATGGAGGAAGTGGATTCTTTTTTGCATTTCTACGGTTCAGTTGTCGGTGTCGGTAAATGGAGAACCCTCCGGATTTTTTGCTAGCTCGAGGGGATTACGTCAAGGAGACCCTCTTTCTCAATTCTTGTTCATCGTCATTATGGAGGCATTGAGCGGTCTCATAGACAAAGCGGTGAGAGGTGGTTTCATTCATGGAAATTGAAAAAAGTTGGAGATCGTCTGGGAATGATGGCATCGCCAAGCGAGGAAAGACACGAGCAAGATGTAAGCGAGAGCTTAAACAGCTATGTGGTAACCTCAAATTCGATCAGCTTGAGATTAAGGAAGGGGAGGGGAGGAGAAGGAGGATTTTGAGATAATGGATTGTCAAATTATCACTTGGAATGTGTGGGGACTTAATGATTTGGACAAGCGGAAGGTTATAAGGGCAGCCTTGCGTAGATGGAAACCTCATTTAGTATGCTTGCAGGAGACGAAACTTGAAGAAGTGGACATGGAGATTATTTCAAGTTTGGCTTGGTGTAGATGGGTGGAGTGGGATTTTTTAGAGGCTACAGGACAGCAGGATGTATCCTAGTTTTATGGGACAATGGGATCTTCTCTAGGATGGGGACAGAGAAAGGGCGTTTAACTATCTCTTGTCTCTTGAAGTTGGGGATTTTTTAGAGGCTAAAAGGGAGCATGAGGTATCCTAGTTTTATGGGACAATCGGATCTTCTCTAGGATGGAGACGGAGAAAGGGCATTTCTCTATCTCGTCTCTTGAAGTTGGTGGAAAGTGACAAGTCCTGTGTCTTCTCGGGTGTGTATGAGCCTTGTTCTGATGTTGCTCGTAAAGACTTGTGAGGCAACTCTTAAAATTAGTGGAATATAGATGGAATTTTCCTTGGTGTATTGGGTTGATTTCAACGTTATTAGATTCCCTCATGAGAGGTTTGGGTCTTGTGGTTTTTCTCGGGCGATGTTGGATTTTAATGACTTCATTCATGATATGGAGCTAGTGGACATATCGTTAGCAAGTGGTGGTTTCACTTGGTTTAGGGGCAATAACAACTCTCAATGCTCCTTCGAAATTGACAGATTTTTGGTTTCAGTACAGTGGGAGGAGAGCTTTAATAATCTTGTTCAATCTTGTTTGCCTAGAGTCGTATATGATCATCCCCTTCTGTTTCTTGAGTGTGGTGGTCTTTTGAAAGGGAAATCTCCTTTTTGCTTCGAGAATATGTGGTTAAAAGAACCTAGGTTTCTTGATTGGATTCGTGCGAAGTGGATCCCTTATGGTGTTGTTGGCGACCCTAGCTTCAAGTTGGCTAAATAGTTGAAGTTTTTGAAGAATGATCTTAAAATAAAGAATAAGGAGGTTTTTGGTAAGATAGAGATGAGACTTAAGACTGTAGTAGATGATATCCGGTGTCTAGATGCCAAAGAAGTTTTTGGAGTACTCCCTGAGGCTGATATCATTCACCGGACTGAGTTGAGACAAGAGGCAGAGATTGTTACTTTGCGAGAAAATTTGTTGGAGACAAAAGTCGTGGGTGCAATGGCTCAAAGAGGGGGATAAGAATACTAAATTTTTCCACCGAATTACGAACGCTAACAAGAGGGCAAGCCGGATTCATAATATCTCCATTGATGGGGTCTTAGTTGGAGGATAAATTTGCTATTAAGGATGTAATAGTGGGTTTTTATCAGAGTACTATGATGGTGGTGTTCATCGCCCTCAGTTGGATGGTATTGTTTTCAGTTCGATAGACCAAGAGGATAGATCTCTTTTGGAGGTGCCTTTTTCTGAGGAGGAAGTAGGGGCATCCTTTCGTAGTATGAATGGGGATAAGACGCCGGGTCCCGATGGCTTTTTTATGGCCTTTTTTTAGCATTGTTGGGAGGTTATCAAGGTCGACATTTTGAGTTTTTCATTTTTTTCATTTGCATAATACTTTTGGAAAAAGCCTTAATGCCTCGTTCATCTCGTTGATCCCGAAGAAGAAAAACGCGATCGATATTAAGGATTATAGGCCTATTAGCCGTATTGGAGATGTTTACAAACTCATTGCCAAGGTGCTTTCTATCCGTTTGAGAAAGGTGGTGGGCAAGGTAATATCGGATTCTTAACACGCTTTTATGGGGGAGCGTCAAATTATTGATGCCTCGTTCATAGCCAATGAAATTGTGGATGACAAACTGAGGAGTGGAGTGCCCAGGTTGCTTTGTAAACTGGATTATGTTTTGTATCTCTACGGTGCGCTTTTCGGTGCTTATTGATGAGGAGCCAGCGGGTTTCTTTGCGAGTTCGAGGGGTCTCTCCCTTTCTTTTCATCTTAGTTATGTATGGAGGCTTTGAGCTTAATGATGGATAGAGCTTTTGCGGGAGGTTTTTTTCACGGCATCAGAGTGGGAAATGGTAGAGAATCTTCAGCATTGGTGTCTCATCTCTTGTTTGCCGATGATTCTCTAGTTTTTTGTGATGCCCAAGCTTCTCAGTTAGGCTTCCTTCGGATGGTGTTGTTTTTTCAGTAGTTTCGAGGCTTTGAGTCAATATATCTAAGAGTGAAATTTTGCCGGTCGGGAATGTAGAGAATATTGTAGAGTTGGCTTCTTTTTTTGGTTGTAAGATTGCTCACCTCCCGACTTTTTATTTGGGCTTGCCGTTAGGTGCCCTCTTAAGAGTGCTACCATTTGGAATCCGGTGGTGGAGAGATTCCAACATCGTTTGGCTGGGTAGCAGAAGTAGTGTCTTTCGAATGCGGATCGCCTTACGCTCTTCAAAAGTACTCTTTCCACTTTGCCGAATTACTTCATGTCCTTATTCGTCTTACCGGCTTTGGTCGGTCAAAGATTAAAAAAGTTGGAGAGGAATTTTTTGTGGGAAGGATCGATGACTTTAGTTTCACTTGCTTTGATAACTATTTATTTTCTTGTTTGAAGCTTTAATCAAGTTTATCAATTGCATTGAAATTTCAACTATGAATGATGAAATTGTGTTATTGATAGTATGTTTAGAACATAATTTCATGTATTTTGCTCACTTGTAACATGTTTTGTTGAGATTAGTTAAGTTATATTTTTTTTATATTTATTTTATATATATATTTTATGCATTTTTCCTTAATGTTCGCCTTTTGCTTGCCCGCCTCTCGCCTCGCCTCTCGCCCGGAAAGTGTACCTCTCGCCCGCCTCTCGCCTTTCGCCTTTGATAACTATGGTGTGGGGATTTGGAGTTGTGGAGAGTTTATCCCTCTCTCTTCAACATTGCTATCGACAAGAATGCCAAAGTTAGTTTTATCCTTTTTTTTTTAGAATGAGAGGGTAATTTGGAATCCTGTTTTTAGAAGGAATCTACAGGACTGGGAAGTGGAGACTTTTTTTCATCTGTCCGATTTATTATATTCGCAGCATATCAACATTAATTGTAAGGATAAGGTTATTTGGGGGTGCTCGAAGAACAAAAAGTTCACGGTCAGATCTTTCTTTCGCAGTATGGGGAATATTGAGAGGGGACACTTTCCTTGGAAAGTAGTTTGGAAAACCAAGGCTCTGAATATAGTTGCTTTTTTTTGTGTGGGAGACAGTTAACGAAGCCATTCTTACGGGGGAAAATTTGTGGAGGCGGAGCAAAATGTATGTGAATTGGTGCAAAGGGGATGGAGAGAATGTTAATCATCTATTGCTTCATTGTCCTGGTGAGGGAGTTATGGAACATGATTTTTAGGCTCTTTAATCTTTCTTGGGTGATGCCTGGTACCATCAAGGAGCTGTTTTCAATGCTGGTCTTTGTTCAAACGTAGGAGGGACTTTATTTGGGAAGCTATTCCCTTGGGAGTGTGCTGGACTATTTGGAGGGAGAGGAATCGTAGAGTCTTTGACAATGAGGAAAGACCTATGTCTGTGTTGAAGAATTCTATTCTTCACCTGCTGTTTTTTTGGTGCATGGATGGTATTGGGTCTTCGGCTAATTCTTTTCTAGAGTTCGTGGATAGCTTTAGTGTCTTATAATCTTTTGAGTATACTCCTTGTGTACAAAGGATGGGACACATGCTTTGTCGCTCTCTGTTTATATTACATCTTATCAAAAAATATATATATATATATATTTAACCGAGTTAAAAATGTTTAGTTGGATGTGCGGTAAATCTAGGAAAGATAAAAGTTGAAATGATATTCGTGAGACTATAAAAGCCACCCAAATAGGAGATAACTTGTGGGGATTTTGCCTGAGATGGGTTGGAGACATACAACATACCAAGAAGTGCACATGTTAGAAAGAGTTATAGTATCGATATCAACAACTATACTATAGAAAGAGGACAATTAAAACTAACAAAGACAAAAATAATAATGAAGGATATGAATGAATGCTTGTGACTTGTGGCTTGTTTGATGATCTTGCAATTAACCGAATAGATGGTGAAAGAAGATTCATGTAACCAATGTAAGGCAAGTTGGGGTGTCCTCAAATCAGTTCTGGGTGAATATTATGTTATGGTTGAGTGGTCTCTGTGATTTTCTTTTTCATTTCATTAAAATTCATTTTCTTGTATTTCCAAAATATTATGTTAAGTTTGAGAGGTCTCCGTGATTCTCTTTTTCATTTTTATTGAAATTCATGTTCTTGTAATTCCATAATTTTCGAGTGAAGTCGTTAATCAGTGGGTGTAGAAGTCGTACTAGCTCCCTTGGTCGCTGTGATAACCACGTCAAGTCTTGCTTCTTCTTTTTTCTTTTCTTTTTCTGTGTGTGTGGTTGTGTGCATTGCTTAACTTTTTGAGGTTGTGTTTGTCCGAGTCTCAATGTGTATTGCATAGCAATTGATATTAGAATTTGTGTGTTGCAATAGCAGGATTTGCTACCTGGTTAATGTTGGTTTCTGAAGATGAGTGGACTCCTTTGTTGGTTTCTTCAACGTGTCGTGTGCTTCTTTCTTATCCCAGTTGCATTTGTTTGTGTGGGGTGTACTTTATGGTAGTAGGTGCATTTGATTGGTACAGTCTCTGATCCCCACCCACCCGTCCACATGGCTGCCTTTCTGAACACCAAAAGAGGGTCTTATACTCTTTTACACAAAATGGAAATGCGGGATGGGGCATGGGGGGAGTGGTAGAGAGAGAGGTTATTACTTACAACTACAAAATATGATTTTATGTAAGCGTATATTCCGTACATGCTAAGGCAAGCTGCCACGGTTTCCATTTTCCAATATAAAGGGTAAATAAAATTCATGTGGATTGATTCATATGGTGCATATAGTAGGAATGATTAGAGCCAAGAAAAATCAAGCGCAAGTAGGGGAAATAATACAAACTTCTTCCCCTTATTTTTCTTCTTTTTTCTTTTTGAATTTTGTCAAATAGAGCATTTTTTTCCCCCTAAGTTGCAATTGTAAAACGAATTTATCCCTTACTTAGATTATAGCTATCGCATCCGTAACACTGGAGATTAGTTATCTCATATATCCGTGTTTTATCCTTGCATCCAGCTTCTTTTGTACAAAACAACTTTTTATCAGCTTCAACTTTTCTCTATTTCTGATTTTTTTTATTTTCCTTTCCTTATTTTTTTTTCCTTTTAGGCGAACTTCTAGTCTGCCTTTTCTTGTAATCTCTTTCTCCATATTAATAAAATTCCTTTTCTATCTGTAGGATAGGTATGTGGCAAATTTCCCGCACTTGTCATTGGCATAATAAACGCGCGTCCCACACATACTAGTACCGTGACACATATCCCACTTAACGTGGTACGTTCGTGCTATCACCGCAACGTGTGCCCTCGCAAGAAATATTTGCCGCAGCCTTGGAAGGACAGCCAAGGGCAATGCAGACCTGCGTGAAAGACCGCTCATGTGTTCACACATAGGGATGTCTTTCCGCGCTCGGGATCGTTGAAAGGGTTGTGGATTGGAGGCTAGAATGAAGCATTGCCACATAGACCAATCGCGGAGTCACACGTGGCCGGACTAGGATCAGTAGGGAAATTGTGGATAAATTGTGGATGGTCCCCTCATAGGGACACAGGACATGCGGCTCCATGCGCAATCGTACGACATGGCTGTGAGAAGGTGCCACCGCATTGTTTGGACCGCACATGGCCTGTCTAGTGAGGCCCCTCCCTACTGCCTATAAATAAAATAGGTTGTTGGCTTCATTTATGAGGCACGAGGTCTACGGACCATACTCTACCTCAATTTGCTTGTCCTCTCTCTAGAGCTTAGCCCGCCTTCTTTCTCCCCTATCCCACTCTCTTAGTGGTCTTGTAGTGTGTGATGCCAGTTCTCCCCTGGTAGTATTATCACTTTACCCTTCGCAAGGACTCGGAGCAAACACTATCCAAAATTTTTTTGTAAAAAAGTGTTTTAAGAGTGACACATTTCAGTCCATGTTTCATTAGACCAAAAAGAATTCAATTTAAGATGAAATTAAAAAAGGGGGTCAGGGGAAGATAAAGTAACATTTTGGCTTGAATTCAAGCATAAGGATTCAAGAACCATATGTAACTGAATTATTGGAAAAATGGCTTGGCAGGTAACAGATGTTTTTCCTCGAAATATTTCATTTCATAAATTTTGGATTATTAAACTTACTTCTAAAGAAGTTTAAAATCTCTCTCTCTCATTATATATATATATATATATATATATATATATGTATATATATATATATATATGTATATATATATATATATGTATGTATGTATATATGTATATATATATATATATATATGTATGTATATATATATATGTATGTATGTATATATATATATGTATGTATGTATATATATATATGTATGTATATATATATATATGTATATATGTATATATATATATATGTATATTTTTACATCTACATTATGTATTTGTACATGTTTCAGGGAGTGCAACTGGGGCGTTGTGACAAATGTTCCTCCTACAAACCTCCGAGGGCCCATCACTGCCGTGTGTGCAGAAAGTGTGTTTTAAGAATGGTGGGTGCCTTATATTCTCTTGTTATAGTATAGTTGTTTATGATTCTGTAGCCCTTAGTATAGTGTCATCTCACACATAAATTTGCATGCAGGACCATCATTGTATGTGGATAAATAATTGTGTTGGCCATAGGAACTACAAGGCCTTTGTTGTTCTTGTTGTATATGCAACTATTGCCAGCATTTATTCTTTGGTATGTATAAGCCTCTCTTCTAACTTCTACTATGTTCTCAACTTGCATTTTGACTAAATACTTTGGCATGTATAGGTTATAATAGTAGGTTGTGCAGTTCAGAAGGAGTGGGATTTTAATGGTTGGATTCGCATCAAGACTTTTTATGTAAGAATTTAGTCACATGTGCTTAATTAAATGACTGTAATGTTTACATTTCAAAATTGTTTGCCTGAAGCGAACATTTAACTTTTGGTAAACTTTGTACTCCAGATCACTTCGGGGGCAATGATTTCTCTATTAAGCTTGACACTGGCAACTCTCTTGGGCTGGCACTTGTACCTGATCTCCCATAATATGACCACAATAGAGGTAAATTGTGAGTTTTATTGTGGATGTTATTTTGGTGTTGGTTGATGAATCACTGTGTATTGGGTTTTGATCAGTACTATGAAGGAACTAGGGCAGCTTGGTTGGCGAAAAAATCAGGGCAGAACTATCATCATCCTTTTGATGTTGGTGTTTACAAAAATATGACTTTGGTCTCTCTCTCTCTCTCTCTCTCTCTCTCTCTCTCTCTATTCATTATGTCTTGTGTATATATTAACTGTCATATTATTGCAGATATTAGGCCCAAGCATGGTGAAATGGTTTTGGCCCACAGCAATGAGCCATATAAAAGATGGAATTGACTTTCCTACTACCAAGGATAGCTTATAACAGCATTTGCCTACGGATACTAATGGAATCAACTTGTTAATCCACATCATACGGTCAGTTTCAAGGAGAGAAACCATCAAAGACTAGGGCAAGTGACTGGCGGGTGATACAGATCTATGTGGATAACCTTTGAAATACTCGGCTTCAACTAGGTAAATTTTATAAAACAAAAGGGCAGGATGCACTCGTGTAGGATGTGCTCCATAATCTTCCCTATTGTACTACAATGGTTTGGAGTTTGTATCTGTGTGAGGTTTAGATTTTAAGGAGTTGATTGCAAATTCTTTCTTTCTTTATTTGGTTTCTGACTGCCATGTGGACTTGGTTCCTCTCTATTTTTCAATTCCCTCAATGCAGCTTTGGATGTTTGTCACATGAGTATGACACACCTTTGGATGCTTGCCACATCAGTATTTGAGGAATTGAGGGAATTTAGCGGTGGAGAGGACCCTGATTCCTGCCACATGGTGTGCAAAGGTTCCTATTTATGTGATTTAAGGGCAATCTTCTGTACATAACCTACATAAAGCATTTATGCAGATATTGGTTTCTGTTTGTACAGTACATACAGTACAGTTCAGTTTGCTATTGGGAAAAGAAGATTGCTTGCATATATGACCGTCTTCATGATTTTAATCTTTGGATAGCTTGCTTTTGCTCTCGGGGTTTTTTTTTTCTCCGCTTATCCGGAAATCTTGACAGAGATGTGAACAACAGTACCTTTGCCTTGTAGTATGGACCAATGTAACTGAGATTTATCAAGCATGCTCATTAAAATGACTGCCTGAAGTTGATTTTGTAATGAGCAATCAGTGCACACCTTGGTAGTATGAAGTCCTTGTCATGATTTGGACGTAAGGTTCCTTATTATTGGCCAATGAATCATTGATGCGAAGAAGTTTAGGTGTTACAGACTTGTCAAAAGTGATAGATCCAACAATACAGCAAACTTTTGGGGGCGTCGTAGGCTTTTAAAGATAGGGACAATGGCACATCAATTTGGATAATCCTCCGTGAACGTGGAGAATCGAAAGAACATCTTAGGTTGTGTGTGCGAGTGTTAGATATTAGATAGAACATCTTAGGATGTAACAAACTTGTGAAAAGGGTTTTGCAAGTTGAGACCATGCGTGGCCCCATTTTTTTTGGAAGAGGGTGGATGTGTAACATGTGGAATGTGGCTATGTATACGAAGAAGAGTCGTATAAACTTATCAAGGCGATTGAAGTCCATAGACAAAATAATGACCCACTTCGCTATAGCTTGAAACTTTATGGTGATAAGGTACAATCATGGGGTGGGTGGGTGGGGGTGTAGATGTAAGACATTTCCATCAAAACCCTATTCTATTTTGTTGGTATACCGGTGGTGTAAGTTACAAGTGTATGTACCTCAGCTTCGTAATTTCTAGGGTTTTTGCACAACCCGGGTTAGTTGGTTGGTTGGTTTACTCTCTTTACAAAACGCGTTATGCTGACCCATACAAGGACGACGAAGAAAACGACGATGAGATGGAGAAGCACTTAAAAAGTTGATTAAAGAGAGAAACATATAGATGTTGGATTTTGAAGCAATAATTCTCTTAGATTCATATTCCAGTATTTGCGTTTGGAATTGCAGTGATGGACTAGATAGATAGATAGATAGATAATCATTATAAATTTGATCTAGGAAAAGTGATTATTTACATGTAAGATGCAATAGAACATTATTTTAGGAACGACTTTATGATTGTGTCGTATAATTTGTCGACACATGAGCGTCATTATGAGTTGGATTAGAGATAATCTAAATTAATTAGGTTGATATGTCTGTCTAGTTATGAATGGAATGGATTGGATAGATATCTTCTTTTCTTTTTCAAGAGTGCTATGATTATGAAGTGAATATTCAGTGACTTCAGTCTTGCCCTTTTTAATTTAGTGGCCTATTAAGTTAATTTTTGAGCTAAAGTATCTATCTGGCCACAATCTAAAAACTTTCCTCCGGAGACCATACATAGGATCTGTTTTTATTTTGTCTTTTTCTCTCGTTAATTTGATTAAATTTTGACCAAAATCTACTATCATTGCGAAAATTTTAAAATTATTATTGATAATATCCTTAATATTGTTGAAATTTTATTACCCGTGATATAACAATAAATGTATGATAAATAGTAGTAATTTGATATTGTTTTAAAGCTTGACTTTCTACGGAGAAAAGATGACTATTTTATTTTTTTGAGACCGAGGGAGTGATAAATAGGTATTTAAGAGTTAAAGATGTATGTTAGACAAACTTTCTCTGTATATACATCATTATCTTGTGTCATAACTTTTTGGGTGCGTTTACCTTTGTAATTTAAAAACTAAATTTTAGGTTTTGGGTTTTGTTTTTGTAATAATTGAAATAAATAAAAAAGAGCGAGATAGAGAGAAAGTTACGGGACCAAAGAAAAAAAATGTCTAAATTTATTAAAAATCAAGCATTAAGTCATATCTTAAATCACAGAGCAAACATGTCTTGCTTCCATGGGGGCATGTATAGGAAAAGCATGGAGAAGAAAACTTGACTAAATAACAACATGCATAGTTCCAAACATTGATGTACCACTTGATGAATCAACCTTAGTTACATACTCCCTCCCTCTATCTCAAAAATTTTTTTTTTTCGAAAAAAAAAATAGTCTCATTTTTTAAAATGATTCTTCTTTCATCCTTAAATGATTTTTGTATAAGTTTATTAATTTTATTTTGGACACTTATCATATCTTAGAATGAATTTTAAATGTTATATGCGGACATTATGAGATCACTGTACATGTGTCACTAGAATTACCCAAAAGTCAACTTCCTTAACTATAGAAAAAAAAAATTAAAGATAGACACTAATTTAGGGACGTAGAGAGTAATAGTTTTAGTGCAACTTAAAGAAATTACAAGCAAGTAAAACTGAGGCACAATAGTTCATAAATGTGAATGTAATAAATTTATTCAAAAATAAACACTTAATTTAAGATTAAAATAACACATGTTGTGACCAAGGAAGTACTAATGTAAATACTATTTCTAAAATGTGGAGATAAAGTATGAACAAACCATTTTCAATAGAGAAGGTCTTTTGTAAGATTGATTTACGGTAAGACAAATTTATTTTTTGCCTTAAAAATGTCACTTTGCATATTAAAATTTTTTTCTCGAAAAAATGTCATTATTAGCCTACAAAGTGACACTTTTAAGATCAATAGTGATAGTTTTCAGAAAAAAATAAAAATATTTTTAATACAAAGTAATACTTTTAAGGCCAAAAATAACACCGTCTTACCATAAAATGGTCTAATACAAGTTTCTATCTACTCAATATTTAACTCAACTTTAGTTAAGATTACTTGGTATCAAACAAACCATCTTATCCCCTCCCAACAAACAAACAAAAAAGTGGATAGACATGAAAGTAGGAACTAAGAAGACGTAGTTAATGGGATTGGCACATGTCATTTTTGGAAATCAGCTTATGTTTAGGGGCACAATACATTTTATGCTTAAACATTCAAATATATATTCCCTTTTGTTCCAGATAAAGAGTTTAATTTTGACTTTTTTTGTAATGACAACTTAGTCTTAAAAATACACATACATCTCACATGTACTGTATCTTCAAATCAAAGTTGTCATTACGAAAATAACCCTGATGGTAAATCTAACATTTTTTTCTCCCTTAATCTAAATATTCTTCTTTTTTTTTTCTTTGACTGAATGGCTATGATTGCAGAATTAAATATTTTTTTTTAATAAACATAAAAGTAATGGGGAAATGATTTAACTAATGAACTGATTTTGTAAATGAACTTATTTCCTAAATAATGAGAGTTAAAAGATTTTTGGACAATATTCAGGGGATATTTTAAGTGAAACCTTGTTAATTTAGTGAAAATAAAATAATGTGTATATTGAAGATTTTTTATTTTCTGGATAGATTCAGGCACATGCATTTTTGGAAGGCTACATCTTGCATTGTCAATGTCAGCACAGCATATACGATTGTCTATTTTGGATACATATAATGAAACACCGACAATGACTTTGACCTCTTCCAATCATTCAATATTTGTTTATCTAAAAACAAGTTAACAAACTGAAACACATGATATGCAGTCACCCTTAGCAGCGTCATAATTATAAATATGGATAATGACTTTAAAAGTCTCTCGACTATAACAAATTTCACTATTAGTCTCTCAACAAAATTTTGTGCAATTTTCGTCCCTATCACTTTAAATTTATACACCGAAAGTCCTTTTGATAGATGTCGTTAGTGATTTGCCATTAAGTTGCCCATGTACCACCCACATGTATTTGACTAAGGGCAAAAATGAAAATTTCCTTATTAACTTCTTCAAACCTCAATCTCAAAACATACACTGATTTGATGGTAGGAGTCTGAAACTGAAGGAGAAGGTCAATAAACTGTCATCGTACGGCCATTAGTGCCACCGCAACTACTTTTTCCGGTGGTCGCTTAATCACACGAATAATTGTCACTACTGTTGGCAGATCCGGCAACACTCTGGCGTCAGCGAAACTCTTATTCCACTTTTCGAACAACCTAACCCCACTCACACTTTTTCAGTCTTCGAAGTGGAACACCATCGTCCACTCCTCTGATGACCACCAGTCCACCACCACCGTCCACACCAATAACCACCATCTTTGCTACAATCAATCAACGAATTCCAAATTTTTTAACAAAATTAAACCCTTTTTAACAAACCCAATGAAGTTGTGCACCCAACCTTTAAAAGTCCACTCTCTCTCTTATTCTTCTTCGTTACCCTCCGGCAATCCTTTTGCGACTTGCGGCGCTGTGTCTCCAGCGAGTTTACCCCAATACCACCAGAATATTTATTGCCTGAAGATGGAGATTCGATCTCTAATCTAATGCCAGATGTTTAGATCTGTCCATAGAGAGAATTAAAATCATGACTTTAGATCTATCAGGAGAGAAAAAATTAAAATCACTACTTAATGATTTTGCCTACAATCCAGATCTCCATCCTCCTTTGATCGCCTTCCCCTCACGATCCTCCCACCCCTCCAACCACCCACGCATCGTCGTCGTCTCATTCCAGGCCCCCATCAACCACCACCACCTACGAAATCTCCGATGAACTGCAGTAGCTGAGGGAGAGGACATTGGGGATGCCGAAGCTGTCGCCAAGGGGGTGGGAAGACAGAGAAATGGTTTGATTCTTTAAGTTTTTTATTTTATTTGACCAATTAGAGTTATAATTACTAATCCTAATTAAATTAATATTAATATTTAATATCATAATTAAATCACACTAGGAATTTCTCGTAATACCCTTGAAAAATGGCATGTGCAACGCACATGATTGAGTTAATGGAAATTTTCTAACAGCATCTATTAAAAGGACTTCTGGCGTGCAAATTTGAAATGGTAGGAACGAAAACTACACTAAATTTTGGTGAGGGACTAATGGTGAAATTAGTCATAGTCGAAGAACTTGTAAATCATTATCCCTTATAAATAAGAGGGGCGTGGAGGGATCTTACTTCAACGTTTTGGGGTGATTTTGCATGAATTAGAACTTGTATTGGCCCATGCATGGAACTGCTCACACATCATTAATGGAATGTGTGGGTTGATATCTCTTACATATTTTTTTTACTTATCTCAAGTTTTGTTGGATTAACCTTGAATATAAAATTACCGAGCACGAGCTTGACCTCAAAATATTTGTATGAACTAGGCAAAAGAAAACTACGACACAAGAATTAAGCCAAGGGCAAAGGGTTTTTATAGAATGAATTTAGGTTTTATAAGAAACAAAGAAAGAAATGTAATAGAGGCCATTTATTGAATGATTACAAACAATTTCAATATTTTTTAAAAGTAGGCGATTGATTGTCTAATATAAACATATAAACGTTTTTTTAACCCTCGAACATTATGGAGTCGAGCTGAGATGGACCCAATTTGAGTTAGGTTCGTCAAGCTTACAAAGCTCGTGAGTTTATTGGGTCAAGCTTATAATGTTTAGATTTGACTTAATTTAAAAAATGAGTTTAATTTTAGACTTGAATTTGGCTCATTTTTTAAACCGAGCAGAGCTAGCCAAACTTTACCAAGCCGGACTCGAGCCGTATCCAAGTACCTTGGCTCAATTTTTCAACCCTATGGAGCTGTTTGGTAATCAGAATTAAGGCCAGATAAGATTAATAAGTCGAATTGTCGGATGTTTGGTACGCAATAGGCGGTCGGAACTATTAGCACTAGTTATTCGGATAAAGTCCTTATCTCCTCACGAATAATATAAAGGGAGAGGGTTGTATTATTAGCATCCTCACTAAAAAAAACTCGTGATTAACATTTTTTATTTTAAAATTACCTCTTATATATAAGCAGGGATTATTAGCGAGGACGCTAATAACACTGAGATTAATAATAATATTTATCACTGCCTAACTACCAAACAACCCCTAATATGTGTATTGTAGAAAAACTTTCTTGAAAGATATCTCTACTTAAGAGTTAAAATAATGTTATCGGTACCTAAAGAGTACCAAATTTTTTGTACATAACGTGTCAGCAGATGTGACAGCTAATGTGAACAAAAAATACTCCCTCCGTCCCGGATAAATGTTCCTAGTGGATAAAACACAAGAATTAAGAAACATAATTAATGATGTGCTGTAAAATGTGTTCTGACAATAATACTCATGAACATTAATTGAGTTCAACTATTCTAAATAATTGAGTTTTTTTAGGATGTGTTGTATTAAATGAAACTTTAAGGGTATATTAGGAAGAATGGTAGAAAATAGGTAGATCAAAAGTTTTAGGAACATTAGTTGGGACATCTCAAAATAGAAAGTATGAACATTTATCTGGGATGGAGGGAGTAAAAATTAGAATTATATTTAATGCATTACATCAGTTGCCACATTAACTAATATATTATTTGTTATAAAAAATTTAGTACTCTTTAAGTACCTATAGCATTACTCTAAGAGTGAAGATCATATCTTGGAATTGGATTTGGGCCTTCTGACCTAAATTAAGCATAAAAAGTAATTAAAATTAATGTAGTGTAATGAATGTAAGGGAGTCAAACATCATGACGTGTAGCTAAGACGTGGGGATAAGAAGATGCTACTAGAAGTAGGACGATCCTGCTCCATATTGTTTGCTATATAGAGAGAGACAGCTTAATATTGCAACCAACCTTAATCATAATGTCTCAAGATTGTCTGTAAATTGACACCATTTCATGAAAAAACTAAAAACTAAAACAAAAAGAAAGGCTATATGATTTTTTTCTTTATGATCTAACACAACTGTGTTTTTTTATTAGCATAATAAACATATTACAAAAGTTAGGATTTGAAAGAAAAAAATTATTGAGTTAAGTTGAGTTGAGTTAAATTGTACTCCCTCCATTCTACCTAAAGAGTTCACGTTTAAAAAGTTTAATAATCAAACGAGATATTAGTGTTATTGAAGTTGGTCATAATTACAAAAATACTTAAGTACAATCAAGATGCTTGCAATACAAGTGAATGGTAAAGATGAAATGTTATAAAAATTATAAGCATAATTTTTTGAAAGTAGACTCTTTAAATGGAACATCCCAAACTAAAATAGTGAACTCTTTGCTTGGAACGGAAGGACTATATTTTACTTTATTACTCCCTCCTTTTAAAAAATAAAAATTGACTCAATATATAGATTAATCAAATATAGTCTATTATAAATATTAATATGTGTGTGTCCATGTAAAGTTGGACCCATAAACTAAAGAAAGTAAATTAAGTATAAAATGATAAAAATAACATCTCAAAAAAGAAAGAATAGGGAGCATACATTAGATTTTTTTTAAAAGGAATATTTTTAATCTACTACTCCCACCGTTCCTAAATTATTGTCTTCCTTTCCTTTTTGTCTGTCCCAAAAAATAATTGTCTTGTTTGAAAACTTTCCTTTTTAAGACATCACTTTTACCATTTTACCCTTATTTTTTCCCTTACTTTAATTATGGGGCACATACACATGAGCATTAAAGAAAATTATACATTATACCAATATTAATAATTAAGTCAATTATTTTTTCTTAATCCGTGTGCCAGATCAAACAAGATAATAATTAAGGGACGGAGGGAGTAAATAAAAACAAGGACAAAATACGAAACCCCCCTCCCCAAAGTATCCACCAAATCCCAAAATCCCCTCCAACCTAAGGTTTGCCCCGTAACCCCATCTAATGTTGTCATTTTTCCCAGTTAGTACCCTAGCCGTGCACAGCGTTAGAAAATTAATGTTTTTGCATCACGTGCAAGAGGGGGGCAATTGGATCTTTTACCATATATGTAAAATAAATACTAAATAAAGGGGTGCAAAATGTCCAAAGTGTGAAAGTACCAAAAATAAAAACAAAACAATTAAACCTTTTTTTTTTATTTTAATTTCATCAACCCACTTTTCTCTCTCCTCTCCTTCTCTCTCCTTCCACGATGCCAAACCCACCACCACCGCCCACTACCAAAATCACCACCAACACCCACTACCAAAATCACCACGAGAATCGTATCCATCACGAGGAGGCGGAAGAGGGAGGAGATTGATGCGCACGCTCACAAGATGATAACAGAAGAACCACCAATTATGATGCCTAAAATAGGCTGAGTTAGATAAAATTGCTCATCTTTGTCAACAAGCAAGAATGATGTGGTGTAAAGATGTTCTAGTGAGACTGGCCCCAGAATTCGCGCGTACGAGAAGCAACAATTATCCGATTAAGGTCTACCCGGATTGTTCTTGACTCCTCTGTCCTAGTGTGCGGTCCTGACCCACCACGCTAAAAGTAAAAACCAACAAGTCACTGTTCAAAATTGAATCCTTCCTTCGAGTTGGGTCACGTGCCATTTATCTCCTCTACCATTATATGCATCTGGATAATTATAGAGGATTCATCGACATGTCTTGTTCATCTCCCCCTCCCTCCCCGCAGTACTAGTACAATGTACACACTCACACTCACTTGCTCTCACACATTCACACTCACTTGCTCACACACACTTGCTTGAGACACCGTAGAAATGGCGATCCTTTTTGCTTCCCCAACCGTACAAAAGACTACCCCCGCCACCACCGTGACCATTAGCAGCCTTTTCTCTCAGTGTCGGCATCAAACATATCTCTCACCGGTTCAGTCATTAAGCAGCATCAGCACCGATCTGCACTATCATCCAACAATTCCACTTTCATAAACTCAACATTCTTCCCAATCTCAAATCTTTGGAAATTGTTCCTCCTCGGAGTCGAAAACAGGGCATTCGTATGGCATGGGAAGGCCCTATCTCCTCCGTCAAATTGATCCTCCAAGGCAGATATCTCAAGGTATTCTCTCCCATGCCTTTTCTTTCAACACTCCTTAATCGCAACAATTAAATTATATATATATATATATATATCGACGTTTACTGAAGGTCTAACATCTTAAGCTTAATTTTTTATCTGATGGTGGTGATTTTGGTAGTGGGTGGTGGTGGTGATTTTGGTAGTGGGTGGTGGTAGTGATTTTGGTAGTGGTGGTGGTGGTGATTTTGGTAGTGGGTGGTGGTAGTGATTTTGGTAGTGGTGGTGGTGGTGATTTTGGCAGTGGGTGTTGGCGGTGATTTTGGTAATGGGTAGTGGTGGTCAGGTGGTGGGTTTTGCATCGTGGGAGGAGAGAGAAGAAGAGGAGAGAGAAAAGTTGGTTGATGAAACTAGAGATGTTAAACGGGCTAGCCCTATCGGTTTCGGGCCAGCCCTAACGGGTTGTGGCCCTAACGGGCCGCGGGCTAAACGGTCCAATTTTTTCGGGCCACTAATATTGCAGACCTAACCCTAACCCTAGCGGGTTTCGGGCTAAACGGGCCACTATCGGGCCACGATTAAAGATATGATATAACAATATTTTTAAATAGTAAATCGATAAATCATTCATAACTTTGATAGTTTCTTATGTTTTTCAAAAGAAATATAAACTAGACATTTTTTTACATCGATGTGTTATAATTTCCAACTTGTTTTTCTCAAAATAAATAATGTAATAGCTCTACTTAGCAGTTCTTTCTAAAAAATTTGTTTATATTTCAGTATTTATTCACAAGTACACAAAGAAGAACTGTAGTGCAAAGGATAAATGTGTTTGACTTTGGATTAAAACGTTGTTAGTTTTATTCTCATGGTGGTTGTTTTACGTATCTCCTAAACTTTTTACGGCATAATTAATATTATGCGGGCTGGCGGGCCAACCCTGAAACCTAGCGGGCCAACCCTAACGGGCCGCGGGTTAAACGGGCCAGCCCTAACGGGCCATGATTTTAAACGGGCCAAAAATATTGAGCCCTAACCCTGTTTTTTTTTGTTTAAACGGGCCAACTCTACGGGCCATGGCCCTTTTAACATCTCTAGATGAAACTAAAAGAAAAAAAAAAAGGTTTAATTGTTTTGTTTTTATTTTTGGTACTTTGACACTTTGGACACTTTGCACCCTCTTATTTAGTGTTTGTTTTACATATATGGTAAAAGACCCAATTGCCCCCCTCATGCAAGGCATGTAAATCGTAATGCAAAAATGTTAATTTTTTAACGCTGTGGACGGCCAGGGTGCTAACTTGAAAAAGTGGTTATATCAGATAGAGTTATGGGGCAAACTTTAGGTTGGGGGATCTTTGGAATTTGGTGAATACTTCAGGGGGGTTTTCGTATTTTGAACTAAAAACAATGTTTCTTGAAAGTGCCGCATGTGAATGGCATGTGAGTGAGATGACAATCATTTAACCAAAAAAAATAGAGGGACGGTCTAAGAACTAAGGGTAACAAAAATTATTCAGGGATGAAAAAAATGAGATATTATAGTTGTTAAAGTATAAAACACAATATACATTGTGTTCCTCTCGCTAATAACTTAAGTTTTTATATGAGAGTTATTATCATGCATGGTATATCAAAACTCGAGGTTTGGCAAGGACAAGAGTGCAACTCATCCCGTTTGCATTTATCCTATATATATATATATATATATATATATATATATATATATAATATCTCAAATGATACGTATTAGTCCTATATAAAGTGCACCACTTCACGTATACACGTGAGGGGAGTGTTAAAACATAAATCATGATAGACATTGTGGTGTCTCTCTCTAATAATTTAAGCTTTTAGATGCATGAGTTGGTTACCATCGATAGTAAAGGAATGTTTTTTGCTATTATGACCAAGTACAAAAATGTTTGATTCATTTTATCCTTAAAAAAACTTTTTAATGCTAAAATAAGCGATCGAATTCGAAATTATTCAACGTGGACGAAGGTAGTTTTCTTTAACAAAGTGAACTCCCTCCGTTACTAAATTATTGTCAATATTTTTAGTCTGAGTGTTTTTGAAATTGAATATATATATATATATATATTTAAATTATAAAACAAGTAATTCGTAATATTTTTTAGAACTACAAATCATGTATTTTATGATTTTGAAATAACAAAATATACGAGAAATTTTCATTTGAAAAACAGCCAGTTTGACTAAAAAAAAAGTCAAACAAGATAATAATTTAAGAACAAAAGGGTATTATTTATTAGACCCACACGAGCAGACGACGACGAAGAAGTTTTATAGGTGGATGCCTGCTTAACATTTAAAAAACCACTAAAGAGTTAGTTTTCAAATGAATTACAAAAATGTTATGATGCAAAGCAATTCTAAGACCTCCCTGAATTCATTTTCCTAGAATCAGCAACAATTAATATTGAAATTAAAACTGATATGAAAGGCAAATTAATGGAAGATGAAAATAGCTCGATCGACCGACCGGTATATATCGATAATCCCTCCGATGGCTACTGGACCAAGGTTCCCTTTCGGAGGCTTCGTCCGTATCGAGTATAAAGTGAGAGGAAGGAGATGGGAGCCATTCAAAAGAAAGGTAGGTTTATGTTTAGTAACTAAAAACAGGAGTATAAGATTTTCTGTGCTTATACATCATTTTGAGACAAGAGAGTTAACTCATACATTATCTTGCAAAGGGCTATTTAATTTTTTACAGATATAAAATTATTTATTAAGTTAAAATAAATATTTCTCCAGATTTTATTTATACGTATTAATGATACAATGAATCTAGACACGACATCAAGTGAAGTGGAGAATCGAAAATGCTAAACATCAAAATTATTGAATGGACAAGAATGATGCTCCTAGATCTAATATAAACTTATATTACTCCTATGCCAATGCATGTTTCTCGACTGACACAACATTGTCTTAATTATATGAGGTATTATGATATTATAATAAGCTCGAGTTTGTTGTATTATTACAAATTTTGATGTTAGATTTGTTAGATCAAATTTAATTAGATCTCTATATCGTTAGATCAAATTCGTTCTTTTTTAAGTAATGACATGAACATTCTAAATCATCATCAACTTAACAATATTTACCATCTAACAACACTAACACTAAAGCTTGTAACAATACCACAAGCTCGAGCTCGTAATATCATTTGTCTAATTATATTTATCTTACTTTATATTCAGATATTTTGACAATTATTTTGTTATTTTCAATCTTCAATAATGATTTTTTTGATCAAACTAAAAAGCTAATTTACGTACATTCTATTGATAAACTCACTATTACCATTAGCAAATTAACAGAAAAAAAAAAAAAAAAGAGTATAGTTGTAAATACATGCCCAAAATGGATATTTAGGCAGCAATATATTCTGAGAAAAATTTCTACAGTAGATGTTTTTATATATATGTCCAGTTCTGTGGACACTTTATATACCTTATTTCTATTAAAAATAATTCTTAAATCAGAATGAAAGGACACATATTTTCTTGTGACAATCGTCAACCAATTTTGATGCCACGTCGAGAACTAGGAGAAAATATTTAATGGTCCTAAACTAATACATCAGTAGTTCTTACGGTAGTCAAGTACCAAAAGAAAAATTAAAATTTAGGTGAGGTGTATAATTCTTATAAAAAAAAAAAGATTGGACTTTGAAAAATAAATATAATTTGAGTCCGCTCATTACAAGTCTGGCTATGTTTAAAATATTGTACACTGACCGTATCTTTTCAATGATATTTAAATAAGTATATGAACTAATTATGATATACTCCCTCCGCCTTTAAATTATTGTTTTATTTTTTTTTAATTTGTCCGTTTCTAAATAATTATTTTATTTAAAATTTTTCTTTTTATAATATTATTTTTATCATTTTACTCTTACTTTTTCTTCCTACTTTAATTATAGGCATTAAAGTAAATTACACGTTATATCAATATTAATAATCAAGTTAATTTTTTTTTCTTAATTCGTGTATTGAGTCAAATATATAAGATACTCCCTTCGTCCCTTAATTATTGTCTTGTTTGATCAGGCACACGGATTAAGAAAAAATAATTGACTTGATTATTAATATTAGTATAATGTGTAATTTTCTTTAATGTCCATCTGTATGTGGTCCATAATTAAAACAGAGGAAAAAGTAAGGGTAAAATAATAAAAAGTGGTGTCCTAAAAATAAAAGTTTTTAAACAAAATAATTATTCTGAAACGGATAAAAAAAATAATAATAATAATTTAAGGTCAGAGGGAGTAATAATTTAGGGTCGGAAGGAAGGAGTAGTAATTTGAGACCACGGATATATATATATATATATATATATATATATATATATATTGATTTTTGTAAAGATGAGAATTGAGAGTGTATTTGCATTGCATGATGAAAGTTTAAATTTATTTTATTATTATAATGAAAGTAACATGCATGTTCACATGTAGGACATTGGGATCTAAAGAGGATAATCGTGGGGGCTATATATGCCAATTGCCAAGGGTGGATTGAACAAGTTGTATCACTTTCAGTAATTAAATACTCTATCATAGATTTGAAACATTGATTTTCCTGTCTTTGTCAAAATCAACTCGAATCTCATCAAGTGTTTATTGATTGGCCTTTTATACTTGATTGATTGATTGAAAACAATTAATTTGCACTAAGGATTCGTTTGTTTTGAAAATAATTATTAAGAAATGAAAATCTTTTATTTTCAGGGATTTAGTAATTTTTTTTAAAATTATTTCAGGTATTTGATAAACTCACCTAAACTAAAATGTATTATAACTCATCAATTTATATAAAATTTATAGTATTTATTAAAGAGTATTTGATACTGTTATGAACATTGGACATAACCGCTACATTTCAAAACTGTTGGACTGAATGGGGCGAGGTGGAGCAGCTCGGTAACTTATTTGACCGAAATTTTGGTTCATTTTTCGTTGACCTACTAAATATTTTATATTAATCACATTTTTTTAAGTTGTCAAACACCAAAAAAATAATATATATATATTATTATTAATTTTTTTTTCGTAAACAAATGGAGTTTTAAGACTGCATTGGGTTGAGGTGTACATTTGAGATAAAAAAGCAAATTCATTATCAGCAATATCCGGCCGAACCCTTTTTTTTAGAGCACGGCTGTACTTGTCAGATATTGACAATATATGCCTTACAAGATTCACGAAAAGTAGAGTTGAGGCTTTACAAAATGTGATGTTTTATATTTGATCTCTTCCCATGGCCCTTTAGTACATCAAAATATATATATATATATATATATATATATATATACTTTTTAATAAAATCAGTTAACTATCACAACTTATAAGGTTTTCGGGCTAGCTGTAGCAACATTCAATATAATTAACTTGTTGGGTTTTCTACCGCCACTCGTGGTCCTATCTGACTAAGGATTAGTACTGAACTTTTAGGTCCGGGGACACTTTTAGGAAATTAAAAAATATATATTATTAACTATTTTCGAGCTCGTATAAATTAACTAATGATATAGTAAATGTATTTGAGTTTAGATTGACTTCAACTAATTTTTTTATTTATTTTTTGCACTTTTACCAATGTCAATCTAACGAAACTTGAACAAAGACATATGTAACGGCTATAAAAAAAAAAAAAATGGAATTGTAATGCATGTCAAGAATTTTAGTGCCGTCAAACATTTTAACAGCCTACATGATCTATTAGCTTAATAAATGGATCAGATCAAATCCACATACTAAATAAATCTTGATCCAAATTAAAAAATTTAATAAATTGAATTGGATCTATATCATGATCCAATTACATCAACACAAAAAAATATTAATATCAAAATATATATATTTTTTAATGAAAAGCTAATCAATTTTTTTGTTGATCCAAATATATCAAAAAATTAATATACTAATTATAATACTTGGTAGAAGGTCTTATTAACACAACGTGTACCTGCTTTAGTAGTTAGTTAAGACAAAATCAAAGAATTGAATAAGAACGTACTTACGAATATTTATCAAGTTATACTTCATTCTTAGATTATCTAATAAGAAATTCATAGCACTATCATTCATTTCGATTGGTGAACGAGCGGCAAAAAAATTGTCGGGGTAGCGAGTAAATGACACCGGCCAACAGCCATTGGTACCCGTTTTGAACTCGAATTTAAGAACTCACATTCTGAACACCCCCATCACTTGTTGCTTTACTATTTTTGCTTTTAAATTGATGTGAATACATGACAACCTAGGTGCGAGAATATGTTTCGAACCTTAATTTGAGAGTAATTTTTGCAATAATATCTCGAAGATCACGAATTGGAAAGAAAGTACATGATGCATAAAACCTAGATTATAATTGGGGAAATATCACCATTATCTTCAAAAGAGAGTTTAGAGACAAAGTCACGTCTTACCACAGTCAACTTCTTCATCTTCAATCCTTGACGAGCGTTAAAACTTTTAATATGTGTTACAATTCCATCCACTTTTTTGTTTTTACGATCGTTACATTTATGTCTTTGATCGGAGTTACGTCACATTAACAATGATAAAAATGCAACAAAAAGATAAAAATAAAATTTGAGCGAAAGTATGGCCATGTTAGGGGCACAAAAAATTAAAAGATTTTAGCCACAAATTACTGTTATTGATTAGTTATATAATGTGCAAGTTTTGCCACCAAATAATAGAAAAATCAATCAACAAATGTCATTAGTAATTTTGTGACTAAACCAAAACATCACTCAATTTTATAATACCAGCCTCTCTGAGTCTCTGTCATACAATAAGACAAAACTTCAAGATAAAGACCAACAAGGAATATTTAACGGTAGAAATCGCATTCAAAGTAAATTCCAAACTTAAACAAATGCAATTAAATGCTTCGTTATCATATTTAAGTATCGGGAGCGGAGGTCTCTTTATGGTATTACATTTGTCCCAAAATAATTATCGTTTTAGTCATTTATATACCAATTAAAAAAGTTTACATAAAAACTGATCTCCCCTTATTTAAGTTTATTTATTATAGATAAGTTACATTAATATTTTGTTTCCTCTCAATTATAGTAAATAAAGATGGTTTTAGTAGAATATAGACAAATGTTTCTTGAAATTTTATAATAGTAACAGTAACATTTAGGGGAAGTTTATTTCCACTACAAATTTCACTTATCCACTATATTCATTAATATTTAATTAAATTAGTTATTGCTATGACACAATTGCCTTTTAAATACTTACCTTGTTTGATGAATATTTATCTAATGCTTACTAATATATTTTTTATTTTTCCTTATAACTTTAAATTTAATTTTTTTTAATTCATAATTTGTATTTTATTAATATATAATTCATTTCTCCCTTTTGTTTATTCTAATTTATCATTTATATTTTCTTTCTTATTTGTAAGTAAAAGAAACTAGGCATATGAATTATTTTCCTTTTAATTATTTAATTTCTTTTTTTGATTTTGTGGTTATAAAATTATTTATTTTTTAATGCATAATTAAATGTAATTTATTTGGAAAGACCAAAAAAGGAAAAAGAAAGTTACAAAAGGAAACAAAATAATTGATGATTGTTTTGATTTGAAATAAGGTGAGTTTAAAATACAATTTTGTCAAGACATTGATTAAATTAATTAAATGTTAATGGATGTAGTGGATAAGCTGATATTGTAGTGAAAATAGACTCTCCCTACACACACATGTATATATATATATATATATATATATATATATATATATATATACACATTATTAATTAATTATTGCATTAAACAAATACAAGTTTGGACAAAACTACCCTTAATTACTGACCTATATTAAGTTGACTAACAAAGTTACTTTTCTAATTATCTTTCAATGTTATTTTCCAATTCAAAGCATATTAAATGATAGAAAAATTAATATCATAAGAACATTTTTTGTCAACTGAAACATGTGATCTTTACTTATTGAAATAAAAAAATTTAAATTAGATTTAAAAGATATAATTGTATAAAACTAATTTAATAGTAAAATTAAATTGTGCTATAGTATCGTAAAGTTTTAATACATTGCCTACCTATAAAAATTGATTCTAAATATTAAATTTTCAATTGATTGAAGCCACGATAATCAATTCAACATCTACCATATTGCTATTATTGAATTAATTTTTTAATATAATATTGTTTAAATTAAGTTAAACTTTTTTATTTTAGTAATAAAATATCACATTATTCTAAAATTTTGAATGATAAATGCTTTTATGATTTTTTCTTATAATAAAACATGAAATGTGTCATAAGCATAATTGAGAAAATATATTTATTAAATCTAAATATAAATAGAAAAGGCAATATTAAATTGTTTGTTGATATGTTAGTAATTAAAAAGAAATTAAGAAATATATTAAATGGCAAGTAATTAATTAAGGGGTAGTTTTTTAATAATATATTAATTTAAAGTTGCAATTAATAATGTAGTGGATAAATAAAAAATATAGTAGAAATAGTCTCTTCCTAATATTTATTTTGGAACAAATTTTTTTTTTTGCTAAAACGACATTTATTTTGGGACAAAAAAACTTAGCTAAAACAACATTTATTTTGAGACGAAAGTAGTATCTCTTTTTGGGCTAATTGTAATTTGGTGTCCTTAAGGTTTATTCAAGTTACACCTAGGGGCCGACAGTTTTAATTGTTTGCACATAGAGGGCTTGCGTTTTATTGAATTTAAGAGTCTACATGGATGTGCGTTAAAAACTAGATAAAAAATGATCATGAGGCGTGCATGTGACAATTTATGAAAGTATTTTTGTCATTTTATCACTATATTCTATCAAAGACATCTAAATTGTTTAATCCAACTTTAGACCCACTTATTTTCGACCCCAAGTGATTGGTATATAAAAGTTAAGTTGAGTTGAATTGAGATCGACTTATTCCAATACTCGAACACTCAAAATAACTCTCTAATCCATTCTCAGACCTAGCTCTCTCATGAACCAACACCAACCTTCTTTTTTCTCGCTACTCACTGTTGTCTTCTCTCTAAATCAGACGCATCCATGCATTTACCTAATAGTCAAACCCAAACGATGTTTGCCTCTGTCGCTCTCTACAGATTTGGGCAAAAATCATCAAGATGTAACATTAATAGTTGTGGTGTTACCATAGTCATTGACATAGATTCATTTAAGTGATGCTCCACCACTACCAAAATGAAGCTTCATGTTACAAACGTATGATTGAGTAAGTTGTGTTAAGTAGCAGATTTAAATATACATGTTGCATGTTGAGATTGGGGGTGTTAATTTGAACCAATGAAATGCAATCACTATATAACCATTGATGATTACTATTATTATTCATTTGATCAAAAATAAAAGACTGAGATTAATAACATTAAGTGACTCACTTACTTAATCATTAATTGCATTATCTAACTAATCAATTAATCTCATCCTTTTATTTTGACCAAACGGAGAATTTAATAGTAATCATTAATGGTTAGTGAGGGAAAGTAACAATTGAAAACTCTTATATATATATATAGTCTTCTTGTATGAAAAATTTATGTCTTGTGCCTTCAGTCCTTAAGACTTGTATGATATTTATTTTATAGTCAGCTTTCAATTAATTTTGACTTCAATCACAAAACCGAACTTGAAACATCAACAAAAACCACATAATTGAACTGCGAAATCGAATTGAGTTGAATCATTGTGGTTCTATTCAGCTTGGTTCTAAACTTCAAATGGCTCATACCCCTAGACGAGATGATTATCGACTGAACTGTGAGTGCATTTTGTTTAGGAGAGAGAGAGATCCTATATGATCCTCTCTTTTAGAATGACCACTGCATTTGTATTTGTTAACTCTAAATCTAACTTATCTAGTACACATATCTAGTACACAAATGCACGGATATCTCTCTAATCCATTCTCAAACCTAGTTCTCTCTAACACTTAACACTAACCTTCTTCTTCCTCCCTTCCCCCTTGGTTTTCTCTTTTTACACATTACACCCACATACCAAACATGCAAACCTAAACCATTTTTACTGTCTCTACCTCTCTCTCTCTCTCGCTCTCTCTCTCTCTCTCCCCCTCAATGTCTCTCTCTCTTTCCCCCACGCTTTCTCTTTACATATTTGAGCCAAAATTACCAAGATTTGACTCCAATAGTTAGGATCTACCATGGTCATTAACAAAGAATCCAATCCTTAGGTGAGCCAAAATAACTTTGAAGAGAAATCGAATGGTTCTCATTGTCCCCCAAAAACTTAGTGTCTTTTGAATGATGCCCACGGGTACCCAAATAAAGCTTCATGCTATAAATTTTGAGAATGCATCAAATCAATTACTATTACGTACTGGATTTGAATGTACATAATGTATCAAGATGACCACCGATTGAATTGTGTGTGCATTTCGTGTGTGCTTCCCTCTCTCTTTTTCTGTTTACATGTTTAGTAGTTAGGATATACCATGGTCATTGACAGAGAATCCAATTATTAGGTGAGCCAAAACAACTTTTAAGAGAAATCGAATGATTCTCGTTGTCCCCCAAAAACTTAGTGTCCTTTGAATGATACCCACCGGTACCCAAATGAAGCTTCATGTTATAAATTTGAGAATGCATCAAATCAATCACTATTAGGGACTGGATTTAAATGTACATAGTGTGTCAACTGTCAAGATGACCACCGATTGAATTGTGTGTGCATTTCGTGTATGTGGGGGGAGAGAGAGAGAGAGAGATTTGCAATCCTCCCTCTTATGGAACGGACCACCAGATTTACGGTTACCAGCTCTTCTGTCGTTAGAAGTTAAATACAATATGTAAGTCTAAATCACAAAAATACCCATGGATTAGTGTACGTGCATGGAACATGACTATGTTTGCATCCAAAATCTTATAGAAATTCCACCTGAACACTAAGAGCCCGTTTGGTACAGCGTTTACAAAACGCAGTATTTTAAAAATGCAGCGTTTTAGAAAACGCAGTGTTTTAAAAACGGAGGTCTTTCCTGATAAATACGTTTGGGATATCACTTCAATACGCAGTTTTTTTTTCTAGGAGCGTTTTAAATTCTGCGTTTTGGGAAAAAGCTGGGAATTCCAGCGTTTTAAAACGCAGATTCGTTTTGAAAACGCTGCGTTTTTTGCCGCAGTATTGAAACACATTTTTTACAAATAAGCTGCGTTTTGGTCAAAACGCTCGACCAAACGGGCTCTAAATTGTATCGAAACTAAAACATTTGACCTCTATGTTCAAAAATTAAGACTAACGATACTTCAGTGAAACTTTGAGCAAACTTTGAGATATAAAATATAGTGTTAATTGCAATTTACTGCCCTATGGTTTGCTTACTATCACACTTGGGGGTATGTGATTTTAATTATTGCATATTGGAGTCTAAATTTGCATTTTTTGTTGGTGGAGAGTCAAAAGGGGGTTTCCATTAAGGTTATGTATCATCCACGTGCATTTTTGTTTGATTATTTTTGTGCTTGACATATTTTTTAATATTCTTGTGCTTAGCATGTTCTTCGTGATAGACAAAAATACTTTTAATAACCAAGTGTTAAAGGACAAAAATAACCCCCAAAGAAATATATGGATAGCAATTAGCACATGACGAGTTTTTATCTGAAAATTAACAAAAACCCCTTTTAATCCTTAATTGTAACAAAAATACGACCTTAAACTTTAATCTGCGAAAGTATAAAGTATAAACCATAGACTTTCAAATGTGACAGTATGCAAACAACATGGCTGTAAAGGTAACTAAGCTAAGGCCTTTGTTCTTTTATTTTGTTTTACACCTTTCTCCCAAAAGGACAGCAGAATCACAAGAAGTACGTTTCTGTCACTTTTGTCCACTTCCTTCCCCAACCTTCATCCAATCATTTTCTTACTACACACACACAGTAAGAGAGAGAGAGAGAGTAATTCCGCAATCAATCCGCGGGCATCATATAAATAGCACTCAGCGAACAACAAACGAAATATTACTCACTAGACTCGTTCATTCACAAACAGAGCGCGCACACCCACTCTCTCTCTCTCTCTCTCTCTCTCTCTCTCTCTCTCTCTCTCTCTCTCTCTCTCTCTCTCACACACACACACACACAAAAAGAGAGTTGTCTCAAATCTGATTGTCAAAGTCCCGCAAGGAAAAAGCTGAGCTTCTTTCTCCGGCCTGTACCTGAAGATCCACACTTGCAGTAAAAAGGTCTCTCTCTCTCTATACATATATATATATATATATATATATATACACACACACACATATATATATATATGCTTATGCATGTGTGTATGAGTATGTATAAAACGATCACAAAAACCGCACTTGTCGCTGTATGTGTGTGTCTATGTCACGAATAACGTCCGTTGTTAATTGAAATTATGGCCGTAAATTAGGAAATTCTATTTGAAATGGCGGGATTTTATGGCCGTAAATTAAGAAATTCTCTTTGAAATGGCCGGATTTTTGCTTAAAATTACTCTTTCCAATTATAAGTTTAGAACTTTGTTTGTATACATGGTTCTGGCTTGAAATTCTTTACAAGCCTCATATTTGTTTCAAATATTGCTTCAAGGTCAATTTTGGCAGCTAATTTACATGTTCGTATCTGCTAATCAATCAATGACAGCTCAGAATTCAGTTTATGATTTATTTATTTTCTTACTTTTTAAGTTAATTGTAATCTGTTCATATAAATTAGCCTCCAATTTCCATTTTGTAGCTTATATTATACATATATAGAACGTTACCCTTTTTTTTTCTGTAAGATTTGACGTTGATTCTGTACTGTAGTCAATAAAGTGTAACAAATACTGAAATACACTAAGATACTGATTTAGCAGGTTTGAAATTGTAATTGATTTTTGCCCTTGTAGTGATTTTTTATTTACTTTTTTGGATCAATTGTAATATAGATTAGCCACTAATTCGATCCCATGTACGTATAATATATATATATATATATATACACACACATATATATAAATGAACATTACTACAATTTTTTCTCTGAAGATTCCACATTGATTCTATCCTGTAGTAATAGAGAATTACAAGTACATTAAATTACTGATTTAGCAAGTTAAATACTGTGATTACAACAACATTCTTCTGTCCTTTCTTTCAATTTCTTTGAGTTGTGTCCTAATCCTAGATCCACTCACACACACACACACACTCACAGTATTGAGTATATGTGTGATGTGGATAGGATTAGTAAGACTCGCTTACGTTATTTAATTTGGGAACTTATTTGTTAGAAACTTTTAACTAAGATTATATTTTGTATTTAAGGTTTGTGAGATTTGAAGAAGGCCTTTAGAGGAGACAAGTTTGAAGAAGAAAATGAAGAATTCTGTATCGGACCATGCTTTTTTCATTGAGAGTGAAGATGAAGATGAAGAGAAGGAATCTGATAAAGGTGAAGACGATGGGAATGATTCTGATTATTCGAATTATTCAGATGATATCCAGCCGCAGAGAAAACCCAGTTCCTTGAATCCCTCATGGCCTCAAAGTTACAGGTATGCCCCTATCCTTTCATTACCTATGTTCTTGATTCACGCAACTGGAATTTATCCTACTTGGTCTTTAAGATCTTCCCCTGGTGTGTGTGTGTGTGTGTGTGTGTGCAGGTTACATGAACTGTGACTATTACTAGCGTGGTTGAGATTGTGAATATATGACTTTCTATTCATGCAGAATTATTAGGAAAATGTTGGAAAAAGTGAAGTTTCTATTACTTCTTGTCCGTCAAAAATTACAACATTCAAGCTGTTTAAAATTGTTTCTAGTTAACATGTTTTGCTTATTCTGTTTCTGTTTACATATATGATATATCTAACTTTTTCTTAAAATGTTTCAGGCAATCTATTGATCTTTATAGTAGTGTACCATCTCCAAGTCTTAATTTTCTGGGGACTCCTAATCTCTCGCGATTAAGCAGCTCATTTCTGTCCTCATCACTTACAAGAAGACATACTCCTGAGGTATTACCATCCTTGGCTAAACCTCTGTTACCACCACTAGCAGATGAACAACCGCCGCAGCAAAGACGTAGTTCTCATTCTCTACTTCCTCCAAGGAGACCACCTGTTAAAAGATTAGCACCGGACCAGAAATCTTCCAAGGTCTCACATGAACTTCCAGTGTCTCAACAAAGCTCATATGGTCAAGCTGTGCTTAACGGTATATCAAGAACCTCTATACCCTGATAAAAGTTAAGATAATTAAACTGTTGAATCTACCCTGCTTGATTGACAAAGACTGTATTTATGTTTTGGACACCTTGCAGAAGATTAAGCATATTTTTCTTAACAGTCAGATGTTGGTTAATCATAATTTCTAAGTTCTAATATATAATTAACTGAAGCTTTTTGTGGAGCATCTTGTTCTTAAAAATGTCCATCTTTCTAGAGCTTGGTTGTGTGTGATGGAGTGTAATACAATCCCGTACCAACAAAACAGAGAAGGGTAATTAATCTACAGCTTGTCGATAAATTCTAGCCCAAAGATTTTAGAACAGGAAAGCGAAGGCAGTTGGGAAGTCTCATAAAAAGGAGGGCCATTGCCCCTTTGAATCGTTAGTTTTAGCTTTAGATATCTAAACTTAAGTCCTGCTCCACACCTCCACCACATCTCCCCCAAAAAAAAAAAGGGAAAATTGTGCCCTATTCTCATTTGATTCTGCAAGTCCAATCAGTTTCAGAATATTGGAGTATGGAGTAAAATTGTAATGAACACGGAAGTAGTAAGATTATTAGTGCCAATTCTGCCTCTAAACGAGCACCTCAATGTTAAAGTAAGATCTGGAAAGTAAACGAAAGCAACTGAAAGTCAGTTGCATCTGAACTTTCCCGTATGCATCACTTATTGAATAATCTGAAAATGGATATTTGATAATTATAATGACCCGTGTGTGTGATGGATCCATACAGGCGTGAATGTTCTTTGTGGAGTAGGAATCCTTTCTACTCCTTATGCAGTCCAACAAGGAGGATGGGTTGGGCTCTCTATATTGTTAATCTTTGCAGCTCTTTCTTTCTACACTGGAATCCTCCTCCGTTACTGCTTGGATAGTCAACCTGGTCTTGAGACTTATCCCGACATTGGCCAGGCTGCCTTTGGCTCCTTGGGACGTGTAGCCATTTCAGTAAGTGTTGTTAATTTCTTTGCTTCTTATTCGGTTTTGATTGTTTAAGAGAAGATATCAAATGTTGATAATAATAAATTTTGCAATTTTCTTTACTTTATCTCTCACCTCCTCTCTCTTCAAGTTTTGCTGACCTTCAACTCTAGACTTGTAAATTGAACATTATAAGTTATGCCGACTCCAAGTAGTTGGTAGAACTGTTGAATTTAGCTTACCATGTTTTTTTGGCCAATTTTATTTTTTCTTACGCCTAGAAAGTAGATCTGAGGTGATGATTTTACCGGTTTCTTATTGATCTAAATTCTGGATGGGGGGAACATAAATTACAGAAAAGTATATTTTATCATCTGAATTCCTATAATATTTTATTTGAAATTACATAGAAGTTGTTTGTTCAAAAATGTGGTAGATATGTTTAAGAGATCAGTAGAGACATAGTATAGCAGCCAGGTGAATGATTATGGAATGCACTACTTGGCAATATGTTGCCCCCATTTTTTCTGTGGAAAATCTTGGGATCTTCACTCTCTGTCAGCCTTCAAGATTGGACCTGTTACGGCCGGAGAAAATTCAATAGATGATAAAGTCTTTTTAGTAAATTTCATTCAGCGTAGAGGGATGTGGTTCATGAAATTAAGAAAGTACACTAAACTCAACACAACCTTTGTCCAATTACTTGGGTGAAAATGTGATTTATTATCATTGTTTCTTTCTCTTACATCTAATACACAACCAAACAGGGAGGATGTGGAATTCACATAAATCTTAGTTGACTGGTTAAGGCTCTCTGTCCTCATTAAGAGAACTTAATTTCAAGCCCTCCCACCACGTTGGTTGAGGAAGGCCTCTGATGATTTGGCATGAATGTCTGGCCTACGTATGGGGCAACCATGTTTCTCTTTACAAACCACTAGTTATAGCTTTCCTAGGTAGTAGGAAGTGAGAAAAGGCAACTGTTTCATGAATCTGTAGTAAACTCATTATCTGACAGTTGCTACCGAGGCTCGGAATGAAAGGGTCTCTTCATTGCTTTTCAAATTATCCAACCTATATTACATTAAGTTCAAATTTTGCACTATGCCTGGTTTCTGATTAGCTGTTTTTTTTCTGTTGTTTTTCTGTGGCTGCAGATAATTTTATACGTGGAGTTATATGTAAGTACAAGCTGGCTCAAGTGAGGGTTTCTTTGTCCGTATTTAACTCTTTTCAGATTGTGTGGTCCTGTCAAAGTTAAATTTATTTTTTCTAACCAAGCATGCATGAGATCCCTACGAAACAAAGTAAATGATTAAAGATTAAAAAAAATGAAATGGGACACATTACATGAGATTCCGGTGGGACCCAAGAATATTATGCTGGGTCCTAGAATATGGAAATTGGAACCTATCCACTTTAGTTTGACTTTTCTGTCAGACAATTGAAACTGCTAGTGCTAGTGGGTATTTCACATGGTGCCAGCATAATAAACAGTTTTCATTATAGTCTCTCTTGGAGTGAGAAATCTAGATCCTGTTTACTTCTTGATGTCTGAAAATACAGGCCATGACTACTCTGTTTCTATGTTATGATATGGAAGAAATATAGTTAGTATCTTCATTATTTAACCAAAAGGTGGGAACAATATTACAATTACCATACCCTTCTCACTGTTGTTATATGCTGTTAATTCTATCTTCGACTATCTACAAGAACCCACTCTGTTCCCCTCCTAGTGTTACACGTTGCCAAGTTCCGTGGGACCTAGCTGTGCAGCTAAATTCTGTGAGTTCCGCATGGCTTTATGCCTTAGCTGTTCCTGGTTTTACTTGATATTTGATTCGGGGCATATTATGTGAACAGAATTACTCCATGTGCCACTGTCTTCTATGTCTATCAGGCGAAGGCCTTGCATGCATAATGCTTTCCCCACCTAAAGTTTATCATTAATTGTCATCTGGCCATGTCAATCTTCATACATACAGAGATAATCTCATGAACCAAATTTCAGTCTTACTACAGAAGTCCAATCACATAATCATGTTTGTGTACTCTTTTCATTTAGTTGTCTTTTTAGCAACTTTATGGGATGTGAAGACTAGTCAAAGATTGTTACCATATTAAACTATTGTTTTAATCAATAAACATTCGTTGCGTAAACTGCATCGAAGCGGTTATATTATACCCAGAAAAAATTTACCTGCCCTGGCAAAATGAAATAAGCTCTGCCAAGCATTAAAGTTCTTTAAACATTTGTTTTGAATTTGAATGTGCCTCTAAAATTTTCGTTTGAGTATAAAGTATAGGTGTGATTCAGAGTGGAAATGGAACATGAAATGCACTTTATTTGGTGCTTCTTTAATCGTAAAAAGTTGTATATAGGGAACATTATCCAATACACTGCCTTATCTTAATTTCTGTTCTACATATAACCCATTGAAAATGGGATCACTTATGCTTTCTCATTATCTTTTCAGGCTTGCTGCGTTGAATATATAATCTTGGAGAGTGATAACCTATCCTCTTTGTTTCCAAATGCACATCTAAGCTTCGGAGGATTTGTAATAAATTCCCACTATTTGTTTGCAATAATGACCACTCTTGCTGTACTTCCTACAGTTTGGCTTCGCAACCTCAGTGTTCTTAGTTACATCTCCGGTGAGTATAATAAGTTCTTCGTATATAATTTAACATATCCTAAGCTCTAGCTCTTCTTACATGGAAGTTTTTTGATATTTAATGGATCTGAATGCACTGAACTCTAAATTAATTGTTTGGGGTTTGTTATGCTTACTTTTTAACAGCTGGGGGAGTTATCGCGTCTGTTTTGGTGGTGCTTTGCTTGTTTTGGCTGGGCTTGGTGGATCAAGTTGGTTTCGAGACAAAAGGCACAACTACCTTGAATCTCTCCACTCTTCCTGTTGCCATTGGACTTTATGGTTACTGCTACTCTGGACATGCAGTCTTTCCCAATATCTATACGTCAATGGCGAAACCTAGCCAATACCCTTTAGTCCTCTTAGCTAGGTAAAATTTTGATATTCACTTATCAAGTCACTACAAAACTCTGTAGTTAATACTCTATTATACTGTCTAGTATTTTGACTCTTGATAGATATATGTTTCTAATTTAAACTCAAACATGCCACAAATATTTTATGCCTGCATGTTTTGTTAAACAAATGCTTGAGCTTAATATACTCTTTAATTGGTAATCTAAAGTCTAAGTCAAAGAAAGATAACCATTAGCTTCAACAGTGTGCATTTCAATGTAAAGCAATTTTTGAAGCATGCATATTACTTTCATTTATTGTTATAGTTTGTATGTGACTAGAAGTCTATTCTGTACGCAGTTTTGGAATTTGTACTTTTCTCTACATTGGAGTTGCTATAATGGGATACCTAATGTTTGGAGAATCAACACAGTCACAGTTCACTCTGAACATGCCCCAAGATTTGGTTGCCTCCAAAATTGCTGTGTGGACTACAGTCGTCAATCCATTCACCAAATATGCTTTAACCATTTCTCCTGTGGCAATGAGTCTGGAGGAATTGATACCGTCAAACCATCTCAAATCTCACATTTATGCCATCCTCATTCGAACAGCGTTGGTGATCTCTACTCTGCTTGTGGCCCTCATTATCCCCTTCTTTGGTAAGTCTTCACACTATGACTGATTTTATCGTTCTTCATGCTAATTTCTTTCACTATCTAGGATATCTTCAATTAACACTTCAATAATTCCATTTTCAGGTTTAGTTATGGCATTGATTGGATCCTTACTAACAATGCTTGTAGTAAGTTCTCCTATTCTTTTTCTTTTAACGAATTTCTTTTCTGTTTTCTACATATATTTTGTAAAATAAAAAAAATAAAAAACATTATCATTTTAGTAACTTAACTGGCAGTGCAGTTAGATCATACTAATTAAATTTTCTTTTGCAGACGTTGATACTTCCTTGTGCTTGTTTCCTGAGCATTCTAAGGGGGAAAATAACACACTTTCAGGTATGGCCTAACATTGACCTATGGGAAACTGATGTCAAACTTTTCAATAGTACCCCAATAAAGAAGTGTGTGCACTCGCCTGCATATTGGGTTCATTGGGGCCACAAAAACAATTTAGCAGACACCCAAAAGAGTATATAAATATGTGCAATATCTCTAACTTTTATTCTGTTTCTATTGTGCAGGGATCACTTTGTATCTTGATTATTGCAGTCGGCATTGTCTCGTCAGCTTTCGGGACGTATTCAGCCCTGTCTAAAATCATTGAACAATTGGGCTAAATGTTTTTGTATTATCTCCGATTCTTAGAGATGTCTTTCACATGTAAACTTTCATCTTTGCATGGTGAGTGTTTACATAGGTTAGTTTCTGAAAATTTTGTGTTTGAGCACCCTGTGTTCTTCCATCTATTGTTGGGACAAGACTTGGGTTGAGTTGAGTTGAGTTATATTGTGCCTTGTATTAGTTTAAGTTAAATTGAAATTGAAATTTCTCACGTCTCGATTAGGAAGTTACTGCTATTGTAGACCAGAATGAGTCGGCTTATTTTACTGTATTTTGGTAACGTTCGTCGTCTCGTTTACCTCAATTTTTTGTGAGATTTCTTGATGTGTTGGATGTTACAATGTATGTTTAAGGTAGTGAAATTTCTTTATAAACCTAGGAAATGTCTCTTAAAATACCTACCATTTTAACGTTTCATCGGCCCTACTCTGTGTTTCTCAGTCCCGAGCTTCTTTAACTGTCTGTCCTTAATGAGCTATATTTGTTATGCTATCTTCCTTTTCAGCTTATACTACTTTTTTGGAATGCTGTTAAAGAATCTTAAAAAGTGTTGCTTGCTAGTACATGAAACACAAGTTGACCAGTCAATTTGTTAGTAGTAAATAAAGCAACAAAATGTGATTTGAAGAAGGGAATTAGCCCCAGTCGTCCAACACTACAGGCTTGTTTGAACAGCATGCCTCATGCTTGTTTTAGTAATAAAAATTTTAGTCTTGGTGTTATCCTTGCCCGCTTATTCGTGCATATACTTTGTCATTAAACTTCTAAGATATACTGTACAAGATAATTCGTTCTCGTTGCAGAATGGTTAATAGTTTAAGTGATTGAGAATAAGGCTGAGTTGAGTTTAGTATGTACAATATATAAAAGGAGGATAAGTATTGGTTTTTTGGACTCTTCACTCTTTTGATCTTTCTCTGTTTTACCACTTAATAACCATTAGACAATTTAATCTCTAAAGTTTTCACAACTTTCCCTATTTCCATATTCCCTTCGACCAAAATAAATTATAGTTTCATTTGAGCTTTTCCCATTAAACGAAATCAAATTATTCTAAACCCGAAATTGAAGAAACTGAACTACAGTGTGTTTTGGTTTTGATTTTTAATTTTATAGCAACAACTCATAAAAAAATTTAGCTCAAAATCAATGAAATCATCACTGTGCACACCCCTAGCACAAGTTACTCACCGTCATGTCAAATGATCAGCCGACAGTCTAGGGAACGATTTGGTAGTTAAGATTAAGGCCGAATATGATTAAATATTAATAAGCCGATGTTTGATACATAATTGACGGTCAGGACTAATAGCACGAGCTATCCGGATAAAGTCCTTATCCCTTGTAATAATATCGAGGGAGAGTGTGATATTATTAGTGTTCTCGCTAAAAAAAAAAAACGTGACTAACATTTTTAATTTTAAAATTATCTCGATATATAAGTAAGGATTAATAGCTAGACACTAACAGCACCACCAGGATTAATAGCAGACACCAATAACACGAAATTAATAATACTAAGTATCTTTATCTAAATACCAAACAAACCCTAACTATTAGTAACATCATGTCTCCCCCTATTGGCCTTACTTTACCATTCCCTTTCACCATAGGCATAGAGTAACAGTCTTGCCCACAAGGGGACATGACAGACTCCTATGAGCCACCACCCATTAATTTCAGACCTTTGCAAACACAACTGAAAATTTTCGCAGTCAACCAATCACTTTTGATTTTGTCCTACTTTTCACCCGGCGCGGCCCCACCTAGGAGTTTTTAATAAAACAACGCCGCACGTGCCCATCAACTTCCCCTCCCTTGTCATCTACCTCCCTTCAAAGTTCAAATCCGCCGTCAACAATGTCCCAAAGGCCAAAACCACCCCTCTCAGGTTGTTACAAATTTCGTTATGCACACACACACACACACGCACGCACTTTCGTTCGCTCTCCTCAATTCAACATCCCCGCCATCCGTACATAAATCATGTATATCGCATTACGATCACTAACTCCACCAATCAAACCTTTACACACAACAAGGTCAACTTGCATTCAGTTTGACCGAACTGTGATTTCTATCTGCAATTCAAATTCATTAATGAGCTTCAAATTCGGTTTTGCAAAAAGGAGTGAGTTAATAATTGAACGAGGAGGGATTAGGGCGTTAACTAGTTATAGGGAGGGAGGAGGAGGGTCAACACAAGAACTTGAGTCATCTTCCCCTGTTTCGGTTGAGCTGGAACAGATTTTCAATGAAGCCCAGTTCGATCGTGTGCTTGCCGACGCTCAACAACTCGATGAATCTGTTGTCATTCTATGGTATGCCATCTCGGTTTTATTGGGCTTTTGATTTTTTGAATTTTATTGTTTAGTTTTGAGTAATTTTAAGTTTTTTGTTGTTTTCAAAGTTAAATACTTATTAAGTTTTAAATTTGAATATATTTTGTATTCAATCAGATTATGTTTTCATTCAAAAATTATTACACCCTCCTTCCCGAAATGAGTGCCCATTTTGTAATGAAGTTAATAAATTCACCTTTGCCTATTATCATGTCCTAATATGCACTTGCAATGCTATAAGGTTGACAACAAAGTTATTTACGTATATGAGCTATTAAAACGGCTTAACAGTCATCTTCATTAATTTTCTTAATGGACATTCATTTTGGGACGGAGGGAGTAGATTTGAGTTATTCATTGTTGTTGTTTTTAAGATGGAGATTAATTTATGGATGCTTGTTGTATTCGTGTGTGAAAATGTTCGCAATATCTCACCAAATGCTGCTTGGCTTGGCTTTGCTTTGCTTATTGCTGCTATAAAAAGAGTAATGTATGGAACATATTAAACTCAAACTTGATCACACAAAGTTGTGTATGTCTTTGCTGTTGCATTGATAGTGACATGAGATGCTCTGCAACACAAGCTTGATGAATGTGTGTTACGTAGATGTCATGCACACCAATTTCAAAGTAACCTTATCCAATACAATACAATCCTTATTCAGTTTAAGTCACTAGCTAGAAATCTCCACCTTGGCTTGTACTGATGAAGTCTTGCTCATGGTGGCGGATGAACGTGGTATTGGAGTCATTGGTTCTTATAATGAATCTTGAAGTCATTTTTTTGTGATTGGGCATTCGTTATGGTCTGAAATTTTAGAGGAAAAATATGGTCGAAAGAATGATTTCAGCCCTCGTTGCATACCTCTTCTAGTCTACGTAGGTTACTTGGAGGTGCTAAAGAGTATGGAGCTTTGCCAACTATGATTGAGATTGAGATAAATATGTCCTTTAGGAGCGTGCATTTGGTGCCATTCAGTTACCTCTTCCTGATGGAGTTTTTCCAGAAGTTGCAGCTGATGTTAGCAGCAAGTTTATGGCTCTAATGGTAGAGATCTCTCACAGATTGACTTTATTTGAGCAAAGGCCGGCTCCTTATGTCCTCCCTTATTTAGGGCAACGCTGGTTGTCCCCCTTATGTTATATTGTTTTGTCTATTAATAAAATTTTGCAGGGTGCCGGCCCTGTTTCCCTAAAAAAAAAAATACCATTCAATTTTGTTATGTTCTTTACCTCCTTTGTTTGATCATTTTGTTGATTACTACTCTTGGTAGAGAAAATTTCTCTTCCATGGAACATATAAAAGCATCATTAAGATCTACGGAGTTGAGGAAAAGGTCTATAAAACATTGGGGTGAAAATCAGGTTCATGGCTTGGTTCCTTGTGTAAAAATGACTAGAGAGTAGTAGACTAGAAAAAGGCGAATCTCACTACTTTGAAATGAAAGGGCAATGAAAGCTAATTGTAAAAAAGTCAAAAGATGAAAAAAATGATAATGCCTCAAGTATTGGTGGTGTTGCTGTTTTCACTGAAGAAATTTTGGTGTCGTTGAAAAAGTCCTCTTGATATCAAGTAATTCAGTTGCTGATGCTTGGATTCTTTATTCAAGGCGTACCTGTCATGCTTATCCTGATAGGGATAGGTTTACTCCTAAAAATCAATTGATGCTGGAGCGGTGCCAACGGAAGATGGCATGGCGTGTAAGGTTGGCCCTGTTGGAATAGTTTGAATATGTGTTGCCGGGACGTAATTGTTAATATTTTGTAGGATGTTCAGCATTTTCCAAATTTGAGTAGAAGTCCTATATCTCTGGGTACCTCTTTGTCCATAGGGTTGTAAGAATTGGGGTAAAGTTGGAGTTTCATATGGTTCTTGTCTAGTGATTAAGGGAAGATTGATTAATAGCCCCATTGCTTATTTGTTTTCGTATGTACAAAAAGCCCCTGCTTAAGACTAGCAACAGTTTTGCTCTTGTATCAGCATTTTGATGAAATCTAGATTCACATAGTGCCTTTTTTCGCATATCGGTCTTGGGCATATGAGTGAGGGAGGAATGTCTATTCTAAGCCAACATGGTTTTGTTACACGGTTAGAAGACTTGGAAGGTTGACTTCCCCTGAGCATTGTGTTTAGAGCAAGCAATCTAAGAGTAACTGCATAAAAGTGTTTTAAGGATAAAGGGGAAAGTAGATTATATCCATTCATGTCTTTACAAATCCATACTTGTACAGTCTAACGGTGGTTCTCAGTCCTTGTTGGCTTCATTAATACTTGCAAAGGAAAGCATGCGTGTACTTGTTGAAGCACAAGAATGAAGCATTCCATACTTTCAAGAGCTGGAGAGTGCTTATTGAGAATCAAACAAGTAAGAAAACTGTATGGCACTGAACATCTAACAGTTTTGGATTTAGAAAGATTAGCGCAATGAGTTACCAAGAGTATTGTAGAGATAGACACTCCACCACCAGAGAAAACACACCACAAACTTGGATCTTGGAACCAATGAGTAGGACTCTTTTGGAGGGCACGTTTGGGTTGAAGGAATTGGCGAGGAGCTCCTCTTGGTAAATAGATACAAGTGAAAGGGAAGGCTCATTGAGATATGGTGTAATATATTAATATCCTATCGGTATTTCAATTTCCAAATATTTTATTTCTTGTTTATGTGCTCATGTTGATGATCTAAACTTGGGTGGAGGGCACTAAAATGCTGGTGATGTTTATGGTATAAAGGATTATGTGTTGTGCCTTGTTGAATCTACAATGCTTAAAATTCTTAATAGCAGAGCTGTTAATTGTAAAATTTGTTATGTTCACCCAAGAAATGTGTGATACAGCAAAAGACCATGATATTAGTGAACATATGGAGCTTGAGATTTGAAGTTTAGAAGAAAGTGTACTCCAGTTCAACCTTATCAAATCAAGTGGACAAATATAGCTTCTTCAAGAGATTGGTGTCCTGGAGGAGTAGGAGCAATAAAGTATTGGGATTGGTAGAAAAAATAGGCACATAGGCGTATATGCAAAATCATGTAGAGAATGTTGTAATTCAGGAAACTGCTAGTCACTGGGAGGCTATTGCTAGTTTTCATTTTGCACAGTGGACTATTGCTACGAAAATTTTAGGCTCTTCACCAAATCAAATTTGGGAGATTTTGAAACCCCCTAAAGACAATAGATAATTGATTGAGGATGGATCTTCACAGAAAAAGAAAGAATCTCAGGCACTGATAGCAGTTGGATTCATCAACGCATGGTTAACTGTAAAGGGATTTAATAAGAAAAAGGTATTAAATTTGATGCATGTTTGTCAAACACGTCGTTTCCTTGTTATGGTTGCCTTTTTTGACTCAGAGCTTGAACGACTAATTTTCAAGATAGCTTTCTTCCATGGTGAGCATGTAGAGATCTGTATGCATCAACCAAATGGCTTTGCACTCCACGACAATGAAGATCATGTTTCTTTGCAAAACAAAGCACTATATGATTTGAAACAACCGATGAACCAATGGTATGATCATTTCAACACATTATACTTCGGTTATTTCTGTGACAGCTCTAAGTTGGCCCAAGAAGCTTCTATGTACATGGTTCAATTTGTGTTTGTGGCTCCGTTTAGATGACAAGCTCATTTTCACCAAAGACTATTTCAGATCAACCAGGTTGAAGGCTTTGCTTAGTGGTGAATTTGAAATAAGGATCTAGGTGTGGCAAAATGATTTGTTGTACGGAGATCCGCAAGTAAAAAAGCACATGCAAATTGCTCTCACAGGAAATGTAATTTTACAAGGTAACAGAATGCTTTGACGTGGAGAACTCAAAAGCCAGAGAGTATTCGTTGGGTAGCCCCAACATACACATACAGCTGCTTGTCACATGGGAGCATGTCTCATGTTCCTTATGCCAGTGCAGCTGGTACATGTACAGCATTGCGTTCACCCGACTAGATATTCCACATGTCAGTTTTGTAAGAATATATATGGTGCATCCTAGAAAAAGTCCATTGACAGGTTAATGGATCATTAGTTATTTGAGAGGTATTTTAGATGTGGGCTTGGTGGGGAGTGGAGTTATTGGATATGTAACTCCAATTGCACAGGGGATTTGGGCAGGAAGCGATCTGTGACACATTATTGCTTTGTCTACTACCAAGTTGGCTAGGTGAAGTAAAAGGCAGCAGTGAGAGCAGTGAAAGAAGCAAAAGTTTGTCTAAATCAAGGATTTCGAATTGGTAAACTCCTACTGTGATAGATCATCCATGGTCATAAGCTTTAACCAAGCCACATTAAATCCTTGTGTTCCGTTATTGCTTCTTTTAGAACTTTTCTAGACCCTGTAGTGCGGAACCCCGTGCTAGGCCGCTCTTATAGATGGAAAATATGAAATATTGAGGTATGAATATGAGAAGAGATATCAAATATGAATAAGGCAACCAAGCATGGCAAGAAAACCATCTAGATGAAGAATCACCTGGGTGAGTTATACATCAAAACATGCTGAAATTTTTTCTTGTTTTGGTGCTGAGTTGCTTGAAATTTTCGAATTATCTTGTAACTCTGCTCTTTATTTGAGTAAATGCTCAGTAGCTATATATTTGTCCCGAGCTTGTAACTATGGCTGGCCGTATGTCTAAGTTTCAACACCGGTTATTGAGACTATTTTAGGCTCCAAAATTCTGGTACTTGGCTTGTATGTATGTGCAGTGTGTATTTTCTTAATATAGCTTTACAATGTTCCAAGAAAATCTGCTATGTGAATCCACATTTCGAGGGCAAATCATGATCCAGCCATCTAGTCTTCGTCCTAATATAAGGAAGGGAAAAAAAAGATTGAGTTAGAAAAAACGAAGTAATAGTGTTCCCTTAACCGGGGAAGCAGCTCATCTTTTGTCAAAGTCAATGCCCTTGTTGTTTGGCAAGGGAGACCATAGGTAGTGAGGCGAAAAGTCTAGACAAAAATGGCTCTGGATCTAACTCTGGCTGTATGTTGAGAGGAAGTATTCTGCTGGACTTCAGTTTAGCGACTCATACAATATGGCATATATGTAAGTATGCTTTAATGTAAACTTTTTGTATTCATGATCCAGTTGGAGTGCACGCAATTGTTTGTAGTTTATTTTCCATTTTCTTGTTAAATTCCAATTGGTTTTTATCGTATCTTTCATGCATCCATATAGTGTTGTTGTATACTCCTTCCGTCCCAAAATGAGTGTCCCTTTTTAGTTTATTTTGCATAAATTAAGGAAGCTGACTTTTAGGCCATTTTAGTAGTGCATATACATATATACCCTCAGTGTCCAGACTAAACTATTGCAAATGCATATGGGGACATGATGGATAGCAAAGGTGAATTTAGTAACTTCGTAGAAAAAGAGACGCACATTTTGGGACAATTTTTTTTCAAAACGGGACACTTAATTTGGGATGAAGGGAGTATTTGCTAATTGTTTTTAAATCTTACTTTTACAAAAGAAACTTCATTCGAGTTGAATGTCATCTCAGTTGTTTGACTATGTAGGATGGCAAGATGGTGCAGGAAATGTATATATTTGAAACCGAAATTGGAAAAATTGGCTGCTGACTATTATCCAAGGTTAGATTGATTTTTTCTTCCATCTATTTTACCGTTATAGTTCTTCCATTATTGCTCATTGTTGGAAAGTTTATTGCACCAATATGAATATTATTACCTTTCTTCATTATTTTCTGATTAACAATGTTAAGAAATAAATCCCTAGCCTAATCCTTTAGATGTACGTAGCACTTCAACTTTAGGTCTACCAGACTAGAGGTGGCTTGTCCCGGTTATTTTTGGAAATATTATTTTCTTTAATTTGTATGCTTAGGTGTGCATGAGTCTGCATCTATGCCTCAACAAATTTGTTCTTTGCTCCTGCAATTTCTATTTTGGTCTAATAATTATAAAATTATGTGTTGAGACAGGACACGATTTTATTGCATTGATGTTAATAATGTTCCGCACAAGCTCGTGGTTCGTGCAGGAGTCACTGTAAGTCTCCTAATGCTAAAGTTGCATTGCTATTGGATATTAACCTTTATCTTCAGTAATTATTCAACATGTAGAGTTTCACTTTTCAACAAGACTCCATTTTCGTGGTGAGAACTTATTGATGTTGTTCAACTTGTGTGAGGTTTAAATAGATTTGTCTCGTAAGAACTACCTATTTTTGTAAGTCAAGAGATAGTTCTGGTATTGATTTGCTGCTTCGTGGGTACTGGTATTCCCCTGGCAGACCTACTGCTGATTAACTGCTTTCTCCTTACGTCAGCATTTTAGATTTATTCTTTGCTACCAGCTGCATCAAAAACTATGTGTAAAGCTTTATGATAAAAACAAAATGAGCAGTTCTAGTAAGAAAACTCTACAACTATTCAAATCGCCATTTCACGAATGCATCCATTCTCTCATCTATATAGATATTGTCCAATCCCTATTGGCTGATCTTAGGACCTGTGAGAGCGTCTATTCAAACTATCTTTTGAGTTGCAACTGGAAGTTATTTGAGCTTGGTTTATCTGCAGAAAAACTTGTCGATAAAGACTGACGTTTAATTAAACATTTAGTAGAAGGACTGCAGACCTGCTCTAACAATTAGACCCAAAAAAGAAGTCGGGGATTCAATAGGATACTACTCTATAAAGATGAAGGTCTTGGAAGGGTGCAGTGGACTGCAATTGGATGATTGTTCCCTTATTCTAACCCTTGAGGCCTGGTTGTTGTGCAAACCCTTTTGACTTGTTGACGTTACTGGCAAAACATTCTTCTGGCTGACCTCTCATTTACCTAAGGAAATAAGTCCGAGTAACTATGAACTATAACAACATGGACAGTAAGTTAAAGGACCATATGAAGGAGACCATGACCTCCGATCATCGACCAATTCAACAAGCGACAAAATAAAAGAGAACAACAAAACTTGTTTCACGCCTTCATGCCCCTTTATGTTGAGTCATCTTATCCGTGCCATAACAGTTAAACCAACTTTCAAAAGATATGCTGAAAATCCATTTGTTTTTCCTTTTCTCAAGTAATGATGCTTGGATAATATCATTGGTACATGCTCAGACTTGAACTTTTCGCTATTTTCCTGGTTGTCATGCAAAATTTCGTTACTCAATGGCTTAGTCTTGCCTTATTCTTACTAAAATTGTGGGATTTCTGATTGACTCTTACGTTGTACCTTTTCATGTGCTTCAACTTGGATCAGAAAATGCCAACCATACAGGTAAACTCAACTGCATCCATCTACGAGGATTTGGCTTCTTAGAATTTTTCGGATTGCAAACTAACAACATAAAGGACTGTGTAACAGGTTTGGAAAGATAGCAAGAAACAGGGTGAGGTGATTGGAGGCCACAAAGCATATTTGGTTGTGAATGAAGTTCGCGAAATGATCGAGAATGAGGATCCAAATGTTTGACAGGCATATTATCTGTTGCAACCGTTTTTTCTCCTCTTGAACTCAAGTTTGTTGTGAGATCTTCATAGACTTAAAAATTCATCTGAAACTAGTGGTTTTCAGAATCACCACATACAAATATACGAACCTCCGGCCAGTTCTCTCCAGATTGTACAGGATAGAGAAAGCCATTTTGTCATAACCCCTTGGTTGATTCACATGATGAGTTTAAATAAAGTTGTACCTATCTTCTTCAATGATGTGTAATGAATGTGATTAATGAAATTCCATGAACAAATTCATGTCCCCAACACTCCAGTTCTCATGCAATTTATCTATTGCAGACACTTATAAAAGTTACTCTTCCGTTTCTAAATTATAGTCATATTTGACTTTTTTTTTTTTTGTCAAACAATATATTTTTCAAATGCAAATTTGATATATATTTCTTTTTTTCTAAAATCATAAAGCATGTAATTCGTGTAATATTTTGACGTAACAATATTTGGATATACATCATATAATGCTATCAAAATTACAGTTTACAGAAGCCAACCAACAAGGATTTTGTTTTGTTGCTCAATAAATTTCTGCAGGTTTAGGTCAGTCTCTCTTGCTTCAAAAAATCACGCTTTTCTGTTGGATAACTTAATAATAATACACTTGCTATCAATGAGGAAATGAAGAAACACAGTCCAGCTGTGGGACTCTGCTCGATCGTCCAATGTGTGCTTCCGTTTCCGAATCTATCAAACTTCTCTTTTCTTAGAGCGACATGTGAGCGTTATGGTTGGGGAGCGAGGTTACGGTCTTGGTCATTCCCTATTGAGTGGGTATATCTCTACACATTCAAATTCAAATTCAACTGCAGAGAGAGAGAGACACACACACACACACGCTTAACGCATTTTCTAGCTATTTGTCGAGCTTATTTGGTTGGCAAGGAATGATGTTGTGTTTGCACGGAAGCAAGTTAGCTCATCCCAAATCATTGACGTTGGGATGGTTTTCACAAGTTACATGTATGTTAAGGGTGGTTCTGGTTCTGGTTTTGCTCCCTCTGCTCCAACTAGGTTCTTCCCCATCACAAAGGAAGCTTAATGAATGAGACGATAGTTGTGTTCAAATAGCATGGAAGAAGAGCAGGCCTGCCTTACATTAGGATGATAGCATTTTCTAGGCTGTCTCTTTGAAGGCGCTATTGCAATGAAAATGGCTTCTAATGAGGCTGCTATTTTGGAAGGCTTACAATAGGCGTGGATATCCTATGTATAACATCACTTATGTAGCTAGGAAATTTAATGGTTGTAATGTACTCCCTCCCTCCGTTCTACTCAAATAATTCATATTTAAAAAGTCTAATAATTAAGAGATATATAAATAGTCTTAAAATTAATCATAATTACAAAAATATTTTAGCATAGTTAATATATTTGTACCACATGTGAGGGGTAAATTTAAAAATTTTATAAAGATCGTAGGCATAATTTTTTAAAGTGGACTTTTAGGGTGGAACATCCTAAAATAGTATAGTATACTCTTTGACTGAAACGAAGGGAGTATTAAGATAGCTAGAAATAAAGTTGAGTTGGTCGCTAGAAGAAAGACCACTAGACTCCAATGTAATGCATTTATAATGTCCTGACGTTTTTAGTTGTACCCAAAAATATAAATAAAAGAAACAAAACATTTGAATATTCAACTCCGCCTTAGTTGAGTACTCGAAACATCTGAATAAGTAGATAAATATGATCCATGTTTGTCATGCTCAAAGAAACTTGCATTCCAGTAATTGAAATGGTGAATTCCTATTACAACCATGTGTGTATCCCTACTAGATATCTCATATAAGATCAAAAACTGCAAGTTATAACCCAAGTTGCCGTAAGCCGTACACTTAAGACTTTTGACTTGCCAACTTCATAAATGAACGTATGTACGAACGAATGAAACCTGCAGAAATTACAGAATGACCCAAGGGCCCAAAATGTTAAATCTCAACAAACAGTAAAGGACCTCGCAATCAGTAAGCTCAGCAGGACTGGTGGCGGTTCAAACACTATTTACGGCAAAAGTAGCACATGATTAGCAATACGTCCAATAGGAATTCATAGAAGAACACAATGGAAGCTCCGAGTAACAAGTAAGAATTGCTAATCCGAGCAATATGTAGAACTTATATAAGCAAGCACACAATAGGCCTATGAAAAAAAAAAAAAAACTCTAAGCTACAAGGTGGGAGATGACAAGGATACAACTGGAATAAACATCTCTCTTGATCATTCCCCATACGGTGGCAACTGGCAAGCAACATAACATAAAACCTAAGAGAATGGGAAAAGCTTTCCCTACACAAATAGCACATAAGGGTGTCATCAGTTGCACCAAAGAGGAACACAATGAGAAAACAATAACAAGAAAACAGGCAAGTTATGTCAAGAAAGTTATACAGGGTCAGACATGCAAAACTCGTTATCTAGCGGTCTGCAGCATTTATGAAAGACTCATAAGTAATTCTTAACCAAATCAAATTTGAAATCTCAGAAGGACCATGTGTAATGTGCCTTCTCCTACTTTAAACTCTTCTTGGTTCCAATAAAACAGAAAAGCAGAAAATGATCAAATCACATATATAAAACTGGCATGTTCAGGAAGGGTAATTGCAGAAGTTAGAAATAAATAATCAAACCAGTTTCCCAACAGCTTATAAAACAACTACATTAAAGAAAAGCAGTATAACTATATCAACAAGCTCTATGTGAGACATAAGCCCAAGAGCATCACCAAAGTGACTATAGGTTGTAAACTGTTCAGTAGGTACCCCTTTTCGGTTCTATCACAGCACACCCGTAACATAATATATCTATTTGCGCCAAAAGGAGAAAAGCATATAAGCCATAAAAGAGAGGGGTATGGTAATACTTGCAGCTCTAAGCAGTACCTAGATTAGTTCTACAAATCATTTTTTTTATAAGTAAGAAATATTATAAACAAAGGGTGGCAAAACACTGGGAGTATACTTGAGGCTCCACAAAATAACAAAACTATCCAAGAAATCTACACAAGAATTGGCAGGAGGCCCAACAGAATCTGTGCACCAAAAGAACAGCAACTGAAGAATAGCCTTCTTCAAAAACGGAATAGACCTCTCCTCATTGTCGAAAGCCCTTCTGTTTTTTTCCCTCCAAATAATCCAGCATACTCCAAAGGGGATAGCCTCCCAAATAAAATTCCTTCTCTTTCGTTTATACAGAGACCAGCAAAGGAATAAATCTCTTCAGGCATCACCCAAGAAAGATTAAGGATGCTAAAAATGAAAGTTCTACAACTCCCTCGCCACCGGACAGTGTAACAACAGATGACTCACACTTTCCCCATCACTTTTGCACATGAAACACCAGCTCACATACACTTTGTTACGCCTCCTCAAATTATCCCCTGTGAGAATGGCGTCATTCGCAGCCTCCCAAGCAAAAAAGGCAACTCTCAACGGAGCCTTAGACTTCCAAATAACTTTCCAAGGGAAGAACCCCCTGTTGCTTTGCCCCAGACTAAGTAAGTATGATCTGACCGTGAACATTTTATTCTTTGATCTCTCCCAGATAACCCTATTATCCCTATGTCTATCAAAATGCTGAGAATGCACTATCTCGGACAACTGAATGTAAGATTCAGTCTCCCAATCCTGAAAATTCCTTCTAAAGACAGGATTCCAAATAACCCTTCCATTCTCGAAATGAAGCAAAGAGCAGACCAACGCATCTTTATCAATAGCTAAATTGAAAAGCATGGGAAAAGCTCTCCAAAGCTCAATTTCACTGCACCACTTGTCTTTCCAAAACCTAACAAATAGATCCGTTGCCAATTTCAAATGAAACAAATCTCACGCAAGAGTCCCACCCTTTCCTTATACCCTTCCAAACACCCACCCCGTAAGCTGAAGAGATCTCAGTAAGGAACCAAACGGGTTTACCTTCCCCGTATTTGCACACCGCCGATCTTCTCCAAGAGCATTTCTTCACTCATGAATCTCCACAACCATTTTCTCAACAAAGCTTTATTGACCAATCTCAATACCTAAACCTCCATCTTTGACACTTGAACAAACCTAGTCCCACTTCACCGGGTGGTACTTACAATCTGCCATCCCTCCTTCCCATAACAAATCTCTTTCCAACTTCTCTAGTCTCTGACTCACACCGGGATAATGAAAAGGGACATGAAGTAATTGGGCAAAGAGGCCAAAGTACTCTTGACAAGAGTGAGCCGACCCGCCTTAGACAAATATTGTTTCTTCCCTCTTGTCAACCAACGTTGAAATCTTTCTATAACTGGATTCCAAATGACCGAGCTTTTCAAAGGAGCTCCAAGCGGTAAAGTTCTACAAATCATTAGAATGCGTATGTATCCCTCATGCCCACCCCCAACCCACTACAAGTACTCATATAACCGAAGTGGGGGCTGTAAAAGAGCCAAACTACTAGAGAGTTTGCTTATTACCAGCCAGTGAGCTAAACAAAATTTAAAGTCTTGCCAGTTTTTTTGAGCTCGAACGAGCTCTCTCAATAAGTCAACAAGAATTCACAAACAAAGCGAACAAACTACCAAGGCTCAATAATAACTAACCAAAGTACTCAGACTTGGCGCATTCAAACAAAAAATAAAAAGACAAAACAAATGAACTATTTAAGTTCAATTCGAGATATTTAGTTAAGGGCCTTGAGGTCGGCTTAGTAGATAAACGAGTCAAATTAAAATCTCATACCTATCTTTATTCAATCGCTTGGTGAGTTAGGCTACCAAATACTCAAAAAAACTCAAGTCAACGCTTCCCAGGCTTTTGATTAGTAAAACTAAAATCCATGATCAATATACAGCACCAACTAGACATTTTGTGCATTATCTGAGTCATTGAGACAGGGAACATCTTATCGTCCTCCTAAGAACCATGTGAGAAAAGCATACTGCAGGATATGGACTCAAATGAAATCCACATAAGATATACCAGCAGGATTTCATATTATAACCACTTGGTCAGCATTGGCAAATACAGATTATTCAATAGGAAACAGAGTAGAGATTAAGAGTCAAAATTCATAACTCAAGGCTCTTAGTTTAGGAGGCTTTCTTTCCATAAGTCTTAACTTCAATGTAATGAGTGTGGTCAAGAAAATGCCAAGAAAACCATATCTCCAGACATATTATTACAACGAACTATTGCAGACAGTTACAGACTTAAATAACTTTGCCCATGCCTCAGCGACAAAAATATTGCTGACAACCCTAAATGTTGGCTTAACAAAATGCTAACAGTGATAATAACCAACAGTTTGATATAAAATGTCCCGATGACGATCATGTTCTAAATACCATGGTTGTTAAACTGTGAGCACCCATGGTTATATGCAGAGCATGATACTAGATATCACGTCTACCTTACGTTAGTATGTAAAGTGACAAACCATTTGCCAAAATAACCAAACCAATAAAAGAAATATCATCACCACGGAGCCTAAATCACCACTGTCCTTTGCTTCACCTTAGCCTTCTCTGCATCAATAATTGACCCCACAAGCTTAACTGAATTTTCCAACTCCCCTTCAGCATTCACAACCACGTAATCAAAATTTTTAACATGCTTCATCTCTTCTTTAGCCGTAGCAACCCTCACAAGCAACGTCTCCTTAGTCTCGGTCTTTCTATCGATCAACCTCTTGACAAGCTTACTCTCACTCTCAGCCACAAGGAAAATAAAAACAGCCGTGTCCCCAAGAATCTTCCTCAGTGTAGCTGCCCCTTGAATGTCAACTCTCATCACAATGTCATACCCTTCCCCCATGTAATCCCTAATTTGCTGTTTGGGTATCCCTTTATAATCGCCATACACCAATGCATACTCCAACAACTCATCTCTGGCCACCATTGCCAAGAATTCATCTTTGGTCACAAAAAAATAATCTTGACCGTTGACCTCACCGGGCCTTATTGACCTGCTGGTTGCTGTCACTACAAAGTGAAGACTTTCCCGAACTTCTCTCAGTCTCTTTATCAAACAGTCCTTGCCCACCCCACTGGGCCCACTAATTACGATAACCAAAGGTCTTGGAGGGGGAACCGGTGGGTTAGAACTGAAGGGGGTGCCCATGGAAGCTTCTAGAGCTCGGTAGAGTTCGAGTTTATTGGCGGTTTCCGGGGCGGGTATTGGGACGGTGGAGGGTCTTCCGGCGTCATGCATTTTGGGGTTTGAGGAGAAGAGTTTGAGGGTTGTGGGGTTTGGGGATTGGAGAGTCAATTTGGGGAATGGGTTAAAAATTGGAAAAGGGTATGCGGGATTTCTGTAGAGGATGGGTAGGTTGAGGTTGGAATGGGAAATGGAGGCGCAGAGTCTGCGAAATAGCATTGGAGTGGGTTGGAGTGCCCGGTGGTTTGACGATGGTGGAGACGTTCTAGACGGAGGTGTGTAATTGACAGGGTGGGGGTAGAAAGTGAGAAGGAAAATATTGGTCGGAGGTTTACTATTACCACCGCCTTTTCCTCGTAATACACCAATTTTCTTAATACACTCCCTCCACTAATTTTACACTAACATAATTTTTAAATACACCACCCAATATTTTTTATTTTACGCCTCTCACTTAACTCATTATTTCTTTCCTAATACACCTAACTAATATCATCACACACACCCCTATTTCTTAATACACCAATAATTTCAAACTCAACACCACCGTTCTATTAACTCCCCAAAAGCAACTCAACAATTTTGTGTAAGGAAGAAGGAAGCCAGGAAGAAGAAGATAAAGAAAAACTTTGATTTCACAACGAAGAAAGCCCTAGGTATAAAATTCTTCTATTTTTAAGTTCAAATGGTTTCAATTTGTGCATTGAATATCATTTTATTTACTGGGTTTTGTTAATTTTTGTTATATGTATAAAACTGACCGAAGGGGTGTTCGGGACGGGTTGTAGGAACACTGCAGTGGTGTTTGGGAATGATTCCCGAACACCACTGCATTGTTCCACAACAAGTCCCGAACACCACTGTGGTGTTCCATAAGATTTCCCGAACACCACTGCAGTGTTCCACAACAAGTCCCGAACACCACTGTGGTGTTCCATAAGCTTTCCCGAACACCACTGCAGTGTTCCACAACTCATCCCGAACATCACTGTGTTGTTCCATAAGCTTTCCCGAACACCACTGTAGTGTTCCACAACTCATCCCGAACACCCCTGCAGTGTTCTATGAGTCATTCCCAAACAGAATGTGGTATTCCTTTATACCTTCCCAATTTGCTCTACAAGTTAGTTTCTTCAATCTTTGCTGATCCATATTGTGATTATTGCAGGTAAATTAGCAAATATATATGAAAGAAAAAGATCCACTGCTTCAAACAGAAGAGAAAGAGGTCAGCGTGAACAACAACAGCCTGAGGATCCCCCACACGTCTCACAGGAACAAGAACAATCTCCTATACAGATGACTGACTATAATTTTGAAAGAGATGCTGGTTTTGGAGAGAATAGAGAGAAAGATATTGGAGATGTGGGAGAAGAAAATGTTAGAGGTTTAAGTGGTGTTTTAATATAAGGGTTGGTGTATTTAGTAAAGAAAGGGTATTTATATCTAACAATATAATGACATTTTTATAATTTAATTGGGGGTGTATTAATAGAAAAAGGTGGTATTAATAGCAATGCTCTATTGGTTAACTCCAAATAAGTGTAAACTTTGGGTTGTTAATACGACACCACAAATCTGCTAAATACAACATGAAAAATATCATTTTGCCCCCATGTAATGAGTATTTACATCAAAATTCTCTCAATTTTATATTTAGTGCAAATGGATCCCCTAGAAATGAAATTTAGGATAGACGCTTAGGGGTGGCAGCTCTTCCAGTGTAGACCGCCTAGGGGTGGCAGCTCTTCCATTTTCCGTTAAAATTTTAACAAATATGTTAACTTTCTAACAGAATTGTTAGTTTCTAGGGGTTGAAAGTGTAAAAAAAAAAACTGACAAAATAATAGATGGAAATGGCTAGCCGCCTAATCTAGGTGGATGCATGTTTGGAATATGACCACCTAGGGGTGGCGGCCTTGTCAAATTTTTTAGTTTTTTATTTTTTTTGCATTTATAACATAGCCAAAATAGTAAATTCGTCGGAATATTGTATTTAGTGATTTTGAAATGTTATATTTAGCATATCTCATTCAAAAATAAGAAGAAAAAAGAAAGGCATCAATAACATCATTAATATTGACATAAAAGTCCACTTTCCCCCTCCTAAAAAATACTCCCTTCGGCTCTTAATTATTGTCTTATTTGATCCGGTATACGGATTAAGAAAAAATAATTGACTTGATTATTAATATTGGTATAATGTGTAATTTTCTTTAATGATCATGTGTATGTGATCCATAATTAAAGTAAAGGAAAAAGTAAGGGTAAAATGATAAAAGTGACGTCCTTAAAAAGAAAATTTTTAAACAAGATAATTATTCTGAAACGGACAAAAAAAAAAAAACAATAATTTAGGGACGGAGGAAGTAGAGATGTTAAACGGGCTAGCCCTATTGGTTTCGGACCAGCCCTAACGGGTTGTGGCCCTAACGGGCCGTGGGCTAAACGGTCCAATTTTTTCGGGCCACTAATGTTGCAGACCTAACCCTAACCCTAGCGGGTTTCGGGCTAAACGGACCACTATTGGGCCACAATTAAAGATATAATATAATAATATTTTAAAATAGTGAATCAATAAACCATTCATAACTTTGATAGTTTTTTATGTTTTTCAAAAGAAATATAAACTAGACATTTTTTTACATCGATGTATTATAATTTTCAACTTGTTTTTCTCAAAATAAATAATGTAATAGCTCTACTTAGCAGTTCTTTCCAAAATTTTTGTTTATATTTCAGTATTTATTCACAAGTACACAAAGAAGACATGTAGTGCAAATGATAAATATGTTTGACTTTGGATTAAAAGGTTATTCGTTTTACATACGCGCTAAACGCAGCCCCCCCTAATGCGCTAAACGCACCCGGCGAAATTACTAACCTGCCCTTTTCCTCTATTTTATTTTTAAAATATTTAAAAACTAAATTTTAAATTACAGCTTTCCCTAATTTTAGAAAATTTAAAACGCCCTGGACTTTTTGAAACTTACAACCGCCCCACTATTCAACCTCGTAAAATTACTAAATTGTCCTTGCTTTTTCGAGAAAATTACTAAATTGCCCTTAATTTTTTCTATATATGAAAGGACTTCTAACCTAACAAACTCACAAGTTTCAGTTCATCTCTCTAAACTCAACATATTCTATCTCTCTAGAAATTTCTTCATCTCTCGCTCTATTTTTCTACATTAAAGGTATGTTTTTCGTATACTTTGTATTAAATAAATTTGTTATTTAGTTTTTGTTTTGAATATATATGTTTGTCGAATATTTTTGTGTTAAATATGAATTTTGTGTTGTTATTGTTGTGTTATAATGTACCATTTAGAACAAAAATTTTTTTGGGTATATGCGTGTACCATGCGCATGTAAGTATGTCATGCGCATGGTACAAGCGCATATTGCACGATAATTAATTTTAAAAAAACATGCGCGTCAGCATACGCGCATGGTCCGGGCGCATGTACAAGCCTTCATGCGCTGTGTACAGCGCATGGTGCACAATTTTAATATTTGATATTTTTGCACTTTAACCCCTTGTATTTGTAATTTTTTAAAATTGTTTCATTTCACCCCCGAGTTTGTTAGTTTCGTTAAATATTTATGAAATTTTGCATTTTGCCCTTGAGATTGTTAGTTTCATTAAATTGAATGAAAATATGCAATTTTACCCCCGAATTTGTTAATTTAGTTAAAACTTTGAGGTATATGAAAATGTTACACTTTGGATAAATTATATGGTTAAATAATTATTAATATCTTAATATTAAATTTTTATGTGATTTATTAGATGTTACACTTTATTCCTAATTATTGCATTATGCTTAAATAATTATTAATAATATCTTAATTATTATTAAATGTTACACTTTATTAATATTTAAATATTATTAATTGATAATATTAAAATTTTTTGCGATTTATTAAATGTTACACTTTTTTCCCAATTGCATTATGCTTATATTATTATTATGCGAATATTATAAATATGATATATATATATATATAAATATATATTTAAAATCAATTTTTTGTTCATGTAGATGGTCGATGACCGTGGAAAGAGGGTCATGGAGCATAGTTTGGACTACGAGGGCGGCGAAAGATCGCCGTGTTTTTGCATCGCACGA